>OY992848.1:3600000-4247500 GCA_963921415.1 Pyrausta despicata | reverse complement strand
AGGGTTTGATCAATTAGGACTCCCAGATACTTAATACAGTCAGTGCGTTGTACCGCGGGACATAGGCAGCGGTCAGATAGTACTTGAGTACCACAGCCATGGGCAATGATGCTAAGTGTCGGAGGCGGTAAGTAATTCGTTCTCATAGCGAATGGGACATATTTGGTTTTGGCAACGTTTAGAGTCAAGACGTTACGCTTAAGCCAATTGTTGACCTTGTTAAATGGTCTAAAAAAGGGAAGATTATACTGAACAAAATTGGTGTTAAAACATAGTACGTGCATAAAGTGCACACACTCTACACAATACAACTAGGTACTTTGTGCACAATACAGTGCACAAAGTAGTTGTATCATAAAATTCATAAAGCACGCCTTGAACAAATTCGGTGATAACATTTACCGCAATCCTTTTTTCAGAAAGATCGAATAAAAACAGCGTTTTCTAAAAATGTACAAATAAAAAACTCGCGTAACATTGAACAAAAGTCGCTACGAAGCTACGAAGTTTTCGTAGATGGTGAGTTAATTTTATTTTGATTTATCAATCAATAAGGAAAAGCTTAAGATTTTGTGAAAAAGTAGGACTACAACTAGAACTTACAATTGCCTTACGGTATTTTATTATATTAAGTGTTATTTTCTTTCTTCAACCGGTCTGGTGATGTTTGAACAATTGGACGGAAAAAGGCTTGAAATCCATTCAAACTTTCACAAAGCAAACTTTGAACAACAACGGATGAAAGTTTTCTTTATTGCGGAAATATAATTTATTATCAATCAATTTTATGTAGCATTATTTTATTAACGCGAACGCAAATATCCCGTGAAAACACTCAAACCAAAAGAAAAGGCCGTTAATGTTTAAAAAATTAAAAAATCGCGGCGTATGAGTGGTCATATGCAATCGAGAGAACCAATTTTATTGCAATCTTTGATAGTTTGTCTTTTTATTACCGTATCTTTCATTAACTGTTCGCAGAAATAACGATTGACTCAACACTGTATGAACTGTATTATTTTTAAAGCATTTTCACGCTAGTCGGAATCGCGTAAAGGTTCTGTAGGAATAATATATTTTTTTGCCTCCCTTTGTTAAATAAATAAAATTCATTTATTTCAGGTTACTGAGACCTATACGAGTAATACTGACCATACAACATTACCAATAAACATTCATTACAAAATTTATGATTTGTTTGTTTTTATAGAGATGCCGGGATTAATTCGGCAGCCAGTATAAGTTTGAGCGAGTTGCAGATCGAATGCTAAGCTTCATTCATAGTTACGCCGCTAATTTCGTGCAAACTGCAAAACTATGCAAGTCTATGAAAAACTGCGTGAGCTACGCAAATGCAAACTGAGCTAAACTAAGTAAGCTTAGCTTTCGGTCACCAACTCTGAATAATAAATAATCAAGGGAAACACTAGTCTTAAAGACATCTTTTAGATATCAGTAACCAGGAGGATTCAGTTCGTCAGCCTTTGCTCACAGAACCCTCATAAACATTACAAACTGCCGCCCAGGTGGCTCGTGCGAGCAATATAGCCTCTGAGTGGTCGATACGACTAATATTTATTGTTCAATCAGCAAATTGACTTGTCAAGCGAGCCGACTAGCCTTTACGACGACAACCAATAAATTTCAAGACATTTTTACAACCAAACGAAATGTCTGATTGACTCGGATGACTGTTGAGTCACGGTGTGGTGTTATGTGACATTGGTGTCTCCATATTTGTAGATGTGTAGAGCCAATCTCAAGATGTGTAGAGGTAATCATTGTAAAAGTGTCTTAGTGGGTGGTGGAAAGTGGTAGAAAGGGGACCGCCTCTTAAATTACAAATTACAGTGTATGTTTAATGATTTTTGATTTTTTTAATCTAATTATTTCACTTTCGTACCTCGTAAGGCTTTTATTTCATTTGTTCGTAAACTGCTAATACTACTCGTACACACAACTTTCGAAATCAAAAATTCACGAATTCTAGACCAGATATCTAAAATAATTGAACCGTGACTCTTTGTAGTCAAATAACAAAGCCGTCATTGATGTTTGCTTTTGTACCAGTTACGGATAGATTAGAAGGTATATCATGTATTTCATGTTAAGATATTAACTAACAACTTATAGTCAGTAAGCAACTCTTCTATGTAAACATCTCGCTCCGCTGACTCAAAAGAAAACACGGTTGCAACTTACTTCAAATTGTCTACGGAAAATACCCGTATGGCCCCAATACACTTGTGGTCGCTGGGCGTGAAGCATCACATCTCCACACTGATATGATAATTGGGACTCACATGTGGACCTGTGGTCTAGTGATATTTTAGTAGAATGAGGGTTCTAGTAAGGTTAGTCACGAAATATACTGCTCTTGTTATTTAGATATGATCTTCGTACTATCTGTAGATGGGCGCCCGTCATGCTCTGGTCATCTTCTTTGGATGCGGCTCGATTGTGAGCGGGGGAAATGTTAGAAAGTACAATCAAACAATGTGAACTTAGTGTTCAATGACGGTTGGTATGAATGTAAAAATAATGGGTCAGTATAACCTTTACGCGGTAAGTTGGAAGTAAGCGGAAGTAAGATGACAATTATCAGGAATTATTTATTGGTAAAAAAAAAAAACACACACACACACAAACATACATACCACACACACACACGCACACAACTCACACACACTCACGTTCGCACTTGCTTAATGTCGACTTGTTGTATTATTTATTATTAAGTGACTAGACATTGTTTACTTGTTGGGATGAGACCTGGTGTACCAAGATACAGGATTTTCTAAGTTTGGTCACCAGTCTTCCATATTGAACTACTTTAGATTTAAGTACCTATATTTTTAAGGTAATTAATTTTGTTCTTGTATGGGAGAAAATAAAGCATTTTTTTATTATTGGTAAATTTCTACATAAAGTACTCAAAACCTCAAATAAATTACTTGTGAGTAATGTTTGAATTAGTTGACAAGGTTTAACATTTTGTTCTTGTATGGGAGAAAATAAAGCATTTTTTTATTATTGGTAAATTTCTACATAAAGTACTCAAAACCTCAAATAAATTACTTGTGAGTAATGTTTGAATTAGTTGACAAGGTTTAAAATTTAATATTTAATCTATTTTAAGAATAAGGTATACTTAATTATAGCAAAAAATTGAGGTCATATATAGAGACCTTTTAGAGGATTTCAATAAACTCCATACATCAATCAGGCCGCGGCCTTATCTCCGTCGATCCATAATTGCAGGCGCATTACTCTTAGTGGGGCATCTTCATCGGCTGTCAGCGAGCCGCAGTTAGTTTGACGGATGCTGAACTGCACGAGAAAAAGATGATTATTTTCAGCGTTTAAAATGTACGAGCCACGTTTTTAAAATGAGACACTTTTACGGATTATTTCGCGATTCATTTACATTTGTTTTAACCTGACGTTTCGGACCCTTTTCAGCGTCCGTGGTCACATTTCAATGTCTACTGTTCGCGTAAACCGAAGAAACAAACACGTTTTTAAAGCTAATGTGTGTTAATAAAATCTGTCAGTCCTATACTGACGTTAGGTTCGAAAAACAGACCATTCAAATCGAAATGAAATGAAATTCGTTTATTTGCAAGAATACAGGTTATAAAGATCTTAATGTTATTGTAAGTACAAGTATTCAACCTGCATGTAGGTGTGAAAAAAAAAATCGAATTTCGTTCAGAAACATAATACTCATCATCATCATCATCAGCCCAATTTTTTCCAGTCTTGGACGTAGGCCCCCTCCATTTTCTGCCATGACTGGCGGTCTTGTGCCCGTGTCATCCAGCCATGTTCTGGGTGTCGTCAGATATCATCAGACCATTTCTGGGGCGGTCGTCCTTTTCCTCTCGTGTTGTTACGAGGTCTCCTTTCCAGGATTCTTTTTGGCCAACGGTGGTTTGCCATTTGGGCTATACGTCCAGCCCAAGCCCATTTCTTCTTCGCAAACATAAATAATTAGAAACATTACAGTAACTGTTACTGTGTTGATTTGGACTAAAGGAAATTTCTACAGATGAGGAACAAAAATTTATTCGTCTGTGTTCTTTGTGATGGATATAAGATAGCTTCGTCTAAGAAAGAGTACAACCAGTACACTAAGGATAAAACAAAATAGACGTTATTTTATTTATTATTTACTAGCTGACCAGGCAAACGTTGTTTTGCCATATAAATTATTGTGGACAACCCTTATCACTAAGGGGTATGAAAAATAGATGTTAGCCGATTCTCAGACCTACTCAATATGCTCACAAAAATTCATGAGAATCGGTCAAGCCGTTTCGGAAGAGTACGGGAACAAACATTGTGACACGAGAATTTTATATATATAGAGATTTATTATTTATTTTATTAGTGCCGTAGTATAGCTGACGGCGAGACGAGTCTACCTATTTGCTGTTGTGCGGGTATATAGGAGGAATTTCTGAATATCAGGGCTGCTATTGCGGCACTACCAGTGCAGAAAGCTACCATTAATAGGGCCCTAGGTCTTATGTCAGGCGGATATTACATCCTGCCTACACTTTTCTCTCCTGGGCTGGTTCCTAAAACCATGTCGAACGGTTATGTTCCTGCCTTTGTGCAGGTTGTTAGCCTCGGAAAACTAGTTCAAAGGAAAATTTTTTAAGACTCTTTCACTAAAGTTCAGTAATCCCGTTGCAATAGGTCCAATTTGAAGTGTTTCCTAGTTTCAGACTCATTTTATCCGATTATTGTAATGTTTTCAATTAGTCATTGTAATGAGACTGCATTTCACAAAACAATCCATTGAGTTTTTGCATTTTGCAACCCTCGCCCCAAAATTTAATTAACGACTTGCAAATGGATAAAGATATTGATTTCTATGAGTAGTTGCAACTTGCACAGTAATGTAACTACAAAAAACAAGAATAATTATGTATGTATGAATTAATTAAACTAAACATGGCGTATGTAGCGTATTAATAATTACACCTACGGTAGCCAGCACGACACTTATGCCCTTGTGATACGGGCGATTTTGCAACAAAAATGGGTAGCCTCATTTGCTTGCCACTTTACAAGCAACGGAGTGGCCGTGTATGTAATGTAATTAAGTATATGATAAGATCATCCCGTTAGCAGAGAAACTCATTACAAAGTTTTACGCTCTACAAAATTCGCGGTGTATTGAGCTTTTTCTTAATTTTCTTTTAATTTTGGTGTCCTGCCTGCAGCCAAATTGACGGCCCAACGACTATGACAGTTTTCGCGTCCCCACCTACTAACATAAACGCATTGTTTTTAAGTTTATATATAATTAATAACAAATGGACATAATTGGTCTGAAATAAAAGATTTTTATTTTTTTAGAAATAAAATGGAAGATAAACTTATGTATCGGTGTTCAAGGGATGTGTTGTTACACACCCCACCATTTTAGCTACAAATATGTTGATCACAAATAATTGTGTGCCTGAAACTCAGTAGTTGGAAAAATTGTGGGTGCTTCTTGAACGAGTTTAATATTCTGAACTTATTTTGGAAAGTGATCATTAATATTACACCAAAATAATCCTGTAAAATAAACAAGTGCAACAATTTAACTCTTATATTATGGTACAATGATTCATAAACTGCAAAATGTAACTTTGTGCTCCTATACATTTATATGGGAATGGCGTATCTTGAAAACTGGACAGAAATGATGAAATTCGCTTGAGTTAGACACTATATACTAATTGATGATGCCTCGATGGTGTAGTGGCAAAGTTTCTGCCTTACATCCAAGAGGTCCTGGGTTCGAATCCCAGGTCGAGCCAAAATTGTTTCTGAGATTTTCTGTCATGAATATCTCAAAAATAGCTCGGAGTCGGGAAGTTGGCGGTGTTACACCCCCGTGCTTCGGAAAGCACGTTAAGACGTTGGTAATGCGCCTGATCTCTCTCCGGTCATGTCGGATTGCCGTCTCACCGAACTTTGAGAGTGATGGAACTGGATGGAACAGTGAGTGCACCTGTGTATTGTGCTCACACTTGTGCACTATAATATCTCCTGCGAGTTGGCTGATCTCTGTTGAGATTGGCCGCCATGGTTGAAATCGGCCAGGAGGACTATTATTTATATAACTAATTATAATTCGAATTTGAAGGTTCTGTGTCTGCTAGCTGCTTTTAGTGATCGGTCAGTCAGTCAGTCAGTAAAAAAATAAGAAAGTTTGACAAGTTACAATTCTTAAAAAATACTGGTTCAAGATATAAAAAAAAATTGACTTTACAGTGTTTAAACAATGCTTGCTTAGTCACTGAAAATTCAAGCTTGTTGTTTAATCCAAAACGAAATTATTGACGCCGCTTTTTTGCTCGACTTGAGCAAATGCTGTTTCGATTTATCAGGCATCTTCTAGGTGATCTCGCTCCATCGTAGACTCAGTCTTGCCTCGTTGGGCTTAGTCTTGGGTCAAGAGCAAACCTATCCCAAATAAAAAAAAAATACTTTTGTTGGTAAGCATGTACAAATATTATTTAGCGTTGTTTTAACTCCGGATCTCAATCAAATCAGCATTGTACTTAAATCACAAAGTCTGACAAATGGGATAAGACCGAGCGATCATTGAAATAAAGCGTCCCACATAAATTGTTAGCCGCAAATCCGGCTCAGCATAATTACGGGATAAATTAATCGCAGATGCATCACTAGGGATGTGCTAAATTGGTGTGCCTATCAGTTACAACCTTCTTTTAAGACAGACATAATCGCTGACAGTCGCGAGTTGCGGCGACAGTTTGCCGCAGGTGTGCCCTAGGCCTAGGTGACTTTGATAGGTTGCCAGTTCTTAAGTACCTACAGGTTGCAAAAGCCAATCAATTATTCAATCACTCGATGATGAAAATATTCTAATGGATTCGACAAGATATTTCAAAACATGGTGCCTTTAAATAAATTGATTCATGAAATCATTCAAAATCCGGACTTTAATTGACGTTGGTTTTATAGTTTGTTGTATTTTTTTTATCACATCCCTATAGGTACCGAAGTCATAATATCGGTTTACGGTCCAAAGGAGGTAAAACGATGGTTTTAAATACTAACGACAATTTTGATTGCTGTCTTCCGTTCGTCAGCATTTGATTGAGATGGACGACAAATAAATATCGGCTATAACTATAAATAATGTCATTTGCAAGAGCTGCTAACGTTCGTTTTAAGGGTTAAGACTTATTCGGAAATAAATCAAACAGTCACCGGTAATTCCATAATGTTCGTAAGTATTCTTAGTATGAAACTTTAATGGTGTCTCTCTGATAATGCATAAAATGATCCTCGAGCCGAACTAAGGCCACTGGCCACTATTATTCGGAATAACCACAGAAACATCACGGGCAGCAAGACTCTTGCTTCAAACGATACTTCACAAGCAAAGCAATTTCACAAAACAAAAAATCAGTAACTATTTTCCACTCTACATAGGACTTTTTATATTAAGGTTGATTAATATTGCGAATAATAAGTTAACATAAACTGACCATAAAAAGAAAATCGTTGACGACACGATGAACGAAGTTGTTTCTATAGAATTCATGCGAGGGTAATTTTTTCTAAGAGCGAGTGTATGTACAAATTTAAAAAAAAAATTGACAGATAGCCTTTTCTATTGTATAGGTAATGAATGCTTAATGCAGGGAAACATTTATCTTTGCCACGAAGAAGAATTTTGTTTGAATTTTTCAGAAAGCTATGAAGGTGAAAGCTGGTTCTTTTATATGATTTTATAATGTAATAGAGGCTAAAAAAAGTGCTGAAACTCGCGGTCCTATTGAATTGATATGTACCTAGATACTTCTAATTACCAGTTTTAAGAAAACATAAAAGGATCATGAAAAACGTCTTTGGTTCTAACATTTATTTCAGTTAATAAAGTTTCAACCAAATTTCAACCAAATAGGATCTGAATCTCTATTCTAGTTTGTATTGAGCCTCTTCGTGCAGCCGCAAAATGTTGTTTCACAAAAAATCTCTGTGCTAGGTATTCTGGGGTCGATGACCGCGATGGCGGGCGCGTCGGCGCTCGAGACGAATCGATTCTGCATCGAATAGACACACGAACGATCGCTCGAGTCGAGGCAAATCGGTATCCCGAATAGTGGTTGTAATGAAAATTCTGATAAAATAAGTAAAGTTATTGTGAAATCATAACAACTTCCAAAAATTACGTAATGTATTAGTAGTTATTAAAAGCAAATGAAGGCATAAACAATTCATTTTTCAGTTTCAGCCATACTAACCAAAGGTTTTTTTCGCCACACTGGCGTTCTTTTTCCAATTCCTGGATTCGTTCGGCTCCACGCCACAATATCTTGACTCATCTCGTTAATCACCAAATAAGAATGTCCTCTTACTAGATAATATACAGGACACCAACTTTTCTCTGGATTCCCGCGGCTCTCGTCAAACGATCTATCTAAATGTCCTATAAATATCACCAACCCACAACTCATAATCGCCACATTGGAAAAGGTGATAAGTATAACCTAAGATTACCGTGACTGCATGCCACCTTTTAGTATCCTGCCTCATTTCGTCATCCACTATATCTGTATGTCCTCTTCCTACATTCGAGGCACTAAGCAACAACTTTCTATCGGCACACTGGAAGAGGCTATATTCCCTTGATTCCCACAGTTGCACGCCGCATTATCCTGCGTCATGGCGTCAATCGCTTCATCCGTCACGCGCCCACCAAAAAACACTGGAATGTCATTTACGCAACGCCTGCAGCCGGTGGGATAGACCATAGGGCTGGTTGATACAGATTAATTGTCGAGGAATAGGTGCTCGGGAAATATATTTGAAGTTGATGACCACACTTTCATCTTTGCCACATATCTGGATGAGTTTTGAAATCTTTTGTCCAAAAGTGCACGTCACCCTGTATAATACTACCCTGACTGAGTCTTACTTAAACACTAAAATTTGCTGAAATAATAGGATCACAGCTATAAAGTCTACTATCAATACAAATCTCCGAACAGCAAATAAGTTTTGTATGATAAGTTAAATTTTCTTTGTCTTTATTTTTGAGCAGCTGTAAAACAAACGTCAATGATGTGACCAACTCCTGGCGAAGTTTGGTGTTTCCTGATAGTTTTTATCTTGTCAACCCTATTAGCAATAGACGTTGCCATACCTATCGCTGAAGGAATGCGATCAATGCGTCCAGCTCAATATGCACTGTCAGTCCTGTCACAGCAGAATACTGCTACAACTTAAAAGGAAAGAAGCTATACTTATATGCTGTTCATTGTTAATTTTAAGCGGCTTCTGAGCCACGCTCACATTAAGGTACAGATCCTTCCAGTTTTTATGATGCACCATTCTTATTTGTGGTTTCTGAGCTCGTTGAAATGATCTGGAAATAGCTAAACTGTTACTATGGCGCCCAATCTCAAGAAGTATTAAACATGGCTCCTACGAAGCCAAATTACTAACTTTTCACAAAACAAAAGAACCGAGTGGGATGACTTGCTGAAAATTTCTGACTATGAAAGACTGAACATAGGTAGTTACTCGTACTTATGTTTAGTCCTACCTATGTACAGTACCTAAGCTGCATCTATCTTATGATACTTAAGTAACTACTTAGCGACAGCTTTTTTAAACTTTTGAATGCCCGTGTCGACATCAGTCAATTCTACACTTCACTGTCTACATCAAAGCATCAGTAGTTTAAAAAAACTCAATTGAAGTCTCAATAGCAAATCGATTTTTAAGTAGCCTAAGTTATTTCCCTTCAACACATGTAGCACCGGCACCTAACGGACGACATCGACGGAGGCGGGTGATCGATCTATATTGCTGGCGGAAAAATGGCAGGTTGCAGTCCCCGGTAGGGCGGGGCCTTTGTTCTAGCTTCTGGGACGTCCTTGTAAATGCTTTTTCATGATAAATAGATTCAGAGTTGCCGGTTATAGTTTTAATGTTTGTTTGCAGCAGGCGGAAACACGCGCGGTTCCCGATATTGATCTATCTGCTAGGATGACAACATTACTTAAGCGGCTGCTGCATAAGTCAAACTAGTGGGTAGCTCGACAGATTATCGGCGCCGCCAATTTATTCAATTGTTGGCACTTGTACGTCTTAGTGTAAGAAGGTAGTATAATGGTACGTGTAAAATTATCATGCTTTTGTTTCGATGTCAAATTTTACAATGTCCCTTCGACTCGATGCGTGGTGCGTAGACTACGAGCGTAGTACGCACGAAGCTGGTGTACAAACTTGGGACTCGTGTCCCGCCGTACAATATCTGCGAGTACCATCACTAGGCCGGCACACACTGTGATCTATGAGTGATGGCGATGACTGGCGGCCATTACGGCGGCACGCGCAGGCGCAACGCTCCGACATAAAAGTAATGCCACACTCATCGCGATAGGAATGCAACGATCGCTTTTTTGATGTCGCTCGTTATGTCGCTATCCCAAGTATGTCTGCGGTGGTAGGCCGATGGACTTTCATTGATGGGGTGCTGCTGGCCACGTAAGGCATCCCGAGTATTTTTACATTAGAGACAACATAAAGAGAGAACATACGAGAAAGCAATGGCCTCTTAGCGACAATAGACTGATATTATCGCTCAATCATTTAACGGGACAATATGTGAGTGATGTGCTGAAATTATAACATGACTCAATTATTGTCCCCTAAACTAATATCTACGTATCCAAACGCTTTTCGAATGCGAACACGAAACGTTTGTAGTTAAATTATTAAAATGTGATTGCCCACGTAATTGCAACGTAATTTTCTTATTGAGATGGAAAATAGCGGTCTCCAATCAGGAATCCACGATTTCTTATGTGTAAACTTTCACTGATCAGATTGGATATCAGCAAGCGGGATTTTATTAATTTCTGAAATTGGCTTGCCGTAGATCGTGTGACACTTCTAGCATTTACTAACCGCAGCGCGTAAATCAGAATTGGCTGCGGAGACAAAATTGGAGCGTGTGTTGAACGTGCCGCCGCACCGTGGGAGCCGGCTGATGGTGCTAAGAAAGTATAGTAAGCGTTATGATTTGCTGTGCCTACACAAAATATTGATCTCTCTAATATAGTTTTTAAGAATTACTAGCATGAAATGGATCAATGTAATCTTCTATCTTAAATAAATAATAATAATAATAATTGCATCGTTAGATCTTCTCCATGCTATCAGTATAAACACGTTATACAGGACTCGCTCCCCAAACACCTTTGCGCTTGCTTTTAAAACCCTATAACTAGAATGTTCCAAACCTACTATTAACTGAAACACAGTGGTATGGACATAGACGTATTTAATAACAAAATCTCCACTTTTAACTGTCCCACTTAAGAAAGGAAATGCTCCCTAAGATACATGACTGCGGTCCAAAGTACAGAAATGTATTTTAGGTTGGCACTCATTTATATCGGCGCTAGCCGGATGTAAGTTTTCTTATTAGCAGTTCATCATGTACCTTTATTTTTGAAGTACTAAGTCAAGCATACTCAAGATTATGGAAGAATCAATCAGCGTCCGTCGATTGTCTAATATTGTCGTAGATGTACAAACGATACTTTAGGTGCCCTACTGCGAAGTTGCTTTCTTCTTAAAGGCAGCGCTGCCTTTCTAATAAAATATTAGGAAATTATGAAAAACAGCGCGATGGAAACCAACCTCGCAATAGCACCCCAGGAAAGCTACAAAATATCTTATCTTTAATAGGTATCTTCGCACCAATGAATCAGTGGAAACAGGCACAGTCTCGTATAAGTCTAGCGTGTTTTAAAAGTTAAAAGATAATTATTGTGCCTACGCGACCGACTCGTGGGAACATTCTAAGGCTCTTCAACAAGACAACAATCGGAAATTATAACAAAACATTGAACTCTCCCAAGCCGGAGATTGCCGTAGTAGAACTATGTAAGCTGATATTAGATGGCCAAGCATTTTGTACAGTCACATGAAAATGCCTGTCTTTAACCTTAACACGAGCTACACGAGAAACATAATTAAAGAGGATATAACAAAAATAACTTTACGACAAAGTGCCTTTGCCAAAATGATTCTATGGGTTCCCAAGAGAAATATTCCGGGATGCAAAAATGACGATACACATGTAGATGTTAGTCTACAGAAAACCCGAATTGGATGTCCTCTGTGACAGTTATAATATGTCACGGTGGTCACTGTGAATTTTCTCAGGCCATTGCTACTCAAACATTCGAGGCAGGTTTAAAGAATTCATATTGCGGGTGTGATGGAAAATTCTGTGTAAATAAAACATTGTCGTTAAAAGTGCCGTCAATCCCGAGGTACCCCAATAGCAAAAAAGAGTGATGATTGCTGTCCCAAACAAACAGCATTAAAGCAACCTAGCGGACCGCCCGCGGGTTTGTCCACGCAAACGTGATCACGTTTGAACAAGTTCAAATTCGCCTAAGCATCGCGACACAAGCTGTGACAATAGGATTGATCTTACAGCAATTACATGTGAAGATTGCATGAAAAAGATGCAAATACACGATAACACTCGTAATATAGAGTCATGTACTGACTGTTTCGTTATTTTGGATTTCTGAGTTATTTAATTAAATGTCTAGCATGAACTTGAGAACCCCTGCCTTCGTGCAGCGTGGGAACGTCGCAGGCGCACTTTCAGGCAATTAATCCGGCTCGGAGTTAGTTTTATTTCATTGTTGACACGTCTGAGAATGCCCCAGTCCGACCTGTTTCCTGATGGTCACCTTCCAAGAAAGGTGTGAACCTGATTTTTGAGCCAAGTTCCGCTTTTAACCTGAAGATGTGGTCTTGGAAATTATTTTACGAAATGATTTATATACGTTTTTTATCTTGTAAAAGCCCTAGTAGCACAGTAAATTTGCGGCATTCTTCGCTCACACTTGCGACTGTCAGCGATTTATGGCCAGTCTCAATATCCTATATAATATTATTAAATATTTACTTTTTTTTTGATTAGGTTTGCTCTTGACCCAAGACATGCAAGGGAAAGACTGAGTCTACGATGGAGCGAGCGCACCTAGAAGATGCCTGTTCACACTAGCTTTGAAAATTTCTAGGTTTAGTTTAGTTTTAATTAATTATTTATTGATATTTATTATATTATATCAATATTTTTTATTTATTTTTTGCGTTATTAACCACTATTAACCTTTATCATTTAATTTCCACTGTACCCATTGCCTTCTTTCTGGATGACCTTGTGGTTAACTGATAGAAAATGCTTTTAGCATAAAGTCCACCCTTTGAACATTTCTTATGCAATAAAGATTTAAATAAAATAAATATATCGTTAACTGAAAGTTAAATAACTGCCAGTTTCATACTAAAAGCTATCTGAGGTTAATTACAGATTTTTCTTTAAAAGTTAAGTTATGTATCTTTCAGTTAACGGTAAATAGGATATTGAAACCGGCAATGTGCCGCGGTTCACACATGACATTATGCCACATATGTGCGCTGGCGTTACCGCCAGCATCATTTATTTAATTAACTAAATTAAATTAAAGCTGTTGAACTACAAAGTTATCAAATATCGTCTTCTTCAATAAGACTGAAACTGATTAACTTTGCTGTAGATTCGTAATTACAGCACAAAAACAAGTCGGGGGGTCTAGGGTATTATAATAACTTATTTCTGGAAATAGCGTTGTAAGTAATTAATCTGTTTAAGAGAGCCGTTTCCCAGTACTGATGCTGTCCACATACATTCAACTGTTCCGGTGAACGTGGCTCGGGTTACCGTTGATTTACATTTTAAAAACTACAATTTTGGCATTCTAAGTAAACTCATTTCACATAGGATGGGATGTGTTTTTCGTGAAACCATTTCGGTGAGACGACCATGACGACCACTTTGGTGTAATAGTCAAGAAGTTGACTATTATCCAAGAGGTCGCGGGTTCGATTCCCGCACTGTACAAACATTGTGTGCATGAACATGTCTGTTTGTACTGGTTTGGGTGTTATTTGTTTTTATTTTATTTAAGTTTATTTGTAATACCACTGTTGATTCTGATAGCTGTAACACAAGTACTTAAGCTACTTACCACGGAGTATTAAGCTTAAGCTACTTATCAATGTATGTGATGTTGTTGTATATTTGTTTTATGTTGTATTGTATTATTTCATTTAACAGAATAACTAGGGTACCTACGTTAGTAACCTTCGTTTGTGTTAACGGGGAGTTATACGCGATTATTTTACTTACAGTTTTATTTTAACACTTGCCATAAAAATAAAATATTTATCAAGTAAATACGCTACAGCTAACGGTTTCCACTTATTTATGAAAAGCCGTTACAAAAAGATACAGCACGTAATTAAAAAGTCAAAGATTGATCATTTAAAATGTAATGAAACCGTCGACAAGTGGAAACTACGCAACGATCATAAAAATGGCGGCACGAATCGTTCGGAATCGGTTTAAATTTCGAATCCGTGCCGAAACTCTTTAGCCGTCAAATGTGGCGTAAAAGATAAAAATCGTGCGGTCGATGCACCGCCGCGACGTGCCGGCAACAAACTCCCGCCTCAAAACTGTAATGACATTTTGAGAGGCGGCTAAACTACGGTCGAAATACCAAATTATCGTTAACATCACGAATCTCCACTCATGTGCTGATGGATTATGTACTTACTCACGTTACTTACATAATTTAACATCATTACATGTCTGAAATCCTTGGTCACTTCGGCTGCTTTGAGCTAGGAAAACGAATAATGTAGGTGTTGTTGTTTGCGATTTCATTGCAAGCTTTGATCAGTTAGGTGTTTGTTATATACTCAAGAAATAACGGGCACATTCCTTATTTTATGAAAGACAACAAACACAATTAAAGGAGAAAGCGAATTGAATTAATAACTCGCAACGGCTTGGCTTGAATGTTATGAATTTCTTAAGAGTCGACCGTAGAGTTTGTTCTCTTTATTCTAGTATAAAATAAGTTTATTTGTTCTTTTAATAACGTGCATTATAATGAAAAAGTAAAAACGTGAAAAAGTATGCGAACGCTTGACATTATACTGACTAACTTGTATTTTAGTAACAATATTTGCAGACTTACTTAAACACTCGTTGTTGTCGCTTTTTTAACTTATGTTTAGTGCCTCTAGAAGTGTTTTTACTAATTATGTAATTTTCATACTTAATCAACTATGCGATGTTACTTTTTCTAAGGACTCTGGCTTTTTCATTAATGCTGTACAGACATTAATAATTAGGTAATACGTAAGTACCCTTTAATTTCACGTTGTAAAGAAATTTGCAATAATAATGCTAAAAATATAGAAACTTAATACCTAGTTATAATTGCTAAAATAATATTGCTACGTCACTTGATTGAAAAAACCTAAACGTTTTTCATACATCAGCCTCTTAAGAACTACAATACCAGCGTTGATTTGATCGTACTCTAATTATTAATTCGGCATTAATTACTGAATCCATTAGGCGGCGCACAAAGTTTTGATTCATAGTTGCCACATTGTGGCGGCGTGGTGTTGCGCATAGAGCACTGAGAATTGTTCAAAGAGAAAGAGATACAGTAGATACGTATAAGCAGGAAGGCACATAATCTGGAGCCTTAGTATTATAAGAAAATCAAGCTGATTTTAAAACTAAATCTATTCAGCACGACTGCGCAGCGGTGATTTTTCGAATACCGTTGTATACAGTTACATTACTCCATTATTAATATAATTTTCACACCTCGTGCTCGACAAAGTCTCATTATATGACACGAGATGTAGTAAAGCAAATCTTTATACGGGAGGTGAAGTCGTATGGAAATTCCCTAGGAATTAAAATGATTTGAATTTGGAACCTTGAAATCGTATAAAGTCCTATAGCATACAACCATTGCAAAATAGTTTTTATTCAAAAATAGTATAGATTTTTTTTTAACTGGCAACCATAAACATCATAGAAAACAGAAAAAGCGCCATTCAGAAGAAAATTAAAGTAACAATTTGAAAGTTTCAAATACATAGTTCATATGAATTTTCTCTGCTTGGTCTTATGGTTGACTGGTAGAGAATGCCTTCGGCATTAAGTCCACCATTGTACACATGTTTGTGCAGAACTTAAATAAATAAAATAAATAAATAAATATCAACTTTTACATACATTTTGTCAAGTGATAGTGAATTAACTTCGGAGTTTTTTAAATTAGGATAAATTGAAATCTTAAATAAGCTTACGACGCTTTTAAACAATAGGGAACAACAAAAAAAAGCGAAGGCTCTGTAAATATTGCCTTGCACACGGTGTGAAAAGTATAGTATTTACCTCGAGGAGTAAAGGACTGTCGTAGTCTTCGGCTGGTTCAATCCCTCGCTACGCTCAAGATCCAACGAGCGTGACTTATTATGACAGTCCTCTACGCCCTCAGTACATAATCTACTATCAATACTACCATCAATTTGATCGGCGAGTATATATAATCTGAAAAGTTGTTTTTAACCGCCGACGAGAAAGAACTATGTCTTTTTGTGTGTGTATGTTTGTGTTGTTGTGTTTTTGTGTATGTCTGTCTGCTCTGCGCCATCTTAGCTCCTGATTCAAAGGAACGATTTCAAAACGGTTTTGTCATTTGAAAGATAATTTAATCACGGTAGTTCTCAGCTAGGTCAAAATCGTTCCAGCCTTTGAAGCTTAACAGCTGTTTTCCTGGCTTATGTCGGGGGTATTTTAATTTTATTTATTACTTAGAGTAAACTCCAAGGTCCTGCTATCTCTATCTCTATTGCGCTATGAGACCGACGCGTGCGCAGGCTGCGTGAAGCGGCGCGAGCGTTCACCGAGCTTCGCCGTGCTTTGAACTTACACGGTTTTTACAGCTTTTTGTCGTTTGAGCTTGTCTAAGTGACAAGCTCAAACGACTTTGATGATTATGAGTAAAATTGTGATAACCTTACTTTAATTTAAATATATACAACTTAACATCTATACATATAATAAGACTGTAAAAGATCGATTTCTGTACATTGAAGATTTTTATGAAAAATTGTTACAGGGGGTCTTAATTACCGTAATAGAAGCCAAAACAACAATTTTTAAAAATTTTGTCTGTCTGTCTGTCTGTCTGTCTGTCTGTCTGTTTGTCCGGGCTAATCTCAGAATCTACTGGACCGATTTTGACGGGACTTTTTTTATTTGACTCAGTATCACCTGGAGAGTAAACTGGGATATAAATAATCACGCCGATGAACTTAGGGGGCAGGCAGGAAATTGAATCTCAGAATCTACTAAACCGATTTTAATGGGACTTTTTTTTATTTGACTCAACATTACTTGGAAGGTAAAGAAGGATAGAAATAATATTACATATGATAAATTCTGCCCCCAAAGGGATAAAATAGGGGTTGCGAATTTGTATGAAGCCCGGTCGCAAAAAACTAACATCCACGCGGACGAAGTCGCGGGCGGCCGCTAGTAATATTATAAACTAGTGGCCGCCCGCGACTTCGTCCGCGTGGAAAGCCTTTATCTTAAAAATTCTTTATGAATTGTAGCCTATATGTTATTCTGATGTATAAGCTATATTGTGGTAAAGTTTCATTCAAATCCATTCAGTAGTTTTTACGTGAAAGAGTAACAAACATCCATACATACAAACTTTCGCCTTTATAATAGTAGTAGGATATGTAAAACCCAACTTAAATTTTTAGTTTTCACCGCCGTGCCGTCCCATTCTTTATACTGATTTTGTCCTTTACCTAAAGGTTGTCTGAAGAAAATTGAAAAATAAGACCCCAGTACTTGTATAAACAAACATTGAAATGAGACACTTTTACGGATTATTTCGCCAGTTATTTATTACATTTTGTTTTAACCTGACGTTTAAACAAACATGTTAAAACTTTTTTCTCGTATTGTTTCAGTATGAAAGTGCAATGAAAGTATTACTATAGAACGTGAAATAAAAACACACTTTAAGAAAAATGGACTGCCACAGGCGGGACTCGAACCCGGGCGACCCGGTTTGCGAACCTCTCGCAAATCGGGCGATTGCTCTCCCCATTGAGCTACCATGATACTTACTCGTCGGTCCGTATTTCTTCAAGTTCTCCTTAGGCTGCAGCCAGCCATTATTCGTTGTGATTAGATACTTACAACATCCGAAAGAAACACCATTTCAGCTGTTTAACAATCGGTTATTTGTTCCCAAAATTGAACAATAAGCAGGCGCCTGAAAACCTATCCATGACTACCTACTCATGAAAAAATAAAAAAAAACTTTTTTTTAATAATAATAGAAAAATGAAATTGGTCGAAATTTGATATGACCACAATGTTTTAAATATTTCTGTTTTTTGTATCGATGATCTAAATAGCAATCTAAATCCATAGATAGTAAAAGTGTGCATTGTGCAATAAAGGTATTTTCTATCTCTCTACCCAGATTTCACTAATAATAATACTAAAATACTCAATGAATAATTTGCTAATAAGGTAGTAAAGTGCTACGTTGCATCTAGCGGATAGGCTAGAACTAGAATTACGATCGTAATTTAAAACTAAAGCAGCAATTACGATTGTTACAGTTTAAGTCTAATGCCTGCGTTTTCACTGTGAAAATAGAGGCTTGCCGTTTCCTATAACATCGTCTAGCATTTCCATAGATATTCTATTTGAGAATTAGTACGTAGGTGTTTGTGGGTGTAGGTTTGTTGTGAATGTGTATGTAGGTACCTAGGTAGGTAGGTACCTTAAAGATTTAAAAGTACCTACGAGTAAATATTTCATTACTTTTTTTAAACAGTCTAACATTGTAAAACAATTAAAACAATAACTACTGTTGGCGACAGACCTCTTTTTTATTGTTTATGATACTTTTAATTTTATTTTTATATATTTTGTATTTGGAGTTATATATTGTTTTTCTATGAGGTTGGTAAAAATAGCGGATGGATCTGGTTGTGTTACTTATGTGAAATATATTGTTTGTGAAATAATACAATTATATCGACCAGTAAGTATCTTTTTATCTAACAGCTGTTGCCCTGCCTCTCCTGCTTCTTTATCTTCGAAAGTTATCGTCTATAACTACCTTGGTGACATTCTGACCGTATTTTTTTACCTCAGCTTGGCCGGGGTGATACATCTGACATTACTTGTAAAATGTTTTTGGCGCAACTGATTTTGAGTTAGGAAGCTAAAGGGAAGTGCTTCCTACCGACCGGGTGTTATGGTCGGGGACCAAGGTCCGATAGACGTCATCTTGATTTGTCTATCTATATTATTCTGGATCGAAATCTTATATACCGCGGTTCATGTGCTACTAGGCGCGGTACTAGGCCGGTACCATTTGGCCGTTACTAGGCTAACAGCGCCATCTAGCCTATGGAGCCGTCTCACGGGTCGGCTCTCGTCTCGCGGGTCTCGCTGTTGTGCTTGCCGTTAGGCATGCACTTGTGATGGCGAATGGTAGAGGTCGCCACACAACTCTCCTCCGAATAACCGGAGGTTGGTTGAGCCAGGTTGAGCCAGCAGTCTGTGCGTCTTGAGCTTGCAAGTGCCAGTGTTCTCGGGTCCACCACGATGAGCCGGGATGAGTGTGCGTGATATCCTCGGTGAGTCGGGATGTGCACACAGGATGTCCGCGGCGAGTCGGGATGAGCATGCGTGATGTCCTCAGTGAGTCGGGATGGGCATGCGGAAGTCAACGTTGGTCGGGTAAACGGCCTGTACTCTACGGTGTGTCGGGAAGAGGCCCGCCTGTTGTCCATGGTGAGTCGGGATGAGGCGGTTGCTGCTGACCAGGATGCGTGGGGACGAGTCCAGAGGCCACGGTGAGACGGGATGATCTAGATGAGGCTGTCGGAGGTATTAGGAAGATCTAGTGCGGGTCTGCGGATGGTCCTCTTGCTGCTGGCTTGCTTGAGACTGCTGGCGGGGTGCTGTCGGCGAGAGGAAGGAGAGGGCGACGACGATGATGACGGGCGGCTCCAGGGTGTCGATCACGTCGGGGTCACCAATTAGGCGCAACAGATTTCGAGTTAGGAAGCTAAAGGGTAGCGCTTCCTACCGACCGGGTGTTATGGTCGGGGGCCAAGGTCCGATAGACGTCATCTTGAATTGTCTATCTATATTATTCTGGATCGAAATCTTATATACCGTGGTTCATGTGCGGTACTAGGCCCGTACCATTTGGCCGGTACTAGGCTAACAGCGCCATCTAGCCTATGGAGCCGTATCAGCTCTCGCTGTTGTGCTTGCCGTTAGGCATGCACTTGTGATGGCGAATGGTAGAGGTCGCCACATGTTCAAAGGCTCCTGGTACCGACTAGATACCTAAGTACAAACACTTTAGGCTATCCGCATGCTTTTATGCTGTCCACCGTCACAAAGGTCGAGCAAAGGTTTGTAGACCTTTTTTTCAGTTTGAGTGACAAAATATAGGGTAAATTCTATTGGAATCCAATTAACATATTTTTAAGGAGAGTAAAACTTATTCGCAAGTAAGACCAAATTTTCACTGTGATAAAATTCGAAATCCATCGTTACGATAATATTCTTACTATAAAACAATTCGGATTCAATATAGGATCGAAGTGCGTATTTTTGACATTTCTTGGTCCATACATTGATGTACTGTAAATTGTTTTATATCAGGAACGGACCTTCGATTTATCTATTGTTCCTCGTATTGTCTATATAATTATAACCTAGATTGTTGATCGCGCGAGCATTGTGACGTATTGATGAGACAAAGTGACGAACGGCTATCACGAGGTCGGATATTGACAAAATGAGAAAAATATGAAGGAGTCAAAATATCACTAAAGCCACGAATATCAGACTTGTGCGAACCCTTATGTTCCCCATATTTTTATACAGTGTTCGTCCGGCCTCACAGGCAGGCGGCACGTACCAGCTGCGCGCGCAGATGCGCCTGCGCAACGTGTCCGCAACGTGCGCGCGCACGATACCCCTTCCGACCGGGCGTGTGGTGGAGATCCTTTGGAATCGAACGGTTTAAGAAAGGATCCGTTTTACAATTGAATTGTGTAGGTTAATTGATATAGTGCATTGATATTAAGAGGTGACTTACGCTGAGATGTGCTTTTGCGATGTGTGGCGTTATAAGGTACCCTTTATGACCGGGCGGGTGGTGGAGATCCTATTGAAACAAACGGTTTAAGAATAATTACTATATAAAGTATCCGTTTTGAATCGATTGGCGTTCGCCGAAAACATACGTCAATGTTTATATAGATGATTTAGAATGTACACAGATGGAGACAATAATGTTTTCACGAGTCTGGGTGTTTATTGTACCTGCGTTGTTTCTGATTCCCATAACACAACAGCTTAAGCTACCAACTTTGGCATCAGAGTAATCATGTGATATTGTCTCCATAAAAAAGGAAACTGACTTATGCTTACGTCTTAGTTTATATTCACTCTTTACGTAACAATTACAAATCAAGCTGTGAGTCTTCAGGTAGGCAGAAACGTTGTCGCAGAAGTCAAGGGTTAAGGCCAGTACCCGTAATACTGCTGCTAAGGTTTTAGTGGGTATGCTCTATCTTTTCAAGAAGGAGTCCCACACATCATTCTGCTACTTGGAAGTGGTCACGGTGCGTAAAGCATTTCCTACTGCGTCAAAAAAAAAAAAAGGAACGCTTCTCGCATCATACCAAGTAAAGATCAACATTTTATTTTTTCTGTTGGTATTTCATTACTAGAAAAGTCTAGTACTAAAGGTGTAACATAAACTAAAAAGAAACACCACATTGTAGTACGCAAACGGTGTTCAGCCCTTAGTCGTCAGACCGGCAGATGGGTGCGCGGGCGCAAAGGACGCGGCCGGTCGGCGACCCGCGCACTCTTGACCGTTGTCACAGGATACAAATTTTGAAACAGTATTGTAACTAGGCTTTTTTGTTGACACGAAAACCTATGCGTTTATTGCTACGAGGATACATGTTTTTGATTTTTTTCCGCACGGTTATTCGTATAAAGCCAGCTAAGCGTAGATGTAAATTAATCACCTAAAATTAAGGATGACAGTTCTATTTCATGACAGCTACAAGATAATTCGTATACGAATTCAAATTTTTGACAGTTCAGCGCCACACGGCACGTTCGAATGGTAATTGGTCGAACTTTTTACGATTGTAATCTTTGTTCGATGTGCGAGAGTCGGCCCGTAGGAGCCTCGTTCAGAAGTGCGTTCTGTGTGCGTGGGTCATTTAGAGAATTTGTTTCTTGCATCTTTACTGTGTGTATATCTGTCCTGTGCCCTGCTCCAGGTGCTATAGTGTTAGAGAAGCCTTATAAGGGCATGTAACATTTAGGGTGCCAATGCGCAATGCTACTTTGGTCATTTTGTATGTAATTGGGCGAAACATACTCGTATATAGGTATTGAATAGTGGTGCTGTTAGTTTTCACATCTTTTAATCAATTTCTAAAAATAAAATTTACTGGACATCTTTACATAGACACACCCATTAAACTATATAGTTTATCTTTATGTTTAATTATATTTTAGATTGTTAGTTTAACAGAATAGGTGTGTTTGCTATTTTTCAAGAATTATTAGTTTCTTATTCATATGGCATTATTAGTTTCTTATTCTTATTCATATGGCATTGTCATAAAGAAATAAGGTCACATGCTGCTATTAGGTAGTGTGATCCTGTTGGTAAACACTTGTTTAATCTAAATAAAATAAATCATCAACTTGTAAAGACCAACATGACACAGGATTAGTCTTTGTTTTTCTTTGTTCATTAGCTCATAAACTAACTGTTTTCTCGTTATTGTCTGTAACATGTATGATGTTCTCAGCGCGGATCGGTGTCTCAGCATTATGTCTAGGCAACACAATAGGCCTTTAGAACCTGTTAGGTTTGCCATTAAATCCTTGTGTAAACTGACGTAAGGGAACTGTTGAGAATATTTTTAATGTTTAATGTTACTGAAACCAATATAAAGAAGGGTCTTGAAGGCTGAACAGTTTTTTTCTTGACAATGTACCTATAGTAATATATAATGTTATTGGTTTTGATGCTCATCTTCTTATCTATCTTGTGAGAGAGAGTTTATACATGGAGTTGAGGACCTTCAATTTAGAAGGAAGGGCCATCTTGAGGGTTGGATATTTTATCGTCGTTTTGATAAAACCGTATCGCTGCGTACAGACATTTATTTTATGCATGTCGAAGGATGATTATAATTAGCAGTTCATCCAACGTACCTACAAAAAAAAATTTTTGCTCATGACATTTGATCAGTTTACGTATTCATTTATTTTGATTTAAAACATTGCTTTCTTCGTGACAAAAGCAACACCTAGAGCTCCTACTATGAACAGCGATATTGTAGAATTGAAAAAAACTTAGGTACCTTTTATCGGAATATTGTTCGTTACACTTCACTGGCATTTGACTGCGTGGTAACTTGCCTACTGATATCAGTGCTGCATTTAATACTTATTCCCAGCATTTTTTCCATCGTTAATAAAGTGACACATCAAATGTCGGCGCCGTTAATGATTCACAAATGTAATAGGCACTATGTTTGCCTTATCTGGTTGATAGGGAATCGATCTATGGCCGTGCGAACGTAGTGCACAGAATGATATAGTTCGGCTCACATCTTATAAAGTAGATGGACTTGGTCATGCGGCAACACCTACATATTTGAATAAACAAATACTTGGTTTGATCCCAAACCTTCGTTATTTAGCTTGTCTGAGCGTTTAGAAATCTGGTTAAAAAATTGAGTTCTGAATTTTAATGTGACCCTTTTCTTTCATCATCATCACATTACCACTTTTTAAGTTAATAAAAAGAGATGATTGTTAAGCACTTGAAATACCTTACGTACCAATATAACTAAAAAATACCGTCTTACATCCAGCGAATGTAAGACTATTGGTACGTAAGGTATTTAGTATAACATTATATTAATCCTTATCGTTTGTTTTTATATCAATAAAAACAAATGATAAGGATAAATATAATGTTATAATAATAAATAAAACTTATTATGGAAGTTGTATCAACTACAACAGTTCTATTACAATAATGTTATAGCAGTACCAGTATGTAATACAACAGATGGATTGAACAAAATGACCATAATATTCTTACGTTGTCTGACTGTGTAATAAATTGTGTTAGGAAATTGTAGTAAATTGACACATTTTAATTGTGATTTAAAATATAAGCTAACGTAAAGAGTTCTGCTAATGTTACCTAACCTGCCTGGAAGTTATTAATACAAATTACTAGCACAGTCTGTAGAACATAACATGGCTTCATGTTTTAGTCATCAACCAAAAAAAACTGAAAACATCCTTAAACAGGTAGCAATTGGCCCGTATCTCCCTTAACTATGCGTAATTTTCTTTAATACTTGGGTGCCTAATTTAAGTATAATTTGAAATTCAATTTAATTATGCCTCTACTCCATAGTTCATTATGGTAAGTGACAAATTCGAATTGGACTCGTACGTAGCTGTTTCCTTAAAGGCTGTACTGGAAATTTGTGTAGATCTTACTTGTCTCTGACTGTACATCTGGAGTCTCTTTGACTGCCTCGTTGGTGTAGTGGCAAAGTTTCTGCCTTAAATCCGAGAGGTCCTGGGTTCGAATCCCAGGTCGAGCCAAAATTGTTTCTGAGATTTTCTGTCATGAACTTCCCAAAAACAGCTTGGAGTCGGGAGTTGGCGGTGTTACACCCCCGTGCCTCGAAAAGCACATTTAGCCGTTGGTCCTGCGCCTGATCTCTCTCCGGTCATGTCGGATTGCCGTCTCACCGAACTTTGAGAGTGAAGGAACAGTGAGTGCACCTGTGTATTGCGCTCACACTTGTTATATCTCGTGCGTAGTTGGCTGATCTCTGTTGAGATTAGCCGCCGTGGTCGAAATCGGCCAGAAGGACTATTATTATTATTATTACATCTGGAGCGGAGGCTGCGCTGCGTTTTTGTGCGCGCGCGCCGGACGCGCTGGCGGAAGGACGCATCCTCCCGTAATCTTACACCGAACGTTGAGTGAGCTGGTCCTAATATCTATTGATGACTGGATGGAAATAGGAAAGATACGAACCTGCTTGTTTTGTCGTCCAGAATTAAGAAGTAAAGTAATAAGGGATTTTAAACATAGAACAGCGCAGATAGCGCTACTGGCACAAGTAGAGGACCTTAACGCCATGTCTATAAAATGGTGCTATATTTGTTTCTGGGTTTTTTGTCAATTGTATTGAAGTCCTGGGCTCTTATACCGCTAATGTGATCGTACCTAACTTGTTATTGAATAGTCTGAATATGTCGAAGTATAAAATATAAAAGTATATTAAAGTGTTATGTCAGTTCCAGTATGAACTTAATGTCAAAATCTGACAATTCAATTACGATTTTGTTCTGATTGCATTAGCGGGATAGGAGTCCAGAGCTAGACTCTATCTTCGATTAGATTAACGAACGGAAGTGCACGTGAAATCATTTGTTGGCGTTATCAAACTGTTAAATATAATATTATTATCACCAGTCGCTAGACTTGTGAATTCGTTTCCTTCGGTTAACAATATACGAGGAGCCTTATCAGTAGCGCGCTTATCGCCGAAACGCGTTTCATGAAATTCAGTGAACACTGTAAACGTTGCGAAAATCTCAACGTTGCGCAATGGCATTGCTTATTTTCTTATAACAAGCGCACTGGCAGGTCATCCACCTCTTTGTCTTTGTTCAAAAGAAATTAGTCCTTTAAAAGAATTTGCTGAGTCCAACTTAATTAATGTGCAAGAGCTGCATTTAGAATTGTATCACGCTTTGGTCAGGCTTAGCAAAGTCCAAATTACAACTTAATGTACAAACTAGTGAGTCATCAGTTTTGTTGCTGATGATAGATACTAATAAAGATGATAGGTGCATGCACGAAACATTAATCACTGCATGTCCATATAGAGACAGCATATCTCGTAGCATCAATATTGTCAAACGTCTGTTTATAGAACCTGCCCGCTGAGGATTTAGCCACACGATAATAGGATGACATGAAAGAAATAGACACAAAGAACCGTTTACCGCTAGCATTAAATCATACGTCACGATGAGAAATACCGCTGGCACAGTATCTATAGAAGAATCCAATTAAACTAATATTGGATTCGAGGATATCGTATCAGCGATAGAGCTGATAACAGTGAAAGCGAGTCCCGCGCGTCCATCCGTTGACAAACATGCAGGATTTAATTTGTAAATAATTTAGACACCGGACGACGCTCCGTGTAAACCGGCCCGAAATCCATCGGATGCATGTTTGTTTACCACAATTAAATTAAGCAATCGATTCTGCATATTCGAATAATCAATCAGCGTCGTCAGCGGTTACATTGTCATTTTACGCTGAGTGAAAAACCGAGTCGGGGCTGACGATCGTAAATCTTCGGCGCGTCCGAACGAGATCGGTTTTCGGCGTGAGTCAGGTGTCCCCGCGTCTGTAGGGTCCCCCGACCCTACGGCCGGTGGCGCGAACATTCGCGGCACGTCCTTCGTTGGCCGTTTTGTTTTGGAGTACCATCCGGTTCCTGGTGGTGGGGAGGGGCGAGGGGGACAGGTGGGCGCAGGTAGCGCGCGCGGCGGCTGCCAGTCCACTTCAGCGCGCCGGGCTGCGCGCGCGCCTCGCCCGTTCATAAATACAGTCAAATATGGAAATGGCCAGTCATTCCGCGACAGGTGCGCGGCCGCGGCGTCGGTGCACGTGTGCTTAGTGAGTGCGCCAGCGCAGTCGCCTGCCTTCTCTACAGCAGCAGCTAGCTGGTAAGTGTTCCTGGTGAAATTGCTTCGAACTTTGGAACCGGCGGAGTTTTTGTTCGTCAGCGTCGGTTGCTCGGTGCTCACGCGCATCTGCCGTTCCGTTTCGGTGCAGCTGCTGGCCGCTGAATAGGTATAGCGTTTTTTATTCGCTCATCACGTTTATAGAGTTTTTTTTTCTGAGGCTCATCCAGAGGCAGTTCACACGGTCGCCGTTTCGCGTGTTGCTGTTATTTCGGTAAATATTACCCGATAACGTCCGCGGGTGCGTGCGTGTACACTTACTGTTATCGATTCTACACATGCGTCACGTCGATAGTTATCTTTGGCGGATCTGGGTCATTGTTCTTTTGTATTTCATATGCAGCGGTTTTGATAACGTTTCCCTGAACAAGGTTTTCCCAGAAAACTTATTCCACTTTTGCTGTAGCATATTTAAAAAAATATAGAGCCCTACTTACCAAAAGAAATAATCGTTTAATTGACTTTGGCTTCACACTTTTCAGTAGATATTATATTATATTCTTTTTTAGGCTATAAAAGTGTAAATCACGTTAAAACGCGATAAAGACCCTGAACGTGTCCAATCAATTAATCCAATGGAAACGAATCTCCAAAATACAGCCTATTCGATGTAACCATGACTACTATGTTAATATGAATCGAATCTCTATGTTAAAATTAACAATACAACGAAGGTTTGCACGAACTTAGTAATATAAAAGTTTATTGAATCGTTCATCAACTTCTAAGTTATCAGATTCAATAGATACCGTTGCGTCTTTTGTTTTTTCTTGTTCAATGGAAAACTACTTGCGTTTTTGGTTTTGGTATTACACGTGTTTCTTTGTGACAAATAAGTATTTATGGAAAACCAAAACCGCATCTATCTATATTTCCATTGAAATAATTTTCACACGGATGTGTCATCTTTTAGACGCTAACGTCGTTATCAGAAACTACCTACGTGTTAAACTAAATTTTATCACAACAATTATGCGCATTGTATCGATCTCGCGGGTCAATGACCTCAATCGTCCTCATGGCTGACTTAAGACTAGGTAGTTAACTTGAGTCGGCAATTTCCACACTATCGGTCTACTTGTTACTAACTTACTGTAAGTCATAGAATAATATTATCTTTAAGTTTTGATTGTTTTAGTCTGGTAATTTCTTTGAATCTGCTTATTCTCTAACATAAGGCACTATTATTAGATGCATCATTCATTATGCACATTTCAGAAATCGTTAAACTTACTACAGAAGAAAAAATCACAGGTCCGCCCACTGTTTATCCAGTGACTAAACATTTTTGTACCACAGAAGCGTGTTTAGTTCTAAACATACTGTTTTATGCGCTGTCTAAGTTAGACAAGCCAGACCCCCTAGTTTATCTAGAGTTTAATATCAGAAATTAAATGGATTCGAAAAAATATGTTAATCAAGCGCTTTAATTTTATAGGTTATTTATTTATTTGTTTACAAATGAATGATTTTACGAAGATTTATTACATTAGTATGCTGAAAAGGAATAAATAAATTTTTAACTATTACCCTTTTTTTCCCACCATTTCACATTTTTACTCGTAATCTTAGCAATTTTTTTTAAAATAAGTTCAAGAACATATGTCCAAACAACAACGGAACTTGTTTGGAAATATGTTCTTGAAACTATTTTTAAAATTTTTGCTAAGATTCAAAAAATGCTGCCTACATAGAACGATTTTGTTCTTCGAATTGAATGAATGATTGCAGTTAGAACGTGATTAACTAGTCACTGTCAAAAAATCGTTTTGTGGTACGAAATGCTGAATCTAAAAAATATTTCTGATCAAAATGATCATTGCGGTCAATTATATGATGTTATTGTATGAGATGTTAGTTTATGTCCTTTAGAACTTTATGAAAAAAAATAGCGTCACCCTGTGTGTGATGGGCATTAAGGATAGTTATATCTCTATTTCCATCCAATTTCGCCCGACGGTCTCCGCTTAGCTCAAATAAATCTTGCATAAGTTCTATTAGCTTCATTTCGTTATTACATACGGATGGCAGCGAAGCCGTGTCTAAGCTCCATTATAGCGCGGTGAATAGGCTGGCTTTTTTGCCGCCTCGCTCTGCCGCGCCCGCGCCGCTCCGTGACAATACGAATTTTTGGTATTAGACACTGAAAAAACCGTGCCTCCATTTTCCTGGTTCACGCCGTAGTCGTTAAAATACTGAACGTTTTTTGAGCTCATTCTAAAAGGTGTTTTCGTTGTGGCTGTTGCTAAGTTATATGAAATTTAGGTGATTGTTGCAAATGACGTCAAGTGGCTGTTCCTCATGCTTTTCATTGAAGAAAGTTCGATCGTCGCCCTATCAGTAGAACATTGAAAAGCATAAATCACTATGCCTACTTTTGACCCCTGAAATAGCCACCACATCACAATAATTCGACAGAACATTTCGAGTTGTTCAAAAATGCAAATGAACATCTTCACTTGCACATTACGCATGTATTAGGCATAAGACGAAGCGCAGGACGTCACAATTGCGAATGGCTGTGCCACACTTGACCTTGCCAAACAAGAATGTCCTCCTCAAAACTTTGAACTTGCAAATTTCTAGTGCCAAGGTCGTTGACTCCTTCAAAACATACACTTAGTTTACCCGCATCATTTTATTCAAATGACTATCTATTCTCTCAACTAGCAGCGTATTATGCGAAATGTTAATGGATTTATAATCATCTTTAAATAATACATCTGTTTCTTTTTCGATAGGTATTATTAGTATTTGTGTATCTTAAGTTTCAACACAATTTGTAATACCTTCTTAGGTAGTTTTGCTAATACACCAAATTAAGTTGTTCACAAAGAAAGTTTCCTCTTGTATGTACTTGAATTTACTGACATTTTCAATGCTATCGAGATCATCGTTCGATAATTGTAAATCAACCGACTCGATCACTCGTTGATCGAGTGACGTGGGATTCTGGACAGGCATCCGCGAGTTTCTAATCGGCCGGCGTCACGCGCCGCGTCCCCGGCCGCGACGAATCGCTGTAGATAGCCATCGACAATCGTTCTACAACACTAGATTGAGGGTTGTCATCAACTATTTTCATTCGAATTTATCATTTTTTTTAAATTTTTTGGTCATAAATATGAAAGGAGACAAAGTAGGTCCTTGCAGACGTCCAAAGCTAGGTCAGAATTCAAATGTTAATCACAGCTTAGCTATTAATTTTCGTATAGCCCTAGAGGTCCTACGTCCTCATATCATAGATTTAAATGATAGCTTAATGCTTGACATAAGACAAGTTTTTTTACCCAACTTGTGACTTAAAATACTTAGAAGTAAATTAGCTACCATATTTAAAAATGGAGACAACCCTAAGCCTCAGAACTCTCCTACCGGGACAAAACACGTTGTAACCGAAGATAAATCATAGAGTGCTATGTTATAACTCGATGATATTACCTTTTAATAAGGCTAGCTCGTTTATATTACCCCTTGTTTGAGGACTCTATTACGTTCAGAAAATTATTTGCTTAAAGTGTTGTGGCTTTTGGTGAGGCATATCATAATCAATATTCATAAACGACATCATTTTGTTTTTTATGGCCGTACATTTTCTTCCAGACGTTAGACCCAAAGTGTAGCTTACCTAAAAACTATCTAGCTTACTAGGTACCAACTCATAACTATTTCTCTACATACAAAGAGCAGATAACATTGAATGAAACACGAAAATGTGATTCACAGAGGGCGGGGCCAGTGCTAATGACTGCCAATGGAGGCACTTGTGACCTTTCAGCGAGACAAATGTCCAAGATCATTGTCAGTGTTGCTCTAACAATCCACGTAAGCAACGCAGTACTACAAAACATAAAAAACATTTTTCAGATACAACAGCAGCAACAACACAGACACAAACGCAGTGAGTTTTCCTTGCTACTTTTCCCATTTACAATGAAATGATAACTTGAAAGAGTTTTGACTCGAACATAACAATGAAATTAATTAATTCAGTTTATATTTGAACTCAATAAAGTTAATACGGATCTACAGTTCAAAAATGAGGGATTTAGGTATTTGAGGAGTTCTTCGCAACTTTTATATAACTAAATACATCGTGTATATCAAGGCTTTGATGAATGGTAACAAAAAGTGCCTTCATTTAGAACAGCACAATTGAATAAGTGACGTCTAAAACGAAGAGAACATTAAATACCGATTAGTGCTTAATCTAAAGACGCCTAACTTATTTATACTGTCAGATCTCTGGTATTAATGGCCGTGGGTAAGATGTGTAATCGGAATAAAAATTATCGGTTTCGGAATATTTTTTTTTGTCAAAAGCAAAAATAAGATACCTGATTGGATAATTACGGATCACACGTCCCCGTTGCATTTTAATAAGGCTTTTCAAACTTTATAAGAATAAATCTTGGAATATCTCACTCCAATGATTAATTTCAATTGATAATTGGATAAAAAAGGGTGTCAATGTTGATCACACGCGACGTGTAAATATTGTACTTACTTTTAAAAATGATGAGTTTAAGAAACGACATCCACCAAATCCAGTTACTTTCGCATCATTGTCGAAATTATGACGAATCTAGACTGTTCTTTAGAAGTCGGAGCATGAAATTGTGTGCACGAGGCGTATCGGCAATTTGCGTCAGTTTTTTTATCATAGTCACGACAGGCCGAATTCCTCGGCCAATGGATGGTTAGAGACGACGTAATTGGGAGAAACGAGAAACTGTGCCACCGCAGTCGCTGGAGATTTAGAATTTTACACCAGAAATGATTGGTCTCGAAAAAGACGCGGTGATTCCTCGGTTTCGATTCTGTTACGGAGTTCCGCAGGGGTCTGTGTTATGTGGCGCTTTTGACTCTTAATAATGACACGGTCGTTGATGCTCTGTTGCAATGCCTTAACTGTTCCGGGACGGGCCTTTGTCCGATGATGATTGTTCGAGTGAAGGGCTCTCTTTAGCGGATATTGCGTGCCCGCTTTCGCAGGTATTCATATTTTTTGTGGCTCGCGAAGGGCTACGTCAGCTGTTCACTTGGGTTTTAAAAAAAAACTGAGGTAAATAGTCCAAATTAGATAAGTTTGCAATATAAAAATTATACGGGGACTCTATGTAGACATTCGGCTGTAAGATTGCGGATTCCAAAATTAAAACATTAAAGCAATGATGCCGTTTTACTAATCAAGCTTTAGAGACATTAAATTGAAATAACAGTCAGCTTAATGTAAAAATATTTTGAAGGCATTCATAACGAAACAATTTTTTAATTGTGTTTTTGTAATTTCTTCACTTACTGCGGTTAGTTAGATTCCAGAGAACAATATAAAATAACGGTTTGCCGTGTTTAATTTTATTATTCTCAAAGTGGCAAATTGTAATGTGCGTGCAAAAACCGCGCTAGAAAATAATTAGAAACTGCGTTTACGGTTAGATTCGTTGAATTCATTTAAATTAAGAATAAAAAATGCAGGCTTCAAAGATTTATTTTTAAACACTGGCTTTGTTTATTCTAAATTCTACTGGCAGGTAAGAATGCCCAAGCATAAGGGATTGGGACTAAATTTGGACAAATTGGAAAAGAAAAATAACAATTTCGTGTAAAAGTTTAGTTAATTTGAATTTAGAATGAACAGTAGATGTGTACGTTAAAGTAAATGCTTTGGTTAACGATTTATGATCGATCTATCATCGATCGTAAACCGTGGTGACCGACTTCATGCCCGGTAGGACTTGTAAACGGATACCATAAATATCGCAGACAAAAGCGTGCCTATATTTACGATCACTGTTATCATAACTGTCACAATTGATTAAGTTTAATAGTTGTATCTCCATTAATCAACGATTCGAACGTTATTGGCAAATCTTAGTATTGATCCAAGCTTCGTGCTTGGACAGAAGTTAATCAGGTACAGGAAGTTAATTGTGAAAGGCAAATTTTGAAAGTTGGTTGTTTTATTTCTCTCTAAACTTGATATTGATTATGATTTATAGACAAAGTTTTGAATACAAACTGCCCACTCTTATAGATTACTAGCACACCCCGCAAAAGTTGTCCTGCCCGCTTTTTTCACAATTTTTCCACATTTTCTCATCGTGTTAACCCTTAATGGACTTCCACGAAATTTTCAAGACTAAAATTGATTAAATCGATTTAGCTGTTCTCAAATCTTAGCGAGACTAATGAAAAGCAATCTATTTTTATATATAAGAAGAAGATGTTTTTTTAGATGTAAGTACTTAGAAGAAGTCTTACAGCTGCATCACGCTTTCCGCTCTCTGTTCGAAAATGCCTACCTTATCTCCTTGCTGTGTACGAGTTTAATTTTAATTAAGGGAGAGAGTCGCAGGTCAGTTTTTCAATAATTACAAACATAAAATTTGATCAAACAATCCCCCTGTATTCTAATAAAAATATGATGATGAATGAACATTATACACGACATCACAGACTGAGTGTCGAGCCGTTGACACTGCGACTCTAAGGCACTCACGACGTGCGACTGATTTATAGCCGACCCGAGTTATTTAGCCTCTATTTATACTTAAAATAAGACGAGGTTGCATAGTAAAATATTTTAGTTATTTTAAATGGGAAAGTGCACAAAATGTCCGCGAAGAAACATCAATAGATGTCAGGAAATTTTTTAGAGTTAGAATGCGCTGAGTGAGAACACCGCCTGACTTTTAGTATTTAAATACGACATTTTAATGTAAATGTAATATTGTAAGAAACCACCACCGCCTAAACCTACCCGGGTGGTAGGTAGTTGCTGTTAAAATTAAATCAGAATTTTAATTAGGTTAATTATTGAGGTACCCAAGTATTTTTTTTTCTACAACCCTATCCGAATTTGTTATTCGAATAGAGTGCACAATATCGGCACATATTTCATTTATTCAGCTTACACAGCAATCGGCTTTGCAAGGCAAATGTAAATTGGTGACAGTGGACGCGGAATAGCAATCACTTGGAGAATTCACACCTAAATTCTCGAAATCGTGACTTGCAATCGATAAAATTTCAAACGCGCGTAATTTTCGCGACACTAGCAGCATAGTCAATTTTTTTTCAAACGGCCAGGAACATTTTATGTGTGTAGTCTGTGCTTTTTTTTTAAATTATAGCGAATTCTATTTGTAAGGATGCATTTTTAGATTGATTTCGGGATTATTTTTATTATGACCAATCGTAACGCGTACTACTCATGACAAGCATAGAGAAAAAAATTAAAAGTAAAAATCATTACAAAATACATTACTTTACTTAAAATAAGTTGAGCAGTAAATTCTTGAAAAACCGTTCCAAGCATAACTGTGAAACGGTTCTTTCAGACTGACTACAGTTTTAACGGAATTTGTAGCAGAATCTGACTTTCTGTTCTAATTAGTGACGGTTAGAGCTGCAGTTTTAGCCAAGACTAATTAATTAACAGAGGTTGTTATTTACCGCGGTTTGGTTGAAGCTTACGTTAGTTGGATATAAGGAACGGTGTTACAATTAATTTAATGGTAATTTATCATTTAGTATTCAACAAACCTTCTACAACCAGACACTCTGACGACCGTTTGGTGCAGTGGTCTACATGTCGGACTTTAAAACCAAGGGTCGCGGGTTCGATCCCCGCACAGTACAAGCATATGTGTGCATGAACATCTGTGTTTGTACTGGTCTGGGTGTTTTCTATGTATAATATGTATTTATTTACAAAAAAAAGTATTTAAGTATGTTTATCCGTTGTCTAGTACCCATAACACAAGCCTCGTAGCTTAATTTGGGACTAGAGAATTGGTGTGATTGTTGTGAAATATTTATTAAATATTTATTATTATTATTATTCTATTATATTAATAGCCAGGCAGGTATAGTCTTTCGAAAGATGTGTTATCCTATAAGCCACAGTATCGATACATAACCTACACTACAATACAGTACCTATTTTATTGTTATCTCGCCAATGTCATACCTTTGGTCCTTAACAGGTTAAATCACTATTTGAAAAGTTAAACCTAAAGCCCTATGCACAACTGTGACACTGTCGGCGCGATTCGTGACTGCCAGCGATTTCCCAAAGGTGATTGGTTGACAGTGACACGCTGCGTCAGTCGCAGCGACATTATGGCGCGGGCGTGCGCTGGCGGTATAACAACTACGGTGATGAAAAAAGTTTCCTTTTTTACTTATGCGAAACATTACCTTTGTATACGATCTTCGGGTCAAAGAGTAATAGTGAGTTACGACTATTCAGATCAAATGAAAGTACCTAGTATATTATTTATACCCTCTTCATTAGGAAGTGCAAATGAAGTAAGCGTTTTGAGTTCGTACTCATTAGCATTTTTGTACTTATTTCGTAAGTTATCGCAGGAAATGTTATGTAAAGTCACATGGATGTAAGTTACAAGTTTTCTGAACCACCCTGGTTCCCACGATGTAATTCGCGGTGCTGGAATAAGGTGGGGTCTCATTGATAGCAAAAGATAAAACGAAACTTGGTGGAGTTAAAAATTATGTATCCATTTGGAATTTCTTTGGTGAAATGATCGGACTGATGTTGTGGGAACTGTTGGCTACTTTTTGAAATGGCTGAAATCCCTATCAATTTTATAAATGATGTCAGTTTGTTTGACTTTCCTTCTCACACAAGGCAACGGAGAAATTTCTACCTCCACACAGTAGGAGGAGAGTGACATAGGCAACTTATTTTTGCGACAAAACTTCTTAATCACATGTAAAAAATGAAACATCAAGTTATAGCTTATCGATAGATGGTGCCACGCTGTTAAGTTTTGAGGGTTATGCGCAGTTCAAATATGATCGGGCAGGACTAAATCCCATGTAAGGGATATATTAGGGGTTGCAAGTTTGTATGAAAGTCAGTGGCAAAATCTAAAGTGTTTTGAAATTTTATCTCCAGCCCATACTTAAATTACCTTAAAAGGTGGTATTAGTTATGTTTTGCGAGTTTTTCATCAGAATCCATTGTTTTCTTCCCGCTGTTATCGAGCACGCACTTATGCTCGTAACTGCTGAGGTAAATCAGATAACAGTATGTCGACGACAAGCCCTCATTACATATCAGAATTAGTAATAAACTCACGGGAAGTAGCGTTGACAAAGCTCTCCCTCCCTGTTGATGTAACAGTACTTAAAGTGTACCTACTAAACTATAACACGGCGATCGAATGCGTTTCAAAGTATGAGTTGAGTTATTCAAATTCATTCAACACGTTTGTTGTAACTGAGTAACCAGTTACATTCACTCAAATCGATTGGCCTGATGTTCTTTAACCGTGACTCTACATTCTCCATCAAGCCCGATCATTATTTTTTCAAGGTCACATAATATATTTTATTAACAAAATTATTATTAGTACGGCAATCATGACTGTTGATAAGTGTTGCATTTAAAAAATCTATGGTCTAAACTAATGAACAAAATTTCATGGAAATACTTGTGTAAATAAACTATATTATTGACGAATGATATTATTTCACGTCCTTAAAGTTATCGGAAGCCTATGGTCTTTATCCTTGATTTCGTTTGTCTAGAACCAGATTTTATTTGCCCTTAAAGCCGAGAACTAGTTACCATTGCGGGTTAACTTGACCATAGCCAAGGTAGAGCGTGTCCAACTGAAGTCATGGTCCATAATGAGTTGGACTCGGTTGGTCGTGTTTCGGCTGTAGCCGACCTGATGTTTTTTTTGTTTTAATAATCTGTGGTGCCATCAATATACGTGAGGAAAAAATGGCTAAGTTATTTTCTTAAAAAAAAGAAAAAATAACGCTGCCGTGTAGTGAAAGCTTGTTTAGGGAAATTGAATGTAATAAAATGAATAAAAATAATGAGAGCGTTGCTTTCTTACATAAAGCAAATACAATACTAATTTGTTGTTTATGTTATGCACGCTATGTAACGACGTACATACGTAGAGTTTAAGCTTCTGGACAAAATTTCATTGTATAATCAATGACGACATTTTGAAAAAAAAACACCACATATTTGTGACCACGAGTGCTGAAAAGTGTCCGCAACCTCAGGTTAATATAAAATTTAATAATCGCCAAATTTATAACCAATTTCCATTTTCTTATTTTTCATTTCAATAATAAATTGATTTGATCCGATAAACTCGATATGGCTCTGCCATGCGCTTACACATTCCGTGCTCAAAAATGTCCGCAATCTCAGGTTAAAATAAAATTTAATAATCGTCAAAAGTATTATAACCACTTCTCATTTTCTTCATTTCAATAATAGATTGATTTGATGCTATAAACCCGGCCTGGCTCCTCCGTGCGCTTGTTGCATCTGTGGTCAGCCTTGGTCGGAGCCGGACGGAAACAGCCGCTCTCACGATGTTACACAATACGGGAACGGGTTCCAGCCCGGACTGGTCCTGTATTAATGACCGACTGGCTTTGTCTATCATTCCGTTTTCAATCACAGGAGAACAGGGAACCGGGAACCTGTCTCCTGCGGTTGCTTGCGAGTGGAAGAAAGTTCGAATCTTCTTTGGATACCTTCTCGAATTTTTTTATTGCCAATCATTCTTGATTATTTGGTTTGCATTACGGATATGTCACCCGTGTACGTCTATAGTTCGTGAGGCATCTTTAAGTATCTTCATTTTTTTAGATGCGGGGCAATGCAAATTGACTAAAACTTAAACTTAATTTAAAGAAATATATAATATATAAAAGACTATACTACTACTACTCTTCTTATTATATCTTATTATAGCAATCTTATTCAAAATCAGTAAACAGTTCAAACATGACATTCAAAGATTCCTGCGGGATTTGATAAGACTTTTCAAAGTTAAAACATACAAATCTTTCGATTTAAACATATTGGCACTTTAACTTTCGATAAATTTATCAGAAAGTGGACCATGCATTATAGCCAAAGTACAGTAGGTTCAAAAAATCAAAAAGTACCGCGTAACTTGCATTTATCTACTTATATTATATATTTCTATAATTTTACTAGCAGACCCAACAGACGTTGTCCTACAATTCATTTTTATATATAAGATAAAGTACCCATGACTCTATACTCTCGCAAAGCAAATCGATGAAAGTAATAATCAGATAATATTGCTGTTTGCAGCCACTCCAATTCTAAGGCTCTTTACGCGTTCCGATTCGCTGAATCATCATCGGAGGCAGTTATACAATAAACCCGACTGGTTAGTGTGTAATAAAGTCCGTCTTTTGTGAAATAGCGAGCCTTTTAAGTCTAGTGCGTTTTATTGTGTCGCTGCAAGCCTGCCCTGTAAACACGACTTGCATAGAGAGCGCGCTTGTTACCCTTCTAATGCTGTTTATGGTCCGAAATTCTGTTCCAAATGTAATTATTTAGCTCAAATTCAGTTAAGAAAAGCGTAGGTAAGGATGTACAACGGTAAATGCTGCTTGGTTACAAAGTTAGTTACTTAATTTCACAATTTTCACTTTTAATCAAACGAGTTTATTAGGCTGACTTACTTGTCATATTTGGTATACTCGTAGTAAGTATGGCAGCAGCGTTTAACAGATTAACAACATCTAAACTAGATTAACTAGTTTGGTAGTTAACGATTTGGTAAAAGGGCTTATATTTTCATAGTTAGTACCTCCATGAATTTTTAATATAAGCAAATGTAATTTGTTTCTGAATGCAAGAATTGAAGCTTACTTAGTTGACGTTAACGACTGACTATACCAACATGCTTAAAACTCGAATCTTTTGATTATTATCTAATCAGGTGCCGATATTAACTTGATAAAAAAATAAATTACAAAAAAACACTGATAACGGTTTGTTCTTCATAATGTATTTCTCCAAGTGCATCGGTCGTGACATGTAAAGGTAATGGTGTAAGCACGTAATTTCGAACTCAATTATGAATGTTGCGGAGTCATAGTATCCATCCGAGTACCGTTACAGCAATGGCACTACTCTAAGAGGTGCGTATACTGACGACAGCACATCGGCTTACCCAATTTTGTTCCAAAATCGTCCTTATCACAACTGTATAAAATGCCGCAGTGGTTACCTCGATGTGCTTATGTCTGTACCTACTCAACTTTGGCCAGTTTGTGGGCTGTGGGAAATATTGTGGTTTTGGTATAATTGTAATTTTATAATGAGTATAACAAACAAAAGAAGCTATGTTTTTTTGGCAATTATACATTTATATAACCTTCTACTCGTACAAGAATAAGGACTTAGAGTACAATTTACGCTATAAAATAAATCACATAAAATTAGTACTTAGCATTATCAAGAGAGTGATTATATTTGCTCTACACATATTTTTTTCCAAAATGCTTAAATAAAAGAAAAATCGTAGGCATATTAATGCAGTCTACTACCGATTGTGCTTATTCACTGCGTAAGTTGAACTCATTTGCATAGGTTAGTCACATATTCAGTTCACTTTTGAGTTGAGAAGTCGTTCTTATGTATTCATTTATTTTGAGCAGTCATTTGTTTTGGATTTGTCGGCTTTCACAGTTTCCATTAATTTTATTGGATTGGCACTTTCTGATTAGAAAACTTTGCTGCATGATTGAAATCAGAAAATATGAACTTTAACCGTAATAAGAACGCACGAAACTCAATAGATAAGTACGTCATTTTAAGATCTGCTGACTCAACTGCAATGTATCTTAAAGCTATGTCAAATCTCGTGATCACGGAAACATCAAACATATTTTACCGAACAATCACGTCCCCCCATAATTACCGGGATGATTAGCTAACAAAGCAAGCCACTTTTGTGGTTCCACATATTCCAATGCAATTAAATATTCATTACAATACAACTTTTGCCCGAGAGCGGCCATTTCCATGTCATTAAGGACGCTTGAATTTCGGGCATTAAGACGGTATAGGCGACGAACAAATCAAGTTACACATTACCATGTTCTATTCTCTTGTAGTAGGAGCGATTTTCCTACAAAACTGTACAGACTGATCTGCAGGTATCCATAGCTTAGCATGCGCCCCTGGCCAAGCAATGTGAGATATATAACAACATTACCATATCCAATGCTTGCGAAAGATCTGCTTAAGGCTGATGAACATTCCTCGGGATTGTATTAGATACTATCTTAGGCTGAACATTTGAACATTCCTCGGCTTGCAATAAAGTATTACAAGATTCTAAGACGGCAAATGTAAAAAAAAAACATAGGAATCATCGATTTTTGTTTGAGTGTTGAATTTTGAGTAAACACGAATTACTAAACTACCACATAAATAAGTTGTAAGTTTAAGTTTGGTGGCAAGTGTCTTTGCTTATCGATCGGAAAAATGATGCGACATACCCTTACATTTTATAAGAGATTCACAACTAAGTGGTGTAATATCGTTGTTGTGCTGAACTTTGAGGCAAATACCAACTTTGTTTCGATCTGCTTCACACTTATTAAAGAGAACAAATAAATTTGAAGATGAACTGTGTAACAGTCAAAAAATTTAATAGAATACCACACTCTCTTGTACCTCAACCTATTTGATTATTGGCGCTTTCCCACGGTAGCTACCGCGGGTGACGCAAACACATAATAAGCGTTCACAGTACACGATCTTCAGACTTATCCTCGCATAAAAGCCTCGTACAATCATAATCAAACAGAATTACAAGGCGATTGGGGTTTTTATCAGCCATTGTGGACTGATGAGTGCCAATCAAATTTCGTGGATTGGCCGTCTCGTATACAAAGCAGGTGGTAATTGTTTCTCGTGTGTGAATCGGCACACTGGCTTAGTCGAACGTTTGAAGAGAAAGAAGTTTGTATGGTAGAAATGCTACAGTAACTAGTATTTTTAAAACCAATAGCTGCATTTGATATGTTTAAAAATAATTACACCTAAATAACTAATCATTAGGAAAAACGATCAGTGTATGTTCTATGAGTTGCATATGCTATGTGTGCATACAAAAGTTTATGTAAAAATTTGAATTGTTATGTTTTAACCATCCAAAGTATCCAAATAATAATGTATAAATTTCTGTGAACAGAAGCCTAAAGTTTATTTATAAAATTAATCATGCACATTAGGTTCAAATTTCGTACCTACGAGTATCACAAACAAACTAAGTAAGCTACTTCGTAATGACGTGTTGACATGAGACCTTATATTCAAACTTAAGCGAACGATAATATTTGAAGTGCTATGCGGAGTCGATTCTAGATCTAAATCGCATTGAATATTTGTTTATGTAAATAAAAAATAAGTGGTAATCTGTGCTACGAGTCGTAGCATTTTTTTCTCTTTGCGTTGATTTGATTAGGTCGTAGTTCGTAGCCTACGGCATGGCAGGGTAGAGAAAGTTTGTGATCACGTAGTTGTGGGAAGTAAAATTTTAACAGTTTTTTCATTTCAATTAACACAACTAAAAAGAGCAGAGAATTGTGATGGATTAAAGTACAATTTTTTATCGATATTATTCTTGGTCATGCTTAAACTTTAAATATCGCTTTCTACTGGTAATAAAAAAGCGTAAAATAAGGATCGGCTTAGCCACTTCGAAATAATATAAAAAGCCACTGACATTTCTGTAGCTTGCCACTTTATTTGCAATGTTAAAAAAAACTTAATAATCTATAGAATCGGACCCATTAAATGACTGGCGAATGCGCGGGCGCAGATGTCCGGACTCACGAACCGGCCGGACCTTACAGGGCGATGCACGATACAATTTGTCAACGACTGTACTCGATGAACAAGGATGCTCGGATATTCAAATCAAATTACGTTATGCTTGAGTTTGATCGTGTTTATCGGTTTGTTGCAAGGCCTTTTAACAATTTGGTATGAGATGGACATTGGCAAATGTTTGCAGCTCTGACTAATATTCGTGCGTGGCGTGCATTATGCTACTACTAACGTAGTACTTTATTTCCGAGGCCCACAAATCAGGTTACCGTACGATAAAACTTTTGAAAGTGAAAAATATTTGAATCATAAACCTTTATGTATTATATTGAGTTATAAAACAACTTAAAACTTACAAAAGGCTAACCTGGTGACGGCATTCGTGATGATTTGACGAGCGCATCACGCAGAGCGGTCATCGCCCCCGTCCCTAAACCTAATTATCCCCCCCACGCTGCGTGGACGTTTCGACTTGCGGTTTTTGGTTTAAATAATATTTTAGTTGAAGGTATAGTGTAATGACGAAAAAAGAAGGCATAATGTATTGGACAATAGGCAAATGGAGTAACATTGTTATCAAGTAAGATCGATAGAACTTTCAAATTAGGTAAGACCAGATTAGGTAGGGCATCTTAAGGACCGGAAATATATACCTACAACCTTCAGGGTTTTGAGAAGTGTTATAGAAACACATTACACTTGCTTGCAAAAACTTCGCTTTCTCACAAAACCGAATAGGTATTTTCACAGACAGAAGCGCAACGCAAAATATCCAATTCCCCTGGTCAGTTATTTTTCATGTGCCGCCGTCATCGGGTGAATGAACCCCAAAATGCCTACTCAAATGACATTGGCTAAGCCCTAACGAGTGGAGATGCCATTAAAGCATAAAAGTCCACGGTTAAATGTGCATTTTTAGTGTCCCAAGAATTTCGGTGATTAACCTTTGCTAATAAGTGGAGTATTTAGCGCGAGGAACGCCTTCCCATGGTTGGGCGTGGGAAAGATGTCTATCCTCCGACGCCATTCATTTTTGTGCAGAACCACGTTCGGAAGCAAAGCAAAGGTCACACGAGAACGGAGCTGTAATTGAAAAAGGCGCGAGGAAATGCAAAAAGTTTAAATACTTTGCTTTGACAATTGAAGTTCTGATTGCAATTCTAATTACCTACTGTAGTTGTAATGGAAGGCTGCGAATCGAAAATGAGGGAATTTCCCTGAAGCTCGATTTACTTTAGGCGTGATGTACCCACATACGAGTATATGTCTGTTTTTTAAATAATAAATATTTGCACCTTTAATACCTCTGAGGTAGAACTTAAGTAAAGTAAGCTGAAGTAAAATTTGGGTATTGTTGATTTTATAATATTTATGATAATAATCATTTCTTTATAAACAAAGGAAATTAAATAAGAAAAAAAAGGAAAAAAATAATAATCTTACGCTAGAAAGTATTCTCTCTGTCTGAACTAGGGTTAACCTGTGCTTCAGACTATCACGAGCAAGATTTTCTTAAGTAATAGTTATTAAACAAAATGATTTACAACAAAAATAAAATTAATGTTACGTAATATGATATCTACTTAACAAATGTATACCTCCTTGAATAAGTACAAGTAAGGCCTCTGTCTCTAAAGTAATTTAGTGAATATATGTTCAAAGTGCGATTTATTTCATTGTAGGACCTATAAAATATGAAGATTACATGGTACATATTCCTGATGTGTTAAATAATAGTACATTACTTTAAGTGTGTTTAAATTGTGTTTTTGTCATCGATAATCTGAATATAGAGGTAACTTTCACATAATACTCTCCTAGCTGTTGTCAACCTCATTAATGTTAAAACTTATCTGGTCCGCTTGGTATGCAGCCATGATTGATCTACAAGTACAAAGTGGTTAGATCAAATACAGTTATTCTTTTATGCAGCACAATGCGGTATCATGGCGGCATCTTCCATTCATTACGCCCTCGGACAATGGCTTAGTGTTGCTAGCCGTAGATTTAGTGGCAAGAATGATGGTGTGTTTTGTTCATGGTTGTACCGAATAATAGTGAAGGGCTGATTAAAATCCAGAGACGAAATTTTTGTAGTTCGACGTGAAAAAGAGGCAACATGTTTTACAACGTTAACTAAAAAAAACCAATGAATTTTCTGTATGAGAGTTTTTGCCCCAATGAATGTCTAGGAGACTCATACATCTGTTTAAGTCCCTTAACAATTTCAAGACTTGTTTCTTTGGTTTTTGCTTTTTATACTCATAGGGTGGGAAGATGTTTAGTTACATAAGTGTTGATTTACCTACAAGTACTCCGCTTTAAATGTCTTTCAATAGGTACCTTAAACAGTGCACCTACATTTATAGTAATATAGTAGCCTCTGGTATTTATAGTAGCCTCTGGTAGGCCGTTACCTTATGAATTTCTGATTTGTTAGGCAAAATCGTCCGGTTCTCATTATTGATTTTAGTAATAGTGGTTTAAGCTGAAACAATGGACTGAGCCTCCTATCTCGTTCGGCTTACACAATTTGGGTACTATGGGAAGCATTCTGTATTTGGAAATTGTATGGAGATTAAGTAGGTAGGCTCTACATATATTATTCTTGAAAAGGTCATGATTAAATATAAATAATATGGTATAACTAAATCATATTTATACGTTGTTTTAAGATTACCAACTTCAATATAATAGGTCGCAGAAGATTTATTCAAATAAATTGGTTATGAACTTTCTTCGTACTTTACTAAACTGAGGGTTTGTATCAAAAAGTAATAAAGTTATCTTATTAGAACGCTTTTGAAAACGAGTTTATGGATTTTTTCACTAATTACGGAGTCAAGGAAATATTTATTCTTTCAACAAAACTATCGGAGGTCTCCAAAATATAAAGTTTATTACGTTTTCAAATATACTCATTTGCTATCAGACACTTATGGCTATCACGGCACAGAATAATAGAGACGCGCTTAAATAATTCATAGACAATGGTCTGACCATAGAGCAGGCCGTATATCATCGGATCTAAGCAACAATAGCTCAAGACGAGGTGGCGAGGGCCCGGGTGCGCGAGCGCAGGTCTGATAATGGGCCCATAAATCGTGATACTGACTTAATGACGTACGAGAAATGCGAAAGCGGAATTAGCCGAGCTGGAACCAGCATTATAATGTTACTGTTTTACTATTGATCATAACTTTGATTGTTTGAATGCGTTGTGGTAATCGCTTCCGCGTGCAGCGTGAGTTAAGGCTCTATAGGAGTAAGGCACAGTGTGTTAGTACTACCTAAGATGGGTCGTGGTTTATTGAAGACTTTGATTTTGAAAACATACTTGTAGCTGAAGAACAGAATATGTTTACTTACGAGTATGGTTACTTTGTCAACGAAAGTATTCTGTCGAACTCCACACCGTGTCAGAACTGTGCTGGTAGCTGGGCCGTATTACTTTGACATAAAATCTTCCTTAAACGGTATGCTTACAGCTACTCAACAGGATGCAGGTTTGACCTCACACAGATACTGTACAGGTAGAGTCCTACAAATTTTAGTCAAGAAAGTGTAACTTGTCCTATACTAATGATATAAGGCTTATTTCACAATATTTTTGAGTATTTTCCGTTGTTTTTGTGCAAAACTCAAAAAAAAGTTGTGCGCAATGTCAAAGTCATATTCACACGAGCTCGCGTCAATCCTTGTACATGGCCAACTCGATGTAGTGAAAAAATAACAAAACGAGTCAGCCATGTATTCCTGGTTTACCTTATGAATTAAATTAGGTATATATTTTTTAAAACCTTTTCATTTTGTTACAGATTCATAGGATTTGCTAACACTTGGAAAATAAGAGCGGCCCTCTACAATGACTGGTGAGTCTCACTTTCTTTACATATCTGTTTGAAAATACGATTCTTAATTGAATGTTGTGATAAAAATGTTATTTTTAAATAATTTGTTATGTAGTCTTAATTGATCGTAGGTACATGAAAATATACAAATAAGAGTTCGATCAGCATTGACTCCAAACAAGGGCGAATATACGAGTATTACGCAGTTACTGAATACATTATACCATTTGTAAGACAATGTAATATGGTTCATGCGGGCTTACATATAAATTCAGTTTTATCTTTTTAACCCTGGCCGGCAACAACTTCAAGTTTATCGTTAAAATTTAAAAAGAGAACGCCAAAGTGCTTGTCTGTGGAAATTAAAAAGTGTAACGAAGCGTGTTTTGCATTTCGAAACGTGTACGAAAAAGTGTTTCATTGAGTGCAAAGTACAACATTCTGTGTCACTGATACAACAATGAATTGCTCATCGATTAAATTGTTACTCATCATCAAATACAATGACAAAAGTATATCAATTAATAATAAATATTCAAACCTTTTCATACTCTGTAATAGTGGAATTCTGGCACGTATTAGTATCTAGTCCCCAATATTTTTTAGCATTTGTTAGTCTGAATTTACAAGAAGAAGCAGAAAATAGACGACTTGTAGATAATGCATCGCTGAGAATGATAATCGAGGGACATGGTAATTGCTATGAGACGTTTCCGAACGTCGAGTCGGAAAAAAACCCGGCTATTCTAAGCCTTATTTCGATAGGCTGACGAAGAATAAAGTTAGGATGTTACCAGGTGCCTGCCTACCAGTCACGCAACGCTGCCCGCCCCTACCACACCGCTTTCGAGCCGGTCGGACGCCCGCGACTTTTTCCTATTTGACATACATCGTCGGTCTAGTTGGTCGCGTCTGTGAGTACAGTGAACTAGTGCCTTGATGGATTTGAAACGTTGCGATCGTGTTTTGTGGAGTGCCGTGCTGAGTGTCAAAGTCCAAGGCCCCGATTGTCAGTTTGTTTCAGTAAGGTAGGTGAAGTTAGCATAGGAATGACTGTAAAAAATCGCAGCCATTTTGTACAGTTTAGAGTTCAGAGAGCGTGTTAGTTGTGTTTCATATTTTTTACCGGGCAGAGCGCAACATGCCGTAGGTTTTATTTTTGAATGATTTTTTTCTTCTGTTGGCTTGGAATAAAGGGAGAGAGTTACTGAGTTTATTTATAACTTTTAATTGGTAATTTTAAAGTCAGTTGAATTAAAACTGGTTGTTTAAAACACTTGACAAATCTAAATAAAAACTTTTTTTATTATTAATTTTCACCTTAGATAGATACAATAATTTTTTTGGATTTGGTTTTGTTATTATTTTCAATTCTAGAGAAAATCTAGAGGGCTTTTTTATTTTTCTCATCTTTACTTCATTTTAAAATCTTAGAAAACTAGTCAGTTTCTCTGCAAAAATCTTAAATTACCGCTGAACGTTGTTAATAAGGAAATCTTAAAGGTAAGCGGACACCGGCGCCCGCGCCGCCCTTCCCGAAACCCGATATTGGGACCACATTCGGTCGTGTGAAGACGATATCTCCTTATCACCTTCGTTTCTGTTGCTATGCTAACGAAAAACGAATTTTAATTGAGGTTGAAGGACGTTTACTCCCCTTTATGCCTTTGTGAATTATCATAATTGTAATCGATTGCACAAATATTGCAGGCATTGCCTACTTCTATGATTTTGAAATTTTACAAATCTATCTACGGACTACTTTTGAGCTAAATTAAATTAAACTGTTCCTCAAACGATCTTCATAGGCCCTCTTTTTGCCACGTTGCCTCTCCCAGGTCGCCCATGCAAGTCGCTGGTACAGTTATCAACATACTTGTAAATTACTAGGTGAGTAAAACAGGCGCGGTAGGTCCACAGTGGGACCACTTTTTGCCACTTTTCCCCGTTTCCCTACCACTGGCACATTATCACGCACTCAATAACCAATCTTAATGCTAACAGCTTAAAGGAGATATTAACATGATGTAGGCTATTGTTGATTTCGTTTTATGTCCTCTGTTTTCACTACGAATAGCTTAGTTATCAATTACTGTGTACAAAAAGTGGTGTCCAGTTTCTAGAATTATTGACTGGTTAGCTCAACAAGCTTTTGCTAAATAGAACTTGCAATTCAGTAAACAAGATACCTTCATCACCTAATTTTACATTAAGTTGCAATATGCAAAATGAAAGAAACCAGACGAATGTGTTTGGGCCTACAAACAAGTAAGAAAATAATATGCAAACAACAGCATGTTGCCATCAAATGCAAAATACTTAAATAAAACCGAAAATTGCTCTGCCAGTACCTATACTCGTACACTCAAGTAGAGAACACTCTACTTGAGTGTACGAGTATAGGTACTCCTAACTAATTTCCTAACTAAGGTAAGGTAAGGTAAGGAAATTTTGAAGACCCTTTTCAACATTTGCTAGGTTTGAACTTTTCTGTGTAAGACTATTTAAGCATCATATCACTCAATTTTGACAGCTACGCATCTTTTGGCCGAAAACTTAAATTTCAAAGGATAAATAAAAAAACAGAGGCCGCTACGAAGTACAATCTTCGTAATTGGATACATGTTAAGTTTTCAATTGCGTTAAAACACTGTCAATGTACAGATTGATGGGGGGAAGGAAAATTAAGTTCAGTGCGTCTGTACATTTAAAATGTTTTAACGCAAATGATTACTTAACTTATCACAATTTTGTGATATGCCTCTTAACTATAAAGTTTAAATAAAAATAATTAACATTAACGGTTCGACCTCCTTTAAACTCCAATTAATAAACGGACGGATGTGTTAAAGTTTCCAATCGAAGTCGTAGTCACCTAAAAAAGTTTCAATAAAAAGAAGTAAAAAGTCGTTCTTCGCGCGTGCGCACAAAGGGCACGGCCGCCATCACCGGTGGCCATGTGCCGCGCAGGTGCGCGCGTTCCCGCGCCAACTGGCCACTTCGCGCGCTTTACGCTGGAGGCTTTGATCAGCTGGCTGTCAAAAAAAGATGAAAAAAAAAGCTGCCAACGTATTGGGCAAAAGAAAAGTAGACTATTGTATTATTGGGCAAAGAAATTCAAGTCTATAATAAATGACTGTCTTTTGCTTTGCTATTTTATTTGTTGTAAGATGCATACTTGATGTTGCTGCTGTGGGCTGGTGAAACTGAATGACTATTTGAAGAAATCTTTGCAAAACTCAATCAGACCGTTGCTATTTAGCCAAACCATTCATAATCTACAATAAAGTGTTTTCGTTGAAATGAAAATCTAAAAATAATGTTTTGTTTGTTACAGATGATCAGCTTAACAACAAATGTACGTATCTTAAATTATAAATACCTTCTTCAGCTAAACACCGTAGACCTGTTTGTCTAAACACTTAGTTAATGTCAATATTGCGAGTGATCGGATAAGGTTGCCTCATGTCTTAGCAGCTCGCAATGTTATGCAAGACAGACCTGCTAAAACAGCATTAGAGACAGCATAGAAGGCCTTGAAACCCTTGAATTTTTCCGGGTTAGTAATTTTATTGATGAACTCCGGAATGATTTCGACTGCTATTACTGTTTCTGAAGTTTCTCATCTTAATCTTGGTAAAAAGCATAACCTTTTTGTTTTTTTTTTCATCAATTTCTGGGAATGCTAAGTGGCCAGCGCAACTGACATTCTACTTCTCTATGATACTACTCCAGATAATAGACTGTTCAAACTCTTTTGTAGTACTTGTTCAAACTTTGCCCAGCGGTTAGCACTTTCAGTTGTTTGTTGAAGCAGCTCTTTGTACACCAATTGACGGGTATTGACTTGATCTCTTTATAGTCTACGTTTGGAATGTAGCGCAACAATACTCGTAGGTAAAAATACCTGTTGTACTTTTATTGAAATGCATAGTTTTGACCATCAAGTGAAAAGTCGGTATTTCATATGAGCATGCCTCATTAAGATATTGCCTTGCCTTACGTTTGATATTTTGCAGCACTAGTATTATTAGGATACCCACCCACATTCGCGTTAATTTGATGATTTGATTCTCAACAATCTTTTTAGCCCACCCCAGCCATAGACCGAGTTGTATCTCAAAAGTATGTTTTTCATAACAAAATACAACATTGGGTAATTCAGAGCATTTGTTCAATGACCAGCATACAATTATTTGCTCATCACAGCTATTGTCCACGCCATGCTTTGCTTGAACTGACGCAATTACCACGAATTTAGGATTGGTCAGAACTCTGTGTTTGAGTTATCATGTTTCAGAGACACGAAATACATGTGCATTGTTAAATATAAGTATAATTATCAAAGATAAGGTTTCTAAGGCGTCGTTGATGAGGATTACAGATTACAAATAGGTAAACTAATAGCTGTAATTTCAAACGTTTCCCTAAAACTACTAATAAAATTACACGTACCTAGTACAAATAAAGAGAGTATTCCATTATTATATTTTTTTAGTTTTTTGTGAAACATCAAAAAGAATAAACTGGTTATACGGCTGTAGTACCTAATAACACAGTAGATATAAAGATATGATATTATACTGTGCTAGTAATGTAGGATATCGTGGCTGTCACTTCATTCCAAGATCATACTTACTTACTTGTGTCTCAATAAGTTTTCAACACAATCTCTTATACATATATGAAAATGAATTGCTGTTCGTTAGTCTCGCTAAAATCTTCTTATACATATATAAAAATGAATTGCTGTTCGTTAGTCTCGCTAAAACTCGAGAATGGCTGAACCGATTTGAATAATTTTAGTCTTGAAATATTCGTGGAAGTCCAGGGAAGGTTTAAAAGATCAGAAAATTTGAAAAAAAACAACGGGCAGGACAACGTCTGTCGGGTCCGCTAGTAACCAATATATTTCACTCCACTCAATGTTGCGCTGTTGTTTTGAATGAGTGACTAAATTAATACATTATGTATCTCCTAAACCTGCCTTTGGTCCCACTTAGGCCACGGGGGTCAGATAAATTTTATCACCAACATTAAATGTCAAATGGCATTTACAAATTACGATTTTAACCCTTACTCCTAGAGCTAGTCCTTAATGAAAGACCATGTTTCTGTCGTGGACTGTACCTTAGCCGTGGACACTTGATCATGACAAACGAGGAAATAATGGCCTAAAACGTGACCAAACTTTATTTATAGATCGGATCGATTCACTTCCTATCTAGTTTAAGAGACAGCATTGTGCTTGATTGGATGTTTCTGACAAACGATAGATAACATTTTGACAATATCTTTTAAATAGAATCTTCAGTGTAGTCTTTAAATTGGATTTAGATGAGATAATTAGATTTACATCTTGTTAAGATCTTGCTGTTTAACTTACCATAAATTGGCAATAAAAGTCAAATTACTTTAAAGTTAATATAATTAGGTGATGATTTAAGATGAATATATTACAAAGGCAAATTAATAAACCTATTCTATCTTCAGTCAAGCAGCGCCTTATTCAGTAAGTTAAACTAAACATGTTAACACCCGTATAAACCTCTTTCAAAGCCAGGATCGGCAACTAAATACGCGCCCCAGCAACACGTTGCTCCCATTAGCATTTTAAAGCTTATTGTTTCGTTCTAAAAACATCCTAATAATCAGCCTGCCTCGTTACGGCGGTGATCAAATTCATAAATCGAATTAGTGCATGTTTTTCCATTCTCGTGTGAAACAAAGACAATAGGGAGATCGGGAGAGCATAGAAACCGTGGGACCGCGTGGTGAATACGGCTCCAACAGACAGCGTTAAGTTTTTCATACAAAGATAAACGCTGTTTAATTAAAATTGTATTGATTACTGACAGGCATTTTTTTAAACGATTGTAACTGCTGACAAAGTTTCCAAAACCTTTTAAAACAAATGGCTGCCTATTTGTTTTAAGTGGTTAATATGGTTTTCTGCACATGGATGAATTTCAATTGAACAGAATCTTATAAGTAAAAAGAAAACCTTTTATTTACTTGTGGGCTTATATCAACTCCGTTGGATTGGTGTCAAAGGTTCTCAGTTAATGTTTGTCGTTATATATATATATATATTATTATATATATTATAAGTTTATATATTATATATATTATAGTTTATATTTTAAGTATTATAAGTATTATATATATTATAAGTTATTTACTTGTGGGCTTATATCAACTCCGTTGGATTGGTGTCAAAGGTTCTCAGTTAATGTTTGTCGTTTGCCTATTTGTAAAAATAATACTTAAATATAAGAATGTTTAAGCCGTTAACCTGAGTATCCTTTAAAATTCATGTTCGCTTAGGGGAATGGTCGCAAGTAATAGGTTCAGGTTGTATTTGGTTACTTTGCAATTAGGGACCCAATACTTTGTACCCACTTTTTATATTTTGTGATATTCGATGAAACATTTACTAAAGATATTATTACGTTCTCATTGTGAGTATAAACATCTTAACACGTAAAGTATTCCTCGAATACATATATTTGACTTTAAATTTTCCTTGATGTTATTTGGCCTTAAGGGTCAAGCCACACTCGCGCGGACCTCAGGCGCGGCGATTGGTTGACACGCTGTCAGAAGCGATAAGCGGTGACAGAAAGTAGCAAGTGTAGCCTGAGCTTAAAGAGCCTTATTCCACAAACAAATGATTGTTATTGCCTCCGTGTGTTTAGCCAAATGGGTCAGGTTTAGTATGTAATTCGACGTCTTAATGCTTTTTATGAAGAACGCGGCGGTCGCACAGAATAAATTACCCTTCTACTTAGAAGTTGGCACTTTGTATGATAAAAAGTGCCTGCATTACTGTTACGGCTAAGCCAGAACAGTTCTCATTTATTTGTTTTAAAAAAGTATACGCGGAAGTATTGTAAAAGTTGAAAATACATCAAGCTTGTCTGTAAATTGCTAAGTCCAGGGTTTTACTCTAAAACCTTTTTTTTCAACAGGGCTTTTACAGTCGCTTATACTAAGACCAAAATAAAATTTTCTTCCTTTTGTTCGATTGTTTTATACGTAAAATGGCAATTGATGAAAGATAGCAAAAACCAGTGCATAATTAAACAAACAGCCTTAAAAACAGCATAAATGTTTTTGCATTAAATCCGAAGCCAGAACGTGCATTTATAGATTTATCTGCGAATACATCCTACATACATGCATTAGCATAAAGACTGAGCGTCCGTGAACTTGCGTGTGAACGAACTCATTTAGGCATACGAATAGTCTCGATTCGCTCGTTACGACTCGATACCGCGACTATATCTTAACACACCTGCAGGAAATATTGACCTCTACGACCCTGTGATAAGAAATGGGGAAAGAAGCGTGTATTTTAACCCTTCGAATGTCGTATCTCCGCGGCCCGACAAGCCTCGTACATCAGTGATGCTGGCTCGGTCACGAGGATCCCAGAGTTGGCACGCACTCACCTCCTTGGGAAAGCCCGCCGGAATAATGTAACTGTCAAATATATCATTAAAGTTCCCGCCAAGTTTAATCGGGTTAACGGAGTATTACAAATCTTTAAGTTAAATTAGCAAATATCTGCTAGCTTTGCTTCGTGACACTGTTATGCACGTTTTAGGACCGTTTATTTGATCTCGTGGATCGTTTTCTTTAACGACTAAGATGGGTAATAAGATAAATATCGAGCTTAATTTGAATTTAATAAGCGATACGGCTATATTTGAATGCATTTCAAGTTCTTATGGTGGTTATGTAACATTTATATAGTCTTAGACTTACAGACATAATTATATGTTAAAAATACAACCTAACAGGTGTACTAACACGGCCCATAGCGGCTTTATAGTTCTAACCAGAGGCAAATGAATTCGCTGAAACCTCATCAAACATGCAGCAAGTGTTGAAACAACCGTTCCTCTACGCCCCCGGCTAATTCCAGTTTCGTGGTCAGCATTTACTATCCGTTTCGTGGAATGGTGTATAAAATTCAAATGCCCGCTCTAATCATTCATCTTTTCGTACATTTCCCATGGCGTTGCAACATAAGCTGGCCATAAAATATAGACCATAGAGTGAGTAGAGTCGCGCCGTGACCGCGTTCACACGGTCGGAGATTACCCCGCGGTTTCGTGTTGTGTGATTGATAGGCGTATGCACTTCTGAACGCACGGATTAGGCTTTGTCTATGACGATGATTGTCTGTGCCGCGAGTTTTGGCGGGAGAAACTAGGACGTGCGGTTGTTTAAGGCTTACACGCAAACTCTTGCGACTGAAAGGTACTATTTAGCTCATCTCACCGTTTTCCCAAAGAATAGGAACAGAAAAAAGCATCTTACATTAAAAAGACGTTGTCCTGTAAATGTATTTATAATACTATACAAATAATGTACATTTTATGAAACGTGTTTATAATGAACTGTTTATTTAAATGAGTCTCGATCCTACTACAAGTAATGAGCTCAATCAAATATTAGTGTAGCCACTTCGGATTCGGAGACAAATTGCTTACGAATTATCAAAATTTGTTACGAACGATAATAACTATTGAAGCACGGCTTAAACATGTTTAAAACTACTTAATTAAAGCGTGTTTTGTGTACTCGTACGCCCACATAGCTATGTAGTTTATAATTTTTTGTTCGGCAAACTTAGGCATGACGCATGCGCAAGACAGCCAATTCAATGAACCTCAGTTGTCATCAGCACGTCTAAGCCTTGACATAAGTTCTGGCTTTTTTGACATTAAAAAACAAAAGGCCTTCAGATTTGACCATCAAGGCTTTTTATTACTATTGAAAAGTTCGCAATATATAGATTACAAAAATAAATAACAAATATAAAATACAAATCCGAAAAACTTCTTAGCCAGGTTTAAGATTTGAGTTCATAAAGACATATCATTATTTATTTACTTGTAGTTCAACATAAACAGTCGCATTTACCTAAAGTAATATTTTCTATTCTTTAGCCATACATAAGATGCTTATCCACCAAGATACATCTTTTGCTGTGTAAGACGCAGTAAAATCATTTAACTTTCATTTGGTTGAAATTGTAAAATCTAACGCCATACAATCGTTTACGGAATACATGAATCATTTTATTTTGTTACCTACAACTGACACAAGCAAGGTGCAAACATGCGGCCAACATGATCCCTACATGGCATGTAGCCACTAAGTTCAATGTTTTAGCCTTCGCTGTAGGGGTGTCACTTGCAAGAAACTCAAAAAATAATCAGAAGATTATAGAGAATAAGAGAGCAGGCGATTATAACTTCATTTAAAAAAATATGTAGATATGACAGCAACGAAATCTTGATTTTTATAAAGTTATACATTATTTCTGTGCTTGTGGCGCGGTAGTTGCAGCGCATTGGTAGTAATACCAATAATAAGCAACGTAAGGCGCGGTCATGATTGGGATGGGTGACCGTCCTGACCATTTAAATGGCGGCTATTAACAAGCACCTCCGTGCTTCGGAATGTACGTTAAGCTGTTGGTCCCAGTTAATACCGATATATATTAGTCGTTAAGCCTAGACAGAGGCCCTCGGACGGCTTAATACATCTGACAGTAAGGTTGATCACTTACCTTACAAACACCCACTACCAATCCGCACTGAGCCCGCTTAGTGAAGTATAGCTCGGACCACCTCATAGTTGAGGTGTGCCCTGTGCCCAGCAGTAGGACGTTTATAGGCTGATGAGATGAGATGAAATATTATTTCCAATACCATTTTCACCAATTATTGTTATGACAACCGCCCATACTTCACAGTAAGTGTTCAGCAAACCCTCAATTATTTCTAAACTGGTAACATTTGATTAACATTACTATGATAATTTAATTAGCGGAGCTAAGGACGGTTAATTATAAGCTACAGCTTCTAATTAAGGTAAACGTTTGCTGTCATTGATTTTCGTTATCAGTATTAAGTAAATAACTCGTTACAGCTCGTAAGGAAACGTTAAAATAACTTATATACCTCTATATACGGTCCAAGGTACACCTGCAGCATACTGTCAGCGATTAAGCCACACTGATTGGTTGATGACACTGTCAGTAGCAAGCGGAACCTCATAAATAACTTATAAATATCCAGTCTACTTTTATAAATACCTCAATGACATCAAATTAAAAATTGGTAGAGTCAAAGATACGATAACCGTTAGAATGCCATTTCACTTGTGTCTCGTACATTCAAAGTGTGGGAACACTTATTAATGATTAATTATATCAAATAATAACTTCGCATACCAACACAATTTCATCGACAGTTTATCGAAACGATCTCAATTCATCCCAGTTATCCAGAATCAAAATTAATTGGTTTGGATCAACCTGAATGATTGGCCGAAGTCCAAAAATTCCTTTCGTCTTCTTCTTATCAGAGATTTAGTCATAAAACTAATTGGCATACACATACGTCGACTGGTCGGGAATGTGGCACCTATTTGTCTGAGAAAAAATAGTATATCTCAGTTCGTGACCTCCGAGTAGATAGCTATACCGGTAAATTTATTCAACCACTTTATTTCTTAAAGAGAAATAATATTTCTGTTTGGCATATGCTTATACGAGAACCCAAGTATTTTAATATTTTTACAGGCGGAGCTTGTTTATAAGTTGGAATAAAGCATAAGTTCTGACTATTTAGTTTGATAACACGACCCAATAAAACCTATTTTATAATTTTACTATCACATTAGCTAGTTAATCTATTATAATATGTAAAACATCAACTGCTATGGTACTTCTTTTACTTAGCAACGTGTTTCACACAAGTGATTACCACTTACGATCTCACGCTTCAAGTGTCACGTCAAACATTCACGATTTATTTCGACGGCAGCCAGTAACGAGTAACGGCTTTTCAATCTTTGGCAACTCACACCCAACTTTGGCGGGTTTTGGTAAGCCGATGTTTTTCTTTTGGCCGATTCTTATAGGATTTCACACTAAGGTTTTATTATGAAGCTTGTTTAAGCAGATAAAGTGTTCACCTAATTTAAGTTTGCTAATGATGGCTATATTTTTTGGTTTTACCCGTTAGGCTAGTTACAAAATGATTTGAACCTTTGTACAGTGTCTCCTGGCACAGCCTATCACATGCCTAAAAGGCATTCAATTTATGCAAGTCTTTTTTGTAGAAACAAAACATTTAGGTTTTTTCTATTTGAAAACGGATAGAGAAGATTTGGCGGCTTTTAGAGTGGTCGTGGATAAACTAAAGCATTCAAATTTATACATATACTGCAACAGGCATTATATAATTTGAAAAGATATAACATCTTTGAATAAACCTTGATCACATAATAAACTTAAGCGATGTACAAAACACACGTCAAGACTGTAGGCATCGGGAAATAGTAAGTAGTAAAGTCTACCTATTACCACATTACAACGATTTCATACAGTAGTCCAATGCTTTTGATGTGGAGTGATGCCGCCGGCTGTGTAGGTATTTATGGAACCACGTAATGTCACAAATTGAAAATTTTGAAGTGGCATGTTTTGTACGACTTCGGGTACATAAATAAATATGACAACAATTCAAATTTTGTTGAAACTTAGTTTCTGTGACTAGTCAAATAGATTTTCAAGTCATTGTGACTTGAAAATCACGAGGTTTGCAATGTGAAATGTTTAAAAATCCAACATCCTTTTTTTGTTTGAGGGCCAATTTTGATGAAACTTGGTTTGTGAAAGAAAAATTCACAAACTTTTTTGTTCGTCTAGACTCTAGACGGCTACGTCGGACTACTGTATGGAATCGTTATACTGTGCTTTTAATATTATTACTGTGGTTAAACCTAGTAATAGTCATTATACATAATAATTAGCGGTGCTTATAACTAATAATCCAAGTTCCTGCCGTTTGGCTTAGGAAATAAACCTAATAATAACCTAAGACTGTTTCCCACCACACAGTAGTCTAACTTACTCAGTTTTTCGAACATGTAACAGTTACTCTAACAAAAAATAATCACAGTCTAGTCATTCCAAAACACGATTGTTCGTCGTACGAACTTACTCTATACCGTTCGGTAGAAAAGTGTAAAAGAACTTGGGTTCATGACCCGCGCATTTCTATGCGTGTACAGTTCACGGCAAAAACGGTATACATACATTTTTTTCTAAGTATTACATTCTGAAGAGCAAGCAATTTTATAGCGACGTCAAATTGTTGACGGTAGTTTTGGATTGAAAGTTTTTACGTGTTGGTAACTAATTGAATAAAATCTATTTAAAAATGGTTACGTGTTGGGAGCCATGTATGGAGGACATAATAAACAAGTGAAGTAAATCAACACATACCTACCAGAAAAGTTCACAATTTTGTAAAGACCTGAACATTGTTTTCAGCCATGGACACTCTGCGACAAATACTGTCATAACTTTACACGTTTGGAAAAATGAGTCTCGTTAATAGTCGTTTGCTGAAACTTTGTTAAAACATTTGTGGTCTAATGTACAGATCTGTGGTTTTATAGAAGACTTATTCGAAGCTGACGCTGACTGTACACACCTTGCACGTGGGAAATGGGAGGAACGTTATACTAATGTCGTGTTGTTCTCGGGAATGCTACTGTGTGTGTGCCGCCATTTTGACTTACCACGCCAGATATTACTAATGATTTTATTTTAATGACGGTATCATTACTCGAGATTGGAACTAAATTAAAGGGAACTAAATTATTATGATTTTCTGTAAATTCTTCTAACAATTATTACCTGTGCATCTGCATGTGTGACAAATTTTCTGTTTGTTTTTAAGTAATCTGATGCAGTCTATTCAAATTGCAATCTCGCGACTATCCTACAACACAAAACTTCTTAGAAATAAAAATATTTTTATACGTTCAAGGTTTAGTCCTCCTTTTAAGTAAAACGAAATTCTTGTGCCAGGAGGGCTCTCTCCTCTATACCAACAATTTTTTAATATCATTTCTTCATACTAGTAATTAGTTTTGTTTTGTAATTATCTCAACGTTGTTTTCTGAGCCCTTTTTATTAAATTTTGACGCTAACTTTGAACTTTGAACTACTCACTAATATCAAAACTTCTAAAAATTTTAGGTAAAGTTAAACGCTTCTTTTCTGATTCATGGTTAATAAGATTTGATGCATTCCGTTTATTTTACCGAAATTTTCTCAACACAACCATTAATGACACTAAATATCCGGTAATAGAAGCCATGATGAGTCATTCGAATCCCTTACATTTTTACACTGATGCAAGCACAATTATGCCGTCAGTGCGTGTAGGCTGAAATCGGTGTGCCCACATGATTTTTGTGACCCTTGCTTTTGGAGAAGATTGAAAAATAATGTTATTTGTCCGCGCGACGCGGGCTTTTGTGGACACGGCGGGGGCGGCATTGTGTCCTTTTGTCAATCAAGTACAGTCACCATGACGCGTTAATTTTTAAGTTATTTTTAACGTCGTTTAAATGTCATAGGGTATTATTGCACTTTACGAGAATAAATATGGCAGAAAAACGATGCTTCCGGAGGTAGAGACCGCAATAAACGGAGGGTTTGACTTATTTTAACAGTTTTATTCATCCTTACGGTTTAAATGCGTGGTACATACAATCTCAATCAAATTGTGCGTTGATTAGGTTCTCCAAATGATCACCACCCTGAGTTAAAAAAATATATTTCTATGTGTAATTTATGATTATTGATCCTTATTTCCGCTTACTACCCGCGGCACGAGGTTCTTAAGTGATACTTAAACAAATTCAAAAAATCCGCCACGAGAGAGTTAATGCAAAACTCGCAAAATCACTTATCTCGAAACTCTGTATCGATTACAAAACGAGTAAAGTGGATGTTCAAAATTGGTTATTCCGTTCAGAACTGCTCGCACCGGTGGTGCGGGTTGCGCACGCGCACCTTGTTTGCAAATTGGCGCTTAAACGAAAAGGGTAGAGTTGGAAATAGGATGGAGAGTGGTCGCGATAAGGCGGGCAGGTTCTGTCAAGTTCACCGTTTCCGGACGGATGCGGGCTTTCTTACACGCCCATGGTTTGCATTTTTGGAATTAATTTTGGAAATGTAACGTAAAAATATGTAAGGAAAAAGTTAATTTAAATCAGAAGTGTTATAAGCTAATACTACTTTTAAATAAAAGATAAGTCGCGTTTTTTTGTGCAAAGTTAGTCTTAAAAAAGTGGATAACGGTGGCGGCCCACGGCGCATGGACACTCTTAATTTGAACTTGACGCATGGACGGCGGCACGGGACGCAACAGTACTAATGTACTACAAAAATAATACTAGTTTACTTTACATGATGACTTTTAAAGTTACACAAACTTTAATCAACATAAAGAGATATCGGAATCAACAATTGATACGCCCGTTTGAAGTAAGTGATATTAGTGCTAAAGTTTATTTTAACAAAAGTGGCATACGACCACGGCTATATATCATCTGAACATCAAAATGAATCTTGTTTCATACTTTTGAGTAGTCGGGTTTTAGTTTTGGAACTATTTTTTTTCTATGTCTTCGTTTTACCACTAAGTAAGTATCTAGGTGTTATTCGTGTGTATGTGTGGTAGGTATAGGTAAATTATTCACTTAACAAAAATAGGTGTAGCGTCACATCATTACTTAAGTTATCTTCATTTACGCCACTACGCATTGACGTAACATTCTAACGAAATTCATAAACATGACATACTTTCTGAAGAATTTCAGGTATTCAGTCAGACTTGCGTCACCAGAAAACCCCGATCATCTAAAAGACAAAAATGGCGAAATGAATAACTATAGAAATTGAAAATATATGATACAATGTACCTTCATACCTAACTACCTTAACACAAATAATATCGAAGTTTAAAAACAAAAAAATTAATAAAAATATAAAAATTAGGTACTGTAAACGAGTACATTAGGTTTAATTATACGTCAAAACAAAAACAAAAAAGCTTGACTTATATTTGACGTAAGTAAGAATCTACGTCACAGCCTAAATATTTGTTTACGGAGTTGTGTACGAGCGCCATTTTTAAATCAACTACTTAGTTTACTTAACAAAAGGAAAACAAACATATTACGTCTTCTATAACGAAGTTGAAGCAGTAAAAAGGGAAATTCCACACTGTTTACCGCTATCGCCCATTGTATCCTTGAATAAATAAGTCGTTTTTAGGTTTATGGCATTTCTGTGACGTGTCACGGCTGCCCATGATAGACTCAAGTTTATTGCCTATTTGGTAGATAGTGTTTACAATTTTGTAGTAAATGGAGAAACATTGAGAGGTATTTACTATTAAAAGAAAAATATGTTGGGATATGATTCCAGTGTGGTGGGAATTGTAATTAATAATAAATTGTTTCGACGAACACACCAATTACCTAAGGTAGTGGCACCAGTCATGCACACTATAGTGAAGACTTTTTCATAAATACTCTCGCATCTTAGAGGTTATCAATATTTTAAGTTCCATTTTAGTCCAATTTGTAAATTAATTCATAGCACTAATGTCTCATTGTATAAAAACATAATATCTTCATTTTAAACAAATAAAAAAAATAAGAAAACGTAACCTAGTCAGGTGATCTAGTGATTGACAGCCAAAACTTCAGTAATGAACATCCAATAATGAACACATCTCCAATAATGAACACCCAAAGGTGAACAGTCAAACCTGAATATAACGTGCTTTAGTAATTCGTTCGTTATGACGTAAAAGTAGCTAAGTGCTAAATTGTAGATAAACAAGAAGAAACACAGGTAAATGTTTTTTATATAATTATTTATTAAAAATTGTCTCACAGGGCTTTTCCCTATGAATTTATTTCTTAATGTACACCGGGGCACACCATATTTTTTGGCCGCTGTCGCCACTGGTTCTCCTCGTCGAACCGCCTCTAAAGCACGGCCCATTTGTTCTGGAGTGTAATCTTTTATCGGAGCCATTACTGTAAAGAGCGAGAAAACACTGAATGTAACCCAAAATGAACACCCCCAATAATGAACACCCATGTGCATAACTGGAACAGAGTGTCTTACGGTAATTTTACAAAGACCAATCTATTTTAAAATGTAAAAAGTATTCAATTTACATAAGAATAGCCGATTGTGGCCAAAAACCATTTATGAACACCAATGTTCATTATTGGATTTATGTCAGATTCAAGATCCAGTTATGAACACTACCATTTTGAGGTTAAGTTTCAATGAAAATAGTTCCAAATTAACGAGTAAATAGAAGACAAATGTATTTAAAAAGCAGTTGAAACAAGGACTGCTCTGAAAAACACACATTTTTTTAATAACAAACGTAACATTATGCTTACCTCACTAACGTTTTTCCTAAGAAAATGAGCGACGAAAGGTAATACGTTCTTGCGACGTCCACCATTTCGAAAAAACAGAGTAGACAAACGTCAAACTGCACTCATTTGACAGATGAAAGTCTATAGTCTTATTAGTGTTGCCAATTAAAAATGCATCAAGTTAGTACTTATTTGGTTGATTTTTGTTTGCTAGTGTTCATTTCTGCTCCCATGTTCAAGACTGGTGCCATTACCTTAGGTACCCCAAAAAATTGCGTTAGCTTGTGCTATGGTTGAAATAAAAATAACGGATAGAAATACTTAAATACATTAATAAATACCCACGACTCAGGTACAAATGCTCGTGCTCATTACGCAAACATTTGCCCCTAGCAGGCTTCGAACCCGCGACAGCCGGTTTTGAAGTCTGGACCACAGACCACTAGACCAAAGCTGTCGTCTAATTAAGATATCTTTGGCAAGAGTAAAACGGGGTCAACCTTTAGAACTTTCAAGTAAATTATGTTCACTTTATGTTCCTGTAGTTCTCTGGTGTAAAATTCATTGTTCCTTAAAATTGCTAACACGACACGAGTATGTTTTTTAGTTCCACAGACTTAAGTATCAGATACACTAGCTCTCTTCCCAAAACCAAACAGCATTAGGTGCTTGGGTAATATCAGATACAATATCGTAGAAATGCTTTTTTTATCGACTGAAGAGAATATAACTTGCATAGCTTATTATTAAACTAGCCCAACATTTATCCTCGTAAGACCGAAGGTATATTTGTGCCGAGTTCTACTTAACGCCTAATGTACTATAAGAAGAACAAATAATTTGTAGGCGGTAACGCCGAGCGCTTCAAGGGAGGATTTCTAGATGTTATTGATTTCCTACTGCACTTAAATTTACAGGAGCAATAGGTAGTAACATAACATATAGAGCACATTTTTGGTGAAAAAAGAAAAAAAAAATTGTTCTTTTAAAAGAACATTATGCATTTCTTACTATTAAATGGAAAAAATAACTTCATTGTTTTTTTAATTAAAAAGTGAAGGATTTGCAAACAATTCATGGTAAATACATTCTACATAAATATAAGGTTTTGTAAGTAGTAAATGTATTTCAACTGATATTTCTTTTACAATTATATTTAATTGTCTATTATTTGTTCTTTTGAAAGTACTATCGGTCTAAACGATGTCTTTATTTTTGTAACTAGTTATAGATATCGAGGAACTTATAATTGGGAATATTAGAACAATGACACACACTCTTTTTTTCATAGCAATCATGTTTAATAATTAAAATAAAAGTGTTCTTGACAGAGTGACATTAGACTTGTATCAAGTCTAACTGGCAGAAAATAAGTCAATGCAAGCACTTATATAAAACCGATAGTTCTTTGCAAGGAACAAATTAATTAGTAATTTTGGTCTCGGAATTACATATTGAATATGGAAATGTAATCTTTATGTTTAGTTGCATTAAATACGATATTAATTTAATTATAATATTTTCTATTCTATTCATATTTCTAAAAAGAAGACTACACAAAATCTTACTTAAACACGTCCGAATGTTCCTTTCAACGAACTATTAATGTTCAAGACAAATTCTTTAACTGTAAACCACACAAATCAATAAGATTTTCAGTTTCAATTGTTAAGAAGTATATATTTTTCAAAATATACTGGATGATTTAGTAATCAGAACACGTAAACATACAAAAAAATAAATAAATTATGTACCTAGTCTTCGTGTTGGAGGCATCTTTAAGGACTGATCATTTCACATTTGACATTTTGTTTTTTCGCGTAAAACCGTTCGGAAACATAAATTCAAATATTGTGCGCCATAGACTAAAAGTGTTTTTATCAATTGGCGCGATTTTTTGAACTCAAAATCAGCGTTAAATTTTAGTACCTCTGAAGGCACATCCGGCGATACTTCCAACTGTGTCCATCGGAGGTCTCGGTCTTAACGACTACAAAGTTTTTGTTCCTTCAAAGGTACATTAGGGCTTACGAGGTTAAAAAACTCGGCCTTATTTTATTATAATTCGAAAAATAAATCTTGTTCTAATCAGAGTCAAAACCGACCTGGTTATGTGAATATACTAATTAACAATTGATTTCACTTCCATCGACTCTCTTCAAACATAGTTCCAAAGTGTAGTCAGCTGAAATGAAAACTATTAATCACACGCATGCATACGCACGCCGCCGCCCACGTGGCATCGCCTCCGATGGGTGCGTCAGAAAATATTGACGCGGCGACCTCTGACCTGAGCGAACGCACGGGTAGGAACAAGCGTCAGGATGATACTTTGATGGGTTCTATGTGAAATATTAAGAATTTAAAATTGATTTTGGTTTTCAATATAATCTATATATATAAAAGAAAGTGGTGTTAGTTACACTATTTATAACTCAAGAACGGATGAACCGATTTGGCTGAAAATTGGTGAAGAGGTAGCTTAGAACCAGGAAACGGACATAGGATACTTTTTATCCTGTTCTACCGCGATTTTGAAAACAAAGGATTTCCACGCGGACGAAGTCGCGGGGGGCCACTAGTTTATTATAGTAATAAGTTAATTATTTGGCACACGTAGAATATATGAACAATTAAAATCATTAAAATTGATACATGCAAAAAAATATAATAATATGTTTTTGTAAAATTATCGTCCATTGTCTTAGCAGTAAAAATAACATTATTTACCTACTTGTAGGCATGCACAGTCTTCGTAGAAAATCCGTACTGATTTTGGTAACTACCTTCGTAAAACTTTCTTTGACGTCGACTGTATTTACGCCAAAAGGAGTAAGCACTTATTCAATTAAGTAAAATGATCAATGTCTCTACAAAAAGGCATAGATTTCAGACTGTTATCGTCTTCTCGTGTTTGATCCTTAAAACTACGGCGGTAAGGTTGTGTTTGTGTGGTGATTATAGAGTTAACTGCGTCAAATAAATCTACCGCAGGCCGTTATCACGTTAATTACACCCTTTGCTAATTATCCGTCCTTCAGGGACAATTTATGAATCCCGCGCACCTGAGAGCAGTCTTTTATTTGTGCTAGGTTCCTTAGGCTAACAAAAGATAATAAAACAAATGTGAAATCTATTAAGTCTGACAAAATCGAATAGTCTTTTGTTATGTTTAATAAGTTACCAATAGAGTTAAAAATATAGTTTACCAAAGTAGCTTGAAAACAAAATTAAACGTATTTTAATTGGAAAAATGTTTTTATTCTCTTGATGAATTTATAACTGTAAATGAACTGTAATTGAATGAAGGTTGACAAATTAATTATTGACATTAGAATTATTATTGACATTTACATTAAATTTAATTGTAGTAATGATTATTTTAAGAATTTTTAGTTTAATTTTGATGTAATATCCCGTACAAAGATATTGTTATGAATAAAGAATTGAATTGAAGAATAATTTACTTTAACTTCTTTACCATTTTAAATATGTCTAAACAATTTAGAAAAAGGAAGTTGGTCGTAACGTCCTCAAAACAAAATCGGAATTTATATTTACTTAAATTCGGTATATATGGAATGATTAACGATAAGAAACTTAAATAAAACAATTTAAATTAACATAATATTAAGTATAATTTTACAGTACTTCGATAGCTACAAACGTATGTTTCGTATAAGGTACATTTTACTAACACACCAATAACCATAAAATCATGGGAAAACAGAGTTCCATGATTAGATTACCTATAAAACATTAAGCAGATACTTAAATTCTAACGTAAACCCATTACTAGCTTCTGGGCTTCTCCGCGCTTGCTTCCAGTTAGATAAAACAGATATAAAACCTTTTTATTACTCTACGGTAAATCTTAATTTAAAATACCACCAACCAACGTAAAATATAGTGAGATTAAATTTCAGTAGTTACGTCTTCTTAACAAAGAAAATCATCGCAACTATCTAATCACTGGAAAAACTACTTTAAAAAAAGCTCAAAAATGACAGACAGTAAAACAACTTAGGTTCATTTTAGTGAGCAATCTACCACTAAATTTTCCTTTGCCTTGCATTTAACCTAAAAACGCTCAAAAAATTACAGAACTGATTTTTTATGGTTTCCGTTAAAAAAACTACAGAAGTTGTAAAAAAGTACACATAATATTGTTTATGTTTTTTAAATTTGAAAAATAAATTTATTTAACCCGTTGAAGGGTACGGGACCCTGACGACTCATTTCTCGTCCGGGGGAAACGAACTTGAATAACCTGTCCCTCGCTGAATTATGGGGCGCTCTGACGGGCTGGCTAGACCTGCCGAATTATATCTAGACTTACTGTAGCGTTTCCTTAATTTTCTTATTAAAACTTATTTTCTTAAGGAGTGTAATTTAAAGTATAAATTATTTTTTCATTCTTTACATTGGCCACGACTTACGAGTATTTGATATTCAGAGAATAAGTATTATTTTTTATTGTCTTTTATACTACTAAATTGACGACCGCTTGGTGCAGTGGTCTACATGTCGGACTTCTAAAACCAAGGGTCGCGGGTTCGATCCCCGCTCAGTAACAGCATATGTGTGCATGAACATGTGTGTTTGTACTGGTCTGGGTGTTTTCTATGTATAATATGTATTTACTTACAAAAAAAAGTATTTAAGTATGTTTATCCATTGTCTAGTACCCATACCACAAGCCTCGTAGCTTAGTTTGGGAGTAGAGACATGGTGTGATTGTTAAAAAAAATTCGTTACAATGATAATTTAAAGACTTAATATTAATTGAAGTTACTAAACACTCATATGACACAAGTAACCTACAAAAAAAAGGATAACAATTTCGGTATTACAAAATCTTACAAAAGTAGGTTTACATACCTACTTGGTAAATATTCAAGTTATAGGTTTAGGGAATCCTCAAGCACTAATACACTGGCTAGGGCTGTCTTATTTCTTACTGCCTTAAGACTATGGCGCTAATAATATCGGAAGGGTGTATTGTATTTCATAGAGTGCTCAACAATAAGTAATGAAGCTGTAAGTAACAGACACATTTTATTTGTTAAAAAGACCCATCTCGTATTTGGCGCTAAGCATCAGTGCCAAAACAATGTATTCGCCAATATTAATATAACTACTCTATTGGGAAAATGTTCAAAGCCTACCCGTATATTGGAGGTGTGTATCAGGTGTGACTTGCTAGGCCATGTGCGAGTGACTCACGCTCGTTCGCTAACCGGTCTGTGAACAGGTTAAGAGTAGGGCTGTCGCGTATATGTTCCTTTTTTCGGTCATCAGCTGGCATTGAGCTTTTTGTTGACGTTTATAGCGCTCGTATGCAGATCTTTAAACAAGTTTGCGCTCAATCAATCTTTTATCTTTTGTCCAATGAAGAGCATTCCAGATGAGGCATGATGACAATTATCGTAGTTTTTAAGACCACGGTGTGTAAAAAACATAACCTCTATAAAGTTATTAAAAGCAGTTTATTTCCAAGAAGCTGTAGAAACCAATTTTTAATTACACAAAACTTATAAATACATTTGACTACCACTTCCATACAAAATCTATGGAGGCAGATCGTTTCGACAAATATTATTATTATTATTATGTCATGTTCATGTTCGATTAACGAGGAAAAAAACTTCTAACGCTTCTACTGAACAATCGTCTAACGTCATGGCGTCAGTTAAACTGCAAGTGACGAATATGCTCTGGCCGTAAAGATTTTTTTACATAGTTTTTAAGCTAAGCTTGTGCTTGATGAGAGAACGTTACCAACCCTTATTTCCTTTAGTACAAGTGATATCGCGCGTAGTGGCAATTAATTTTTCAATTAATTTGGCACTTACCGCATAAATGGTCGATATATGGCAGGTGACCTTACTGAGCCCAATGTTTGTCATTGGAATAGGTTTTAAAAAAAATACAACTTCAACGTTGTTATTACTGCAATAAAATTGCAAAAACTTACAGTTGAGTTATTTAACACAACTTAGGCCTAGGGCACACCTGCGGTGTACCTACTGTCGCAGCGACTTCAGACTGACAGCGTGTCAATCAATGGCCGTGGCTAAATAACTGGCAGTCGCGTGTCGTGACAGTATGTACAAGTGTGCGCTGGGTCTCAAATAATGCAGTCTTAGTGATTCAATTATGATCTTTTCAATTGCAGATGAAACCCCCTTTGAGAAAACCATGGAATAATCGATTGAAAGAAGTAAAAAAAGCAGACAAACAAGACCTAGCTTGCGCATTTCTTTGAAGAAAAATCTTTCAGTAAACTAGCTCCTTGAATTTAAAAGGGCACATAATCCATTACATTCAACACCATCATAATTATTTCTAATAGAATAGGGGATTGAAAGGACATAAGAGTATCTCATTAATAAGATATGAACTTGCGTTGAGTTACTAATATTATTTACTTGAAGTTAAGTATTATCTTTTCAAGAAAGTTTTAGTTGCTTATAAATCACCAAGGTGGCGAATTTGGAGTTCGGAATTTCGTGAAAAATCTTTTGTTCTATCTATTTAAAAATAGGTTTAAATGATTGCGAACTTTATTTCCTTAACATATTTTGAAGGAGCACGCATAAAACAATATTAATTTGCATGACTTTTCCTCTATACCGTAACTATGCTAAACTATATTTTTTGTCGTTTATTGGGTCTTGTTCTCTTTTTTCCGTCTTTATTTGCTTCTTTGCTTGCTGAAATAACATTAAATAGTTTTTTTAAAATATTTTTTCATTGAAAATATATAACTTGAATATCGAATTATCATTTCGGGACCACTGTGATCAGTCTGGAACGTTCCAGAAATGAGCATTCTCGGAATGACGTTTTGAAATCTTCACGTGCTTGATACCGGCGGTAGCCGTTTAAAACACAATATTTATAGGTGAACGACTACTAAACTACAATAATTATACCGATCATTCTATATAAAAGTATATCCTACTACTATTATAAAGGCGAAAGTTTGTAAGTATGGATGTATGGATGTTTGTTACTCTTTCACGTAAAAACTACTGAATGGATTTGAATGAAACTTTACCACAATATAGCTTATACATCAGAATAACATATAGGCTACAATTCATAAAGAATTTTTAAGATAAAGGCTTTCCACGCGGACGAAGTCGCGGGCGGCCACTAGTTTACAATATAACAAACAATAACACGTGTTCCCGTAATGACGTACTATTGATGTACGGTATGAAAATTGAACATAGAAAACGACATAGCACTTATTTTTGAATAAATTGTCTAACGTGTCCTTAACGTCAGGATGGTGCTTTTGAATGATGCCTTCATAAATAAAATATTTAAGTCGGTTATTGATGTGTTCTCGAAAATGACGTTAACTTTTCCGGACAAACTCTTTGTCAGTTTTTATGCTACAAATATTTTTTAAATGTGACCATTAGAATCAACTGTGCCTTTCTAAGAAAATAAGTATTTTATATAGCCCAATAATTTAATAAAATGACATTAAATACTTCGTCATTTAGATGCGTGTTTTCCGGCAATAGCATTTCGGGACGCGTTCTCGGAATGACTATTAGCACAAAAATGTTATGATAAATATGTACGGATAGATAAAATCAATTTCAATCATTTAGAGCACAGATATTTGAAATTTAATGGCTATTTAATACTTTTATTTCATGCAAAATGTAATTTGCCCCCTTGGTGATTTTGACTCTTATACGGGCGGTTTTTCAACAAAGTGTAAGCCTCATATGCTGGGCACTGTACATAAAAAGCTTTTTAATTACCTAAGTATAATTGAATGTCAAGATATTTTCTCATCTGACCATTTAAAACTTGCAATCAACTTTCAAGTTGTCGAATAAAGACAAAACATATAATATCTCTATATATATAAAATTCTCGTGTCACAATGTTTGTTCCCATACTCCTCCGAAACGGCTTGACCGATTCTCATGAAATTTTGTGAGCATATTGAGTAGGACTGAGAATCGGCCAACATCTATTTTTCATACCCCTTAGTGATAAGGGTTTTCCACCTTAAACATTTATATGACAAAACAACGTTTGCCGGGACAGCTAGTAGAGGTATAAAGATGACTGCGTGAAATTTACTTTTGAACTTTCTCGTTAGAATATCAATTGTCGTTATTGATTAATATTTCTTAACGTCCTAGTTCTTTCTATATTACAGACACCACTCTAGGTAACCAATCCTACTATTCAGTGCATGCGTCTCAATACAAGTTATTCCATTTAATCTCTATTGAATGCTCGATACATGAAGAACTAACTCAAATGCAAATTGCCAACTATCAGCCGTAAAGTCCAATAGTTCGACGTTTGCGACCATATTAACTTTATTTATTGAACAGACTCCCAACTGTATACTACTTACTTTCGAGTTTTTGTCGCGTTTGCTCGCCCGGTAAACATCGTACGAGGGAAGAAGACGGCTAGATCAATAACTAATTTAATATTATAGTCTAACAGAATAGCTCCAATACTATAAATCTGTTCGACCCATTATGTCATCGGCGCGGTGTCGCGGGCGGGCACTACTCTATGAATATTGAAACCCGTCTCGCAACCTGCGGAACTCGTCTTTCGCCGGGTAAGGGTAGGAACACACTTAAGGTTTCAGCTGTTTGATTTGAAATATAAGGTTTAATTTTAGTGGATGTTTTCCCGCTGCGGAACGAATTACTTTCTGTAATAATATTGAATCATGGTAGTTCTTTTTATTTTTAAATAGGTTCTTTTTTTTGTTCTCCATACTGCAAGCGCTCCATGAAACGCGCCCGCCCATACATAATGTTGAAAAATTTTGTTGATTTTATTTAAAAATGACTTGAACAATCGATTTAACTACTGATATAGAATCAATTCACTGCGGGAAAACAACCACTAAAATTTCACCCTGTATATAATAATATCTCGATATCATACATAAAATAAAACAAAAATGACAAAGGAAAGCCGATTCATAGGAAGTTACAAAAAATTTGAATTGAGCAATTTTGACAAGTTTTTTTTAAGCTTGAGTATCATTCTTTGTTTATTGTATTAAGTCAGGGTGAAATCGTTGTGGAGGAAGGACTATTTAAAATATTTAGGAGTCGACACGTGTGTTTTTGTTGTTGTTGAAACAAGTTGAGTAAAGACATACTTAAAATACAATATTATATACCAAACTTCCGCTATGTTTTCAGCAATCTTGAATTCCACCAGATTGTGATAAAATATTCAGCAGGGCCTTAGTGTTTTGGTATAACGGGAGTAGTACCTCACTACAGCGACGGAAAAGTACCCTTCTTTTTTCTTTGCCGTAGTCGGGTAAACGGTATCATTTTGGCTGCCGTGCCGAGCCGTGGTCGTATGCCACTTTCCCTTCTGACAGTTAAAGTAGGTGGCATACGACCACGTCTATCATCATCTATCTGAACATCAATATGAATCTTGTTTCATACTTTTTTGTAGTCGGGTTTTAGATTCGGCACTAATTTTTGACATCAGTGCTGTTGAGAGCTTATTGAAATACACTATGCCTTACATTTAGGGTTGCCACCCGTTCTTTAAAATAAAGTATTGTACGTTATTTCAGGCAATTGTACTCTGTACTTTATGAGAACAGTAAAGTACGCGAAAATACTTTATTTCGCATGGTCTTGAAAAGTTTAGTCGTAAGTATTAATATAATTATACTTTGAAAGTATAATTGTTTGTTGAATATGTTTTCAAACATAATAATAAAGAAAAATAAATTTTAACTACTTTTTTGATATTATGTACTTTTTTTCGTAGCTATAATAACCAATGTTCGTTATTTGCAAAAATAAAGGTGGCAACCCTACTTACATTGCCCGTGCACGCGCCCACAATGGCGGCGATTTGTTCGGCACTCGTAAACTACAAACTGTTTCAGCCTCGGGTATGTTCTTTTGAGTATATAGGTATCTAACTCAATAACCAGTTTGGAATAATAAGACAGGTGGTCTTACGAAATTCCGTGAAGTTGCAATCGAATATTTGGTGAAATTCACCATGTTATAATAAAATAAGATAGCGTTAGACTAATATTGTGGATACAAAGTAGGTACCTTTTTTAAAAAAATGAGCGGATACCTATCCATGCTGTAACTTAACATTGTCGTTTGTTAATATCTAGTTTCCTAGTTTCTTATCAACTTTGAAATTTACATTTTTAGATGGTAAAAGTCTGCGATAGCTTCACTTCTTCCTATTCCATTAATACACTATGTGTCTTCCGCGCTGAACAAAAACTACGCAATACCACAGCCACCTTATTTGAAGACACGGAAAAATGCTCTACAACAAAAGCACTTTACTTCTTCATACGCAACCTTAAAAGGCATTTTGTTAAATAACTCCATGTAAATATAAACGTTAGAACAGTATCAAAATGTATCGGCAAAAAGTAAATAGTTCAGTCGAATACAAACTGCGCAGTCTAAACATCAGGAATTGGATTTAATTAAAGAGCTTTTTGCTTAATTTAGGTCCCACGACGGCAGACATCGCGGCTAGGGATGCGCTTAGGAGTGATATTATAGTTTTAATTTCTTATTTTCTTTAATACGAAGAATTATATACGAAATCAACAACATTTATATGTATTGTAAATCATATTGGTCGAATATACAGATGAAATCACAATTTTTATGAATTTTTATTTTTGTACATTTTAGTAATTCTTTTTGTTTCTATTTGGATTTAGAAGGTTGTTTTACATATTTTCGTACATGTGAATATGCCTTAAATCCTCATTGCTTGCATGCAAACAAATATGCCACGCTAATTCATTAACAAACATTTTTCCTTGGGTGCTGTTGGCTAGCTTTCAAATTCGAACCCAAATATACGCTAATGTGTGCTTCATTTGTGTTGTAGACAGAACAGTAAGTTAAATTGCAGTAGTGCCAACCTTTTTAATCGCGCTCGGATTAGATTAAACTAAAGCCGTACATCCCTAACCCAGAATTGCCTTAACAGTCACGCTCCGACCAAAACAGTACTTAAACGTTGGTTCACGACGTTAAGAATGCGCAAGCGCACCCTAGCTTCCAGAGCGCTTCTATCGTATAAAATAGAATATATTTTCATGTTGTTACCACTTGAAAATATACAGAAAAGATAGACTTTGCGATCACAAGGATACATTAAATAAATAATAATGAATTGAAATTAATTGAGTTTAATAGATTATAAGTACACCAATGTTATGAAGAGAAAAGAAATTTGATCGTTTGTTTGAATTGAATAGGCTCCGAAAATACTGGACTGATTAACAAAAAAAAACCATAAGAATCCTACATTATCCCTGATATCTATGTTTACTGATAGGCTATGTTTAATGTATAATAACATGCGTAATATATAAAGAGATCCGAATTCCATGCGGAAAAACCTCAGATGCAAAGCTAGTCGCTTATAAAGGACCAGATACCACTAGATTACATTTTCTGATGCAGTGGTAGGGTTTTTCGGGACAAATATAAACAGAAATAGGTATAATCAACTTTTACACAATGAAGGTGAGCTTCATAATCTATGTTATGTAATGAACAGTTATGCAGAAATATGTTACACAAAGTCACGCTAAGTTAGGTTTTGCTTTTGTTTCCGAGTGCCGCTTCCTTACCAGAAGGCTGTCAAAGCTCCAAATCTCTGATAACGAAAGTCGATCCTTTTAGTTCGAATGACTGTGATGCATATCATCTAATTCACAAGATGCATATCCAATTGAATACAAGTCGCATTCAAGTCATAAGCCTATATTCAAAGGGGTTTAATGGTTCAGTCGATGTTGATAGAAATTAATTGATACGAGTAACTCTTTGGATTATCGTATTGGAATCAGTGAGCCCTATGAATAAATCTGAGACACCCATTACGTACCGAGCTTATATTTATGACTGCTTTAAGGGCCTTACGTACGCAGTAGGATCAAATAGTAATGAAATAGAGTCGATTGAATTCAATAATCCAAAAGTACGTTGAAACCATTTCTGCTTTCATATTTGTATTGAAAGCTGAAAGACTCCTTTCTGCTTGTATTTTTTTACAGAAATTTACACTTTATTAAAAAAAGGTTAAACATTTTAAAGTATTGTTATTCGATTATTGTAATTTCATCAACTGTACTCCTGTAGATCTATCTTGATGGGAAAACTCGTAAATAGTGATAAAGAAACTAGTAGTGTAGACCCTTAAGTAAAGAAATTGATTGTTTTCGCTTCCTGCTACATAAAAGCTATATTTTTCAATCAGCGCTCGTAAGTATTACTTCGGTGACAGTCAACAAACATAAACCTAAATAGACAGAGGACCAGTTTTAATTTATATGGACGTTTAAATCGATTTCATCGGCTGTATATGGACAATCGAATAGATTTAACGCATATTCATAGAATCAAATAGGGTAATCAAGGGTATTAATGTGGCGTTAATGGTGGAAATTAAAAAAATAGTACGTGTAGACTAATAAATATCTTTGTGTATGTGGACCAGGTATGCTATGCTACCTATTACAGCGGCTAGATTTAGCAAGAACTGTGATTTGCTTACGATAATTCAGATAAAACCTTTTTTTTGATAGAAAAAAAAATCTTTTTAATCTTTCTTATAAATCTTTGTAAATTACACCAATTAATTTATCCGTAACCGTAAAAAGGTCAATTTAAATGTGTTGATTTATGTTATCTCACTAATGGAGTAACCACTTCATTGTTTATGGTTTAATATACTATCTGCTTATGCAGGTAAGATCTTGATAATATGTAGATTTATATAGTTTATTAAATTTTCTGAGCTTTGAACTATTTTATATTAAACGGAACCGATCCCAGATTTAAACAGATTAAGCCCTGATTTCACCAAGGTAATTTAACCAACGTTTTAGTAAACAGCCGATTTGTGACAAATTTTAGTATAGATATTGACACTGACACTGTCAAAAATTGGCTGATTAAGTCATAACCGGCCATTTTAAATTCCGTGAACTTGAGCCTTAGTCAAAAGTACTCAAGGGTAAGGTAACTAATAAAACATCTCAGAGATGCAAAGATCCTTACTTGTATGAACAAGATTGGGACTCGTAATATCAGGAAAGTAGTCCACTTTCTCGCTGACGTAAATTCGGTGATATTTATTTTCAATGAAAGGTCACACAATCAATGGGCCAAAGAAAGCGATCGTTTTCTTTGTAATTATTTTTTCTCAGTGTACTCGCCAGGTCACACATGCAACTTTCTGTCGCGGGACTCACTTCTGAAAGCGCGAGTCAACTAATCGCCGCGCCACAATCGATCACAGTTGCATGTCATAGCGTAGTAGTAGTGCGAATTTCTCAAAAACAGCTCGTAGTCGGAAAGTTGGCGATGTTACACCCCCGTGCCTCGGAAAGCTTAAGCCGTTGGTCCTGCGCCTGATCTCTCTCCGCTCGTGTCGGATTGCCGTCACACCGAACTTTGAGAGTGATGGAACAGTGAGTGCACCTGTGTATTACGCTCACACTTGTGCACTATATCTCCTGCGTAGTTGGCTGATCTCTGTTGAGATTGGCCGCCGTTGTCGAAATCGGCCAGGAAGATATACTATACTATGACGCAGGTGTGGCCTTAGAAAATTTAATCCAAAATTCCATCTCATTGATGGGTGCCTTTGCATTTATTTCATTTTTATTATTTTCCAGATTTTTAAACTAATAATAAATCTTCTTTTGTTTCAGGTTTACAATGATTGTGTGATCATTACACAGACAAATGTAGGTAAGTGTGTGTAATCATTCGTGGCTATTCAATAAGTAAGTTTTATGTAGAAGTTATAACGAACTCTATCTTAGCAGGAGGTTCATAAATTCTATCTCATTCAAGCGCTATTGGCGCTACTGAAAGTTATCAAATTGAAAGGATAACTGTGTCAATATATGTGCAAACAAGCGAAACTACTCCGAACCGGCTTACAAGCAGTTCCAAAAAAGTACAGATAGGTACCAAATGTCGAAAATGCTGCGTCTTTATTCGTCATGTTCTACTGCAGTTTTCTAAATTTAGCCGTCTGATTGAGCGGACAGCGTGATTGCCGGAGAAGTGGCCCGTTGCATCTCGCATCTCCGGAGGCGCATCCTGCGTGCAATCTGGTCGTGCGACAATGACCTCGGTCTCAATTGTACACGGCTATTTGGAAACAACCTGGCACAGAAGATTTAAAAAATGATTCTCTTTAAAAAATATGTGAACAGCTGATTAATAATAATAATAAGATTTTTTTTTTAAATACAGCCCCATAGATACATACCTTAAAGACTAACCCACATACAATATAAAAATTAACGAATACATACAAAAACAAAGAAAAACACACGCGTCATGATTTTAAAGTAGAGCGCGCGGTGTCAGCAGTTGCAGGCAGCAGGAACTTGCGAAAAACTACTACCTGCGGCCAGAAGTCTTTCTTCAAGAAGGTCGCCAGATAGTGGGTCGGTACTCCCACCACAAACAAGTAAAAACACACTTTGTGACGAGAGTCCAACCATTCGACCCTCAGGGTGTAGTTAGTCTTCCTTCGTTCATGATCTAAAACGTCCTCGACCTTCGTAGACCAATGTAAACATGACACATACAACGGCGTTGAGCGCTGTTTATGCGCATAGCTGTTGATAAGGTCCTGACGGTGCCGTACTGCCGTGCCGAGATTGTTACGGCTAGCGGGCTACGTCCTTTTTCTTTCGACTTTCGTGAAACCCTGCTCGTTGCAACGACTTTTCGAAATAGGTGCATCCGTTCCAAGCTACGATTCCACAGACAAAAGCACACAAATAGAATAGTGGTCAAACTCGTAACAACCCTTTTTTTCGTCGGAAGTTAAAAAGCAGAATCTTACCTACATTGCTCTATAATATTAAACACACTGCCTGTTTATCGATTATACAAGTATTGAAGGCACTTTTAGACGAATTAACGTTTACTTGTATTCACATAACGTTCTTATCGCTCCACTTACTATTGCAGTCATATTTTTTTTCGGCTATTTTTTATCAACTTCCACAAGACAAACTAGACCGACAAATACCGAGTGTCCTTTTATATTAAATTAGATTAAGAAGGCCAGAAGTAACTGAGACTTGTATAATATTAGACTAAGATTGACTTAATTGACATCGGTTACGCCCTTAGCGATTAAATCGGGCGTTCTAGGCGTAGAAATATGTATTAACAACCGCTAAATACAGTGTTATATATTACTTAGAATTCTAGTAAGTGTACATGTTATTTTCCTGCGCGTAATTCAGTGACATACGAGTGTTATACAGTTAACAGATCGGAGCAACTTTGGTCTCGCGCAGTAAAATTCCGAGTAATTACTTAACCTGAAAGGGTAGGGTTGTCGCTTATTATAAGCGAGAAGGTGCTCTCGTTAGTTTCTGTTTATAAAGTTAGTAGTAGCCTATAGTTTGGTTGTATCGAATTCTATTAAACTCTAACGATGCTGAGAAATATATGAATCTAAAATGAAGGCTCAAGAAAAAGTGTCTATTTCTTTATATTTAAACAGGTTTAAAAAAAATTGATGAAGGTTTTTCAAAACAGATAGTTTCTACCATGTAGTTATATGTATACAGGTTGCCCCAAAACCAACTTTAATACGCTTCTGGGCTTCTAAATATTTTTTGTCCTGGTCGGTTTGTCTGATCTTTTTATTTTACTAGCTGACCCGGCAAACGTTGTTTTGCCATATACATTATTGTGGACAACCCTTATCACTAAGGGATATGAATAATAGATGTTGGCTGATTCTCAGACCTATTCGATATACTCACAAAATTTCATAAGAATCAGTCAAGCCGTTTCGGAGGAGTACGGGAACGAACATTGTGTCACGAGAATTTTATATATATAGGGATTTGATTACATTATCTTTATTTGATAATTTTGTCAACCCTGACGTTGCCGGAGACCAGTAGCAGTTGGTAGCGGATGAGTAATAACCAGACGGACACCGTCAGCGCCGCGCGGCAACATTAGTCACGGCGAAGACACGAGAATGTTTAGTGCGGGCAGACACACAGGAAGATAATTATTTACTAGAAAAATTATTCGATTCGCGAAAAAAGTTAGTTAAAGTATTCACTGGACCCTTACAAAACTGAAAGATCACTTACTAGACCTGCCTGTTTTTTTCAATACCAATCATTACTTGGAGATCTCTATGAAGTAAGGTGCTGCAAGCCCTAATTTTTTTAAGCCCGTGGTTGTTTCGGCATAAAATTCCGTTGTTTCTGTGAAAAAGCATGAATAAATATTATTGAACTTAATCGGACTCTTAGAGGCTTGAAAGGAAGTTAACTAAATAACTTCACAGGTTGGTTCTCCAATAGCTATTTGAGATAGCTATCCAGAAGTTTCATCTCAGATATCTCCCGTCCATATCTATTTATTATCTGGTCTGCGGGCTCAGGTGTGCCGGCTGGGGGCGACCATTTGCGTTTGGCCACGGAATTAAATCCACTTATTATCGCTGCTTTGTTTCTGCCAACTCGCCCATTCCGGATGAGATATTTGCGAGCCCGACACTGTACAGTTAGCTGTATAAAAGTTTGTGAAGTTATTATTTTATTTATTTAAAGAACACAAACAGAGGACAACCTTAAAACATGAACAATATTATAGCTTCTTAGCAAAACTTAGATTGTAATCCTAAAAGTGCTCCTAGCGTGTTCAATATTATGACATTTTAAGTAAATTACTTTACAATCGTGCAAATAATAGTAAGGTACACCGAATAATGAGTATATGTGAGAAAAACAGTGCTTTCCTTATAAGAACAAATGATATAAAAAAATACAATTATGGCCAGATATTTACTCGACAAATCTATTAGTTATTTTAGCATTAACAAGCAAGGCCCGGCTTGCTTGTTAATGCGTGGGTTTCCCATCTGAGGCAGTTCGATTTTTTCTGTGTGTTTTTGATTTCAACGTGTGTATATATTTCCTTTGGGTGGATATTTTTAATTTTTATTTATCTGAAGGTCGCAAGGACTAAAAGGGGGAACAGGTGCACTTTGGAATTGCTATTTATTGGAATGCAATATCGCAATAGGCCCGCAAACTTATATGTCACTGGATACTTCATTGAGTTAAAAGAAAAAAAACAGCTCAACGACTGGACAATATTTGACCAACTATAACTTAAAACCACCATGATCAAATTATCTTTTGAATATTTAAGATTCCCTCGCAGAAATTTTGATAAGGTTTTTTTTAATGAAAATGTTATTTATTCAAAAACACACTTTTTTGTACACAATATTTGATCTGCTCTCGCATAAGGTTTCTATGTGCTACGAAAATACGAACGGTTCAGGTGGCTATATTAGTTAGACTATTAGTACTAGGACCTGTAAAATTGTAAGCAAGAAAAATATGAAACATAACAGGCTCTACCTCGACATTACTTAGTTCGTAAACTAGCGAAGTTACACTATTGAAAGGATTTGCATACAATTTCTGAGGATGAATGTACAGCGTAATTGCGGTAGCGCAATTTGGTGTGTGTCATGATTATTTCAAGACGAATGTTGGTTTTGTGAAAAAAAAAGGTTGTGGTTTTAGGAAATGTGAGGTTTATTGCGACATGTCTGGCTTGTCTCGGAGTTAGCTGTTAAAATGGCGAATGGTGTTTATGTACTTATACGCATACTAGCTTCCCGCCAGCTGCTTCGTTCGCGTAGAATACGGTCCTGTAATATATTAAGCATGTTGTTATACTTTTAAGCCTTCCTCTTGAATCACTCTATCATATAGAAAAAAACTGCATCAAAATCCATTGAATAGTTTTAAAGATCTAAGCATAAATACATACAGACAGTGATAAGTAAGTACTGTTTTTGGACATCATCGTACATGAATATACCTGTTAAGATGTAGCCGCATCATATCGAAATCAGTTGCACACTGCAGTTTATTTAAATCTATTATGAGGTGGAATATGAATCGTCAATTAGGACTAAGTACCTACCTACCATCAACGTTATTAATTTTTGGGTTTAAACTCAGTTCTTAATTAAAACAATCTTCTCAAATTGACCACACTGTCACATATAGCTTTTTTTATCACTAAGTCAAAAATGTAAACGAACTTGGCGTCTTACTTTTACGTTTTAAGTGCAAAACTATTTATAACCCCATAGTTATGTCGAGATTGTGGCGCAGTCTATGGTGATGGTGTTTTAATGAATTACTATGGATTACATAATCATACGTCTCGTAAATCTTCAATTGTTCGCGGAGGGTTTTGATGGGACCTGGCGCGTGCAATTGAAACAGATCTCCGTTGAATGATCAGTTTATTGTGCGCCCATGCGCTAATATATGTAACTTATAGCTAACTTCAGGGTGAGGTCACACTCATCAAATTGTCAACATTTTAGACATACGAGTAGTGTTAACTACTAACTATAGGCAAAATATCATTGCAGTTAAGCAGGGTCATAAGCTCTCTCGTCAATGTATCCCACGTTATTTTAGAACAGAAGCTAGCATTATTACGAGCACCATAAAAAACCCTAATATACGTTGGAAATTAACTCTGCGATCGTTAACGTCACAAACTCTCACTTAACCCAACATTAAACTTAATTTAATATGTAAATACCATGCACTGAGCAGGTCCGAGAGCCATTATATTTAAGCGTGTTTAAATTGTTGCGGTAAAAATGCGCATTTTGGACTTTACGAGATGTTACTGCGACAGTGTCATATCGGGCGCCAAAGTACCTGTTAATTTTCAGGTGCGAACACGGTTTCAATAAACATTATCGCTTCGACGCCCTTAACTGTGTCGTATTTTACTCGAAATGTTCAAATATTGGGTGAAAAGTTAATATTTACGTATGAATATGTGCTTTAAGAGTTTGTAACAAGGTTTTCATATGGCGTGCGCATACGCGGTCTCCCGCGGCGCGTGCGCATCATCACCTCAAGTTTATATTCTACAGATATCAAGCAACGGGGTTGTTTACGCGCCGAGTATTTTACAGCTGTGACAGCCTGACGGGAACAGTTAAACGCGTAATGAGATACATGGGCCTAGCGAAAGGGATTTATGCGAAGATTTGCCGAAACTGTTAGCTGACGTTGATTGGCTATCTCGTTAACAAACGGCCGAACGTCTAGTCATAATAATTGTGTGAGTCAGTTGCCAGTAATTTCATACACAACTAAGAAAATTATTTCAATACATTTTCACATGAAATGTTTGAAATAATACTTGTAGCATACAAGTCACAGTGGATCTTAAGACATGTTTCATTTAGTGTACCTAAAATTATTGATTCGTTTAAGTTACATTTCCTCTAAATATGCAATAACCTATCTCAGAGCTTAATAGACAGTATGTCCGTTTCCAGATTACATCAAAGTAGTTATAAAAAAATCGCAGTAAGTTTCACACAACTCTCCTTTTGATAATATTTTTTCAGTAGAACCAGGCGCACGGGCCGGATTTCCATGGACGCGGCTTTGATTCCTATCTCAGACAGTTGATTTTTTCTACCACGATAAATCTTACAACATATCTCTTATTGCCACAGTCGGGTGAAAACAAATCTAGTTGTTTGCACAGTTGCTTTTAACAACTCTATTAGCAAATATATACTCGGTAAGCGCAGTAGCAGAATATGGTCCAGTGACATTTCTAACAAGCCGATTTCAAGCTCCATAAATTCAGCGCGTGGAAGAAATCATTTAATGATATTCACTATGAATGATAGGTGTAGTTGAATAAACATTATCAGATACCTTTAAGATTTATCGCAGTCGGTTTAGATAGGGATCTAGTACAATTATTTATTGCGGACCAAGATCTATTTAACAGGATCTGGGACTGGACAATGCGCAATCCTTATCTTAGATAGTTTTTCAAGTTGTTGCCTTCGGTTTAATTACAATATTCAAATATCGTTTGTCACAGTAAACAGTGAGCAGTAATCATTGTTTTCTTCCTCTTAATGAGTCTAATTAAAATATTTGAGTAAAAGTGCCTGTGACCTCCGTGATCCGTCCTAGTACACTGAATTTTAAACAAAGACCGTTAATTACGTGATAGTAATAGCGGAGATTGTCCGTATGTCGGCCACCTTATTAAAATAACACTTTCTCTTGTAGGATATAAGTACTAACACATCTAGGTATAAGCTTAGTAACAAGTGATGGATCTCTAAGTTGTCCGAAAATAAATATTTTTATTTATTTATTTAAATACGTTAGTGAGAAGTGCGACCGTTTTCGAAGATTTTTTTAAATGAAATTAAGTTTTAGACCTAATTCTGAGACATACTCGTATTTAGAGAGGTAACTTTTTAAAATCTCGTAACCCATATAACTAACCTACTATTAGGTCTAAATTAAACTTTTCAAACCACCGCTGAAACGTTTTATTAGAAAATTGAGAATAACATACACTTTTACCACTCAAAGTCTTGAGTCTATTCTATCGGGTACTTTTATCCGATAGATACAAAGTACTTAGAAATACTTAACAGAATACACCGGAGGTCCTTTCCTGCGGCGCGGCGCGGGCGCATCGGAGGAAATATAGTTTTCCCACCGTTCGTTAGCGGCTGTGATTTCAGATTCACCGTCTGTTATGTTCTGTTTAGGCTAGGGGATAGACTTCGCTAATTTACAGTGATCATAAACATTTCTGACATGATATTTTGACACGAACAATATGAAAGGAGTACCTAACGACTATAGGAGGAGTACTAAAAGGACTAATTGATTAAATTTATATCACGAACAAAGCTGTTAGCGTTATATATCTGGCTGTGCCAGTTGTGTGTGTGTGTGTTAAAAATTTAAAAGTTTTAAAAGTGTTGCCCTAAGGGATACATACATTTTTCATTGTTTTAAGTTTTGGAGGTATTGTAACCACTTAAATATTGATCGTACTCTTTTTTTTTATTTCTTCAATTAACAGAAGACGAAGGGTGTTGAAAGCAACAGCTAAGTGGTGATAACAATTAACTTATTTAAATCGTTTCCTTGTGGCATAATTCTAATTAAATCAGAAATATGTTCGTTTATCATATTGTCATCGGACTAATTATACTAAAACCAAATTTGTGATGTCTACCGACGTTATCGCCTGTGCACGATGATGACACGATGATGACACACGGTGATGTACGATCTGTGCATCCCGTCCCCTGGCCTGAAACGCAGAGCGTCGTTTTATGGAGCTCAACTATAGACGGGTCGTGAGTCAATTTTAAGCAGAGCATTAAATCTCAGCATGACTGTTGCGGAACCATCCTCCTGGCCGAGCTATTCCCATCGCGCTCATTTGAATGTAGTGATGCGAAAATTTTCATACTCGAGTATTGACAAAAATATGGATTTGGGACCAGATCTTTCACATATCCATATTTTTCCTAATTCCGCTATTATAATTGTAAAAGACCGTCATGGAATTGATAGATTTTAGTACAAACAGTTTAGCAGTTTTAGTACCAGCTAAAATTCAAAATCAGGCAATTCAATGACGATTTTTTTCAATGGCATTAGCGGAATATGGGTACGTGATATTAAGCATTTATTGCATGTTAAGAGTTTTTAAGAAATAACTATTACATCAAGAAGATGTATTTTATAGCCTTCGTAGAGACGTAATTTCCTCCAAATTAAAATCTGTAAAAAACACTGAAAATATTAAGATTGATTGATTTCATTGTATTTTTATTAGTAGTAAATTATTACAGATTATTGCAGAATATAAAAAATTCAAAAAAATATTATTGCATCAAAATTTCAAAAATTAATCTGAAAGATATGCATATATGTATTTTGAATAATTTTAAAATTGTTTAAAATACCAATACCATCGATGTTGAGTTAATTTTTAAGATAAGTGTAAGTCGGTACAGCTCTATCTGAGAGCCTATAAACAACCAATGTCAGGCTTAATTGGGACTGAATTTTAAATTAATGAGTACTTGAAATCAATTTCGTGCATGTTTTATAGCGGGCCTGCAATGATTTAGATGTGTTAATGCCGTTTGTTTTGTTTTAATCTATGCGTTCTATTAAAACTTAATTGGCGTTTGCTTTTATTTGAATGACTATAGTTAACCGAGAACTATTTCATTGTGTAATACGTTTGTATTTAATTATTGATGAAAATCATACTGCTGCTCTATTAGGTACAAAAAATTGTGATTATGTATGCTTTAAATAAATAAATAAAAAATCAACAAACATCACATACATTGATCTGACTCCGTAGTAAGTAGCTTAAGCACTTGTGTTACAGATATTAGAATCAACATTGGTAATACAAATAAACTTAAATAAATACATATAACACCTAGACCAGTACAAACAGACGTGTCACCAACGAGGCAGTCTAGAACTCAACAACAACTAGAATATTACTGCAGATATCAATCGTAAACCGATTCAATATCTATTCCATTTAATTTCGCCTCGTTCAGCATGGCAGACCCAGACGGATGCATGGGGTGTTATTAAAGAAATAGGGCCCAGACCCAATTACAGGTCGCAGAGATGAGCTACAGATAGTTGGGTCTAGATTTTACTTTATTAGAGGTCTGATTCTGGAGAGATATTGAACGATTTCCACGGGTTTATCGTTAACATAAACAATTTACGATCGCAACGCTTACTAATTTATCGTTAACAAAGTAAATTTTTTTTCTTCTCACTTCAACATTTTCTTGGAGAAAATCTGCAGTAGTAAACGTACCAACCAAATTTAAGTAAACATATAAGAAAACGTTATTAAATATTTGAGACATGTTCATGCACATAAATGTTTCTACAGTGCGGGGATCGACCCCGCGACCTCTTGGTTACCAAAGTGGTCGTCGAAAATTATCATACATATCTTCACTTAAAAAGTTATATCATAGTAAACAGGTAAGTTCCATTTGTCAAGAGTTTAGGCATATGCGTGACTTTTTCATTAAAACTTATGCATTGCATTTTAACTTCAGTCGAAATTACAGTTTGGCCCTAAAAGACAAACTTATAAAGGTATAGATGTACCATAACATCGGAAAACAAGGGTCAAATGATATGCATAGAAATTACTGAGAGCAGCACTAGCTTTCACCATCTTATTCAACAAAAGATAAGTCAGTTGAAAACTACTTTTTAAAGTAAAAGATGATAAAAACACATCCTGAGTAATTATTGGCCGATTACTTATTTATTTTACAATTTATTCATTTAAAACTTTATTGCACAAGAAATGTACAAAGGGTGGACTTAAATTTTTTTAAATGATTATTAATGACCTATGTGGTCATTCATAATCATCAATTGGGTTCTGAACATTTCGTTTAGCGCGCCGTAAATATTTGCAGCCTATTTGCTATTTTTAACCCCTGCAATGCGTTCTGTGTTTCTCAACTTCGTCGCACCTGCAACCCGCAAATGCTTGTGATAGTACAAACTCAGATTTATTGGAGCAATTAAAATTGCCTTTTGTACTAACGAGCCCGCTATCGAACGAGTGTGTTTTCTTAATCTGTGCAACTTCCCATCATTTGCTCGCTAATCTTCACACCTGGTGAATTAAGCTGCATATAGACATCTTGTTTAATGATAGCAATTGAAACATGGATGGTAATTGGAAAGGCGTTTGACTGAAATGGTGCAAAACACATTGTTTGTGTAATAGCATCAGTTGTATCAGCGGAAATAACCTCATGATATGTACTAGAAGCCTAAAAAATAATTGTTAACATTAGGTTACCGCGTCGCAATATTGTAAAGAGGTTATTTAGAGATAAAAATGTTGTTAAAGCAAAATAAATACTCAGTTTTCTCACAAAATAACGAGATATCTTGCTTTAGTAGCTGCTGAAATCGCGAAATTACCCACCAAAGTGCAATTTGCGTTTAATTTCTACTATTTTAGTAGGCAACATAAGCACATAGAGCCATCCTTGGGCAACATAAGTACACAGAGTAAGTAAGCATCTAATTATCCGATCACTACACTAACGTACGGGGGCCGGTGCGCACCATTCATTATTTTTAATTGCGCGCCGCTTCGATTGCCATCTCTAATGGAAGCGCAGCGCAGGTGAGCGCAGACTAGCCCGGCGCGCGCGCAGGTACGCTCGTGTGAACGAGAGAGTTCACCAATCGTATTGTAAACGCGATTTTTTTCATAGCAACTAACGTTTATGTAGCTTAACTTTTATTTTTATTTTCTTAGTGGCCAGTCAGTGATAGATTTTTTGTTGTATTTTGAATATCGATCACGAATATTTAAACTAACAAAACGAATTTGAAACTGTTATGTGTAACTTTTAGTGAAACGCGGTCGTGTTTGACGATGACTTTTAGTTTGTTGTGAAGTGATCTGTGAAATTGTTTTTCGGGAAAACTGTAAGGTAATGCTTTTTTGTATTTTGTATCTTAGTTAAGTCTTATTTTTAAGTTCAAGAGAATCATCCAATGGAAAAAATCAACTGCCATCAAAAAAGAAGATATCACCGATTTTAACAGGTAACAAGAGGAAGAAAGAAAAAGAAGAATTCAAGATATTAAAGGCAAGACAAAAACGCACCATGCACAGGCAATGGCACTGGAAGAATTCACGGGTTTAATTTTGTAGTCCCGTGGTCTCTTAGTGGCATCACTGGTGCTGGGCGGATCTACTGTGTAGCTCTACCTTTCGCATACAAAATAATAAAACTGAAAACTCAAGAAATGCAAGAAGCAAGAAACATGAAAAGCGACACCAGTGGCAAGCAAAGATATAACAATAATATATTTAAGAAGAGGAAAACATTTTTATACGGTATCACATATTTACAAAATTAAAAAACACATTCAAAACCACATACACAAGATACTAAGATACTTATTTTGTGCTATGCCCATTTCTATCAACCATGAAAAATTCGTCGTAGCTAAGTAATTCTAATGAAATTTATTTGTATTTCGTCTCTTAAAACGATTAGAGGTAGAAAAATCAACCGTCTGAGTCAGGAATAGAACCTTAGTCTATTCGGTTTTCCGCGCCATGTTTACTTATGTTTGAAACTGGAATAGGTACTTATTACGATAAACTAACTCCGTTAATAAATATATTTGGCTTTTGAGAATCTACCTGCCATGAGCAAGTGAGTCGAGTATGAGCTACCTCGCAAAGGACGTTTGGTGAAAATGGCCATGACATTAAAATTAAATAATTTTTCAACACAAACCAGTAACTATCTAATTTATCAAATAATACATTTGCAATATTGCTTTGATTCTCGTAATTTATACTTTGTAGTTGAATGCTTGCAACTAACCGATGGTCTAAGTGAAAAGCGAAAATTATTGTTAGATGTATCTGTTTAATGGAACCCATATAACATCCTACTGTCCTGTTTAATAATAATATAAACGCAAAAGGTGGTAAGTATGGATGTTTATTACTCTTTTTACCTGAATATAGTTTATACATCAGAATAACACACAGGTACAATTTAGAAAAACATGTGAAGATTTCCACGCAGACGAAGTCGTTGGCGGCGACTAGTTCTTTTTAAATTACTTTCAATATGGTGTATATTAGAAATATCAATGCAATCTCTAGTGTCCTCTAATTTTTTTTTTTAAATAGTTATAGACCACCTGGCGTAATTTTATTTTGTTTAATAAATTATCAACCATTTAATTTGTTGACTTCTTTCCATTCACAGTAAAATGAACTTTGTTACATTAAAATTAAGGAAAAAATACCTTAAAACTAAGAATATTACAACTGGTGCTAATCATTGACACGATATTTGAAATAACTTCAATTTATTGATTAAAAGAAATTTATTGATTCATACTTAGTCCTAGTTCAAACTGCGTTAAACTTTAAGGGCTTTAAGCACTACAATAACTTTAATAAAGTTAAATATTATAAATTTATAAGTGATTCTTTACACGATTGAACTTCAAATGTTAAAGACCACGACTTGAATTCAAATTCAAAGTCTACGTGAACTCACGTACTCAAGCCATTAGTGTAACGGAAACCAAATTGGTTTTGTAGCTTCAATGAATGATAGATCAAATGATTGCTTTCTGCTTAGTTTGTAAATAACCTTAGTGCCGAAGCAAATGTTTAAATTTATGTTAACACAAAACGAAATATTGAAATTTTATGTTTTAAAATATTAATTTTGACGTGACAACGTCTTATAAATTGGTTTGCCGGGTGACACCTCAAGAAACTGCGTTACGCTGCTCCGCTCACGTTTCGCGCGAGAGAGACAGAGCGAGAGAGAGAGAGAGAGAGAGAGATAGGCATACACACCGGTTCATGTTATACGAATGAATATTCACATTAAAATTATTTTACCACTCAGAGTCGTTGTCATGTAAAACTTTCGCGCGTATACCGACTTTACAGGCAACCAATTTTTTGCAGACCATGAATGAATGAGCTTCCTTACTAAGGCACTTATTATTCCTTACTTAGGCACCGTATTAACTTTTTATCTAGATTAAGCAAATTTAATTCACATATAAATGGCACAATTTATTAAAAGCAAGATATAAATGCATGTTTATTTAAAACTAGCGAACCTTGCAGATGATGTCCGGACGGTTTTTAGGGTTCCGTACCTCAAAAGAAAAAAACGGAACGGAAGTCCGTCCGTCCGTCTGTCAAGACCGTTTTTCTCAAGAACGCGTAGAGGTATCAAACTTAAATTTCAATATGATACTTACTGTCCCTGGAAGCTGTAGAAAAATCAACCTTCTAAGCCAACGTAATCAAAAGATACAGCCATTTAGGCCGCAAATTTCCGCAAATTTTCGAAACTCGCACGGGAATCAAAACCTACAGGGTACTTAGACCGTAAACTTAGAATCTTGAAATTTAGTACAAAGTCACGTCTTATAGTACATATATAGGAAAAATTACGAAAACCGTAAATTTTCTGTTTAATCATGTAAAAAAAAATATTTTTGACAAAAAAAACTAAAGTCTAAAAAAAACTTACAAATATACCTACAGGTTTGTACGGAACCCTCCGTGCGCGAGTCCAACTCGCACTTGACCATTTTCTTTTAAATTTTCTTCGTAAGAGCTGGATAGAATGCGAGTAATTCAAGGATAAAAACTAATTAACGATGTTAATAGTTTCGAGATTTGTGTTTAGCAACGATTATAAATTCAGCGATTCATTATTTATATTATACTTATCTCTAGATATTACAAAATGTTCACTGAACTCATAACTTGGGCCATTCTACGCCGCGGTGCGGAGAGATTTCTTCAATTATATGCCTAGAGCTCCGTGCCAGTTACACTTGCTTAGAAATCCGGTTACAAAGGTCCGAGATTTTTTAAACTTTTATTAAAATTTCAGCGTTACGTACTTTTTGTTACAAAAATGTCAAAACAGCCAATTTAAAAAAGTAATACTTTTTTTACCGTCAATCTCAAATTAAGATGGTAAAGATGGTTTATGGAAAAATATAAGGACCTAAGGTTTATTTCTAGATATTAACTAAAATTCCAAAATGATGATTGGTTTTCATCAAACATTTATAGTTTTAATTTATATATAATCTAATAAATATATATTTTTTTTTAATTGAAATCTATAATGATATCTATAAAATAAGCGACATATCTAATTTATCCGAGTAGTTCTTAGGCCTAAAAAACATTTACATTCGACATTTTTTTATGAATAAAAACTATGATAGTTAGATAGGTCGTTTATTTTGTAAATTGGCACAAGTAAAACAAGGAAGGGGCTTTGTTGGACAAAATAATCGGTTTCTCTGCACCAATAATATTTTTTGTGCTTTCTGTCATTTGGCTATGACGATTTTTCTTTTTTACCGTTTACTCTTAAAATCGATTACTTTTTTGTAGCAAGAAATCGATGCCAGTAAAAAGCGCAGATCTTACTCAAGATCCGTCGATGCAATGACACGACTGATATAAGGGTTGTCACTTTTTGTCAAGTGTTTCAGCAACTATTTTGGTTTTGAAACCAAAATGTTGAAATTCAATTATTTTTTAAAAAGCTTAATTATTTGCAAAAGTTATTGTAATATCCAGTTTACGTTTTAGTCAACAGAGGTAAACATATTGCCTGCAATATAAGTATTAACTTAAATATAAGAAGGTTGGACATTGAAGGTTGGAAGGTATTTTGTACTCGTTATTAGAATATATTTTTTTTTGTTCACACTCAAAAATAGGCACAAAATAGAAACGACAATGCGAAGACGGAAATGCATGAAAAAATCAACAAGCCTGCTCCAACCAGCATGCAGTGTAACGATAGAAATAAAATTACATTTATTTTTTAGTATTAACAATGCAAATTTCATTACAATTCGCCACAGGCGAGAATAGTCCATTTTTATGTAAGTGTGCTCAAATTTCACATAAGAAAAGCAAAATAAATAGAGTCACACAAACATCCAGTCCTCGTGTCCCAATTACCTTTACAGAGGTACATCTGGCAGCCCTATCAGAATTAGAGACCGTTATAATTTCATCTGATGGTTCGCTTTTTGCCGTCGGTTAACCACAATGCTTTCGTTATTATTGCGAGATAGTGCCTTAAATGCGCTCGTGAGTATCGATTAAACGTGATGGCTCGAGAAAGCCGGTAATTCATCAACTCATTGCAATAGCATTCGGCCCACTTGGGACGACTAGTAAAAAATACTTTAGCTATGCAACTCATAACAATTTGTACGGTACCTTTGTACGGTACCTTTGGACGGTACCTTTGTACGGTAGTAAAATTTTAAAACAAACGCTATTCCCAACTAATTTTTCTAGCAACAATTTTCTTGTAAACGTACTATATAGCCAAATAGTTATTTTCCTTTAACTTTTGTTTGTCTAACACCAAAAACTTACTTAAGACGGCTTTTCAATGAACCAATTGCATACTTACACACCTATTCAGAGCGCTAATTAGGATTTTTCCCCTTTCCCTAACATTTACGTGGAATATATTTTTGAATTAACGAAACATCTAATCCATGATCATGTTGGTTTTTCATTTTTAACGATGTATTTACACTTACATAATTATAAACGCTTTATAAGACATGAATTCAAAGCAAACAAGTGACATTCGCAAATATCATTGAAAATGCAAAATAACAAATATATACAATTGAAAAAAATATAATATAATCATTTAATTCTGTTGTCCGGCAAAGTGATAGATATGCTAATAACTCAATGAATGCAATTTTAATACATAATATGATGATAGTGATAAGAACAAATTTAAAAATTTATTGTGAGTCTTTTAACTAAATTTATAAATTGAATCCATGGCACTTTTTAGTAACTGAGAGTTACCATTTACGTCTTGCATTAAGCACATATTAGCCTATTATTACGTAAAAAAATACAAAAAAAAGATTTTGAAAAAAAAACGAATCGAAATTTATATTCTATGTCTCATTATTCCATTTCCGCGTAAATAATCGTATCAAATTGTCAGTGTGTATATATTGGATTCTGGTGAAATAGAAATGAAAGCCTCAAAAATCACAATATTTGATTTTATTGAATTGAATTTCTGATTTTATTATTCAATTTCAATGAGATCAGACCATTATATCCTAATTATTAAATTTTATGAACAAATATATTTAAATTAAGAATGTTATCAATAAAAAAATAATATTTCTGAAATTTAAATCAAATAATTTTAATCCGCGTTTGTGTATTCCAGGGTGATCTGAATATAGTCACGAATAATATGATAATTTCGCATCATCTAAAAAGAGATTTTTTTTCGGTATTAATGTAATAAATTCTTTATTAGTCCAAGTCGACGGAAATCTGGGGCAAATGTAATAGCCGCTGTAACATGTAAGCTATAAGAAAAGTCTATAAAACACAAAACGAAAAAAAAACAAAAACATTGAAAATCTAAATTGAACGCGTTGAAAAAAGCTTATAACCAAACTTTTTTCAACGCGTTCAATTTAGATGGTACTAAAGTACCACGTTTCTTGAAGGCCTGCTGTGAAGTGTAATGTCATTCACTGGTCCGATACTTAAATAATAAATAAATTCTGTTTCCGTCCCATCGGTTTTTAACCTCTCCCCTTCTGGGGCGTGAAACCACATCAATAAATAAAATAAATAAATAAATATTGCACAATAATCACACCAATTCTAGTCCCAAATTAAGCTACGAGGCTTGTGTTTTGGGTACTAGACAACGGATAAACATACTTAAATATATATATTTTTTAAATTAATACATATTATACTTAGAAAACACCCAGACCAGTAAAAACACACATGTTCATGCACACTTATGCTTGTACTGTGCGGGGATCGAACCCGCGACCCTTGGTTTTAGAGGTCCGACCTGTGGACCACTGCACAAAGCGGTCGTCAAAAATACTTACAAACAATAAAGTTAGATTATGAATGTTATTACACTTACCTCGTTATTGCAATTCCCCCACTTGACCCCTAGTCCTCAAGTTATGCAGATTAGGTTCCAAGCCTAGATTCCCTTGAAACCCCAGTAAGGGCATTATTACAAACATTTTCTTGATTCGAAAAAAAGGTTCCGCGGTTAACTTTTTTTTTTGTTAGCCTAATTATCCCACTGCTGGGCAAAGACCTCCTCTAAGCCTCTCCACCGATCCCTGTCTAGGGCCAGAGTTTTCCAGTCCGTTACATTCTTTGCCAAATCGTCGCAGCATCTCTTTCTAGGCCTTCCCCTTCGGCGAAAGCCGTCCGAAGGCACTGTGTAACGACGGCGGATAACTATGCATTTTAAAAATAGCCACCAAAAATTACACACAACATGTTTCTAGCTAAGCAAAATACAAACAGTATTTAGCCTAGCTATTTGTCTGCGCGTTATCTCACTTAGAAAACGCATTAGTCAAGCCCTAATAAGCGTACTCGATAATCGGCGACATTTGCATTAACCAGGATCGGGACAATCCCATCCAAATGTATGGGTGAGATAGAAAGCGGTAGCTTTCGCGTCGATTCGCTTCGATCGTTAGCGGGCTGCGGTTCCCAAGTTTTGAATTAAAAGTCGGTTCAACAGAAGCTTGAATAAAAGTCAGCTCAACATAACCTAAAATAAAGGAAATATTTTACAAGGCATGGAGATTCAAAATATACAAACGACAAACAATCCTAAATGATTGGTAGACACTAGTAGCGCAAAAAAGACTTTTGTATATGTGAGTTGAGCACGAACATCTATCGTAACGTATTCGTAGCGTTTACTCATTTTTAACTTGTCAATTTGTATGGGGCAACTGTCAGTTTCTGACGTTTGGACGACACGAATACGGTACGAAAATGTTCGTGCTCACCCCACTGCTCACAAATGAGACAACAAAAGAGCAGACAAAGACACTTAAATTATTTCATTTTATTTGCTAATGAATTGGGAGGACAAAGAGCAGTGCACTTGTAAGAAAGAAAGTACTAGTCCATCGCAATACTAGTATGGTAGTAATGCAGATTTTACTGTGGACATTATTATTCCGTACAATCCGTCTGGGGGGCAAGATCTTGGTATGTTGAGAACCGCTGATCTTTCATCTCGGACACGTGTTAACAAGTGGGTATGCGCGATAAGCCGTTATTTATCGTTTACCGCCACTAAAACGCCAGCTACGCGATTTGTCTCAGCACACTACTTACTGCATCAGGTATCGTCGATCATACGAAAGGCCCTTACTCTCTTGTACCATGGTTATGAATCTTGGGACTTTGTTGTTAATTGTCAGACAAAAAGAGACATGAGATGAAATATATTGATTTCTAGCCGATTTTTGAGTATGGTGGCATATCGCAATAAAGGTAAGCATACGTAGGAGATATTATAGTGCACAAGTTTTTGCGCAATACAAAGGTGCACTCGCTGAGCCTTCACTCTCTCATAGTTCGGTGAGGGTAAGAGAGAGAGAGAGAGATTTGTCGCAGGACCAACGGCTGAACGTGCCTGCTGAGGCACGAGGTGACGAGAAACACTAACAATTCATGAAATAAATACGCCGAATATTTTTTTCCTGAACCAGGATATCACCCTGGACGAAACATGGGCGTCGTCTTACCTACATTGCTGCTACTGCTACAAGGTACTGCTTCATATTTTTTGGTAGGAAACGTGTTTTTTATTTTTGCTAATTGATAGGTACTGTCTGTTAAAGATTTTTGATTGGATTGAGCTGTCAAGTTATTAATTACAAGTTGTTTCTTTGCATTGTTTAAGGATTAAATACAACCACACGTCAGTGTGACAAACCAATCTGTGAAAAAATTCGTTGATATGGTACTAATGTGCCAGTACATTTTTAACTGTAGTAATACTGTAAAAACAAGGCAAATATATTGTCTTCAGTTTCATTTTGAGCGCGTCGTATAATTGTTAGTGTGTGCTACTAAAGTAGCACCTCAATATAAAAATAAAAGACCCATAAATTAACGTGCACATTTGTTTGTTCGATTTACGCGAACAGTAGACTTTGAAAGGAGACACTTATTTACGGATTATTTCGCGATTTATTTATATTTCATTTTAACCTGACGTTTCGGACCCTTTTCAGCGTCCGTGGTCACAGGTAGACTAAGGTGTTAGTCATCATTACATAGTTTTGTAAAAATTGTAAACCACCAGCACTCAAAAATATTAAGTTACGTTCCTATCCACACAAAATGAGCTAACAGTATCTTGAGGTCTTGCAGTGCGGGGTCGAGCTTGAGTCTTGGCTTAAACCGGATACCAAGCTGGTGGGACCGTGGAATTTTCCAACCATCTTCTCTATTAAAATTAGGGTGTCTTCTAATTTCAATAGCCTCACGGAGCATATGAGGAAGAAAACAACGTTCTCTTGCGAAGAGTTTCGGTTGGTCAAAGCGTATGAAGTGATTGTGTGTATCTAACTTTGCGTTAACGTGTAATTAAATTACGTGTAGCGTACCCTTAATCCTCAAACATGTTACGCTTTCATTGAGTAGCATAAACCTAAGGCCACTACACAAACACCTAGTGCTACTTTCATTCAACTAAAATTCTCAATAGACGGCAGAAATACACTTTCTTATTCAAATCAGAGCAACACTTCCTTCGTCCCGTCCCAGCGGTGGGCCTCATGGGACGTTGTCCAATACGGGACAATGAATGGATGCGCACGCGCTCTCGATTTGCGCATGAATGAATAACCTCGATATGGTGGTAGAGAAACTAAATAGGCCGCTTTAACAAATACCGGTGAATTAAAATTAAATAAGAAAGTGTTTTATTTTATAAGTTATAAAATAAAAATGGACTAGACAAAAGACTTCAGAGTACATAAATACTAAATAGTACCTATGTACAAGTAAGTAAGGGACTCACAAAACATAATCAAATAATACTGAAAATTAAATAATTAATAAAAATCATGTATTTATTTACTGCTAGGTACCAAGTTGACTTCAATAATTGTAACAAAAGTCTAACATTTTTTATGCAAGTTTGCGTTCATTTTTGCATGTGACCCGAATGTAAAAATTGAAATAAGGTACTTAATTTAGGAACTAGCAAGCAACCATTTGTACTGGTATGATGAGATAAATACATAAATAAAGTTTTAGAGTCTTTCTTCCTACACCTATGAAAAACATTTGATGAACATATAAGTTTAAGGTTAAGGTCGAGTAAAGCCTTTAAAGTAGTTGAAATTACAAGTAAGATATTCGAAAGAGGTATTAAATTACCATATGTGTCAGTTTGTAATATCTATCTATACTAATTTAATATAGGCGCTGTTACAGAACAAAATACAAGGCTTACTAGATGTTTAATGAAGACGGTAGCGAGGTCAATGTCCGATCAATAATATGTTTGGTGGGTTTTTCACAAGATGAAGTAACATGTTGTTCATCACAGTCAATAGATAATGATGAAGCCAAGGCAATGACTAATTTTAGCTCGAAGTTAAATAATAATTACTCGTAGTATCTCCATGCATTAATCTCATGTCAATTTTCATAGATCACTACATTTTATTTGGAAAAAACTTTGTCAAAATATTGTTGAAGCTAATAAAAAGAAACTTTTTTTAATGCACCCATCAATCTCTTCATAAAAGTCACTTTATAACAAAGCACCAGAAAAAAATATATGGGTAATAATAAAGTAAGACTGCCTAAATTAGCAATTAATGGAATAGCCAATAAAACCCCATAACTACTGCTATTAAACGCAAGCTAATTAGTAAGAGCCACTCAATTAAAAATCCGATATCGCATATTTCAAAATGTTCGTTTTTTTACTCTTGCTCATGGGTCCAGTGCGATGCATTTACAGAGGTTATGACATGAACATCGACATGTATCCTTACGCGACATTTCTTCATTTTGAGCGAACCTCACCATCCACTTGTGGCGGGTCCTTGATAATGTCCCGGGCTGTATTAACAGCAGCGCACTGTGTCGACGAACTGGAGCACCGAGGGGGTGAAATCAGCGCTTTCTTCGGGGCCACTATACCTAAGAACTCGAAGGTAGTGAGGAAAGTTATAGACTACGAAATAAACCCGAGGTACAACCCGATGAAAGGGATATGCAACTTGGCGGTGGTCTTCCTAGATGCGAAGGTCCCACTGAGGGCAAACATCATGAAGATACCGTTGACGGAGCAGCAGCCACCGGTCAATCTTTTCGGGTTCGCTGTGGGCTGGGGTAGACAAAATGCAAGTACATTTATTCAAATCTGTGAAAGCATTTATTTTGTAGTACAGTGGCCATTACATCAGGCTACTCTTTTTTGTTGCATAATCACCCGTATCACAAGGGCATAAGACACTGCAGTGTTTGCCGAGACCTGCTGGCCACCGTACATAAAATGGGAAGAAACAGGATCTTATTTTCCCTACTCCTCCTCTACCTCAGTTCTAAATATTAGGAGTTTTAGTATATTTTGAAGCTTAATAGTCTTGGCAAAAGTATGGCGTCCCCATAAGTAAAGAAGACTTTATTTAATTCATGAAATCGTTGCGTGTAGAATAAACTGTTAATCAGTTTTTTATGAAACCTTATTCATGATTTCAGGTTTTCTATAGACCAAAAAAACTTCCAGATAAACCTATTTGGCGCTCGTTGAAAGCCACAAAACAGCGAATCATCACAACAGCGGACTGCTCCAGATTCGCCGAGTACAAAATATCCCCGCAATCACTGTGCTCGGTGCCCAAATTTGGCCACTATTACATGTGAGTAGATAACGAGTACGATTTGTCCAGAATTCGAAACAAACAAATCAACTGACAGTTTACTTTTTTTTCCTTGAAATGTCAAATACTATACTAGCTTACCTCCAGCAACTTCACTCGCGTACAATTCGGTTCTAAAACTATTAAGCAAAATATATTCTATGCTCAGCAGGGATAATGAAGGATTCAAAAGTTTTTTTTTATTTTTAAATCAGTCCAGTAGTTTCGGAGCCTATTCAATTCTAACAAGCAAACAATCAAATCTTTCCTCTTTAAATATTAGTGTAGAAGTAGAAGCGCAGTTGTAGACAAGCACTAATAACTTTGTACTTGCATTTTCTTTTTCCTCTGTATATGCACCGCCTGTATGTTCTCTGTGTGTGTGTGTGTGTGTTTCTTGTGGTTGACTGGTAGAGAATGCCTCCGGCATTAAATCCACCATTTTACACAAGTTTGCGCAGTAGTTCTTAAATAAATAAATAACGTTAACGTTACTCGCCAGCGTTCTGTATGAGGATGTGATGTCATTATTTTATTTCAAGCCCGATGGTTAATTCTTTAATAAAAAGCTCAATGATGTAACGTAGGTACGTACTCCGCCTTATTCTATTGCGAAATAACAACTTTCGTGTCGTTCTCCTATAATGGTTTTTTTTAAACTCTGGGAACGCAAGGCTTTAATTTTTTGTAAGTTTCGAGACGTGGACACTTTAGTAAAAAGGGACATTGCAGCACAGGTTTCAATAGAGACCTCCATTCTTACGTCCAGTTAATTCAATTCTTTACCGTCACTAACATCTCTGATTTCAGGGACGACGCGGGCAGCGGGTTCGTACTGAAGAAACCTTTGAGGCTTGTGGGTGTGCTGTCGTTCGTCGCCAACGGAGCTAGTGTCCATACAGGCGTCGCCAACTTCCGGGATTGGATCCTGAAGACTGGCGACCTATTATACCAACGAAACGAGCCAATGCCAAGTCAAAAACATACAGGGTAGCTTAGTTGATGCTGATTATTATTTGGTTTGTGCAGACAATAATAAATAAGGTGCTATATTTTTATTAAAACAAGCTTTGAAAATGTTGTGCACATGAATAAGATTTCACGATTATACAATTCCTTAACCTTTCGAAATGTATGATGATTACCTTATTTTAATCTGTGAACATTGCGCAGCTATTTCAATGATAGTGAGCGTGAGTAAACAAATAGGAGTGCATGTACAATCACATTTTGAATATCCGTAATATGCTTATGGGCAAATAACGTAGTTTTCCATGTGACGTCATCGCCCAGGCGCAGCAGGTATGGGTCAAAATAATTTATTTATTTAAGTGCATTCTAAACCTGAAATGATCAACGCAGGTAGGTAGGTAGTAACAATATTCACTGCAACGTTTTGGGAAAATGGGATCTCTAGGACGAATCTGTACACTAGGAGGGTCTCAGGAACATGTATTATTCTGTTTTAATAAAATGTTGGAAAAAACCCAACAAATACTAATTCATTATTTTCAACCACAAAACACTCCCGACGTTGACTGATTGATCCAGTTGTAGTAGCGTGAAACATTAACGTATCCTATAACGGTTGTGTTCACGTAAGGCTGTTTGTAGGAGACCACACCAACTTGGATGTACCCTTTGATTACGAGTGCACTGCCCGAATCGCCCCTGAAACAAGATACTATTTTAAAATACTAATATTACTGATCCAATCATTCTTAATACTTATTTGAACTGGTATAACTTTACGAATAGCCCAAGAAATAAGCATCAACCAAATTTTGCGCAGAAGTTAAGTGCGCGCATTTAAGATTCTTGCCGCCAAGGTGAAACTTGGTCGAAGCGTCACAACACTCACAATAACAACTAATTCTTCAGATTTTATTTCTACAAACCCATTTGTTTGTCATCATAAGTGGTGCATACTTGGCAAATTAGGCTGCAGAAAACTCCATGATGCGCCTTGAACTCCTATCAATACCTTCTGATTGATATCTCTGCTAACAGTCGTCGATACTGACGGCCTTACTCTCAAACTCTCCCCTGTTTCTGGATGTAGACGAGGCATCCCTGTTTCATCCACTCTTTGGCACAAGGAATAATACTAGGTTCCTACTAAGTTAGTAGTTAGTTACTCACAATGCCGGATATCCCTTAATACTGCCCGCGCAAAAGTCACCTTCAGGCATTGAATCCAAAATCTCCAAGCACTGGTCTCTGTCAAAAATAGTTTGTTTCGCGCGTTTCAGCCATGGAATAGTGATTTGTTGACGCTCCTTTAAACATTAATAAAAATGAGCAATATTAGTTCGACAGCAATTGAGAGGCCTTTTTTACGCGGAGGAAATGCGTAACGCATACCTACTTCCCTTGGGATGATAATAAGTTATGTGATATGACTCCTTCACGAACAGAGACTGATCGTCACTGTACTCAAGCATATCTACTAAAACCTCCACGAGTTTCCTTTGGCCGCTATTAGCGGGTCAACGGAGGTTCGCTTGTCGTATGCACTCCGTTGCCCAAGCGGTGATCCATACCAATAGGTGCGTCGCTTTCGCCCGGGGGATGCCGCGGGAAACTTGAAGCATCCCCATCGTCTGAAGCAATTGACATGTGCCCACATCTGCGGTATTACTATCGCCGTGACTCGCGACCGTCAGCTATTTAGCCGTGGTTATTAGTAGTAAAGCTGTCAGTCTCGAGCCGCAGCGACAGTTGCAGTAAGAGGGCGGGTAAATCAACATGACGTTTTTAACACTTACATCAATTAAACCCCATCCGGAAATATAAGCCACTCTGATCTTTGGGAAGTTGCGTTTGATTACAGCGCGCTTGATTTGACGTCCAAACTCGAAGGGTGTTACTAGCATGACCAAGCCTATATCCGCCACCATTGTTTCCTTATCGAACAACTCGTGTACTTTGAACTTGTCTGCTGAAGACACGACGCCTCTCTCGTTGTGCTCATGGCCAACTGCTACGGCGATATGCCCGTTCTTGGTACAGGGTGCCAGGCAGTGAGCGGCTGTTAATACAAAATGTTGGTTGATGATAGACGCGCCACAAATCCAACCGTAGGCATCTTCCGAGGGGCATATGACATCCAAGAAAACTGAATGAGGCGTGCTGTCAATATCTACCCAATCTCCGTCGATAACTTTTCCGTCCAATTCAGCCAATACGAAGTTTAATAAACGTACTAATATCACGACGAGTGGTCGCTGCGGCATGGCTCCAGTTTAATTAATTACGTAGGTTGCACTTTTTCATGTTATTACTTGGTTTTATTACGGTATAAAGTCACGTCCACATTGGGAGACAAAAGTCAAGCGAGCTGTGGTGTTGTATAACTAAGTTTAAATCTAACGTCGTCGCCGGACATCACACGACATGTTAGACATACACACCTACATTGGATATTTTCGCGTCGCACTTGTAGCATTTGTCGCTAATGTTCACGGGTGAGGTGCGCGACAAATCGCATAACATAAATGTGGCTTTTTGATATTTTTAGTAAAAAAGATTTTATACAGCTTTGCAAAAATAGAGGTACCTAATTGACTGGTGACTGGTCTGTTTGGTCAACGATAGTGGTAAAAACACCGATTTGGATTTCCACCTGTCATCTAAGACCTTTAAAAATTAAGAACGAAATGATAAAATTCCATTTGATTGCCTTTTGTTAAGGGATAATAATATTTCTGATTTCTGATAAGTATTAGATATTGAAAAAAAAAACACTTCATCAAACTTTAATATAAACCAATCTATTTTTAAAATAGAACTAGATAAAAGTAAAGGGGTATACGGGATTGCTATATAAGTATTTTGAGTTACCTACCTACCGAATTTTTTTCAGGGTTCGATACAGATTGTGTTATGATAAGAAAGGTTGCTTTTCTTTTAATACTTGTGTGAACGTGGCCTTACTATTTATAGGAAGCGCGTATTTGGAATAAATTTTAAATTTTTTAAGTTCATAAATTGTTACTAACAAATAGACGTAATTGGTCTTAATTAAAAGATTTTTATTTTATTTTTTTTATTTATAAAAACAATTGTTTTTTTACAATGTCCGGTGTTCAATAAAAGCTTATTTTATCCTATTGAATTAAGATAATGGGACCTTCCACTTTTACAAATGCGATATATATGTATATAATATCGTTATAAATGTACCTACGAGTACATATCGTTTCAAATTATTTTTGTGAAACCGCTCGACCTAATAATAATGTCACTAGGGACATGATAAAATAACGAATTTTGCAATATACCTGCGACAGGTTATTTATAAGTACAGAGAAAAGATATACACAGGTAAAGCAGACAAGGTACTAGGGTTTTCGGTGAAAATAGTTCTCATTTCCTCCTCCTCGTAAGGTCCTCAGCCTCGTATTCTTACGGTTACCAACTAATAGAAACCAGAATCTATTGCTTGGCTACTTTAGATAGTGGCCATCAAGGAGTCTAGAAGAAATCTAACTGTACTAAGTTTAAGCTTGGTTTTATAATTTCAAGAAAAGTCAGACATGTTTAGATTAGATTAGATTAGATTAGTAAGATTAGATTAGATTAGATTAATAGTTTAGATGAGATTAATATCAGTCATAATATAATCTAAATATATAAAACTCAAAAGTGACTGACTGACATAGTGATCTAACATTAAAATAGTTATTCACCAGATTTCTACTATGTACCATACCTTGTTTTTGAGTGCCTTATATTTAAATTAGAAAAAAGGTAGAAATCTCGTAAATAACTATTTTACTGTTAGAAACCTTGGAAGTTTAAAACGATAGAATGATCTATTAACTCTAAGTATAGTGACTGGACGGATCAGGATGAAATTTAGCACGCAGGTCGATGTCATGACGTAGGCATCAGTTTTTTTAGGATTTCGGTATAGGGAATTAAATAGGAAATGAAAATTTGTATATAGATAATAATATTCTTATTTACTTTATTTGACATAAGCTTTTCATCCATTAAACGACATAAATTATATGTCACTAGAAAATATCGAAGCAATGTCGTGGATATTTTCTAGTGCCCGCCTGTTGATTTTTTTTTCTCTCCGTAAGAGCCTTAAACTATTCACGGAATTATATAATTCCGAGAATAGTTTAGTATACAAAAATAATTTGCGACATCAGTTCAGGTGCTCTCGAAATTTGCGCTTAGCAACACATTCAACAGTTTATTTTTATATTATAGATGTATGATATTGTAACAGTAGTTTATTTTCTACCGCAAAAAACAGATGCCGTCGACTGTCGGATCCACTTGTAGTAGCGAGTCACATTCACGTACGCTATGACGGTTCTGGATGTGTGCGGCTTTTTGTAGGATACGATACCAATTTGTATATATCCTTTGACTACGAGCGCGCTGCCCGAATCTCCTCTGAAACAAAAAAAATAATGTTTTGGCTACGGCAGCCCAGAGAGACACATGCCCGAAATTTAGGGTTCGTGTTTTCTACGGCATAATACAGACCTTATCATTAAAAAAAAACATTTAAAAAAAAAGTAGACACACGTTTATCGTTCTGATCACAAAAGCAGTAGCTTAGATCTCGTGCTATGAAAAATCAGAAACAACAAAGGTTCCAAATACCGAACCAATGACAAATTAGTGAAATATTGTTTAGTTATTATTTCTACATATTCCCGTTCGGGAATCGAACCCCAGATCCCTCAAAGATGACGGCTCATGAAATTGTGAGTACGATGTACGAGACAATGATAGAAAAATATGTACCGCGTAGTGCTGAGCATGCTAGAGAAAAAAATCTCTTTAAAATAAATTTTCCTATATTTAACATTATTCATTAACTAAACTAGCTGAAATTTACATTAAAGAGACAACAATTAAGGTTTTTATATCTAATAAAAGTCTTTATTATTAAAAAAAGGTACTTACCGCGCTGCATATCCCTTTATACTGCCTGCGCAAAAGTTACCTTCAGGCAGGTTATCTAAAATTTTCAGGCAATAAGCTCTATCATATATCTTTTGTTTCGCTTGGTGTAACCATGGCTCCGTTAGTTCTTCAGTCTCCTTCAAACATACCATACAAAATTAGATCGATTCGGTGAGCCAAAGATTTAAAAAATAAAACATTCGCCTGATGTACTTCACTCGATCGTCCACGTATTATCCCACCAGTTTTCTAGACAGTAGTAGTTAATTTTTTCCGCGGACTGCTGACTATTCATCCTCGTCAGATAATAAGACCTTTGAGCGGTAGATTTTCCCGATGATGCATTAATATTTTGAAATTAAGTGATTCTAGAAACTGTAGGTATATAACTTAACACTTACATCAACCATACCCCATCCGGAAATATAAGCAACTGTGTTATGAGGAAATCTAGACATGATAACAGTGCGTTTGATCTTAGACCCCAACTTGAAAGGAGTTTTGAGCAGTACCAATCCGATATCTGGATACAATGTGGTATCATAGTAGTCTTCGTGAACTTTGTACTTGGTCGCTGAGGATATGGAGCCTCTTTCGTTGTGTGCATGGCCCACTGCTACAGATATTACACCGTATTGGTCGCATTCGAACACGCAATGTGCGGCCGTCAGCGCAAAATACTGGTTGATGACGGACGCACCACAAACCCAAGCGTATTCGTGGGGTGTGGGGCATGTTATATCCAAGAATACTGAATGAGGCGCTTCAGATATATCTACCGATGTTCCGTCCACGACTTTACCCTCCATTTCAGCTAGTACGATGCCTAATAAACCTAGGCAAATCACAACAAGTGGTCGTTTGAGCATGGTTTCACGGTATTTGATTAGGTTTGTAAGTATAACGACACTAATTGGAATTTTATAGTTCATGGTCTTTTGGGGGCGACGTTTTTATGATGCTTAACGCTTTGATTAACTTTTGTAACTAAAATAAAAAAAGAAACACTATCGAATTGATTCACTGATCTAGTTACATTTGTCAGTTTATTTCAATCATTTAAAATTTTAAAATCTCCGGGTCTAGACATGTTTTTCAAAAGTAAGATAGAGATCTTACTTTTAAGAAACCTGGATAACAAAATGTTCACTTATTTTGATTTAGTTCTAATTATGAGATGAGATTTCAGTTATTTTTTTTTCAACCAATCCTTTGTTAGAGTTTTATCCACAGTACAGTGCCTTTGAGCTTTTAGTGATCCAGTCATAGTAGCTTGAAACGTTGGTGTAGACGACGAGGCTTCTAGATATCATAGTTTCTTTGTACGAGACGATGCCTATTTGGATATGGTCTTTGATCATGAGCGCACTGCCGGAGTCACCGCTGGAAAAAACAAAACTTTCTTACACCCACTTCTATCAATCACTTTATTATGAACTAGCGGACCCCACATACGTTGTCCAATGCCGCCCATTCAGTTTGAGCGCAGGCTGGGAGTTGCGAGTCACGGCAACAGTATGTGGCATATGTGCAGTGTCTCTTACTGCTACTCTCAGTGCCGACATAATTCTTAACAAAAGGTAGTTTTCAACAGCTTTGTTAGCGGGTTTAAGATTACATGATAAGACTTGTTCCATGAAGCTGCCTAACGTTAAGGGTGGTTGGTAAGTCAAAATGTCAAATTGTGAAAAGACAAAAGAAGTTTAAATACAACTTGGCCCGACCGATTCGACTCAACCTTCATTGCTTGAAGGATTGCTCAGCTGAAGTGGCTACATATAGCGATAGCGCGACGAATCGATGGCAGTGGGGCCGGAAAGGATCTTGATGGCAAACGCGTGCCGTGGGCAGTTCCTTAGCAAGGTGGACCGACGTGTTGGATCCTTAGGGGAAGCCTATACTCAGCAGTGGGCGTCAAACAGCTGATATAACGATAAGACCTGGGGTATAAAGTTTCCACTTACGCTGCTGAGTATCCATTTATTTTATATGCACACAGTACGTTTTTCGGAATTGAGGTAAGTGTTCTCTCGCATGCTTTTGGATTCCAAATGACTTGCATCGCGCGTTTTAACCATGGGCTGAATTTCTTATTTATTTCCTACAAGCATCAAAATATGAAATAAGAAAATGTGTAAATCACTTTCTTTCACGGTAAGAAACAGTCGTCTCCACATCTAAATCTAAACCACATCATCTAAATTCTGTACTGATATCTTCGTAGAACAGTTGTACCGAGGTGTGGTTGCTCAAAATGTAGAAAATACAAAGACAAACATTGAAAATCGACACTTCAATAAGCAGTATTTGATGGATAATACTCACATCAGTTAAGCCCCATCCAGCGACATATCCTTCTTTAACACGAGGAGGAGACCTCATCAATATAACACGCTTGACCGTGTTTCCCAACTTTAAAGGAGACCTCAACTTCACCAAAGCTATGTCAGCCTCCATTCTATCGTGATCGAAATCCTCATGCACTTTATACTTGACTGCTGATGCGACATAACCTCTTTTCTTGTGTTCATGTCCTACTGATACTGAGATGAATCCATTTTCGTCGCAATCTTGAACGCAATGAGCCGCTGTCAGTGTCAAATACCGAGTAAGTATGGAACCACCGCAGATCCAGTACGGATCTCGCGCTTTATGGCACGTAAGTTTCATAAACACAGAATGGGGTACTTCTTCTATATTTACCCGTTCACCGTCAACCACAAAGCCCTCCATTTCAGCTAAAACGGTACGGTGTAGAAATATCAAAAGAGGTAGACGTAACATAGTTGCAAGCTGGAAAGCAAGTGGTTACAAAGTTAGGTAATTAGCACTAATAGGTTTTTTGTAAGTGACTTTATGGTTGTTTCATTTAAACACAATCATGGAATTTAAGTACATTGTATCGGTTAGTACGTTCAATGATGCGTTCATACTTAGCTCCTGTATACCATCTTAATTTATAATACACTCATTGTGCTATCTGGTTTTTCACCAACTGTACACACGAGAGTGAACACACCTGTGTCCAGTTGGTAAAACTTAAAATTATTATCACTTATTTTCATCAATCCGTCATCTGGATACGCCATTATTTTTACGGGTTTCCACATGGTGATACTTGAATGAAATAACTTTTTTGTTTTTGCTAACTGGACAGACTCAGTTAGTTATTTTCCCAAAGTTCAATATTACAAATATCACAGAAAAATCAAATCCGTGATAACAATATTTCATTTCATGATCATTGGACGGGTCCAATAAAACGGGCAATACAAGAAACAGTAAATTTATTGTCGGACAGTTTTTCAGAAGAACTTTGTTAAGCATAGGTACTGGTACTGACGAAACTAGTTTAGCTTTTTACTTTGGAATCAAGATCAAAGTATTGTATCGTTATCAACTTCTGGAAAAAAAAATTGAATCATAGATTATCCAATTTATTTATTAACACAACACCACTATCCAGAGCAATAGAAGGTATGACGTCATTGCCTTGGCCACTTATAGTAGGCAAATGTCATTTCCATATATTTATCAAACGACAAGGACTTCGTTGTCATGGTATGTTCGTAATCGACATGTTACTTTGTCTAAGGACCCAGCCCTATCTGGACTAACTCCCTCACTTTAGCAAATGTAATTTCCATTTATTTAGGCATAAAACGACAACGACTTCGTTGTCATGGCGATTTTCGTTATCGACATGTTACTTTGTCTAAGGGCACAGCCCTATCAGGACAAACTCCCCCACTTTGGATAGAGATCAAAGTGGTGTTACCAACATATGGTTGAAAAAATAAGAGATGAACAAAGTAGTTATATATTTTGTCACTTTCGCTCTATATGAAAATGCTTATTTTGGATTATATTTCCAATTGTTTATCCAGAGCAGTAGAGTCGTTTCGAGGCGTCCCGGATCCAGCTGTAGTGGTACGAGACGTTCGTGTACACCACCAGGCTGTAGTGGTCCACCCGGTATGAGACCAGCCCAATCTGAACGAACCCCTTCATCACGAGAGCGGAGCCGGAGTCACCTCTGTGAAGAAAAAAGAATAATTAAAAATTTTAAGAGCTCTTTTTTCGTTTTTTCTGTGACTTGAAACGTGAAGCAGCTTCGAAAGAGCTATGTAAATTTTGTAAAATGAACAAAAGGTTTTTTTAGGACTATCCTGTTTTTATTTGATAACGCTCTGTATTTCATAGTCTTTGCGAATATTTAAGTACTGTTAGAGAAACGATTGTTGTTTTTTATAAAAATATTTGGTTAAAAAATCACAAACCGTGATCATTAACTCGACAGATGCATCAAAATCTTAAATGACAGCTCCAAGGATTGAACGTGAACTAAAGCTTTAAATATATATTTACTAGATAATGGAGTAACTCACCGATCTGGGTGTCCGGGGCCCCTTATGGGCCCCGCACAGAAGGAACCCTGGGGTAAGGCCCCTATCAACTTGCAGACTGCTGGCGGTTGCATTTGTTGCTCGCCATATAACAAATTGAGGGCTACTTCATCCCGGTACTGTAAAAAAGATATATGTGATGAAATAATTTAGGTAACCTTGCCGTTGGCAGAGCCATTACGTCAATAAGATCCTTATAAATGTCTGTTTCCACTAAAGCAGAATTCATGCTAAGATCTTTGTAAACTTGATTACGATATCACGAAAATCTCTCCTTTTTATCCCGCTAATCATTCTATAAGGATTGACTGCCTCGTTGGTGTAGTGGCAAAGTTTCTGCCTTACATACGAGAGGTCCTGTGCTCGAATCCCAAGTGGAGCGAAAATTTGTTTCTGAGAATTTCTATCATGAGTTTCTCAAAAACAGCTCGGAATCGGGAACTTGACGGTGTTACACCCCCGTGCCTCGGAAAGCACGTTAAGCCGTTGGTCCTGTGCTTGATCTCACTCCAGTCATGTCGGATTGCCGTCTCACCGAACTTTGAGAGTGAAGGAACAGTGAGTGCACCTGTGTATTGCTCTCACACTTGTGCGGTTTAATATATCCTGCGTAGTTGGCTGATCTCTGTTGAGATTGGCCGCCGTGGTCGAAATCGGCCAGGAGGACTATTATTATAAGAATTCCCACATTTCCCACGTACAGCTTCGCTTAACCATCTTCAATGGGGCTACATGTACATAAGAACTGAAAATAAACTTTAAAAAAGCAACCATCTTGCTTACATTCATAACGCCCCAACCAGCCATGTAAGCCACCCTGGTCTGCGGCGCGTTCCGCAGCAGCGCCACTCTGCGCACGAGTCGACCCAGCGGCAACGGCCTCCGCCCTTTTACAAGAGCGATGTCGTTCTCCAAGGTATTCGGATTATAATATTCGTGCATCAAAAACGTTAGCATCTGCGTCGTACTCATCTTCGATGGATTTTCATGACCAAATTTCAAATATACTTCATCCCCTGATCTCCCGGTACAATCCTCCACGCAGTGTGCAGCCGTCAACACCAAACGCTGATTGAGAATTGACGCTCCACAGATAAAGGTAACTTTCGTACAAATGATGTTCAGGTATACCGAATGAGGGTAGTTCGCTATCGGCGTCTGTTTGCCCTGCATCACGTAACCTCCCATCGCACAGTTCGCCACGTGTACCCATAGTATAGGCAGAAACAGTACAAGCATGTTGTGTTATTCAAGATTTCTGGTCGGAATGAGCTTATTGATTTTTACGGTATTATTTCATGGTTCTGTACGTTATTGCCATTAATTGCTTGGTTGGGTAACCCAATCGTGTTCTGAATGCCTGATCATTAAGCCATTTGAAGCTGAAAAACTTAATGTAGTCTCATTAAAAATATTTATTTCATTAAATCGGTAATTAAGTTTTGCAATCGAACAGTTTTATAGTTTACTTTATGAGACGGAAAATGGTTTTAACTCTCAGTTCCCTTGTTCAACTCAACCACTTTTAACCCAGTACTAAAATGAGGTAAAACCCTGAACTTCTATACCATCTCCAACAAGTCAAAATCCTTCTTAGCTTATCCTCACCGCTATGATAGGTCTGATACTCAATTATAGTATTGTTGCGGTGTGTAAGTTACTATAAAGAGCCGATCGCCTAACGGTCTCCCGGTAGTCAAGAGCAGTTACCAAAGATTTTATGATACAGCCTGATTTATAGGCGATTCGATCACCCCAAGTCATACACTTAAGTACGCTACTTAAAGCAAACACAGATGTAATGTCTTAATTCCACCTTGGATGCGGTTATTGTTAGAAGCTGTGTACTTACTACAAGTAATGCGTGTGCTTTTGAAGAAGTCTAGGTATTGTGTATTTCAAATGAGGACACGGCATTAATAAAATTATAGTGTAGTTGTTAGTGACTGCTGAATATCCCAAATATTATTTGTAATGCCAGTGCTACAGGAGATTATGATAAGAGATCGCAAAGGGGATTAAATGGTAAATACTGTAAAGTTAGTTATTCAAAATTTCTAAACACGTGTAAAACATTAAATGTAAGTAACAATGTGGAGAAAAGTTCTCATCACTATAGTCAATATTTTGTAGTTAACAACATCCAGCGCTTGCAACGGAGCTCGAAGAAAAAATGGTACAGTCAACATACAAAAATACAAGACAATCCTCCTTTAGAGTTACTTTATTGCTTGTGACACCGGAATAAAATTGCTATGCGATGTTTTTTCGCCTTTTGGATATGAAGATAATTGGCAGACGGAGAAGCACTTTCTATCGTCATATACAAAAACCTCCATTATACACTAACACCAGGCGTACGGCTCTCATGCATTCCGCACGGTAATTCGTATATAGATAGCCAGCTAAAAGTAGATAGCCAGCTAAACGAGAATTGCCCACCACTTAATTAAACAATGAATACGCGACATTACCAGCTTCCATCTTTTTTGACTGGTCAAAATCCGTTGAAGCTAACCAGCTGTTTACCTGCCTTCTCTGTTTTTTTTTTCAATGCGTAGGTTAGGTGCCACAATCTTAATTCTTTGACTGTGACAGTGTACCAACTCCGGTCACACAGTGACAATCCCCAAATTTTCGTAGCGAACTAACAGTTGCTAGGAAAATTTGGGAAGACTACAGAGTCTTACTGGAAAAAATCTTTATTTATTTATTACAGCTGAGTGTACCCGCGAACGGGAACCGTTATCCGCACAGAAGAGCATAACTGTCGTGTTCCGCTTCCGAGCTTCGGCTAATCCTACTGACGATTATGTTCCGACGAACTATAATAATGGTGGTCGTGGCTAATGGAGGAAACAAAAGAATCTAATCGGAATGTTTTCGTTTCTAGCATTTTTCATATAAAGCTTTGACCTATAAAGCTAATAGCTCTGCAGGCCAGTTAAGGCCAGCCAGGCACATTTGTGCTAAGAGCGCAAGCGTCCAAGCGTGATCGACTTTGATCTACACTTTATAATATTACGAAGAGGAACATAGTAGCATATTATTTTATTGTTGTTTGTTTGAATTGGATAGGCTCCGAAACTACAGGAACGATTTGAAAATATATTTTACCATTCGAAAGCTACATTATTTGTGATGAACATAGGCTATATTTACTAGCGGTTCGTCCCAACTTCGTATGGGTGAAAAAATTGTTGTGCGAAGCTGGGAGAGGCCGATAGTATGAATTTTAATTGTTAAAAATTCTTCTTCTCAGCTTGTCGATGGTAGAGCGACTTATATTTGTTAAGCCCCAAAATTTTGCGACTCGAATTTCTATGAACACATGAGGTCCTCTGGAGAGCTGGAATCAGGACACACAGGACAAGACAAAAGATGGCAAATGTATTTTGGGGTGAACTACTGAAATTCCTGTTGCGTATGGCTAAGGAATAGAATTCGTTGCTGGCTGAAGTGAAGTGTTCCCCTTTAATAATAACTTGGATCTTTTTAAGAAACTAGTGAATAGGCTGCTACCACTGCTAGACAGACATAATCCATCCTTGGCCACATCGATACTAGTATCGACATATTAATGTATAGTAATATTTCGGTAGATAGTAATCTACCTGATTACCATCAGGCGAGATTGTGGCCAAATGCCTGGATAGCTACTTATAAAAAAATATGAGAAAACTCCCTCAACAAGGAAGCATGAAATTTAAGAATGCTACAATTGAAGTTAAGGAACCTTTTTACAAATTATCATCTTAGATAAATAATATAACTTTTTATGTAGGCAATGTTCTACATACAATGTATCTACTCTCAATACTCCATAGTCAAACTAATATTTTTTGGATTTTTTGTACTTTTAGAGTAAGGATAAGAGTAAGAATGGTTATCATTCTGTATTAGTGTCCTTTATCGGGACTTATCTAAACACGGAAAAAAAATCGTCTCTGTGGGAAGCGAAATAGGAAATTGTAGTCTAATTATTCGTGAAACTTTACAATACAACTAACTTATTGCCTTCTATCTATTTCACTTAGCAATCCCTCAACTTGTAGCAATTGCCTGACAGTCGGTTGAGCTGGTTCTCATCATAAATCGGCGCAATTTTGAGAGTCGCAGGCGCAGCCGCGATCGCCACGAGTTATGGTGTTACCTCATTCCTTTGTCGAGTCTCCCTTTCGTGACCTCCTTTTATGTGTTGGCTGGGATGTACGAAGAATGAAACGTGATTGATTAGGTCCTTTTTATTGCTATTCATAGGCAACTTACGAGTATACGGGTGTATAGAAACTAAAAGGTACGTATTTAGAGAAAGTCTTTGTATTTTTAAAGCTACCTCAAAGAAACAGAATACACTGGTCTGAATTTTCCTTTCAGCCCATCGATATGTACGTACATTGACAATGTTGTTACGCAATTGATTACTAAACATTTTTCTTATTACATAGATTCGTAGCGGCCTCCGATTCTTGATTTGAAATTCAATGGGGTGAGCACGAACATTATCGTAACGTATTCGTGTCGTCCAAACGTCAAAAACTGACAGTTTCCCCATACTAAACATACAGGTTAACGCTACGAATACGTTACGATAGTTGTTCGTGCTCACCCCATAAGTATTCGGCAAAAAACTGTCTCTTATCTGTCAAAATTGTTGTGATATGTGTGCCATAAGATAAACCATAATTGTAAAACATATTATACCTAAGATTCATGGAAAATGCTGCGTTTGCCGAGTCCAGAAGTATACTTTAACTTGGAGTTGTAAATTTTCTAAGCATAATAACATAGACTTTTATCTCACAGTATCATAATTTAGTACACGGAACTTGTTCCGTGTACTAAATTCAGATTGCATGTATGAAAACTGACGGCGTGATACGCTCTGCTGCACAGGATTGTTGAGTCACCAAGTTACCATTGAAATAATTTTATGACCGTCATCCGCAATACACATTCATATAAAACATTTATACCTGTATGATATCATAGCATGGAGAAATAAATTGGATAAAATATTACACCAGTATACTCGTAAGTATTAGATGCGGGCCAAGTGTTAAAAATAAAGAATCTCAGAAGCATTACATTTTTTGTAAACTGAAGATAACCTAGGTCTTGTATTAAGAATCTATAGGTAACATCTGGAGACCATGTAACTGAAATGAAAATATTATTCACGTTTGTCAGTGTGTACGAAATAAGCAACTCCAATTCTGAAAATAGGATAAGAGATAATGAAACAAAGTTACCAGCTACAAGAGGCCTATTTAAAATTATTAACAGTTAAATTTTAAATATGCCTCTTGTAGCTTGTAACTTTGTTTGACTTGATTGATATTGACCATTAATTAGGGGAGAAGGGGGCACCTTTGAACAGGGGCAGCTTTGAATATTATTATCAAAAGACTTACATTTGGCGGTTTGTCACGTGACTTCGCTGAGTCGAACTTTGTCCCTCGACATGGTCTGGCGAGGTTAAAAATTTGAAAAATTTATGTCAGACGCTATTCGACATAAATCCCTCTACTACAATAGGACTAAGCTAAGCAGTCTTTATCCCTTTTTTATAATATACAACCAACTTGCAACGTATGTTGTGCTATCATTCACTTTGAATGGCTGGCCTATTTAAAAAAGGGATAAACACTACCTAGTAGTTTTGTAGTTGAGGGAAGAGTCGCTGACGTTACGGGACGTGCCATGGGACGTTACTCGTCTTGGACTTAAGTCTTCAGAAGTCCAGATCCAAGTTGCGTTAATTTTTAACCCACGACGGAAAAGAGCGTAGGTTTTAACCCTATGTTTGCATCTGAGACATTCTTAGCTTCCAAACGGATAGATCGATTTCAAAGCGTTTTTGACGTGACAACGTCTTATAAATTGGTTTGCCGGGTGACACTTCAAGAAACTGCGTTACGACGCTCCGCTCACGTTCCGCGCTCACAATGAGAGCGAGTGAGAGGCACGCGTCCCTTCGACTCGGGCATGGTTAGCCCGCCTAAGAGCGAGTGAGACAGACATAAAAAGTGAAAGGCACGCGTCCCTTCCACTCGAGCACAGTTAACCCGCCTAAGAGCGAGAGAGAGAGAGTGAGAGAGATAGGCATACACACCGGTTCATGTTATACGAATGAATATTCACATTAAAATTATTTTACCACTCAAAGTCGTTGTCACGTAAAACTTTCGCCCTTATACCGACTTTACAGGCAACCAATTTTTTTTTTATTCGAAAGATAACTTTATCACGGTGGTGCCTAGCTCAGGCTAGTGAAAATCCGTCTAGCCTTTGAAGCTAACCAGCTATTTTCCTGGCTCATGTCGGGGGTATTTTAAATTTTAGGTTCGAGGTATGGACGGAGCGTATAACCCGTTTCCTGGCTCGGTGCATTGTGTAAGTTAGCGATCGGGGCGTTTCTTATTTCGTGATTTGTAGCTAGCGCTAACGCTTCGCTACTTTCTCGAACCAATGCCTATGTTTTTGTTTGTAGGAATTACTACGAAGAGTTTGCTGTTGACGTTGAATTGTTGAACAGTTTTTTTTAGCTGACTAAATCAAAACTTGCAGTATTGGCATGTTAAATTAAAATAAAAATATTTTATTTCGGACCATAAATCCATCCATATAGTGTTAGTAACAGTTGACTTCAAACTACGTTAGTATTATTTAAAAAACCTACCTATTCGGAATTAGTCCGTACAAAGTAAGGTAAACCTTAATCAGTTCGATTTGAAATTCATTGGTTTGTCTTAATTTTTCTTTGAAAGCCAAAACTATGGGTTCGATTTTATGTACCAGCGTACGAAGTGGGACTCCGATTTTTACAAAATTTGCCGTTACAAAAATTGAACCACATATTTTGCAATAATTTCTATAGAAATGGCTTGTCAACATGAGTATCTAGCTTGTCATGTAAAAAATTAAAGTGAATTAGATATGCGGAATTATTTTGACACCCCACGCCGTTACATCCCATCACCGCGTCTCACAAACCCGTAGCCAGCTCAATTTACATAAGATGCGCGCACGCAAGACCGCTGGGCGCCGCGCGACAGATTTATTGTCTCATCTGAATGCCGCCATGTTGTCTACGATGAAACCTATCGTGGCAAGCTAATGTTAAATACATTTATTTCATATTTACACAATGAAAAGAACTAAATTAACTAATAAGATATGAATTAACCTAACTTAAAAATAATTTAATACAAATAACGTAAAAATATAAAATAAAAATACAAGTATAAAAATATTAACAAAACCATTATAAAAAACATCGGACCCAGCGCTGCACTAGGGAATGGTGACCGAAAGGCTGGCAGTATTTTCTCTTTGGATAGCCAAGCTTATCATTTGCCCGAAGTAGCTGCCAGCCCTTTGATCACCAGTGGCAGCCGAAAGCCTTTGTCGGAGATCCTTAAAAAAGGCAAGGGCCTAGGGTCCCAAGAAACCATGGTCTCAACGCCAAAAGGCACAAATATATCGCTCTCGGTGAGAGCTGCATATTTCCGCCGCCGACGCCGCCGCCGCAGCCGCGCCAGCAGAAGATGAAGTGGTAGCACTTCTAACAAAGTGTTGGCGTTCGCGCCATCTCATATAGCTACCGATATGTGATGATGCATCGTGGCAAGTATTGATAGAAAAACTAACTTTTCTGTACAAACCCACGAATGAGCCAAGAACACAGCTGGTGAGCTTAAATGGCTGGACGGATTTTGAATAGCTATAGCTACCAACCGTGATTAAATTATCTTTGGAAAAAAACCGTTTTAAAATCGGTCCATTTAGCTCGGGCAGCTACCTCCCGAACGAGTTCCACACAAAAGACACAGAAACAAAAGAACACATACACATAAACACACACAAACAGACATCATCGGGAGTCAAATAGAGAATTGGATGTTCTCATGGACTTTGCAATGTATTTTTGTCTCGGGGCCCTGTGCCACGGTTAAGAGACAAATTAGCGAAGACGAATGACATTTGTCATATCCATACCTAACTTAGTGTGAAGCGATTTTCATCACCGTCTATGCAATGTCACTTTTTCTAGGGACCCAGATCAGATTGAGACAGATCGCTTAGGTACATCGATCGTATAGGCTTTTGGGCAGAGACCTTAAAATACTTTACATTGAGACTTCAGAAAGAAGAAAGTGAAGAAACTTTCACATTTAAAATAATAGGTATTTACCTATGATTTTGCCGTTTTTATTTTGCACTTAAATATCTTCAGACTTGGTAGGAGTTACACTTGGTCTTAGCTTTCATTTTATACCAAGTTTAATTTTCAAATCTCACCTTGTCCGAAGATATAGTACATGTTCAAAGTTACGAAAAAGTTAAAACGGCAATTTCATAGGTAAACCCCTAATATTACAATTAAAACCTATAATATACCTAATATTAGTGTGATTACCTAAGATATTTGCTTTCTACCTCATTCTATAAATAATTATTACATATTAATATTTCCTCGTGTTTTAATGAAATTCTGCTGTGTAATTGCATTGTCAAGTAGACAAAATTGCAATAGCAAAATATAATTAAAGTCCATATTTTATTGTTTGATTGAGTAGCCACTGGTATGTACTAAGTCATTAAGTTGGGAAATTCACTTTTCCGATTATTTTGTTACATCAGAATCATTCCTGTGGTCTGTATTCTTACAAGCTTTTATTTGACGAAGCTGACGACCACTTTGGTGGTGGTAGTTGACTATTAACCAAGAGGTCGCGGGTTTGATCTCCGCACTGTACAAAAAATTGTGTGCATGAACATGCCTGTTTGTACTGGTCTGGGTGTTATATGTATTTATTTACACAAGTGCTTAAGCTACTTACCACGGAGTCAGATCAATGTATATGATGTTGTGGTATTTATATGTATTTATTTAATTAAAAATATTATACAGGGTGTAAAAAACCTTAACGAAGCGGTCAACCACGCGTTCAGTACATCAAACCAAATCGTATGAAAAAGAAATTTTGGCTGGGAAACAACTTGTTGCTATATGTTCTTTGTGGAGTGTGCCATTTAGAGGCTTTTTATGAAAGAACTAGTGAAAATTTGTATCATGTGTCTTTGGAAAAAAGTTCAGTTATAACGGACAGAAGTCATTTCTGTAAAAATCATCAATTTTTTTCAAACTTTAACCATCAATATCTCAGTAACCGTCAAATTCCCAGGTATGGTGTATAGGAAAAAAATGATCGTAACAATTGGTAGAATATGTGGTATTCTTCTTTGTTAAGGTTTTTTTTACACCCTGTATGTTCACCTATCCCGGTGTGTGTCTGTCTAAATTTTACCCCCTTCCTAGCTCCAGCTTCCACCGTCTGAATGAGCTGAAATTTTTGTATACACGTTAAGTTTCGATGACAATCTAAATATATAAAACTAAAAGGTGTCTGACTGACTTACTGACATATTGATTTATTAACGCAGAGCCCAAACCACTGGACGGATCCGGCTGTTTGGCATGCAAGGAAGGTTTTCCCGAAATTCCCACGGGAACGGCAAATATACGCAGATGAAGTTGCTGGCGACCGCTAGTGCACAATTTAAGTATTTTTTTTTTAAACCTCTTCAAAAAGTTATTGTATAAGATGTGTCGTTCCGACCACTTTCTGTGTCATTTGGATGGTAGTTTTGGTGCGCATTACAAAAGTAGTTTTGAAAATTGCTCACGTTTTTATTGGTGATTGTTAAATACTCAAAAGCCTTTTTAAACTATTATAAACAGTGTTAACGGTACATACATAGCAGGCTACCCATTTGTGTTGCTAAATCACCCGTATCACAAACAAATAAGTTACCGCAATGTTTACCTTGAGGTGCTGTCGTCTGAACCTAATTTAACTACTAGTATTTTGTGTACCCAAGGAAGCTACTTTGCGTCGCTCAGATAATTAAAATAGGATCTAAGTCTCGTAGCAAGTCGCACATTAATTAAATAAGACCACCCCAAATGAGTTATTCCTACGGTCGGTGGTCTGATAACAGTTAATAGGCACTGAGTTAAACACGCTGGAATAAACACGGCTACTTATGGCAAAGGAACCTATGGTCGAGCCACTTTGACATAGCTCAAGTGAAGTGGCCAGGCCATTTCATGTAAAGTTAAAGCGGTGGTCTGGAAACGCCAAAAGTCGCCCGGGATGCTGTAAGCGGTTTTTAAATGCTTATGATATGGACTGAAACAACTTGAATATTATTCTTCCTCCAACGCCAGACATAGGCCTTATAAACGGAGGCGCGTGGTACGTTGTTAGGTATAGGCAGCGCGGTCCGCCCAAAATTTAAGCATATGGCGTTGTAAATGCGATTTCACATGCGTTTGCTTAAGATGGAACGTTTTGTGTGCTACCGAGCCCGCGGATGGCAACGACGCGTCTCATGCTGCGGTTTGAACTGGAACCTACCTAACCCAGAACCTAAAACTAGACATTTTGAACAGAAACAGCTACAACATCAATTCTAAACACACATAATAACTCCTGAGAACATTACAGAAGATGTGCATTGTGCCAAAATGATACTTTAATTTAATTTTTAATTTTGAATGGTCTGCACTACATAAGGAAACCGCTATTTTGCTTCATTTGTTCGGTTTATCTCTCGTAGCTGCTGGAATATTAGCACGATTGGCATACACTCTTAGTTCATTCAGGAAGGTCGCCATCTTTTTGTAAGGGATTCTAATCACAAAGGAATTGAAGTTCACATTGCGACTACTGTAGAGCTTGACGACCCTCAGGATCGAAAAAAAAAATACGTCTAGTGTTATTTAATTCTCATACTGACGGACTTATTACTTCGTTTTTTTTTATCCTTTCATTCTCTTTAGGGCAGGCTGATATCAATTATACTGTGTCATGGCGGAACGTATGGCCACCATAAGCTTAGCAGGGGGAAGCGTGGGCGTTATGTGGTGTAATTGGACGGAACTATAATTTCTAAGATGAGTATCGTGGGCTGCATCTTCACTTTAAATGTCACGACGACTTTTTGTAGCACAGTTAATAATATAACTTTATGAGCGTGAAGTTGTATACACTAATATACTTAGTAAGTCTATGTATACTATGTAGACTTTCGTTCTGGACATCTTTCGTAACAACACATCGTATTATAATCCCGTGGTGCGGATGTGTCGTCTTTACAACGAATTGCTACAGAGTGACAATCTTGATATTTATAACTCCAAATATGTTACATTTAGATACAACGTCAGACGTATCCTCCACTGAGTTACCTGCTTCCTGCTTTATATGTTTCTATTTAAAACAATATGTTTTGACTTTAAACAGCATTGCAATTATAAGTATTACCTTTCTTTTCTTCATGTTTGTCTGTTTTATTCAACATAAATTATTGTTGCCTTTGTAAACTGATTGCTATGTAGTGTTTTGTTTACGTATTGCCTGTTAATGCTGTGTATACACGTTTTTAGGTTGCAATCTAGTTCGCTACTTAAGTTAGTTACATGCTTGATACTGTTGATTGTTACCTGTTGTGTATGCCAATAAAGTAAAATAAATAAATAAGTATATGTAAACGAAATCTAAACAATAAATCTTGCCAAAGGTCGGTAAACCTAGTTAGTAAGGGGACATCCATTAATCACGTGATGTTTTTTTGGCATTTTTTGCCCCTTCCTCCCCTTGGAGATTCGTGGTGAGGTTTAAGACTACCCCTCCCCCTCTCCCCTAAATCACGTGTATTTTTTCGTACCAGATAAAATATTTTTTTTATTTATAAAAAAATACTCGTATAAGCATCATCTAATTTTATAATACAAAATTAAAGACTACTATAATAGCGTTAAGAGGTAGACAGAAAGGTTGCAGTTTGTTTTTGACACTTAAATGTGTTTTTTAAATAATATAATTTATCTTTATTATCATCTAACAAAATATGAACATTTCAAATGGGCATTCATTCCAAAACCGCTCCCGATTTTTTCTCAGCCAACTTTTCGTTAGAGAAAATGTTCGTTTACCGCGATGGTCTCGCGTAAAAACGTCGTATGTAAATACACGATCATTAATTCCACCATCACAGCCGGGCGGTGTAAATTACCCCCTCGGCTTGGACGCTAGCATCGGGACTAAATGTTTAGGGTTGCCTTAGTGAAAGAAAAGTTATTGTCACATTGCAGCCAACTCGCTGCAAATAAGTTTATTGCAGTTTTCAGACTCTTATTTTGTCGTGATTTTACTTATTGAATTGTGTACAGAATTTTCACAATTTTATTTTTATTTCATTTTATTTCCAAGGGGGATAACAAACAATTACACATTATACATAATATCTTGAATAGAAAAAAATATCAAATGAGTAACCCACTACGCTATCCACTTACACACATATTATACTGACGACCGCCTGGTGCAGTGGTCCGCATGTCGGACTTCTAAACCAAGGGTCGCGGGTTCGATTCCCGCACAGTACAAGCATAAGTGTGCATGAACATGTGTTTTTGTACTGGTCTGGGTGTTTTCTATTTATGATATGTACTTATTTACAATAAAAAAGTATTTAGGTATGTATATCCGTTATCTAGTACCCATAACACAAGCCTCGTAGCTTACTTTGGGACTAGAGAATTGGTGTGCTTGTTGAGAAATATTTATTTATATTTATTTATTTATTTATTATATTTTTCCTATGGTTTTGTAGTTTCCTATTAAATACACCAATCCCAATAGAGACCGTACTGACTAACGTTTCGTTCGTACTTTCGGGTCTTCTCATGTTCACTCGTAGGACCAAGCTTGCAAGAGAAATTACTACATCCGAAAGAGACATAGCCACAAAATACCTCAAAATAAACACCTTATCTGGTCCATTTTAGGACCAAGGTCCAAGGGGACAGCCCTGCAGAGTTGACCTCGTAAATCTGGGTGCTCATTACGCCGCTTAACGAGCGGGCAGCGCGAGCGCACGTGCCACGTGAAGCGGTTACACCGAGGTGTAATGCGGGACTCTACATGGGATTTATCCCACCTATCTTTCATCCCACTTCAACTCTTATTAAGCCAGTAACTGCAGCATGGCCAAATTGAAAACCCAGGGGTATTCTCCGGAGAACTCTAAACAGTCTTGGAACCCAAAACAAAAATTAAATAGCACCAGGGACTTATATTGTAGGTAAGTGATCATCTGAGTATCTGAACAGATATAAATACAGTGGCACCAGCCTCCGAAGGCGGACGCTGATGACAGCATTGGAAAATTTTGGTCTCTTAGCTTCTGCATAGTGTCACATGTCACAAAAATTCCCGATATGTTTAACTTCCACGCAAAAGTGAACTCGGAATCTCTTGCTTCCGTAATAACGACTAGTGAACGTTAGTTGATAAAGTAGTCATCACTGCATGTGGTTACTCACACAGATTTACACATGCAATGTCTTACAGTTACCGGAATTCTTTCAACAGCGCTTGGAATGATGTCATGTTACTTGACGGTGTAAACGAGGACCGATTTGAACGCCCCCTGTCGGGACTTTACATGCGATTGTGGTTAGTTGCGGTAATTATTGATTTTCTTATGGTAAATGGTAAACACTAATGGGGAAATGCCTCGATCTTCCTCGTTAATTACAGGATTCTATGGCGAAGGAGCCGAGACTGGAAAGTATTTTATAGTACGAGTTGTTTGCCATGCTCCATTAAAGCTATAGGTTTCTATTCTAGAACAACTTACGTTCAACAAAGTTAATGTGGTATGGTGATAGAAATTTGGGCAAGGTAGACACGTCTTAGCCAAACTGTCTATAATATTTCACGTTTTTATATGCGAGAAATCAATGGTCAACAGACTGTTAAGAAAATGTCGTTTTCGTTTACAAAAGACTAAGTCCGAAGAACTTTCTTTTTTCCTAATAAGGCTCCGACAAAATTCATAAAATTGTCAACCATTCGGTGGGTAGTTTTTTAAAAGCGAATTACTCAGAAGTTGGTCATCTCGCCCACTCTTAAGACCGTTTGTCCCAATCTGTCTGTGCGTCAGTGCATATGATCAAGTTTAATCTACATCTTTAGCTAGTGTCGGATTGCAACTACTTTCGGCCTAGCATTAAAATAAATTACACACTGAAGAAGCTACTGCTCGGAAACACAATACTATGTATTAAGTTACATTTCTAGTATAAATCTTTATTGTGAATCTATCAGAAGCAAATAAAATTTAAGAAATATAACAGCTTTCTGCATACTTGCAACTAGACCTATTATCATCATCATCATCATCATAGGCCTTATCCGTCTATTAAAGACGATTTAAGCAATGTCTGCTGCAAGGCACTTTTCACTATGGCTGAATAAGCCAATCCGGGAGTGACAAACTTTTCCGCATTTAATGCAAGGGAAGGCGGCAGCAGGTGGATCATCGCCGCTCTGATGCCTTCTTTCCCTCCTGTCAGCCAGCACATTGAACCAGGAATCGTCGTGGATTTTACGCCAATCCTTTACACGTTTACGCCACTTGTTCGTTCTTTTACCTACTATCAAAAACTAGATAAAAGATAGGAAATGGAACTCAGGTCAGCACACGATACATCTTACAAATTAGACAATAACGGACTAAAAGAAATAAAAACTAATGCTGTCCATCAGCTCATTTTTAGTGAAATATAGGTACATAAGACAAGTCTTGCAGGCAGAAAATACCACGAACTCAAACAACTGCCATCATCGAGTTCATAAAACAATTGACGAACAGCTGCCCTCAAAATGGTCATCTTCAAGACACTTCCTTCGTTCCTGTCAAATAAATATCTCCACCAATTAACAGGACGCATTATTATAGTTGGTACGGCACCTGCTAGAGAGCGGCACGCTCGGCCGAGCGCGACGCGTGCGCAGCCAACCGTGCCGCAAGAAGCCGTTAAAAATAAAACAGATTTGAAATCGGAACGCGTTCTGTTCTGATTTTAAGTTTTTCGTCTAGATTTCGGCCCGTAATGTACTTTTAAGCGGTGCACTTTCCAAATTCACGTTCAAAATGGCGAGAAAAACGTTTGGGCTGTGTTTTTTTTTTAAATTAAATAATGAGTTTTAAGACAAAAAGACCAAACTCACAATTTTGAAAAAGTACGTAAATTAGTTTAAATTGATTGAAGTAGCTGAGAAGTAGATTAAAAACTTCTATTAAATTGTTTCTATTCATAAAATTCACCGACATAATAGATACAAGCAAATGTATAGAGTTTTATATCGAAACGCCCACAGCAAATAAATACGCTGACAACCAAAAGAAATAACTTGACTAAGCAAGTAGAACTGCGTCCCCATTTCGACACAGCTGCATACCAATAGATATTCAAAGCACATCCTTACCGCTTCCCACCGATACGTCTTATCTAGCGAATTATGTTACGATACGAGCCTAGTTGCGCGCACGCAGATCCGTTCCTAAATCGTCATCAGTCCATACTGTTCGCGCTGGCCGGGTAACAAGCCGCCGGGCTGAGGTACTAGGACAAGACCATAATAGCCAATATTTCAGACCAATTATGCTATCGTTTTACTGCTTAAATCGTCTTTATGTGCCTTTAATTTGTTTAAAGGGGCTTATTTGTTGCATGCTGTTGTGCTAGAGTAGGAGACGATGGATCTCAACATTCGTAATGGGCTAAGCTTTTACATGAAGAAAAAATAAATATAAGTAGTTAGGTTCCTGAAAGAGATGATAGGATAGCACTGTAATTTTATTTTATAAAAAAAACAGTCATGGTTTCAAAATTACAGAAGTATGAAGGGATCTTCTGTACGTGTTGTACGTCGTTATCAATTTCAGCTACAGAGCTTAATGTGTACTAGAATAAAAGACAGAGTAGATCGAATGGGAATTTGCGGACTGAATTTAAACTGTTTGTAGAGCTAGTTTTTCGCCAACTACACTCGCAAGCAACCAAATCGACTCAACGAGCAAGCGCGATTTACAATAAATATTTTTTTTTACCTAAAAATACCAAATATATTAAATTCGATACTTTGTATTCCTCTCGATGGTCGATGCTCCAATCGGGATTTTCCCGAGCGAATTAAAGTTGCGCTTGCCGGGGGGACTGCTGTCAATTTCAAGCTTGTGACTTACAGTTTTGGTGTGAAGTTAGCTTCTCTCAGACGACTTCTTACTGTCCATGCACTGACAGTCACCCCTCGAACACGTCTCAGCTCCTGCTGAACATCAACACTAGTGAGGTGTCGATTTCGAAATAATGTAGTTACAACAATGAATCGGTCATCTCTGCCTGACATAGACCGGTGACGACTGATTTTTGGTCTGCGACTAAAGGTTGTTTGGAATCTTTTATAGACTCTGGATACAGCAAGCTGGCACAAATAAAGCTGAACAGCACCTGTACGCTGACTGAGTCTTTGCTGCAAAAGAATAACAACTTGAGCAGCTTCTTCAGGCATAGGGTCCATAGGGTGGTAAAAACAATGGATGCTAATAATAGCGGAGATGCTTACAGAATACAGATCAACTAGTGATATTCGACGGATAAGGTTAACCTTGATGGGGTGACTTTTATAGGGGGTGTTGCAAGCGCAAGTCATGAGTATTGAAATGAGAATGTATTATGTTACGGTGGTTTATTATTGTAGAAAAGTGAATCTTGTGATATAAGTGTTAACCTGAAGATTGAGCTTTTAAACGATACATAAATATTATGCATAAATTACATATTTTACGAACAACACATCTAAATGAGGTAGCGTACCTAGGCGTTGAGTCGATTTGGTTGCTCGCGAGTGTAGTTCAGGAGTTTGAGAACCAAAGACCTAATGCATTCGATATCAGTTGTGTAGTTCACAATGATAGATACATTTTGAATACGCTATCTTACAAAGACGGCTTCAAAATACTGATAAGTCAGTCCAAGACACCTGTATACAACCGTTAGATATAATGAACTGAACCTACTTGTAAGGTAAAGAGACATTGTGTTATATCGTTTTGAATTAAAGAGCCTTTTTTAAATATATATAGGTATTTGTCTGTCTGAACAAGAACACGGGATTCGTCAAAAGTATAGAAATTCACGAATCAGTAATTGTAAAATGTTGACAACGAGTTTTTAGAAACTATTTATGTAACGAAACAAAATAAAAATCACTTTCAAGATTTTTGAAAGTTCGACGTGTTAAGTGAACACTTGACTTGAACTCAGTAGCTTCGAAACTTTATATTTCAAAATTTAAATAAAATACAAATACTTTTCAGACGAGCATGGCATAACAGTAACTGCATAACACCCTCAGTATCCGCTTTAAAGGTCTAACGCTTTTCTGTTAATTAAGGAGTCCTTAAACCTATAGCAAATCTTCAACCAAGGTAGGAATTAAAATTTCCAAGATTTTAATCAAAGCGAGCTGAGCAAATCCAAGTTTGTTGACTGCGCAAGCGGCGTACCGTGACGAAGAGCAATATTAACAAGTATTTCTATCTCTTTTCACACCATTAGGAGGACAGAGACGAAGAATTGTTAAGTTCAACTTCAGTTCTTGTGTGAAATAATTACTTTAGTCAAACACTTGTTAGAATCATGGTTATCATGTGTAAATAACGAAAGGCTTGCAGGGCTTTTAACCATATAATAAAAGGAAACGCCGAATCGAAATAATTACTCTATATATTCAATAACTAGCTTTTACCCGCGACTTCGTCCGCGTTAGGTAGTTTTTTTAGGAATGCGTTGTTTTCCCGTAATACCCATTTTATCCAAATATAATTTAAATATTTGGTAATTTAGGAGTGAAAGCGATCAGATTCCCCGGTAACTATTTATTCGCCATGGGAATGCGATTTTTTCCCGCGGTCAAAAGTAACTCATGTTTCAAACTATCTTCTTACCAAATTTCATTTAAATCTGTTCAGTAGTTTAGGTGTAAAAGCGATCGGCGCACTTGAATTTTCCCATGGGAATGCGTCATTTTCCCGCGGTAAAAAGTAGCCTATGTCCTTTCTCGGGTACCTATCAGAACATCTCCATACCAAATTTTATGCAAATCGGTTTAGTAGTTTAGACGTGATTGAGTAACACACAGGCAGACAGAGTTACTTTCATATTTATAATACTAGTCTTAACAGCATATGAGATAATTGAATTTCCATATTTTAACAGTTACAGCACGGACGTAAAGTCAATTCAGAAATAGGGTATCATGAGTGAAGAAAATGAGCGTAAATCCATTCGGCATGCTAAACGACAATATAGGACAGGATCCAAGCATGTAAGAAAGAAAGAAAGATATAATTATTTACAGAACCAAATTGGATCCCACTCAGCTTTGTTGCCATGGTGACCCATGGCGCTGGTTTTTAGTGGGAACCATTGAGATAGAGATGTAACGTTTAAATTAACAAATTAAAATAGGCTTGTTTCCACTATGAAAGAAATATTAAAAAACTGATTTTCTCTAAAATAATTCATAATTTCAGATACCTTTACACTAATATTTTTCTGCAGTTCGTATTATTTGATTTTTAATTGGAATTCAAATGATAATTAGTCACTCAGTCGGCATTGCACGCGATGACGTCAAAGTGTGTTATTCCCATACAAACTCTATGAAGAAAAGCGTTTTGACAGTTGATAAAAAGTACGTCAACGATTGGTGGTGTCAACTACCGTATTATACACAAAATAATATAATATGAGCATATTGCGCACAGCACCAGACAACCACCACCTGCTAAGTGAACCGTGCTTCAGTTATAAAATGGCCGGTTCTAACATACTCGTATCGCCATCGTCACACATTAAAGTCGCAACATCTACTTTATAACAACGGCATAAGATGCTAATGTTTTCACCTTGAATGGTGTCTGTGCATCAGTTCTTCAGATCAACCTGGTGCTTCAAGGTGGGTGACCGGCGCTTCAGCGGAGCGATGCGGAGGGCGACGCGCTTCGCTGACTCTGAGGCTAACGACACCATCTCACAGAAATCATATCTCACTATTCTTTTAACTATACGTAATTAGTGCTGGAAGATTTTAATTGATGAGGATCAGGAAAGTGTGGTTGCGATGACATGGGTAGAGAAGGAATAGTAGAAATTGGTTTACAAATTATACTGAATCTCCTTTGTTCAACAGCTGGATTCAGCTCTCTCATTAGTCCGGTAGCCGTCATAGGAAGTGCCTCAGATACGGTACCTCTTTGAATGATTAAAAAAAAACTAACACATACACGTGATAATAACTAATAACCAAGTCTAATATATATTGTTCATATTAAGTGATAAAGATTTGGATTAAACTCTAAATACAAATCGTTGGATCTGCAACCGTTTTCCTTCCAACTCGTTTCAAAACAACGTAAACTCTACCCAACGCGACAAAACATTAACGACACCTCTTTGTACCAACACAATCAGTGACAACTAACAAGACAAAACCATTCAACCTTAACCAACACGACCACAAACATTTGTCTATCACTTCCAATGGACACGTTTGGTTACCAAATTCTGTTTTCAAATGTAACGAGACACACAGCACTTCAGCGTTACAATTTTTGTTTCAACATCGCCCTTATTACAAGGGCATAAATTGCAGCAGTGTTAACCTTGATATGCTGGTAAACGTCACTGAGGGTACCAGAGCATGACTTCAGGGTACACGGTCTGATGCGCCCGCGCTCACTTCATTCAAAACATGAGTTATGACCGACCATCGGAGTTAGATAGAACACCAATTTAATTTGCCTTGTGTAGAACTAGTTTCTTGCGTTCTTAATCAGCATTTGATCTTAACACTGAACTCCCCTTTTCTCTAGTAATATGTGATAGCAATTTACCACCTTTAGAGACATTTTTCATTGAGGGTTTTGGAGGTCTAATTTTTTTAGTTGTATTAACTCGCTGAGGTACTAAATGTCTAAATGTCGAAGTTTCCCCACATTAGCACACAAAATACTTACCAACCACTGGACATTAGACGATATTATATAATAATACATTTATTTCAGATCCAAAGAATCCATACTTAAAATCTATGTTAGTTTACTTAATCTAAAGCATAACTACACGACTCTCTTTTATGCAGCTCGATCCAATGTCTAAATATATCTCTATGAAATATTTTTTTGAATTTTTTCGTCTAATTTCTATTAAAGAAGTATTTGTTTTGTATTCATTCCCGATACTAAAGCATGGAAGGTTTCAGTTGTTTTCGAATCTCCAAATAAAAGGTATACCACCACTTTTACAACTTACATACACCACAAGCTGTAGATTGGAATTTAAACAAAGTGTAATTATGTAAAATTACAAGTACCTATATTCGGCTAAAATTAGACCCATTCCGACACTGGTACACACCTTACCAACCCACACGGTCTGTAGAACACCTGAGGTCTTTGAACCAAGGCAGGTTGTGATAATTAATTCACTTGATCTCAAGATCCTGGTATTGTCATGTCGCCCATGTTTAACGACGTCTATGTCACTATATCGAGTTAAGAAAATGAGGAAACGACAATTGAATTAGCTTATGACCATCTATGTTTAGGGTTGTAGCAAACTTCTTCTGAGAAACTGCTGTTGTTTTAAATTTTTGCAGCATTAATTACTTTGTAATGGCGAACCCTAGTCTGGATGATGATTTTTATGCGGTTGAAAGTCGAGCTTAGTTTAAATACTTTTAGGGCTAATTTAAATACAAGATGTCCATTCAGAGACGGCCCTAAATTATTATCATTGTTAATAGAACAATAATGTGTGTCACCACAGAGTGGACGTGTAATCTCGACGGTGACGCTGCGATCGGCGCACGTATCCAGACAAAACATAACGAACTTTTTATCAATCGACCTTTTTGGTCTGGCTGGTTATAAAAGCGTGTTGAAAAAAAAATTAGCGTGAATGTGGCAATTTTTGGCGCGAAACAAACACGTCGCAGCAATGCTGGGGGTGTTGGGCGTGGCGGCTGTGGTTGTGATCGTACTGGCTACCAGGGGTTCCAGTCATAATGCTGCGAAAAACGGAGCTGAGGAGACAGAGGATATTAGTAACGATCCTCACGTCTTTTCCACTTACACGTGAGTTATGTCTTTTTTTAAAGTGCGAAGTGACACTTCTTTATTTTTTTTTTTAATATCGTCAAAAAAAACATTTATACTTACGAGACACGGTTAGAAACAAAACTATTCGGTGAAACTGTCCAACTGGTTAAAAGGGTAATGTTAGATTACAGGGAGTTTTTAGGACTTTTGCGATTCATGTCAATAAAACTGGTTTTCCCTAATTTCATAACATTTCATCAATTAAGTAAGTTCATTCACCTAAATATACTGTTTGTTATTAAGTCTACTTATCTTTGGTCACATGTACGTATGAAAAGAGAAAAATATAAATACAATGAATTATTATCTGCTTGTGATGTGACTCATGAATGAAAACATTGTACTCCGTTATTATTCTCTCATTCTCATCAGCCTATATACTTCACACACATGCCTCACCTCAACTATGAGGTGGTACGAGCCATACTCAACATAGTGCGAATTGGTGGAGGGGTGTTTGTAAGTGACCAACCTTACTCTCAGATGTTATAAAGCCGCCCTATTATATTTGTATTAAAATTATAATGTATCACTTTTGCTACATATGTAATATAAAGCAAAGTCGCTTCCCGCGTCAATCCCTATGTCTGTATGAACTTATACTTAGATCTTCAAAACTAACAAACGGATTTGGATGCAGTTTTTTTTATCGACAGATTGATTCAAGAGGAAGTTTTATAAGTATGTATAAAAAATGGAAAAATGCGAAAACAACAGCGGGCAGGACAGCGTCTGCCTGGTTCACTAGTTGTGTTTAAATTAAATCTTGCTGGCCCTTATACTAATTGGGTTTAGTAAACCAGCACAATACCTGAAATATTACACTACCTACTTCGTAACATTACGAGTACAAAACCTTTAAAAGAAACGCAGCAAAGTTCAGGGATAGCCACGAGCCGGAGATAACACGAAGTGATGGAGCCAGCTAGAAAAGTCTTTAAGCTTAGCGAGGATTATACTCTGTAACCAGTTATAAAACAATTGTAATACATATTGTGTATTTTTTATAAGAATCCTAACGGATTGATAGGGTGGGATCATTTACAGCTGCATTCATTGGGTGCCTTCTATTATTACAACTGCACTCGACCTTGTTTAAGAATTGAACTTATGACCTCGCTCTGTGGGCAATGAGATGCGTTTAATTAACGAATGTATTTTAAATATTACTACTTAGATACGCCTGGACTAAAGCAGGTTTTAACGAAAAATTTGTAAGTTACTAAAAAAACATCGACCTTGTAGAACGGATGGTTTACTAAAAGGATGAAAAGTTGGTTGCATAATTGTGAACACCGTTAAAAAAAGAACCCCTTGTAAAAGCTATACTCACTTCTTCATGCGTCAGGTCAGCCTTACTGCTAAAAGCCGAACTACTGCAAATTTGTCTCTATATCTCAATCATCTTGATAGCGGCTCACAGTAATGAAATACCACCCAGGCTGCTAAATGGCCGTAATTGCGTTACAGCACCGTATGGCTCACCAACCTCTTCGTTATAGAAACTGGAGAAGTGCCTACAAATAAATTTATAGCAAAGACCCACAACGTCGAAAATTAGATACCGAAGAAACTGCTTAAATTAGATTGGAGACTATCAGCTTTAATTAACTGTTCACCGGGCTATTAATGCGAAAGTTGTAAATTACGTTATGATATTAAATTAAATTTTAATATGGGTCGGTAATTAAACTTTCTACATACACAACAACGATTATACTAATATAAAACGGGTTCAACCTGCTCCATATCTTTCATAATTAATTTATTTGATATTTAACTATCTTAATAAAATATTTCCAGATTACCAGGTGAAGACCGTTTTATGCCGTCCATAGGAAATGGTCATGTTGCTACCAACATCTTCAGTGACACAGTTTACATGAACGGACTGTACAATGGCCGAAAAGGGGTCAGCCGTCGAGCGAGAATTCCTGGCTACGCTAATATTCGCCTAAACTCAACTCTCACGCATTTTCCCTTTAAACCAGTTTACAGCTTAGACACGAGAGATGGTGTTTTCAAAGTGCGAGTAGACAGAGATAGGTCTATCGTGACACAAAGAATATACGCTCATAGATTCTACACGAGAACTATCGTCAATCAAATCCAAGTGGTCTCCAAGCCTCATGTTGGTGAGTATTTGATCTGTAAATTCACATCTGGAAAATATTGCCGATACATTCAACTAGGCGTTTTGAATTCCAGATCCAAACTTTATGCACCACGAGATCTGGATAGCGGTAAAACTAATGCCAGGGCCAGAAAGTGAAGACATAAACTTCGAGGAACCAATACCTGAGAAGTATGATGGACGAACTATTTGGAGTTCCTGTGGGCAAACGATAGAGACGGAGGATCCTTCGTACCAGCCTCTGCCTGTAGATGTTTGTGTTTACTGGACATCTGTGCCGGATCATTTAGTAGTCCCACAACACGGATTTAGAGTATTTACGTTTGCAATGACAGTAGACCACAATAAGACGGTAGCAAGAGAAGAACTTCTAAAAGGTTAGTGGAATTTCATTCATGGATTTGCGACGATATGTTACCTTTTGATTTTCCAGATAAAAATTACATAAGTCGTCGGTATGTTACATAAAGTTCATGCGTGAACAGTATTGCAGGAGGATGGCGAGGAGTTGTTCGAAAAACACGTGGAACCTTGGCATCAGCTGTACCACCAGTCTGGACTGGATATAGAAGGAAACTTGAACCTGGTAAGATATCAGAAACTGTGACGTGTCGGCTCAATTTCGTAACGCATGTTGTCTATGTTCAGGTTTTTTTCGAAAAACGTATTGAAGAACGAATTTATAGAATAGAATAGAATAATTTATTTGTTTTAAAATAGAGTACACTGAAGTTATTACAATTTTCAATAGTTCGGCCTACTCAGTTATTAATAATAGCATGCAAATATTCATTTGGCATTTAAACACAAACAATTATTAATATATTATTAGATAAACAAGATGTCAGAATATTGTTCAATATATTGTTTATTTATCAATTTATATATTGCTATCACTAGTGCACCTTTTATGTTTTCAGTCTAAAATTGTGAACGGCATCTGGTACTACTTTTTGAGCTCGCTGCCGTCTGAAAAATCTTATCAGCCGCTCAACCCTTTCTTCGGGCTTAGTCCTACAGGGCTAGCTAGAGGAGGCACTTTTGATGATTATGAGGGTACGTACCTAAAAAAATTACCACGATTTCTTGAGAGCACTAAATCTCTTTTATTTCAAAATTACAAAGTAAACACTTTTGCAGGTCATAATTTCTGGGACACTGAAATGTGGATGTTTCCTTCGATTTTACTACTGTATCCTCGATACGCCAAGATCCTACTGCAGTATCGACTCGATAAAGCTTATGTGGCTGCACACTTAGCGAAGCTTACGGGAAACAAGGGCTACAGGTAGGTAAATAGCTTTTGTCTCTTGTTTCTGCAATTTTGCTATGTACTGATGTATGAATTTAGAGAAAGACAAATTGTTTTGTATAAAATCTGAAAGGCGCATTTTGTAATTGACAGGTATCCGTGGGAAAGCGCATACACAGGAGTGGAGGTGACACAGCCTTGCTGTCCAGAAGTGGCCGAGTTTCAACAGCACATCACAGGGTGCATATCCTTTGCAGCGCGACAGTATTTGGCCACAACTAGAGACGAAGACTGGTTAAAGGTGCAAAACATTTTTTTAAATTTTAATTCACGCTATCAATAACCTTTTTCCTAACAGCGATGAGATTATTCGATCTCCCTTCAAGTACGAGAATCAAATTGATAAATAGCCAGATTATGAAGTTTTTTTTTTCAGCATGGCGGCTGCTCAATAGTGACAAACATTGCAGACTTCTGGGCGTCGCGAGCTGTTATCAACTATAACACAGGACTTTATGATATAGAGAGTAAGTAAATAATAAGAGCTCAATCAACATGCATCTGGAAAGAGACTGACCCCTATAGAGCTGAGAAAAAAAATGTTAGGCAAAAAGATTTTGGTGTACCTAATGAAACTTTTATACACTTTTCCAGATGTGATGGGCCCAGACGAAGATCACAGCAACGTAACGAATTCAGCATTCACAAACGTAGTTGCTGGCTACTCATTGTATTTAGCACAGTAAGTTAATCCAAACAGAGACACAGTCCAAATAGAATCTCGGTCCATGAATACCGAAGAAATTAAAATCTCTCGTAAAAATTACCTAAACGCATAAATTAAACTTATTATCTTTAATACTGCTGATTCAAGCTGATTTATTTTTTTATTTTTATTAGGAAAACACTACAGTATTCCAAAACTAAATTACTCGCCAGACTTGCCACTAAACACCATTTACGTGTTTCCACTTATAAATTCTGAGTACGACTTGGATACACTTTAGTAACTTTATAAATAAAACAATCAATGGATTTGAACATTAATACGCTCAGTCAAAAGTAGTAGTGAGCTCTATCCAGTCAGTGCACCGCTTCAAACCATCTTTTTGATAAACGCTTAACGCGAACAGTAGTGTTAAATAAGTCTAGTTCTCTTGTTCAGTTAAGTAGTTTAGTTAAGTAGTCTAGTAAAGTTGTGTAGTTGATAGAACAATAAAATAAAAATTCAATAAAATTCATTTATTTCTGTAAGTAGGCTAAGAACTAGCACTTTTACACGTCCCAACATATAAATTAACCCTACCACCGCTTCGGGACAATTTGGGCCAGTGCTGAGAAGAAGCGGCGCAAGAAACTCAGTCACTATTGTCATTGCCTCTTTTCAAAATTGATTTACAATAAGTGTAATTGTTTGCATTTAAACATTTCCATATATCTTTGTCATTTATATAATCATCAATTTTATAATATCCTTTCGACATTAATACATCTTTAACAACTGTTTTAAATTTATCTAAAGGCAATGAAATTAAATTTTCAGGTAATTTATTAAAAAATGATACACATCTACCCATAAATGAGTGACCAACCTTATGAAGCCTAAAATGTGGAACGGCAAGCCTATTTTTTTGTCTTGTGTTGAAGTTATGCAAATCGCTATTTTTAGGAAATAAGTGTAAGTTTTTTCGAACGTAAATTAGGTTTTCGTAAATGTATTGCGAGTAAACTGTAAGTATTTTAACTTCTTTAAACAATTCTCTAAGTGTTTCATTTGATTTAAGTTTATAAATAGCCCGCACGGCTCGTTTCTGCAATACGAAAATTGTCTCTATATCTGCAGCTGAGCCCCATAGTAAGATGCCGTATGACATGATACTGTGAAAATAACTAAAATAAACTAGTTTTGCCTTTTCAACATCAGTCAGAAACCTTATCTTTCTTACAGCGTATGCAGCGGAGCTTAGTCTCTTTGATAAGGTCATGATATGAGGACCCCACTGGAGCTTATCATCTAAAGTAATTCCCAAAAAAGTTGCAGTATTTGAAGTAACTAGTTGTTCATCCTTAACAACAACCTTTGTTGGAACTTGTCGGACATTGGGCATTGTAAACTTAATGCATTTAGTTTTGGTCACGTTAAGCAATAAATTGTTAACGGTGAACCAATGAAGTACTCGCGAGAGAGTACCATTTACATCGTCAAACGATTCTTTACCCCTTGGAGTTTTAAAAAGTAGTGAAGTATCATCAGCAAATAACACTATCTCACAAGCACCGTCGACAAAGTATGGAAGGTCATTAATATATATCAGAAACAGTAACGGTCCCAATATCGAACCCTGGGGCACACCCATAGTGAGAGGTGCTCCAGGAGACTCTGCTCCATTGATAGAAACCTTTTGTGTTCTCTCAGTGAGATATGAATTAAATAAGTTACATGCATCAGTTGATACACCATAATGGCGTAGTTTTCTCAACAGGGTCTCATGGTCAACACAATCAAACGCTTTAGAGAGGTCACAAAAAATTCCCACAGCATCATGCTTACTATCATAGGCATCAAATATATGTTTCAACAGAGCGACTCCAGCATCAGCAGTACTGCGACCCTTTGTAATACCAAATTGTTTATTATGCAATAAATTGTTTGATGTGAAGTGAAATAGTAGCTGATTGTATATAATCTTTTCAAAAATTTTACTTAGAACCGGTAAGATAGATATTGGTCGAAAATTTGAGGGGTTATTTTTGTCACCAGATTTAAATAACGGTACTATTTTACTAAATTTCATTAAATTTGGGAATTTTCCTTCATCAATACATTTGTTAAAAATGATCGCTAAAAGAGGTGCTATGAATTCAATAATAGTTTTAATGATACATACGGATATTCCCCAAAGATCCTCGGTTTTTTTCATATTTGAACTGAAGCTTCATGTTTGGGTTTCAAAAAAAACTTTACTGTTCTCAGACTAAGTCTAGTTCTTAATCACCAGGTACGTATCCTGCCTCTGCAAGGCATACTACATGGCGAAGGACCCTGACCACTGGGCAGATATAGCGTGGAGTCTGACGCTGCCCTACAACGAGGAACTAGACTACCACCCGCAGTTCTCAGGGTACAGGAGAGGAGATGGGATCAAACAGGCTGATGTGGTGCTGCTGGGCTTCCCGCTGCAGTATCCCATGAATACGTAATATGATTTGTTTAATGTTCTTGGTAAAGCTTTAACGAGGTTTCATGGAAGGAGGAGGTTAGGTTTCGTAGAACAAAATAAAGGGAGAAAAAAAGTAGTAAGGTAGTAGTTCAGTAAAATGGAAGAAAACAATGGAGCTGCCTCGTATCATAACTTCAGGTCGCTGCAAACGTGACGAGATAAATCTCTGGACGGGACATGAGAGGGAAAGGCACGTGGTTTATTACCTATAACTGCATCTAGCGACGGTAAAAACTACGGGGCGGGGACGTGTTAATATGTATATCGTCGCCGACGATATTCTACCGTCCCGTCCGTGCCAGGTTCCCGTCCCGTTCCTATTTTGTATGAAACGATGATTCCAAAACCTTCCGTCTGGTCACAACCGGATAAAAACCCATCACATATGCAGCGACTTTAAGAAGATAGTATTATTCGTCAAATATTGAGGGTGCAACACCTTCATCCAAGGCAAAACCCTTGCCGTGTAGATTTAGCATGTCCTATAACATGGTGCATAAAAGCTTCACGACCACTTTGTTATGTGTTAATTTGTTAGACCTGATGACTTTAGATCAGAGTGCAACAAAACGACAGTTTATATTTGCTGTCAATAACATGTAAATTAATATCATACTCTTTCAATTAGGACTATATGACTTCCTATCGCAAGCAAAACTTGTTTATAATTTTCAGGAGTACCAGAGCCAACGACCTTTCGTACTACGAGTCGGTGACACGCGACAGCGGTCCCGCCATGACGTGGAGCATGCACACCATCGGCCACCTGGACCTGGGCGAGAACCTGCGAGCCTCGGAGCTGTTCAACAAGAGCTACCAGGGCTATGTCCGGGAACCGTTCAAGGTGAGAATGCACACGCATCAAAGTTAAGGTGGCATTTGATTCGACCTATGGTATTACGAGTCGGTGACACGCGCCAGCGGTCCCACTGTGAAGTGGAGCATGAACACCATCGGCCTCCTGGAACTGGGCGAGAACCTGAGAGCCTCGGAGCTGTTCAACAACAGCTACCAGGGCTATGTAAGGGAACCTTTCAAGGTGAGAATGAACACACATCAAAGTTAGGAGTTGAAAAAATCCTTTTATTGCTTCTTAGCAGAGTAGGAGCATTTAAAAATCATTTGAGCATACGCTCATCTATGCCTTTTAAATGGGGAAAAATAATGAATTCTGCGCCTTCGAAATTCTTCCCCTGTGTTCCAGCACGTGTACTTTAAATAAAGGTAGTAGCAGGCAGAAAATAATAAACTGGCAAGTCATCTACACAAATTTCTTCAGTCAAGATAGTGTGCATAGTGCACTGTAGATGAACGAAATAGCGGGCATACGTATTTCTTTCAGGTATGACATCACTTATCGTTGACGCACTCTTTATTATCCGTCAATCTTTGTCAGACAATTACAGATTTTATAAAATAACTAGCGGCCGCCTACAGAAACAAACTTTCGTCCCTTATTTTTCTCCTATTGAATAGAATTTATTAAAATCCTTTCTTAGCGGATGCCTACGTCATACCATCTACCTGTATGTCCAATTTCAGACCGATCCGCTTAGTGGTTTGGGCTGTGCGTTGATCACTATGTCGGTCAGTCAGCCACCTTTGAGTTTTATATATTTAGATTCACAGTAGTGACGTCATTTCCAAGTAGCAGCAATCAGTGTTACTCATTGTGTGGTCTTGCGTGATATAAGAAAATTAATATCTACCTACTATCTCAATTTCAGGTGTGGACCGAACTGCGCAGGCCAAAAGTGGGCGCAGTGAACTTTTTCACGGGCATGGGGGGTTTCCTGCAGACCCTGGTTTTTGGTTACGCAGGTGTGAGGGTGCACCTTGACAGGCTAGAGATCACCAGCCCGCAGCTGCCTCCTGAAGCAACCAGGTTTAGAGTTAGAGGTAGGCTTCAGGCTCTTGAAACACACAATAGTAAGACAATCGTCAGTAAATAGATAGATTAACACTTTATTGTACAGCACAAAACAAAAATTACAGACAAGTTTAAAAAAAAGATGTACAACGATTGCAGGATAAGGCGAGCCTTGTTCTTTTAAGGCAGATAAATGCAGTTACCATAGTAATTCTGATTTTACCTCTTAAGTTACTAACGATACTGTGTATGAAGTGTTGACGAATATTCCCTAAAGACTCAAAGCATAATTTGTAGGGATTATTACAAAGCTAGATTTATTCATTTGTTTTTTTTTTTCTGCACAACTACTGTGTTTGGGACCCAAACACATTCACAAATTAATTGCGCGTCGTTTTAATTTGAGATCATATTATTCTGTTTTGGTCAATAACTCAAACAGAATCAAATGACGTCCAACTTTAAGGTAAAAAAACTTGTAGAAATCTGATCAACTATCATGCATAAAAGAACAATTTTATCATTCCTTGAATATTTTGCTTGGGGAAAATACAGGAAATAATAATCGATAGCTTTTTCCAAGAAATTCTTATCCGTGACATTTGACCTTTCTGACACTCGAACAATAATTTTCGGGTTTCTCGTTTTTTTCGTACTTTATCTCTATTCATGTAGGTCATGTCAGTTGAGTTGAGGGCCTGTGCCTAGCAGTGGGAAGTATTAAACTGAAACCTTGCAATTTATTTTACAGGTATAAAGTATCTAGGTGCTGACCTAACACTGGACATCGAGGTGAAGAGCACAGCTCTAACAGTGAACTTACTTGATGAAGAAACTCCTCTGATCATCTTCAATGGACGGTACAACGTCACGCTGGTGCCTGGAATGACAGGTAAGAGAAAAAAAATTGTATTCCACATTCCATAAGCCCACTTGAACCCATCCTGTATGAGGCCCGGTATCTATTAAAGCAGCAGCAGCTCCTCTCATCAGAGAGGAGACGAGAGATGTGTTTTTAATAACCAATAAGATATTGTCATTTCACCTCTCCTCTCCTCTTCATCCATTTCCACCGAAGCTAAGCGAAGAGTTTGACATAACGCTGTCAGTGTTAAAATTGCCAGTTATCGCTCCATTCAACCCCTGGGATTACCCATTATTTAACTAGCGTGTTTCAAGTGGGACTACATGTAATGTGAAAATAAACATAAAGTATATACTAGCAAAGATAATGTTAAAGGCCTTTCCATTATCTTTGGTACTGTAAACTGGTAAACTTTCCATTAACTGGTAAATAATATTAACTTTATTTTGTTGACTGCTTCTTACACTTTTATTTTAGCAAATTCACATTCAACAGAACTGTTGGATCTACCATTTTGCAAGGCGTTTGTATATAAGTATTTTGTTTTTGTATTTCCAGTGACCCTTTCTGGTAAGGGCCCGTTCACAATCCGCGCACCACAATGGAAGGACTGCAAGCTTCCTGACGACACGATAGGACAGAACTACTTACGACCATTTGGTTCATAGTGACGCATTTTTTTTTAATTTCGATAATATCGAGATAAAAGTTTTGTCTAAGTCAATGCAATAATAAGATACATCAAACCAAACTCTATCGGACTTCTGTTAACTCATAAGACCGAAAGACTAAACTATCACGGTCCCTAGCAGTCGTAGGTACTTTCCATAAAAAACACAATGTGAAATTAAAACACACTCGAAGAAAAATTGATCGCCACATCGAACCGATGAGTAAGCACGTCACGGTAGCTCAATTGGGAGAGCAATCGTCCGGCTTGTGAGAGGTCCGGGTTCGAGTCCCACCTGTAACAGTCCAGTTTTCTTTAAGTGTGTTTTAATAGTAAATAAATTTGCATTGTTAATGCATAATGCAATGCTAAAAAATAAAGTAACTTAATAAATAAAGACAGTTAATTTAGATTTTTATACATCTTCATTAGAGGCGATTGATGAAATTAGTAGATAGTCGTAAAAATGTGTCAATTAAACTCTAGTTACCAAATAGTGTTATTAATATCTTATTTATAGGGCTCAAAAAAAAAGAAATGCCTTTTTTCGTCACTTTGTGTATTTCCAAAAATTACAAAAATATATTTTATCACTAATTTTATGAGGAAATGCATCAACAACATCTTAACACATAACAAATATGTACTCTTAAATTGTACTGCAGAATTTGATCCATTTGGTACTTTTTTACGTATGTACGAGGATGTGAAAATAAATAAGTTTAATAAATATTCAATAGCTTTTCTTGATGAGTTATTTTCCAAAACCTTTATATTAATGTGCAAATGATTAAGTGTTCAATTTATTTATTCGGTTACAATGAATAACAGCTAAATTAGCACCAAATAATTACAAAAAGTATTAATTGAATTTCACACAGACAATGTTACATTGATAAAACAGCGCATAGATAAATATGAATAATATAAATTGTCTCAAAGGACATATTTCAGATGTACCTACTTGATAGACTAGAGTGTGGTTTCACATCTAGCATTTGATAACTTTTGAATACAATTGTTTGGTTACCCTAACTCATTTGATCTTTACTCAACATACAGTTGTTATATACTCTTATATTTTAACGCTGTCGTTTAGATTTCATTTTGAAGTTCGCCAAACAACACTAAATCTTATAGTATCTAATCCAAGCTTACATGGAGCTTATTATTACATCCTAAGCCACTGCACGCACCGAGATAAATATAGATTTTTCAATGTGTGTTGGCAGCGAATGGGTTTATGCCAGAAAAAAAAAAACAACTTGAAAGGTTGCTGAAATATACAGATTTTGAACTTAGACGGTAGACTTGACCTGTGTCAATGACCGCGCCATGCCCTCAAATTATGCACGTGACAAAATTTTACCATACTGCACATGTGCACATGTTTAAAAAATTGCCAACACATGCGCTTTCTTCATCTTCCATTCATTGCAGCATGCGTTAAAACTCTGAATAAGACTGTCTTCAACAATAAACGATGAATCAATCATTCGGACACCGACACCTGTTTAATTTTAAGTTTTAGTCTCAATAGACATGCGTATAAATAAAACTGTGATAAATATCGTTTGTTAAGTACCTATCAGTACCTTCTAAAGAAGCTAATTTATGATTTAGACATTTAATACAAAACTGTTGCATTTAATAAACTTAAGCAAGTAAAACTTAGATGTACATAGATGAACAATCAACATGATTTTAAAAACCAATTATTTTCTACAATGCTTGTAGTTTGTTACAACGGTGCTTATCATAATGAGCTTTAGAAGGTTATCAGAGCGAGCGTTAATAACAAATTAAAATTTTAATGAACTGAAATTCGCAACAACATTTCATTTGCCGAAAACATTAGATATTTCCATCTTAATAAAACGCTGTCTTTCTCTGTATTTTGTACAGGAATACAAATCTTAGTCCATGTGACCAAAAATTTTTGCACATAATATTTCGTGTCATCTTTAATTTCTAGCCCAGAGACTAGTTTTGAGATATCACTAACTCCTAACATTTTTACAAACGCCATACTTAAAATAACTAAAATGCGTATACGCTTTATTATTTCCTAGAATCTTTTCGGTGTGTTGAACAAAAATTTTCTAGCAAATTCGTTGTATAATAAGAAATATAAAATAGTGTACGGAAAACATAAACGGTTAAATTAAAATTGTGACAAATTATAATATAAGATATAATACTAACAGTAAACTCTGAGCTGTAGGTACTAAAGATAATGAAAAGGCCTTTCCATTATTTTTGGCAGTACCTACGAAGGCTCTTAAATATGGATACCAGAATTTTCACTACTCATTTATACGATTTCGTTATTTTAATTTTTACGATTTCGTATTTTTAAAATTTCTTTGCCATTTTGGCAATAAAGCATTCATTAATATTTCTGACTGTACATTTCACATAGCGTCTCAAATAACAGCGGACCAACGAGAATAAACTAAGCTGTTTGGTGGCAATAAACTGTACATAACATGTAGACGTTTCGAATATTGTTCTAGATGCCACAAACACGGTGTTTAATTTTTATACACCTTTTCTTTTGATAAACTTCAAGTTACCCAAAGATTGTGTCATGATGACGAAGTTAATTTTTATATGGTGCGATACATACTCAGCTATTTTATTATATTACTTGGTATAAATGTATATTGAAATACAGATATTTCTAGGTCAGTAACGGATTATCAAATGCTTTGTACACAGAATTAATGCAAGCAAAAAAAAGTCATACAAATAACTTTTACAATGTACATATGTATCTACTACACTATTGAGGTAAACCCAACAAACACGATTGTTGTAAATCTTACAAAAATAAATAAACATTAATATTATTTTCAAATAGTTCGTATACAACATCATACAACGTAATAAATCACAATAACTAATATTAAGTGTCCACAATTGGACACTTACGAAACAATATTTGGCCTGAATATGTAGTAGGTAGAGGTACTAGCATTTTATTAAAACAAATGCAATATTGGAGTTTCGTCATTGCCAAATGTTTATCATGATCTTGTACTTTCGTAATAACTTTTGACATTGTGGGCAACCAGTCTACATATATCAAGGCTTAACAGGCTCAACAAATTTACCGCTGTCATATCACTATTATATGGTCCCACAGAGATTCGACCACTAGGTTTCACTGTTCTTTCAACCAACCAACCAACCGTCAATTACCCCAAATCGAAGCCAACTATATTGTCCAAATCGTAGTTGAATATCGCGTAGTCGTGCCAATACAGTTTGTACAGTTTCCTGATGAGAGGCAGTTCTAGCTGAGAGAAGTACTTGTACAGTTTCTCAGAGGTACCTGAGGTGCGCGTGAGTCGCGGAAACTGTATGTTCGACGCGTTGATGGTGTGCAGAGTTAGGAGGGAGTCTTCCACCAGTGTCTCGTATTTTCCTGAAATGATAAAGAACATTTGATGAGTAAACCCTAGCTCCTGACTTTCTAAGCCGAAGTCTGTAGTTTTGGATAAAGCCATCCCTCTCGCTCTTACAAGCTTCACCGTGCAAGCGAACGCGATGGCTAGACCCGAAAATACGAATTAAACTTTAGGGAGTACGGCCTCTGGACACGTCTAAGCACAAATTGAACGCTGTGCTATACAGACGCCCAACCGTACATCAGACTAGTCAATGCAGTTGCAAAATCACATCTAATTAGCCTAAATATTAAGATGCCGCAGTGTATACTCCGTTATTTTCGTGGAATTTATATAAACACGTTCAATTGTAGTTCTTTTCACTCAGTCGGTAGGTATAGGCTGCTGGATAATCCCAAAAAAACCCTGTTAGAGTCTATGTTTCATTAATTCAAATTATGAGTAAGTTTGATGAATTCAATTCCACAAATAAGATACAGATTTGACAAACCCGGATGGTCTAGTAGAGCTTCGGTTTTCGTAACTCTATGAACTCAACACTTTAAGGAAAACAGAAAAGTTAAAATTAGACTTCGTTGCAAAATGTAGAACTTTCTGCAAGGTTACTCGTCAGTCTCGGACTGGTACTAATAAACTGTAAACACCGACACACCACACGTGTTAGAACAACTTCAGCTCCATGGAATTGCATGAGTTTCAGGCATGTATTGAGATTTTGTTATTATATACTAGACAACTTCCAAGAATAGTTTGGTTTGAAGAAACACAATCCTCCAAGCATGGGGTTGCAAGTTTACTAAGTGTAAGGGTCTGATTAACTGTGGGAAAAGCAGCCTTTGCCCAACAAAGAAATAAATAATATAAGCCGACCACTTTGGTGTGATGATCAAGAAGTTGACCAAGAGGTCGCGGGTTCGGTCTCCGCACTGTACAAACATTTATGTGCATGAACATATCTATGTCTGTTTTAAATTAGGTTTATTTGTAATACCACTGTTGATTCTGATATCTTTAACACAAGTGCTTATGCTACTTACCACGGAGACAGTTCAATGTATGTAATGTTGTATTTCATAAAAAAACATATATAAAATGTTGTTCTTAAATAAATTATATCATGTCGTTACCATGGAAAATATTGATTTACTACGCCAATGTTTTTTTTTGTAGCTTACTAATAAAGCAATCACACATTCACACAGGTGTGAGTAAAACCTTCGTAATCACTAAGTGTTATTTTCCAGCTTTACGGTAGCAGGAAGCATTTTATAAACATATAACTAATTTGCGGACATTCGGAAGGAAGCAATGCGGATAAAACGGGATGTTCCTAATTTTAGCGAATGTTATTAATTTTACCAACAAAGTAAGGTTGCAACTTCCTTGAGCCAATGTCAGTGTAAAATGAGATCGCGTGTAAAGATATGGCATACATACGTTCATGGTGGTGATTTTGGGGTACCTTCTTGTTTGAAACCTCATTCGATCGCTCCAAATCTAATACATATAGTAAAGCTGAAGAAAGAAAAAGTCTGTACTTGGAAGATTTAAATATATAATAGTTTTATAGTTCTCTTTTTATAGTTGCTAATAATAGAATGATTTTAATACTTACTTTAATACTTAAAGCACCCCACGCTTTTTACTCTAATATATTTGATAAGGGATCGATACTGTCGGTCTGTATAACCGTTACAGAAACAAAATCTACTCGAGGATTTTAACGAAACTTATTACAATTATTTTTCATACTCCTGAGCTGGTTATAATACTTTTCATCATGTTACAGTCAATACGAGCAAATTAGTGAAGGAAAATGTTGGAAAGTTACTCCAATTTTAAGCGTCCGTCGAGTGTGCAACCTTAATGGTTAAAGCTACACAAATATCATGTATGACGGAAATGTTCTCCTTAAAATTATATAAAAATATCCCACTACAGCATATGTATATCTTTTATGCTAGACTCACAATAACACGTGTAACTTTCAAAATGACAAGTATGAACAATGAAGAAACTTTTCGTTTCATCGAGCTCTACCAAGCTGAAAACTGCTTATGGAACCCAAAAAATAAAGACCATAAAAATAAAAACATCGGAAATACCTAATTACCTACTACGAGTATATCTTTTTTCAAATTCAAAATTGTTTGGACTTTTTGGCGGGATCGCGTCACGGGAGGAAGCTGCTCTTAAAGATTTTTCGTTTGTTGTGTGTTAAAGTGTTTTGTTAGAGCTCTAAAAAATTTTTGGTAGATAAGGGTGTGGGTAAATACGGGTAAGTTGGTCCAAGTTGAAGTAGGGTATGTATGGTAAATAGTGCTAGAAATCGCAGCAGCCGTTAGCGCCTCAACGTCCATTATTGAGAGTAAGTATTTTATTTTATTTTTTTAATATGTCCGCACATTGGCCCGAACAGGAGCAAACTGTTCGACCTTCCAACGTGCGGACACCATCACAAGCTGTTGGCCAACATCTATGCCACAATATTGGCCATAATGATGGCCAACGTGTCGAGGAGCCTTAAGGAGTACCTATTATGAATGTGGAACCTAAGGAGAAGTGCTTTAACGTAACGTGCAATTTCTATTCATACAAAAAAAAAATACATCTGGGATACTGAATGTGGAACGCTAGCAGTCCAGCTTAACAGTAAGCGGTACGACTATTACGTCATACGAGGGCCACACCGAAAAGATCGGGAATAGAATACTCAGGAATAAATTAGATTAAAAACTCTATGGTGTATGAAACGTAATGTTATTCCTAACACAATTCCATTTTTGAAATTTAAAAAAAGTAAAAAACAAAAGCGTAGTTGTCATTTGAATTTGATAAGTCGGTGAGGAAAATGGAGCTTACGCGGGAAAATTTTCGTGCGATAATTTTTCACAACTTTCGTCGAGGTTTATCTCAAGAACAATGTCTTGCCGAGCTTGTTTCTATTTATAAACTTGAAGCACCTAGTAAAACGACAAGATATCGTTGGTATTCTGAGTTTCGTCCTGGACGTTCCTCTCTCACCACAGTTCCTCCTACTGGTCGGCCAAAAACAGCAGTAACACAAGAAAACATCGATGCTGTTCGTCAACTAATAATGGAAGATAGACATGTGACATACGAGCAGATTCGCGCTTTTATCAGCATTGATATGACAGCCATTCAAAACATTTTGCACGAAGAACTGGGTGTCAAAAAGTTAGTTTCCCGTTGGGTGCCCCATCGTTTGACCGAGGAACAGAAGTCGGCTCGTGTTAATTGGTGTCGGTCTGCTCTACGACGGTGCAACGACGGGAGTTCAAATGCAGTGTACAACATCGTGTCTGGTGGCGAATCATGGATTTATTCATATGAGCCATAAAGGAAACACCAATCGGCTGTTTGGGTCTTCGAAGGTGAGGTCAAGCCGACAAAAGTTGTTCGCTCGCGTAGCGTATCAAAAAAATGGTCGCCACTTTTGTATCGAAAACTCAGCACTTGGCTACGATCCCTTTAAACTTAAAGGAACAAAGAACGTTTACTGCAGATTGGTACACAACAGTTTGTTTGCTGGAAGTCATAAACGAACTACGTATAAATAATCCGAACCGTCGCATAATCCTTCACCACGATAATGCGAGCTCACAAACCGCTGGCAAAACGATTGCGTTTTTAAATCAGGAAAACGTGGAATTGATGGACCATCCTCCGTACAGCCCTGACCTAAGCCCCAATGATTATTTTACATTCCTAAGAATCAAAGATATGTTACGTGGTCGACGGTTTCATGGCTCAGAAGAGGCAGTCGAAGCTTATAAATCGGCCATTTCGACTATGTCCACTTCAGACTGGAATTACTGTTATAACAATTGGTTCGATCGAATGCAAAAATGCATAGATTGTCAGGGAGAATACTTTGAAAATCAATAAAAATAAAACTTATTGTATTATCTTTGTACTTTTTTCTATTCCCGATCTTTTCGGTGTGACCCTCGTAAGCACTTTCTGTTAATGTAGGAATGACAAAGTTCCATAGTGTAATGAAGTTGTATTGAGGATGAAACTTTTTATGTAAGCCCCAAATATAGGCTAAAGGAACTCTCATAGAGATAAGATTGTAAAATGTAAAAGTTCAATGTAAAAAAAAAAAAACAATCTTTATATAGTTTAAGTTGTAGTTGAACTGAAACATAAAAAAATCTAACGAATTACGAAAGATTTGACCTAACTTCAGCAGCATATAAAGTAAACCGTTAACCAAAATATTTGCTTATCATGGCACGAAAAGCCGGTAATGTAGTGTCTAATGTCTAAAGATTTGAAACGGGTGTAAAATGTATTTTTAAAAAATGGTTGCCTGTAAAGTCGGTTTTACGGGCGAAGATTTTACGTGACACGATCATGTTTGAGTCGGAGAGAGACGCAAATCATTCGCCGGTCCGGCGGGCCTCTCTCTCGTTCGGTGACTCATCGTAACAGACGTGAGCGGGCGTTACACTTTTTCATGAGTGACTCCGAGCTACAACCTAATTTAAGACGTTGTCACGTCAAAAAATGGTGCGGGGAATGGGGATACAGTTTCTTATATCCATCATACAGACAGACACCGGACGGACAGACATAGGCTTTACGCTCTAACGATAAGAGCGAACAGTATAGACTGTCCGCTCTTATATACAGCTCTTATATTAGACATAGGTCTGTACCATGATTAGACTAATCAGTTGTTCGCAGTATGGAATGTTGCCATTCCTGTTACACCAGCAAGCTTGACCGTACACAACCGAACACATTAGGTAGACCCGAAAACAACGATACGCTATGGTATACGGCCATATACAGGGTTACTGGTAACTCGTATTCCTCATTCTCATTTAAAAAGAGAGAGAGATGACCTTGAGGTTGACTGGCAGAAAATGTTTTTAGCATTGAAGGGAGCAAGTAAAACGCCAATGGTTCAATATGTTGTTTATTCAATCTCTTCACACAATGGTACAGCTTATATGAACTTATAACCTATCAGGAATCAGAGTGGACTGCGGGGCTATCGCACTCCTATCCTATATGTGATCTAAACCTAACACAGGGCTTCAAGAATGGACTGCGGGGCTATCGCATTCGTTGGCCGTACTGACCGATACTTGGAGGGCTATCGCTCCAGTATGGTCGCTAACTGGGAAAGGAAGACAATTGTGTATGGCGCGCAGGCCGTTTATATAGGGACCGGAGCTCGGCTTCGGGGGTTTCCGTGATGTCTTCGGGCGTCTTCGTTAGAGGTGATCGAGAGGGGTGACAGTGCGAGTGAGAAAGTATTCGGATCCGCGCGGCGGCCGTCGGCGTATGAATAATAGGTTTGTTACAATCTCCCCCTCTGGTACTCGGTAACGTCCCGTAAGAGTACCAGCAATTTAAGAAGGAAGCTGGTCCTTGGTAGTCTTGCTTGGCCGTCCTCTTCTCCGAATTGGTAAAATTGGAGTTGATGTTGTATGGCCTCGTTTCTCAAACTTTACTATGGCGGATGTATGATATCTTCCGATTGGTTTCTTGGGTTCTCGTATATTAGCAACTTCGTAAATGGAAGTTCCATATTTATTACTTATAACATAAGGTCCGTCACGTCGAGGGGCTAATTTTGCGGAGAACTGTTTTTCTTGATTACTAATAGGATGGGTTTCTACTAGCACGAGGTCTCCAATGGTATAGCCTGGATCTGGACGTCGTTTTTGGTTAGCTCTGCTTCTATTATTGTCTTGCATTGCTTCAATGTTATCCCGTGCTATAGCTAAATCATTAGCTAAATTCTTGAGATGTGGGGTAATCTCTGGGATAAAATTTTCTGTTTGCACAATGGCTGCGAAATTATGTGCTATCTCGTATGGAGTTCGCATTTCTCTTCCAAACGTAAGATATGCTGAAGTGTACCCTGTACTTTGATTGTGTGCAGAGTTAATTGAAAACCTTATAGCAGGTAAGGTCTCTGGCCATTTGTTATGTTTGTCTTGGACCATTATAGCAATCTGACTTTTCATGTCTCTGTTTTTTTGCTCAACAATGTTAGGTTGTGGATGATACACAGGAGTCAGGAATTGTTGTATATCGAGGCAGTAAGTCAGTTTTTGCATAACTGAAGACACAAATTGTACTCCATTATCACTTGTTATCTTTCGTGGTAGGCCATATCTCATGAATACTTCATTGAGTAGTGTAAGAGCGCACTGTTTAGCTGTGGCTTCATTCAATGCAAACAGTTCTATCCATCTTGATGCAGTGTCTTCTACTATGAATATCCATTTTTCGCCATTCGGTCCTTTAGGGAGAGGACCAAACAAGTCTATGGATAGGACTTCAAATCTTTGGTATGCCGCTGTTGATTGGAAAAGACCTGCTGGTTTTTGATTCGTTGGCTTGTATTTTTGGCATTGAGCACAAGATTTTATGTATTTGATAACATCTTTGCGTAATCCCTACCAAAAGAATTTTTTTTCAATACGTTTTACAGTTCTGTCTATTCCCAGGTGACCTGCAGTCGGTATGTCGTGGAAAGATTTGAGGATATTGTTTATTTCTTGTTTTGGTACTACTAGTTTTGCGTTTTCATCTTCTTGTTCTGGTGCAAATCGATAGAGTACTCCGCCGTGGATAAGGTATCCTCTTTTAGATAACTGTATGTAATCTTCAGATTCTGTCTGTTCTTCTAATGTTTTAATGATAATACTCAGATCTTCATCTTTCATTTGTTCCGTACGTAGATCGTTTTCGCTTCGTCGGGGCAAATCTATTTCTACTGAACATATTTCGCATTGTTCTGTATGATTCTCGCAAGGAGGTCGAGAGAGTGTATCTGCTACAACATTGCTTTTCCCTGGAGCGTATTTTATTTCGAAGTTGTAGGGTTGTAGTTGGAGTGCCCACCGTGCAAGTCGGCCTGTCGGGGTTTTCAAGTTTAATAGCCACTTCAATGGTTGGTGATCTGTGATAGTGAGAAATTGGGATCCTTCTATGTAGCCTCTGAAGCGTGATATTGCCCACACAATTGCTAAAGCTTCTTTTTCTGTGACTGTATAGTTACATTCCGCTGATGTAAGTAATCTGCTTGCATATTCGATAGGATGTTCCTCGGCACCCTCCCCCTGCATTAAAACAGCTCCGATAGCATAATTGCTTGCGTCTGTTTTTATAGTGAATGGTGCTTCATAGTTAGCTTGTTTCAGAATTGGTGCCTTTGTTAAAGCAATCTTCAGGCTGTTATATGATTGCCGTTCTGAATCACCCCACTTCCAAGTGACTTTCTTTTTTGTTAAGTTTGTCAATGGTCTTGCTATTTCTGCAAAATTTTGTATGAATCTTCGATACCATGAGGCCGTTTGAAGGAATGACATTAATTGTTTTAAATTTCTGGGCTCGGATCTATCTATTACAGCCGATATTTTTTCAGGATCAGTTTTAATTCCTTCGGGTACTATTAGGTGTCCCAAGTATTTTATTTTTGTGCAGCCAAATTTGCATTTCTTTCTATTGGCTTTGAGGTTGAAGTCTCTTAATTTGGTGAAGACTTCGCGTAGGTCTTCTAGGTGACCAATAAAAGTACCTGATCTGATTATTAGGTCATCTATGTAGCATAGTACACATTGCGCACGCAGCCCGTGTACGAATTTGTCCATCAGCCGTTGAAATGTGGCGGGTGCGTTTCGCAATCCGAACGGCATGCGTTTAAATCTGTACATTCCAAAAGGTGAAATGAAAGCAGTTTTGTCTTTGTCGTGTGGGTGTACCTTTATCTGCCAGTATCCTGATTTAAGGTCTATTGTAGTCATGAATGGCATTGCCTTTGCCTGGTGTAGTAGATCATCCATACGTGGTAGAGGGTATCTATCAGGTTTCGTGATATCATTTAGTCGCCGATAGTCAATGCATACTCTTATATCTTTATCAGCTTTAGGGACCAAGACTACAGGTGCTGACCAAGGGGAGTTGCATTCCTCGATTATGTCATTGCTAATCATCTCATCTAATTTATCTCTTAGCTGTTGCTGTCTAGCTGGTGATAGTCTATAGGGCTTAACTGCTATAGGGGGATGGTTACCAGTATCGATTCTATGTTCAGTTTGAGAGGTGTGTCCCCCTTTTTCATCAAATATGTCGCTAAACTCTTTTAACAGTGCATTTAGCTGTGTTTTTTCATCAATTGTTAGTAGATGACCTTCATCAGGATTCAATGAGATATCAAGACAATACAGTTGCAGAGGATTTATTGATAAATAATTAATTCTAGGATCAACATGGTTGTTAGGGTCTGCTGGTTCGCGTGGGCGAGACGGCCGGGGCGGAGTGTCTAGCTTGATGAGTTCCCAACGTGGTTTCTTTTTTATAGGACTGTCAGAATGGTGTTGAGGTGATGGTGTTGCAGTTATGGGCGAAAGCATCTTCAGTTCTCTTGACCATTTTAAGAAGTTGGACAAGCCTGTGTCCTCGAAGTCAATCCTTTTCTTTACTGTTTTTTCAGTCTTTACTTGAAGGAATGGGAATATCTCGTTTGGCTTGTCGATGAATGACCAAGCGCGCTGCGGCAAGTTGAGGGTAATGCCAGCCGATTCTAAGAAATCTATGCCCAGTAGTGTGCGATTGTCTGTTGCGTCTGGCAAGACCGTGAACGTTATTGGAAGTATTCGATTTCCCATTACTATATCAACAGTGCTGCTAAGGAGTACGTGTTCCTTTGTTGAGCCATCTGCCAGGCTTATGTCGGCTGTCCTCTGATCAAATATGACTCCGGCGTCTTTGAGTATCAGGTACAATTGATTGCTTGCGATGCTGGTCCGGGCTGCAGTATCTATGAAAGCTAATCCTTGCTTTCCTTTCACCGATATTTCAATTGTTGGTATTTTGACATTGTCCTGAATCGTTGTTTGCATTGAGTAAAAGGAAACTGGCTTTGCAGGGGACTCCTTGGCCTTGCAGGTATCACAGTTACTTCTAAACACGCCTGGTGTACCACAACCGTAGCACTTGATAGTTGGTTTATCAGTTACGGCAACCTCCGTTAGCTTTGTTGAGTCGGTTGTTTTTTTGATGTCCGACTTTCGCTTACGACATTCCTCCGTTTCGTGTCCCTTCTTGCCGCAGTAGGTGCAGCGCTTAATCTTGCGTCTCTCGGTGCTTGTCGTTGTCTCAGACGAGGTGGTTTTTGCCGTATTTTCCTTTTCCAGGGCTTCTAGAGCACGGGCGCGCTCCAGTAATTGTGCAAAAGTTTTTATGTCATTTCGGGCGACTTTCTTTTTCAATGACATCTTAAGTAAGCCGTAAATAAGGTCTATTTGTTCTTCCTCTTTATGACGTTTTACGGGTAACATACCCAAAAGTGCTCGTTTGCGGCAGAGGAACTCATCTATTGATTCAGTGTTACCTTGTGCGGTCGCAAATAGCTCCATGTAAATCTCGTGGGGTTGACGCTTAGGTGCGAAGGCTGACTGCAGGTTTTTTAGGGCTGCTGACCAGGTTTTAATTTCTGATCGTACTCCTTGCCACCAGGTACTTGCGTTACCTTTCAGTAATAAGGGGAATCCTATTAGGGCGTCGTCGTCTGATATATCTTCAATTTTCTTATATATTTCGACGGCGGTGACGAATTCTTCAACCTTATAGTGATCTCGTTCTCCGTGGAATTGCAGTTCGCAACGGGTAAAGTTTTTGTTTGCCATTTTGGTAGACAGTTGTAATTTGCTCAATAGCTGGTTAAATTGTGATTCTGACAATTGTATAGGCGGTTGAACCATTGTTAGTTTTTCCTCGGATACCTTCATATCAAAAAATTCTTCGTCTGTCGTAGCCATATCCGTTTCCTATTAGGACAGTTACACACTAGTGCTGTGCAACTGAGCTCAATTTTCTTGGCTGTATGCGGTTGAATTCTTGTGCTTGACTTTGTATTTTTTTAATTGTCTATGGATGTTGACGTTTTGTTTGACAGTTGACGTTTCTTCTGATTTTGTTGTTTATTTGCGGGTTGTTGATATTTCTTCGATAAGATTTATCGCTGTATCTTATTATTTGCGTTGGGCGCCACTTGAAGGGAGCAAGTAAAACGCCAATGGTTCAATATGTTGTTTATTCAATCTCTTCACACAATGGTACAGCTTATATGAACTTATAACCTATCAGGAATCAGAGTGCACTGCGGGGCTATCGCACTCCTATCCTATATGTGATCTAAACCTAACACAGGGCTTCAAGAATGGACTGCGGGGCTATCGCATTCGTTGGCCGTACTGACCGATACTTGGAGGACTGCGGGGCTATCGCTCCAGTATGGTCGCTAACTGGGAAAGGAAGACAATTGTGTATGGCGCGCAGGCCGTTTATATAGGGACCGGAGCTCGGCTTCGGGGGTTTCCGTGATGTCTTCGGGCGTCTTCGTTAGAGGTGATCGAGAGGGGTGACAGTGCGAGTGAGAAAGTATTCGGATCCGCGCGGCGGCCGTCGGCGTATGAATAATAGGTTTGTTACAGCATTAAGTCCACCCCTTGTGCAATTAAGTTTTATATAAATAAAATAAATAAATAAAGAGACAAAGAAGAGGTAATCAGCAACAAAAAAAGGTTCCGTAAACTAGGGGTTAGAAGCATTTCATTTTTAAGATATCGTGCTTTTAAGATTGCGATTTTTTTTGTTAATGGGGCTTAAAGTGCATTATTTTGTAATTTATTACCCCTACCCTACCCTTCCTTGATGGGACCTTTTTTGTTGGAAACCACCTTTACTATAACTCTTTTGAATACGTCGAGTTACCAGTAACCCTGTATTTATCAATACGTCAATTCATGTTCACGGCCGCCACTACAGTCTGATCAACCGGTTTAATCCACTAAAATGATGTCAAACAACTCTATGTATGGTTGTGTAATAAACATCGCGTGATGTGACCAATTGATTCGCCAAAATTATCAATAAATTCAATTTTAATCGACGCTAGCTAGACTTGTAGCTTTATGGTTGATTTGTTTCCATAGGAGCTTTTGAACTGAGCTGAACAAACTTTAGGACCGAGTTAACGACTTGTACGAGGGCCACACCGAAAAGATCGGGAATAGAAAAAAGTATAAAGATAATACAATAAGTTTTATTTTTATTGTTTTTCAAAGTATTCTCCCTGACTATCTATGCATTTTTGCATTCGATCGAACCAATTGTTATAACAGTAATTCCAGTCTGAAGTGGACATAGTCGAAACGGCCGATTTATAAGCTTCGACTGCCTCTTCTGAGCCTTGAAACCGTTGACCACGTAACATATCTTTGATTCTTGGGAATGAAGAATAATCATTGAGGCTTAGGTCAGGGCTGTACGGAGGATGGTCCATCGACTCCACGTTTTCCTGATTTAAAAACGCAATCGTTTTGCCAGCGGTATGTGAGCTCGCATTATTGTGGTGAAGGATTATGTGACTGTTCGGATTATTTTTACGTAGTTCGTTTATGACTTCCGGAAAACAAACTGTTGTGTACCAATCTGCAGTAACCGTTCTTTGTTCCTGTAAAGGGATCGTAGCCACGTGCCCAGTTTTCGATACAAAAGTGGCGACCATTTTTTTTGATACGCTACGCGAGCGAACAACTTTTGTCGGCTTGACCTCACCTTCGAAGACCCAAACAGCCGATTGGTGTTTCCTTTCTGGCTCATATGAATAAATCCATGATTCGTCACCAGTAACGATGTTGTACACTGCATTTGAGCTCCCTTCGTTGAACCGTCGTAGAGCAGACCGACACCAATTAACACGAGCCGACTTCTGTTCCTCGGTCAAACGATGGGGCACCCAACGGGAAACTAACTTTTTGACACCCAGTTCTTCGTGCAAAATGTTTTGAATGGCTGTCATACCAATGCTGATAGAAGCGCGAATCTGCTCGTATGTCACATGACTATCTTCCATGATTAGTTGACGAACAGCATCGATGTTTTCTTGTGTTACTGCTGTTTTTGGCCGACCAGTAGAAGGAACTGTGGTGAGAGAGGAACGTCCACGACGAAACTCAGAATACCAACGATATATAGTCGTTTTACTAGGTGCTTCAAGTTTATAAATAGAAACAAGCTCGGGAAGACATTGTTCTTGAGATAAACCTCGACGAAAGTTGTGAAAAATTATCGCACGAAAATGTTTCCGCGTAAGCTCCATTTTCCTCGCCGACTTATCAAATTCAAATGACAACTACTGTTTTGTTTTTTACTTTTTTTAAATTTCAGAAATGGAATTGTGTTAAGAATAACATTACGTTTCATACACTAAAGAGGTTTTAATCTAATTTATTCCTGCGTATTCTATTCCTGATCTTTTCGGTGTGGCCCTCGTACGGCCACTTTCAATATTCCATCCACCTTCGACTGAAAATAAGATTATTGTCAGTTTCATAGAAACGGATTTGACTTCAGATATCTTTAAGCAGTCAAAGGTAGATAGCATATTTAAACCGGCAGTTAAAAAACTTATTTGGATTTAATCAGATAAATAAGTCGGTCAACTCGTCCTCTTGGACGGCCTATTTCAGTTTTCTAAGTTGATGCTTATTATGAGTTAGTTCTATCAATCTAAGGCGGCAAATAAAAAATTAAGAGTAGCTTAACCAGGAGGTAAAATCATATGGAATTAATTTACTGTTGTTTCAAACAACACGAATATCTGAACTTTGTCATAGTGAGACCACAAAAACAAGTAACCACAATTTATCAAAAGGCTTAGTTTTGTTTATTTGTCGGTATTTCGCAAACAATGGCTAACAGCCGACAAACATCCTAAAATATGAATACATTAATATTTCCATCAACGATTGTCAGTGGAAATGACGCAATGTCGTCAAAGGAGGCAAGCAGCCGGCATGGAGCACCTACTCAATATTAGAGACAGAAATTAATACAATTTGTTGAAAATAAAAATTGCCAAAACGCTAGTTAATATAATAACTTGTACGCTCTGATTGGCAAATCTAAGGAATTAATTGTAGACTTGGCTAAAGTTTTAGTGCAAGCAAGAATTACAGACAGGTTTCAAAAATTATTTGCACATATTGCCACACCAGTGGCTAAATGCTCGATGTCAGTCAGCAAAAAAACGTTGGAAGTTGAACGTTTGACTGTTTCTATGAAGCCTTTGTCGGTTCCCCGAAGATTAGGAACGTGGCTTGACTTCTAATTTGAGCATACGGCTCTTGAGGGAATGCTTAATAGCGTCTCCCTTTCGGCAAAAAAGGCTGAGGAGAGTTATTTATGTGGATGACATCATGGTCTAGCTCTCGAATTGAATTGTGATAGTTTCTGAATATTAGCTTCTTTGGTTTTATTTAAACATCATTACTACTTAACTTATTTAGACCTACGTAAATATAAATTGTAAGTATAAATATGTAAAACATTCAATTATATCTTTTCATAAGGTAGTTACCGGTATTTTATTCAAACAAAATTGCGTATCTGGCGCAGCAGCTGTGTGGCAAATTGTCAAATGGACGCGGCCAATTCGTTGAAGAGTTAAGAAGCCTTGTCTTCTTTTGTGTGTTTTCACAATTAAGCAATTACACGCTAATTGCTAGAGAAAAGTACGCGACTCAGAAGCTAGTTGTTGTGTAGTGTCGTTAAAAAAACCATAGGCATATAAGTATCTAATAAAGGAATATACATTAAAAAAAGTACTTTACTAGTTTAGAGACGAGGATTCGGTGAACGTTTTTACAGATACTGTTAGCAATAGGTCAAAATCGTCGGTTCCAGGCAAATAACCGGAAAAAAGTTACAAATGCAAAAACAATTACAAGCACGTTCAGTTAAGTGAGTGAATAACTGGTTGATGACATGACATCAGTCAAAATCTGTACTATGCTCCAGTGATCAAGTCATTATCATGAGACTAGAGCAATGAGTTCAAATGAAAGTGAGAATACAACTCAAAGTGTGAAGAAAACTCAAACAGAATGACGTGATCTAAAATCAAAAGCAAGAAAGTAGGTAACGTAACGAACAAGCAAAACATGTTACCAAAGCAGCACTGCTAACATAATTTTGTTCCATTAAAAAAAACTATTTTTTATATGAGAATGCTGCCTATGAGAGCAAAAATCAAAATACATGTTGCTCTAGTACCTACTGAGGACGTGACTTTTCCTATACAAAATTTGACATTGTCAGAAGGACAATGCAATAAATCTTTAGACGTTTTTTCACACTTTGACATGAAGCAATTTGTTCCTAACTGAGAGTGACGTGGATATGTACGTTGAATTATTGCCAGCAATCAAAATTAATAAACACTTGCAGTTAAATAATGGCTCTATGAATAAGCCCCGAAAAAGCCAAGGTTTAATGTTTATTTATTAACCGTCCTCGCTTTTATTAATGCTTAATGCTTTTGCATTTCCGGATTTTGTACGAATTTAAATGTAATTTGTTAATTTCAGCAATTCAATTCAGAAATCCACTACACGTGTAGGTACTAAGCTTTTCTGAAAGACCAATGAAATAAATAAACTAGAATAAAATTGTAGCCTTTGAAAAGGTGAAAATCTGTTTATTTCAACAGGATATCGATTGATACTACTTTCAATTAACTAGAATGATTCCACAGAACTAGGTAGGATCCTATCGCAATTTTAAGCAACATATGCTAAATATCATTACTGCATTTCATAATTTTCTTCTGTTTTCATGGACTAGCAGCGCTGCTGTTAAGCGGCAAGCAACATTGAAAATACAAAGCTTTGGCTACTACGAGTAAGGCGTTGTCCTATGTGAGAAACACAACGACAAGTGCGACGCGATCAACAATTCAAACGCCTCGTGTCCTTTGTCGCATATTAATTTTGCCTTATTTGGCCAATATACTACATAAAACTACAAATATAATAAGACCTACAACCGACTAATAGCATTGTTCTTACGTCCTTGCGAAATAAACAATTAGGTAGGTAACTTAATTTTAGAGTCACTCACGCTATTGTTGTCCTGTAATATTCTGTTGATATACCGTTTGACAGTCCATACCTCGCCTTATCAATGTACGCATATCAACAAAGTTATCGCGTAAAATAAGAAAACAAAATAAGCACACTAAGCAGTGAACGAAACAGTTTGACGATAATTTAGAGGTTAGTCATGATTTGATTCGAAATTTTAATTTTGAACAGTCAAAGGTTTAAGCTACTAATTCAATCTTCATTATAATTTTTAGTAACACACCGCAAACCCTCCGCCTGGACATAAATTGCCGTGGCCCACGTGGATGTAGCTTTATCCAACTCCAGACACAACTAACAAAAGTTGGTAGGTAATATGTTGCTTTACCACTAAGACGTGACCCATGTTTGTATTTTCCTAAGTGTCCTGACTTCTACTCTCCAGAGGACCTTATTTATATAACGACTTAAATACCTACAGCAAAGTATTGGGCTAAACGTATTTAAGTCGTTCTAATTAATGTCCCATAAACGAGAACTTGACCAACTTGACTTTCCTTTGCGGATACCTTAAGTTGGTTTAAGATAAATTATATTAATTCTGGGTAATTACGATAAGCCACTTGTTAATGGTTCCGATATAAGCAAATATTGAGGCATTTATCAGTCTCTAACAACAATAACTCTATTGATAATTGCACTTCATATCATCGGTCTCAGATACGGCACGGCAAAGGTTATGATTATGGGTCATTTAAATATTAAAAATTCATTATCTACATGCATTTAAGAAACATTAATCTTTTTGCAGCGGATTAATTACTTTGATATTTGATACAATATTTCCGATTGAATTCATTCATTCCGACTTGTATATCGGGGAAATATTGGGTGTCAAATGTCAATTTTTATCTCTAGAAAGAAGGATCTCACTTACTTATTTAAAAACAAACGCAGTTATTTACTGATGCTGAAGTTATAATAAGCTAAAAAGGTATTTTGGTTTCTTGCTAAGACTATTAAGAGCCTCTTAAATATTGCTTATATGAGGAACTCTTGATAGTCTTAGCAAAAACAAATACATTTTATGTCTGTAAATAGAAATACTTAATAATTTTTTACTTAATTATTTAATATATTTTTTTTTACATTTTGTAAAACAACTAACTCGATTTTGGTAGGTGTTTTCTAGTTTAGAAATCGTAACAACTTTTAGGAGTACAAGCCATTCCTCGCACCTCTTCATGCTGATATGGATCTAATATAATAAAAGTCGAGCAACACTTTCCACGGTGAAATCCGTCGTCACACTATTGTACTTTTATAATTACTGTTCGTTAATTAAGTGAATGTATTTTTACAGATGTTTATTTGATTATTTAATAACATGTTTGCTTATTTCGGGTCCTTGTGGGAATGTTACAGTCAAATATGTGTCAAAGCATGAACAAAACAGTATTATTAAACTATCGCATCATAATAAAAATATTTCAATTTCCGTTAAACATATTTTCTTTACCAACTCTAGCGATAGCAACCATGAGGTTCTCTATTTAGCACGAGCGAAGTTTACATGAATTTGTGTTTGACACATCTTCGTCAGAAAATAGCGTTAGTTTTTCCCCATATCTATTCCAAACATAGCAATCGAGGAAGTAATGACATAGTTTGATAGCCAAGCGTCATGTTCTCAGAAAAAAAAAAATAGTACAGCATAAACACATGTTGGTTGTTGGTCAACATAATTTTTATCCTTAGATATAGGTACGACTTTAGATTTCGTGAAAACAATTATTAGTAACGTAAATATCGACCGATACCTATGACTAAGAGTTATATAACTGACAGTTTTATACGAAAAGCTACTTGAGGTTGCAGCTGTTTCCAACCTATGATATATAAGAGACTAATACCTTATATGTTAAAGGTAGATTAGAGAAAAATCGGTGTCAAGCAGGTGTAATTTTTCTTATCGTCATGTTATTCTTATCGTATAGCATTGAAACCGATAATTTCTTATTATTAAAGTCAGTGAGGTATCTCTATGCTAAAATGTATCAAGATTGATAAATTGGAGATGCTGACTGATGTATCGGGTATACAAGAGATGCTTGCTTATGTAGGTATCGGGTACGCAAACTAAATCAAGGATAGATGGGGAATTCACAGGTAAGATAACGCGCAAGACTCAAGGTAAAACATTTTGTTGATTCATAATAGGATTATTAATTAAAAATAAATTTGAGGATTAATTAACAAAGAAGGAATTTCAAGTAAGGTTACTTTTGAAAGGACGGTATCCAAGTCCTCGGGCGGCTTAATAACATCTTACAGTAGGGTTGGTCACTTACCTTACACACACCCCTTCACCAATCCGCACTGAGCCCGCGTGGTGGACTATGGCTCGCAACACCTCATAGTTGAGGCCTGTGCTCAGCAGTGGGACAAATATAGGCTGATGATGATCCGAGTCCACTCACACCACGCTAGCCCGTCAATTAAAGCGAAATACACTAAGGTGTTTCTCTCCGTTAAATGGTTATATCCTTATGTTAAATTGTCAATCCACAGAAACGGCAGTGTGCTTGGTTTATAGCACTTAAAAACAATACGCTTAGGTCATAATAATAAAGTCATAGCATAAGATAAGTTCTAGGCAGGACATCATTCAATCACAACCTAGGTAAACAAACTTTGATGAATTTGGAAATCTAAGAACGCGAATGTTCTTCCGTTTAGTGTTTGACGTCCTAAGGCTAAAAATATGTTGATAATGACGAGCGAACGATTTTTGCCTTAGGGCTGTCACTGTTACAGTAAAATACTTCAGCGTCTTGGACTCGCCCTAAGAGTGATTTTGCTAAAATCCCTGTGTGCTGTCGTCTGTATAATAGTTAACAAAATAACACATATATCCACACAAACAGACACAAGGTTCAAACTTATAGTGCCCCTCTTTTTTGTCGGGGTTAAAACAATGACGACCACTTTGGTGTAATAGTCAAGAAGTTGACAATTAACCAAGGGGTCGCAGGTTCGATCCCCGCACTGTACAAACATTTATGTGCATGAACATGTCTGTTTGTACTGGTCTGGGTGTTATTTGTATTTATTTAAGTTTATTTGTAATACCACTGTTGATTCTGATATCTGTAACACAAGTGCTTAAGCCACTTACCACTGAGTCAGATTCATGTATGTGATGTGTTTGTATATTATTTAAAAAACAAAAGTAAAGTAATGAATGACTCACCAACTAAGCTGTACTTGATGAGGCAAGGGTGGCACAGACTAGTAATCGGCTGCCAGTGCTCGTTGTTCGCCACATCGGCGAGCTCCTCCGACTTGTTCGTGAGGAACAGCGCGAACTCCCTGAAGGTCACGTCGTGGCCCAACTCCAATGATTCGTTTGAGGGGTTCTCGCGAAATGCCTTGATTATACGTCGGCCTACGCGGTCCTAAAAGTTGGGACTTTGTTAATATGAGCCAATTCTAAAATTACCATAATTCTTATTTGATAACACTGAAAATTATAAAAAATTTAACACACATATTATTTATAAATCATAGCTGAGGTGAAGCCTGAGCCGAGCAGAAGGACATATATGGACTTATAAGAGTGAAAAGATGAGATGAGATAACTATTTTAATAAAATTTCACAAATATGTATGCAGTACCAGTGTAGTGTAAAAAATAAAGCTTCAGTCCCCTTGCTGTAAATCACATTCTTATTAATCATTAGGTGGAAGGTATGTAGGTACTTGAAATGAGTAGGTAGAAAAAAAGAGTAGGCATGTCATACATGACTTTTAAAAATTATCATTGTAGTTCTGATATTTAAATAAAAAAAACAGTTTCGTTTGCAAAACTATTTTTCAACTTTGTAAATAAAAAATAATCACTTATTGTTCTATCAAATGGACAGAGTATCAAGGTAAAAGTAATTAAGATAGTAAAATAAAAACATTTGCTATACTTCTTAGTAAATATTAATCAAATATGTTTCTTTTAATGATAATTTTGAATTGCTTCTCTACTATCATTTTGATCTCATAATATTAGCTTGAAATTAAATTATTGATCTCTATGGTTTACTTAATTTTATAAGAAATAAAAATTAAACAAGGAACCTACCTGGAAATATCTAGCGCTCGGCAAATCCCCTTCTAGTTTGTTTCTGTACGCTGACAACAGCCTTTCAAATGGATTCCGTACAATGATCATTTTGTGGTAGCTGTCCAGCATATAGTCCCTCTCCGGTCGTGGAACACTGCTCAGATTCCGGAACATTCCCGGAGAATGGGCTAGGTGTGCTGGGATTGAGAGGACATCGGTGTTATTCCATTTTCCTGTCAGTATCATCAGTGTCCTTTTCCAGTTAGTGCATGCCACCTGCATTAAATTAAATAATTAAATGCATATTAATTGTTGTTTATCTTTGAGGACTAATCCTAAAAATAAACTGACTCTGCCGAAGATACGACCGGACCGGAACGACAGTAACTGAGATAAGCTGTCATGCTCAACAATAAAGTTTACAAAGACAAAAATGATGCAGCTTCAATACATTCAATGACATTAAATGTGTCATGGGCGTTAATTACATCTTTACATCACAATCGACACGTGAGTGAGTTCTGAAACTTATATCCAAACCTAGTTCGCCTTGACCTTACCTTAGGCACATAACAATACAGTAGCTTGTGTGTATCGTCCACCAAAATGTGCTCGAACTGATTATCCAGTAGGTTTTCTAATGACCACTTTGGAGAAAACCGCTGGCACGACTCTTGAATAAGTTCTTGTCGAGCCAAGTTCATGGACTGGGTCAACTCTAAAGAATGCTCCACACTTAAATCATTATCGCTCATTTGATTTATATCAACCACGTGCCCATAACAGCACAATAGCACACTTAACAACACTAGATTAACATCCGACCCGCGCATCTTTCACAAATTAACATCACACACAAACAAAATAAAAACTTTAATCAAAATCAGACTTCACTTTTTATGTAGGACACTAAGTAACAACGCTTCCTCTGCTAACAGTCACTGAATATGAGTTTGTTCATTCATTATTTGTGCAGTTTCAGTGATAAAATTTGATTTAGTGCTATCGGTCATTCTATAAAAATATAATGTTTCGTGTATTTTAAAATCACACGCTGCAACGCACAGCCATCCTCACGAAGGTTGACATAAAAACTAACCAAGCCAAGTGACTGACTGACTGACTGAATAATGAATGAATGAATGAATCTCACTGACAGCCATCACTACAAGACAGTCAGTATATTGTTCTTTGGTCAATCAATGGGGATATTGAATGAATTAACTGCAGCAGTAAGAGCGAATGAGAGAATTATTAAATTGGGGTAATTTACACTAAAATATTTTGCAATCAAAATTCGTAGTTCTGCAATGGTGATGTAAATACTAATGTCATAATTATTTGGCAAGCTATGTTTTTCAACTATTTATGTCGTATGACTTTGAATTAAGTAAATTAATATGGAAAGCCCTACCTTTTGTACCGTGGGTACTTAATAGGATATTAGTAATATGCATTGTTAATTGAAAATAGTAGATTATGCACTGATAGCGTAAAGAACTTTAAGTTAACTCTGTACCCAAGTCGATGCCCAACGAGTTTTTAATGTTCTGTTTAAGGTGGTCATTTCGAAAAAAGTTTAATGTATGGATATAAACCTCTGCAATGGCTGTATGAATCTTCATACGAATAACAACCGTTTCAATTTCAAATCATTTTAATCCCTAGGGAGTTTCCATACAATTTTGCCTCCCGGGGGAATAAAGACTTGCTTTACTCTGACATTCCGTATTATATAATGAGACTTTTTCGATTAAGAGTTGTGAATAGTATTGAATAAACTTGTTTGTGTTTGAGCTTTAATTGAAACTCTTATGTCAAATTAAGATTGAAAATAACGGCAATATTATGCTCTACGTTAAGGTAAAATTCAAAACTAATTTGCTTTCACAGCATCGCTTGTTGGTAGCTTCTCTGGTATATTAGTCTGAAAAATAAAAAACGTTTTAATTTACCTGAAACCTTGGTAAGTCTAATTAACCACATGTAAATTCAGTCACATTCCACTTACCCTCAGATGTTGTATATAGCAGACTTGATGGTACTGGTGTATGAGCGCAAACGCCTCTTCAGCGACGGCTAGCTGATTATTCTGCCACGCTAAACAAGCCCACAGAGTTTCATCTTCAACAGTCCGACATAGCTGCAAATATTTTCATACTAAACTAAGTTTTGGCAGCTTGACAATTAACCGGTCAATCATGAAGATCACAGACACAATCGGATCTACACGGAGCTGGATTCGGCTCAATGGATCAACGAGAAACAAAAGACAAGGCTCGGTGTCTATACTGTCATTAATATTCCCCCAAATGCTGTTACATGAAAAAGATCATATAAAATATTCTCATAATAAGATACCTGCAAAGCAGCTTGCCACATGTTAGCAGCGACATGTTTCAGAAGTTTCTCTGGAAAAGCTGCAAGCGAGACGTGCAAAATTGACCCATTGCCGCGGCAAATCCTTGCCACACCCTCTTCTACACTTATGATTGTGGGATTTCTACCGAGATCACTGGAAATTGTAAAAGGAAGTTCAACATTTCTGTTGGCAGTAGGTCTTTAGTATTCAAAGATTGAATATAGAAACGCGTCACACAGTGTAAATTACCTATTTTGTACACAAAGGCGTTACCTGATCTCCTTAGTAAGTGTGGTGAGAGCAAGCCAGTCGGGCTGAGTGGCCGCCCTTGGGCAGCACCATGCCACAGCTGAATTAGCTCGTAATCCCACCAGCAATTCTGTCTCTGCACTCCAGGCTATGCTCAGAATTTGTGAACCTAGGCATACAGGTTGTGTGCTCTTGTTTTAATGAATATTACTAGAGATGGGCCGAGTACTCGGCATACGGTGTTTTTTTTAATACTCGTACTCGGCCGAATAACTCGGTTCAAGTGACGAGTACTCAGTTATTGAAATTTAATAAACAGCATGTCTGGAATAAGTTTGCGTGTGGCCAACTGGAGGAATTAAAGTATGTACCTAAATGACCACATACTTAAGTTAATGAAAAAGCCCCTAATCTGGCGTTTGTCAACTCCTATTGGTTAATTATAGGACAGCCAGGCCGCTGCGGATCGACAAACTGTATGTAGTTCAAGGGTTATATCATAAAATCAAATACATATTATGTTGATTAGTGAAGTCATGATTTATTAATTCAAAATTACGTGAGTAGGTATTGCTGGCAGCACGTTGCGGTCATGTTTGAATTTTGATCTTGTTTTAGGACATCAAATCAAACCGAGTAACTCGGCCGAGTACTCGGTACTCGGCAAGCTTTAAACCGAGTAATACTCGGTACTCGGTAAAACCACTAATATCCATCTCTACTCGTATTACTATAGTTAGAAATATTATTTTGTATTTTGTGTAATTGAAAAATGTAATTAAAAATAAATATAATTTACCAAGCTTCACAAATTTTGGCTTGCTATCTTTCACGGTAACGACGTACAAGTCTCTGTTATAGTCGAGCAGTGCCAGTTGTCTTTCGTTGATAGGTCCTGTTTGACTCAAAGCTATAGTGGATACTGTCATCTTGTGAGACAATTTTGTCACAGCATTATCTGCCGAGCTGCGGACTACCATTCCAGTGGGGAGATCGAAGACGTGTATAACTGCAAAATGGTATGATATAATAGCCAGGTATTTGGTCTAAAGCTCTTTTAATGAAGAGTCAACCTGATCTATGAAAGATAAAGATGTGTGAAACAGGAATATTAGTTTCAAGGGCACTTACGCTTTTTATCAGTTTGATCGATAGCAGCTAAAGCATCAGGGCCCAAGGACACAGCAGCCCTGCCCAATGTCTCGGGGCGAGCGCCCCAGCGAGGGCTGGCCAGTAATCTTCCCATGTAGCTGTACACCGACAGCCCAGCTCTTTCAACTATACAGAGGCACCTGAAGCATATTGATGAGAAAACGTCGATTAATAAAATACAATATGTATTTGTATTTTTTTAAAATGAAATCTATTTATGAAAAGAGTTAAAATATTCAACGTAGCGGCTACAGGTAATTTTACCTTTCAGCCAGCAGTATCATACTAATAGTTCCTTCTTTCAAATCGAACGTAACCGGTGTATTCCAAGATGTTAGCTTATGTATGAAACATTGTTTCACCGTAGCAATCACCAGGTGATTGTAACCCAAAGCCATCTGAATCACTCTATCCGGGTAGTCTAGTTGATCACTCTGATCTGTGATGATGTCCTTTATTGATATGACTTTACGTCCAACTTGCGTGCATGAGTAATTTTTCCATGTGTATTCTCTGGAAGGGTGATAATTTGCAATAATATGACATAGTTTCAGCTCGATAACGCGCACCTAATTTTAAAAGACACATTCGTTAGATAACTTTTAATAAAGGACGAACTTCCCTTGGAAGGTCTTGCTCATATTATGGCATTCATGTTATATGGTATGATATATTGGTTACCTATCGATAACATGTGCAAAAAGCACATGCCCGTTAGCACACGCTGCGGCCAGCTGGGTTCCATCTGAGGACCAGGCAAGGCTGTAAATGCTGCCCGTTGTAGGTCTATCCAGGCAGTGAGACCACTGTCATTGGAACATAATACACATAACTATGTTAAAGTGGATAAGGAAAGTTATTCGTCTGAAAACGTTACACTGGCAATAAGCATGCACGTATCATGTAGGTATCAAGACAACCAAGTTTTTGAGGTGAGATATATGTTATTATTTAATTAACCCAAGCTAAATATTTAAAAAAAGCCATGCTTGAAGTAGGTAGGTACTCCATTTTGTACATACAAGTATAACTAAAATACAAAGTCATGAATCAATGAACTAATAACTGTTTGTTTCTGCAAAAAACAGCTATGCAACATGTGAGGACAAAGATCAAGTTCACGTGACATCGGTACTTATCCAGTATAATATTATACTCGTGTATTGTGTGTGGTGTAACAAACGTTTTCATACTCCGTTAGCGTTGCAGAGTCTTATCAGGTTGTAGCTGCCTATGACGAATAGGTCTCCTGCAGGTGACCAACTGACGCTCGTAATAGGACGATCGTGTTTAACGCTCACTGATATTTGCTGGCCAAAAGTGTCCCAGATCTGTAAGAAATGCAATGTAGTTAAGAAACATATTTTTCACGCCTCCTGAAAATTTGTTAACGTTTCATGGAAGACAAACCTTAGCCAGCCCATCTTCAGCGCCAGATATGATCAAATTGTTATTTGCGTTCCAGGCTATGCATAAAATTAAACCTTCGTGCGCCTTCCACTACAAATAAACATATTTATGTCATTGATGGTTGTATCAAGGTATCAACTTGTTGTCTTATGTATGTAGTCAAGGAACATTGCGGGAGGATATGATGTTGTATCCTAGTATAATTTTGAACTAGAATCAAGCCACTAATAATGAATATCACATCTAGGTGATAATCCCACTCATAACATTGGGTATTGACCTCATAAGTCAAAGACCTCGTTAAATCGTTCGCTAATTATTGGGTGGGTAACCAAAGATACGGCTCGTAAGGGTATTACAGTTATCGTGCGTCGTTAAACGGCTGTAGCAATTTGACGAGCAGTTTCAACTATAATTTAAAAATGAATCGCAAAATGTGTGGGTAAGCGCATAACTCAAGAACGCCTGGATCAATGTGGCCAATTCTTTTTTATAATATTCCTTAAATTACGGGGATAGTTCTTACGAAGAAAAAGTAAAAAACAACGGTCAGGACTACGTTTACGGGGTCCGCTAGTTAGGAAATAAAAACTTATTCAATTCAATTCAATTCAAATATTTTATTTCAGAACAATACAATATTCCATATAAATTGTTAGTAATATAATTAGATATAATTAATATAATTAGTTATGCTCGTCATAATTACATAAAAAGCGTGAGGTATAATGCACGATAAATTTAAGTGACTCAATTTATAGACTAAAAAGATTCTTTAACACCTTTATGTATTTTATGAAAATTCGCATTCTTACTTTGGTTATCTTAGTGCTCGAATTCAACTGCTTTATCACCAGAAAGTTTCCCTTAGTGTAAAGTATAGCACTACTATCTGGACTCCAGACGGCATAGTAGCACGGCACATCTGATTGTACAATTGTAGAACGCAGTAACCCGTTCCGTGACCAGACTTTAACGAAGCCATCCTCGCCAGCTGTAATCGAATAATATCGCTAAAGTCTAGAACTAAGTAAAGTATAAACCCTTCACTTAAGATCATTTGAACTCAATGACTTGACTAAATATTTTTGTTAGAACAGTCCATATAAGAGTACAGAAACCATGCGACGTGTGACGCTGTTGTCGCTGGACATCGCATAACACTTCCTATGACATGTTGCTACAGGAGATACCAGCAAATTCAACGAACGGGATCAATTGGCATACCAGTCAAAAGACCAGCACCATCAGGACTCCACTGGGCAGACAAACACGCTCCCTGGTGAGCGTTTACACTCTTTTCCACTCGACCATTGTGATTCACTATGTAAAACCTGAAATATCAATTGGTGTAAGCACCATGTTATCTAGATGGAAGTTATATTTTCTTATTGGGCTAAGTTTGATTGGAATACAAAAAATACGAAAGGTTTGAATTCCAGACGATTCAAGTTTTAATACGAGTACTACTGAAGCTCAATTAGCACCTTATTAAAGTACAAATATTTACTTAAAAAATAACATAACATTGAATAAGAAGCGATTAACTTACTTCCCATCAACGGACGACATCAAAATAACATCGTGTTGATGTTTGTTTCCACCAACACTAATCTTCGGGAATAAATGCATACCAGTTGGGTAGAAGTCGTCAGAGAACGTGGTGACGACCATGCACTCACCGTTAACCAGGTTCCATTTTAATAGCTTGTGATCGTCACTGGAAATCACATGGGTAGTAGTAGTAGGTAGTAGTTACATCGCATCTAAAGTGAATGATACGGATGTAAAAGTACAGAGTACAAATCACCATGGACCGGTACATCTGTTTAACTCTTTTGAGGGAGCAGCGATATCTTTTATGTATTGTTCTTATATTATATTGTGTATTGTGATGTTTGTGATAACGACAATGTGGAACATTAGGTTCCTATAGGTACGTTAACTTTGGGTAGGTAATGATAACTTGAGAATCGGATTGCACCATTGCCACCACTGCCATTATTGATGGATGAAGCTAGGGCTGACACTAGACTCGGTGCTCTGGATGCAGTTATACCTTACAGCTAGCATTTGCCCTTTTTACAAGTCATAGCAGCGCTGAGACGCTTGGGACCTGGCGCTTACAAATAGGATGGAGCCGCCCCTGATGGATCACTTTGTTTTAACCGTTCATTCAACTATGGTTGCAGGAATTGTTATAACTTACCCACAAGAAAAAACATCTTCTGTATTGTTCCAACTAACACATTCTACGGCCCCAGTATGCTTAGGTTCTTTAAAAGACGAAGTTTTAAGTTTCATTTTGCAAAGTTTATTTATGTTTCTGGTTTTATAGTTGTGTTGTGGCACTGTCGCCTGGCAACAATTTTCGGTTAGTAGTAGTAACATTCCTCCCTAAGAGAAAGGCAACGGTCAGAGCCATACAGCCCAATCTTCAGTTAAAACTCTTACAATTATTATTACTACTTACTAACTAACCTAACCTACGCTCTAACCTAACTCATTGGAATGCGAGGATGGTTCACATTTCAATGCTTAAGAAATGGAGTTTTACGCGGGAATATCGATCGAATCAGTACGGAGCATGGTACGGAGCACCTTACCGTATTTCTTACATTTACTCCATTGTTTTTCTTCAGTCAGCAGAAAAATCATTTTAAGAAATTAAGAAACACAGCCCATCTTACTCCTTTCGTTTCCCGCGTTAAACTCTCCAGCACAGATTAATAATATGTAGCAAGCTCCGACGACACGTTCATTCAATTATTCACTCAATTTCACAGATTAGATAACAAATCTCCTGGCTCTATACGTTGACCTAAACAGTAAATTTGAATCCACATGTTGGTCAAATAGTTGGCCAAAAAGTAACGCTACTGGCCCGTAGAAAATAGCACCATTCAGGCCAGCGTTTTTAAGACCATTGGGACAAGGAGCATGGAATCACTTTGACGATAGGATTGTCAGCCAACTGTTTCCTCTAGTCTCAATCTGGGGTCAACCATAACGTTAACGCCAAATGTACTTATAAGTTATATCAATTCGTTAACATCATCCTGCCCATTGTTCTTTTTAAATCACATAATACACTTCACACGTCCTGCCCAAGCATAAAAAATGAAGGTCTTATTTCTGCCCAGTGTCATTTGAAGATCACATAATCAAATTTCGCGCCTAATATTTCCGATTGCCCCCATAGTGCAATTTTACTACTCGCACCCATGGACTTATTATTACTAGCAGGACTGAGTACTCGCAGCCTAAACCCGAGCCGAGCAGGATGTCTAATACAGAGGCACTGTGTCCCTTTCTAATAGGGTGACCACAATATTTTTGTTACATGGGATGCGACAATATTAAAACCGCAAAAAAATATTTGGTAACTTTCCTTAAGAAATTTATTTTTTACATTATAGATTGCACTTTGATAGTAGGATATATAAGTTATTTTAATTTCAATAAGATACACAACTTTCTAACCTCAAATGTATGAAATTTTACCCTTAGCGCACAAATTACAGTAAGCATAGTTTCCTAGTAATTTGAATTATACTTACTAATATATCCTAGACGGTTCTATCCTTTAAGGAAATAAAAAATTATATTTCAGGTTATTATAAAGTTTTTTAGTTTTTGTGCGTATATCGTTTTAAGCATAATTCTACTAAACGTCACACGTCAGCGAAATCCTGCTCACTCGTCGTAGTTACATTCGGAATTTTATGTCAAACTTCATGTCGTAGGTATAGTACGGTCGATTAATTTGCGATCGCGATTGTTTAGTAGTTTCTTACAATTAAAACTTATGACAAAAATAAAAGAACCTGTATATAGTAATAACATTTATTTTTATTAATATTAAACATGGCTAAACAAAATTGTTTTGTGCAATTTTTGTCGGAGGCCAATCTTACTGCCTAATTTCCTCAAGGAATTAGATTTTGCATGATGGAATATTCTTAAATTTAAATATGAATTAGCTAACGCCTTCACTAACTGTAACTCGTGTGGTTCCTCATTATTACATTGAACCGGATGCGGAGGAAAAATTAAACCATTAAGTTTCGAAAAAAAAACTTGCTTTAGTATCATCAAAATCCTATTTTTGCTAGTATTTCGAAATGAACTACGAGATATTTCTGAAATAAATAATTTTTCGCTGTACTTTATTATTTCGAATGCAAATCTGGATACATATCTTAAACCGCCTTTATCTATAAATGCAGTAAAAGAAGAAAAATTTGTTATGTCAACAAAATAAGTATGATCAAAATGCTCCTTTGGAATTATTAAGGCGTTGCGACAGTGTTGGCATGAAATTTTATTTATCATCTTATTTGCAAAATGGCCAGTTATATAATAGAGGATATTCATTTTGTAATCGGACATATTGATTGATTCAATGTAATGAAACATTAAAGTATCTAATTTTTCCTCTTCAAGAAGATCAGAAGATTGTGGTTCAAACATTGATCGATTTCACTACGGAAGTCCAAAATTGGAGAGAGTTCAAACTCTTCGTCAGTACAGTTTCCATTCATACTCGGCCTAACACTATTACGATGAAGCAATTTACGCAGAGCGTACCTAAACTGTAACGCGTTCGGATTATTGTTTCCGCCGCCTTGTATACGGACGCAAGAGAAAAACATCTCCAACTGATCCTGGGAAACTTTATACGGTAAAAAATAATCGAAATTATTTTCACGCAAAAGTTCCATTGCCAAATTTTGCACACTGTATGTATCCACTATTAATCCTAGAACTCCAATTTTTCGGCGATGTGAAAGAATTGACTGATTTTCAATATTAAGTGTTCTTAAATATTCTCGGGTTTCAGTTAAGATCCCCATCCAATAATCTTTATTATTAAGCCGCAACGGGGCCTTAAAACCTTTACCCAAAGGAGATTTAGCATTTAATACATCGAAAACTCTATCCACTGTTCTGATGTATTCGGTAGTTGCTTCACTATTCTTGAATTCTTCGTTACCACTATACCGTAAGAAGTCAATGGCATTTGCTACCGAAGAACTCAAAGTCTGAGCTGCTAATTTCACATTCATTTTCTTCCCCATAAAGTTAATATGGGCAGCATTTATTTTATTTGCTAGTTTTAACCCCTCTGCATCTTGTAAGATATGTAATTTTTTAACGAAACCGAAATCAATGGACCCTTTTTTCAGAACTCAAACCTTTCTCACCAAATACATTTCTACATAATTTAAGCATGTGAGCTGGGTCAAAAATGCAGTGTACTTTAGTGTCTTTATTGGGATGTTTAAAACTCGTAACCATATCCGGTAAATTAAAGCTGCATCCCAAATGTTCAAATGTGTTAACATTACTAGCAGTTCCATCACATGTTAGACTTCGAACAGTGATACCGATGTCAAATAACATACGTATTGCTGTGATTATCAACTGTGCTTGTATGGCGCCTGAAATTTTATCAATAAAAAAGTAGGCGATAGGGCATTTGAACTTTCGTTTGTATGCTACAATTTGCAGAACGAGGACCTCAGTGGCAAGACGGTCCGAATCGTATGGTACAATGCCAGCAAAGTCTACATAACCCCACTTTTTATCTTTGTGTTTATCATAAGCTTCTTCAGATTTAATAGACATTGCATCAAATATTAGAGCTACATTCTCGAGATCATTTTCAGATACTGATAATTTCAAATATTCAAAAACTTCAACCATGAATCCCACATTGCATTCATGAGTCGCTAGCATTTTGCGCAAGGTTGCAGGATGTGGTAACATAGTATAATTTCTGAGATACATATATGCTTTTGAAGAATAAAAGTATAAGGATAAAGCAAACTGTTTGAGCTCCTCTGAATATCTTACACCTTTGTTACTTTTATCAGTGTTCATATGCTTATGAATGTCCACAAAATTATTTTTTATCAGATGTTCAACCTCATCATAGTTATTGCTTTTTTTTTTTAATATTGCCAAAACTGACTTCATATTTTCTAATCGAGTATCGCGCCTCTTTAACCTCTGTGACAATACTTTTACTTTTTGCTTCAACATATCTTCTGAAGAACTGCTGCATTTCATTTCTGTCTGAACTGCTACTTCTTTTACGCCTAAGCAGAACTTTTTGGCGGCGGGTGCGTAAACTTCGCACACACTAGATTCTTGCGAGGTACCAGGAGTACAATGTTCGGAGGTTTGCAATGGTGACTGCATCACAATGTTACTCAGTAACCCTATCTGTTTATTAGGTGCCTGTAAAAAAAATTACATTACTGCATGAAGTTAATATTCTCACATATTGTTAAGTTTTGGTAATAAATGAAATTTACACGTTTTCATAAAGGTTTTTACTAATTTATCCTTGTAAGTAAATTGCGCTTAAATAAAATAAATGTAATATTTTAATAAACATGATTAGGTAGGTTTCCGTCACTAATAATGGGCTTACCTGGGAAAAATAGATGGTATTGCGTCGGCTTTCAATAGCTGTCGCGAGTTTGCTGTATAAAAGTCTTCTGTTTTGAAGTGACGACTACACACAACGGAGTTTTTAGTAATTTTTTGTGACACCGGAATAACATCCAGCCATATTTTTCTACTTTCTTCATTCTTCGGAAAACTGTCAAAGAAATAAAAATATAATAATTATACTATTTAATAATTTTACTATCTCACTTTTTCCTACTATTCCGAGGTACCAAATTTCTTTAATATTGTAATCTACATACACGATACTTTTTCCCATTGCAGCCATGAACCACGGCAAATATTTTTATAGCACCTTATTATAGTGCATTATATTATTATATATTATTATTATAAGCCTAAGACGTCAACAATTAGATTATATTTTTATGTATATAAAAGTAACCTGGGTAAAGTGAAAATTCGAAGTTCTTTGGGTAAATCTAGTGATGAGTAGTTTAGTTTATGAATAAAATGGATAGGTACCTATCGTTTCTCAGGTTGGTAAAAAAAATAAATGACTGATTGTGCAGGAGTTGCATAATAAGTCCATGGGAAATGGGAGTTACACAATTCATTTGAAAGCAATCTTAAGTAAGTAAATAAACTACTTTCGATTATTAACGGCCACAGAATACCAAACCGCGTGGTCACCCTGTATTGTTATAAATCTAACACTCTTTTTTCGGCTTACCTGTGAAATGATATGCCACAACCACCATACGATTCACTTTTACAAAACTTTACACAACACTTTTTCACCATTTTTAAACAAAATACCACGAGATTATCGCTTAAATAAATGAAACATAACACCATGTGCATACATCGCAATCCAAGCCAAGCAGCCGTCATGAGTCATGTCATGAGCCTTGAATGTGTCATGATGACACATTCAAAGGGTTACCAGAATAGTAAACAATAATATTCACACCTAAGTAGTTTTAAGCATGGGTTTTAAGTAATGACAGGTTAAAAAATATGTAAGTTACAAAATACTATCTAATTAAATATGAACTTAATTCATATTAATAAGTTAAACTTAGATTTAGTATAATAATTGACTAATTGTCTGAAATAATTCCTACCATTTTCAACCAACTACCACGGTTCTATCGCATGGCAAGAGTTAGAAAGGGACGAATGGCCTTCGATGTAGATATCTCACTCGGCTCGTTTTGCCTCTATCAATACTAATAGCTTAAATTGAGTCTTGATGCAATACATTAAGGTGTGTTTTTGTAATTTGAATTTTTGATAGAACTCAGTCCTGCTAGTAATAATAAGTCCATGCTCGCACCTGATTGGTTGGACAGTTGCGAATAACGGAGCTTCCATTTTGGATTGCCCAGACAAAAAAACACCGTACGTCAGTGTCAGTCCACATGGTCAAGATGGCACGTCGTCCGCGAAGAGGTAAGATTTATCGATTTTTATCAGTGTAATCATTAATTTTTAGTGTGCAAAAAGTATTTTAATCGTAAGATTAATAGTTAAATATTCTAAATACGAAATACTTTTGATTGTTTATTATTAGCTTTATTTCTTACAAATGCAAAATGCTATTATGTCCTTTTAAAATCCCATCGGGCACATTAAGTCAATAATATTTTTTTATTGTTAAAGATTTGAGGGACACTGATATTGAGAATTTACTCCAGAATTCAGACATCGGTGCCTTCACATCTTCAGACGATGACTGTGGAGACCCAGAGTATACTCCAGCACGGTAAGCGACAGCGATTCCTCGGAATCTGAAGTAGAAGTTAACAATTCAACTGAAAGATTGGTGGTGGAAAGGTGCAGGGTTTGCCATTATAATAAAACTCATTTTAATTCTTCATTTCAAAACTTCAGTTAAATTGTTTGTTCTTACTTTTTATTTTCTGTGCACTGCCTGAATTTTCTCTTCTTGGCCCTATGGTTGACTGGTAGAGAATGCTTTCGGCATTAAGTCCACCATTGTACACATGTTTGTGCAGAACTTAAATAAATAAATAAATAAAAAATAAAAAAAAATATGTGCAAAACTTGTAATGTGTTGCTGTGCATTACAAAAGTAAGAAATTGTTTTGAGAGTTTTCATCTGAGAATAAGTGTTACACGTTTTTTTATACTTTTGGTTTCTCTTGAGGAGTGAGTTTTTTATTATTATTTGAAGTGTTTACTAAGAAGTTTATTTCTATGTTTGTCTTGTTTTGAGCCTTTATGTTTTTTGAAGTTCTTTTTTATGTGATTTACTTAAGTAATGAGTCGCATTATTTGTGATATAAACAGAAATCATGTGATACCTAGGTTGAGAAAATATGACATTAGTCTTTAACAGATAATTATATTGTGATACTCAAATGTTAAATGTCCTAAAGTTAAAATCTTGGGTTTCTGTCAGAGGTAAGACTTCTGATTTAGCATTTAAGGAGAAGGCTGATTAGATTATTACTAACTGAGTACTTTGATCGATCTCTGATAAGACTGAATAATTCAGTCTTATCAGAGATCGATCAAAGTATTCAGTCTGAATTATTAAATTCATTAAAAGTTGTTTAATTATGCGAACTAAATGTGTTTCATTTACATGTACCCAATGTTCTCTAAAATTGACAAATAGCATAAAGAGGATTTAGGTAATTTTGCCCAAATATGTCATTTTAAAAGAAAGATATCAACCTAATTCCTGTTAGAATCAGTCGAGCACATTGCCTTTGTATCCCAAAAAAGTTATAAATAAAATATTTCATTCGGAAGTTGAAAATTTTACCGAAAGTTGTTCTGGGCAGGACCGCTTTAAAATATATTGTCCTTTAGGAATGACAATGAGCATATTTAACAAGTTACTGACTAAGCGCTTGGGCAGGAGGAGGTTAATGAAGTTCAACTTCTAAACGTATCCAGTCCATCAATGTCATTTTTGACATTGACATATTGTTACAAAGCTAAAGAATAAAGCCGGCAGTGCCAAGAAAAAAAAAGCCGGCAGTGCCGGCACCAAATATGGCCGACCAACTCGTACTAACCTGTTTTGTTTGTGTAGCATCCACATGTTGGTTCTATTTTGAAGAACCACAAACAAGTTATAAAACGATTATTGTAAACTCAACAGCGATGGTTACATTTTAATTAAACAGTGGAATAAACAATCGTGTGGGGCTGGTTATTTATACTATGAAATAAAACAATAAACATAATTTAATTAATATTTTTATTTATTTATTTGTTGCAAGTTTGTGTGTGTGTTATGTTGGGTCATGAAATGCTGGATGACTGAGATGAGGATGTGCAATACTCTCCGCACGAAAATTAAAACTTACATGCAAATGCTAGTATTTTTTCCACTGATTTTTAATATTAGCTTCACATACTTACGCACTCGGTGGGTGCTGTAGAAAGACTGAGCACATGGCCAACGTGTGGACGACGGCCCGCAAACGGCCAACGCCGCATGCTTTGAAGATAATGACAAGGGAGAGCGAACAACCGACGCTCTGGGCAATGTTGGATTGGCCCGTTGTTGATTGGAAATCGCCCGAAATCCCCATCCAAACGTTGGGTGAGTATCATTGGAGCCAACTGTTCGGCCAACGCGTGAATCGGGGAACACGTGTGTTCACTTAGTGTTGCGAGATGTCCAGATTCGCGCGGGACGTCCCGATTTTGAGGGGGCCGGTGACATGTACCGATTTACCCTTGATCGGGACACCAAATGTCCTGGTTTTTTACCAACCCCTTTTTGGCCGATCTCAATATCTTATTTTCCTTTGTCTGAAAGTTAGATAACAGTCAGTTTTTGAAACGGGCAGATAAATTTCAGTCAAAGGTAGATACAATATTGAGACTGGCTGCTAGTTATATGCCTTTCAGAAAATTATCTCTTTGCTCGCGCACCAATTAATATGTCTTTCCAAGAATTAAAAAAATAAAAAATTGAGAATATAAAGATTCAGATGTCTTTCCGTATATTTGAGGGAACCAAAAGCCAAAAATATCGGGTGCGCACTTATTTCATACATTTTTCAGTAAATTTAAAACATCAAAAAGCCTAAATCTTGGGCTGCCTTACCGGAAAATGGAAGGAATAAACAAACAGCAAAAACTGTCGAGCGGTCGCTTCGTTCGCACATTAATTCGAATGTCTTTTCGGAAATCTAAAAGATAAAAAGGCCCAACCATACGGTTGGGCCTTTCCATCCACCGTTTTGAGTAAAAAAGTTTTTTGAAAACATATTTTTCTTTAGTGTCCCGATTATTTTAACGTTTCGTCCCGAAATTTAGCTTAAATATATCACAAATTTAACACAGCACTAGTTTACATTGTTGCACGATAATTACAAGTTTTGTGTTTTAACCTAAGAAACTAACTATGTCCGACGACGTACCAGATCTAAGTAGTGATGAAGAGAACTTCGAGGAAGATGAGTGGCAAGAGATGGAGACCAGTAGCACAATGGTGACATGCCTGTTTTGTTCCGAAGTTCTACCGTCAGTGGAGGAAGGCTTTAACCACTGCGCCTCAATTCACACCTTCAATTTGAACGAATTGAAGATCAAATTCAACATGGACTGCTATTCATATATCAAAATGATAAATTACATCAAAATCCACAAGCCAAAACCTGATGTTATCACCAATGCAAGTGCATCGCTTTGGGAAGACGAAAAGTACCTGAAACCTGTAGAAAATGACGAATGGTTGATGTACGACTTTGAGTCGCTGACGGACAAACCAAGTTCTCCGAAGTCTTATCATGCTAATGTGGAAAATGGGCTGGTCACACTGTCACAAAGCCACTTCATTGAGCTTCAGCGTACAATACAGACTTTAACGGCACAGCTAAGTGAAAGTCAGACTCATTTACAAATGGCCAAAGAAGATATCAAGAAGATGCAGGACTCTATGAAGACAATAGTTGAGGCTGGCCACTCAAATGGCAATGGGGATGAAAAGAGTATGATTGTTAACTGTGTGTCAAAAGTACCATTAGAAGACGATGAGGGCTACTTCAATACATACGCACATTTTGGCATTCACTATGAGATGTTGTCTGACAAGGTTCGTACAGAGAGTTATAGGGATGCTATTATGAATAACAAAGAAACAATAAAAGAGAAAGTTGTTTTAGATTTAGGTTGCGGTACAGGTATCTTATCAATGTTTTCAGCAACAGCTGGTGCCAAAAAAGTGTATGCCCTTGACCAGTCAGAAATTATATATCACGCAATAGATATTATTACAGAAAACAACCTTCAGCATGTGATAAAAACAATCAAAGGAAGACTTGAAAACACAAACTTGGATGAAAAAGTTGATGTCATTGTATCCGAATGGATGGGCTACTTTTTGCTATTTGAAGGAATGTTGGACAGTGTCATATACGCTAGGGACAACTGCCTAAAACCGGGAGGCCTGTTATTACCAAACAGATGCAATATAAGCCTGGTTGCAAACGGAGATACTGACACACACAACAAACTCATTGACTTTTGGTCTGATGTGTATGGATACAAAATGAATTGTATGAAATCAGAAGTAGTGAGAGAAGCTAGTGTTGACATCATAAGCTCTAAACATATATTATCGGAGCCATTCGTGATTAAAGAGGTTGACATGGTAACTTGTGATACACATACAATGGATTTTACTTCCGATTTTAAATTACCAATTACTAAAGATGGTCACTTGACATCACTTGTAGGATACTTTGACACCTTTTTCGATTTACCCAACAAAGTATCATTTTCAACTGGTCCTGATAAATCACCGACTCACTGGAAACAGACTGTTTTCTATTTTAGGGATTGTAAAGAAGTCAAAAAAGGAGATGTTATTGAGGGTACAATAATCTGCAATAGACTTAAAAGTAATGTCAGAGGTTTATCTGTTCAAATCAATTTGTATGGAAAATGTCATAAATATTTACTAAGTTAATTTTTTGTATAGTGTTAAGGTTCAATACAGGTATCTTTAGGTTGCTTTTGCAAGTAACAACAGTCTATAGTTGCATTTCAAATCTATGTACTATTTACAAAGTAATGCTACATAGTGTATAATCTTAGAGTTTGAAATTTTATAGTTGCCTCTATTAGATCTGTTACATTGTTTTATCTTAAGCTTAACTCATCAAAAGGTCGGCTCTGTCAATATTGCCTTATTGTAATACCTATGTATTTCATTATACCTCTTCATAGTTAATAACTATGCTTTTTTATATAATGTACCAATTAGCATTTAAAAGAAAGATATATTTCTGTAGTTAAAGGCTGTTAAACTTGGGTTCACTACTCCACTTGGGTTCAATACTTTTCTTTTCGAATGCTAATAGAAGTTTGATGACGTCTTTCGGGTATATACGCATTGTTCAAATGAATAATCGACTTGTTGTCATCGATTAATTATAATTTGACGAAACTTATTTCGAAATTTAGTTGTGAAGTCGTTAAACTTGGATCAGTAATAATTTCTAGAACTTCTATAGGATTCATGTAACCTCACTGAATACCACTGCCATTTACTATATTGTTCTTTGAGAAAGAAAGATAATAAATAAAAAGCCATTTTCTACGAAAATCTTTATTTTATTTTACATGTAAAGGTGTTTAATCTCTATTTACACAATGTAGAAAACGAATCTAAATTCAAAAAAAAACACCACATGACTTGAGGTTTGATTTATAATACTATACAATAAAATTAGTGAGAAAATGCTTTGTGTTGTTGTGTGTAGAGATTGTTGATTTCCGTTTAAATGCAATAAATAAGTAAGGTGCTGTAGTAAGTTGTCAAAAAGTAGATACTTCTTCCTTACATAGTGGAAGGTATACATACAATAGGTACTTTGTAATATTAAGGAGTCTTTTGAAAGGCTTCGGAATATTTATATTAGAGATATCAAGAAAAATATGCTGACAATTCATTCATATAAGGGATCCTAGACTCTAGGTACCACTGCAAGCTATTTAATTATGTCCGTAAGGCTCAGTATGCTAAATTCTACACTTTCATAAAGCTATATCCCCCAATTAGAATGGCAATATTTAGCTACTCCCTAGATTATACTGATTCCTTAATATTTACTTCAATAAATACACTAAATGCACAATATACAGAATTTGACAATTAATCTATTACAAGTAATTCAAGTAGATGATAAATATATTTTTATATAAAAAGATCTATTATATTTTTTTTTCTACTAAGCGTCACCATGTTGGATTATATTATTCTTACATCCCCAAAGTAATAAAGAGGGGACTTTATAATAAAATGATTATGGATTTTTGATTTGATATTGAATGAGAATGGTCCCTTGTTCCTATCAGGAGAACTAGGCCTCTGGTATTTATTTATGCAAATGTTGACGTGTGTCTGTAAAATTAGTTCAAGCGTATTAAATTTCATAGAAGCTTTTACAATGTTTAATACATTCGTCAATAGTTTATAGGTCTAAGAAGGACGGTGCATTTACATTGTGTCCTCCTTACTTCATAGTTACCCTTTTCCCGAACCGCTTATTACATTTTGCTGTAATCAAGTAAAATTGATGATATTTTTTATAGCATTTGCATTATTTTGTTGGCACGTAAGTACCCATGATATTTAAATTGTTCATTGAACATGCACCAGTATTGGGGCAAGCGTATCAAATAGTACTGTTTTGTCACGAAACAGTTATTGCCAATGACAAAAATACAGGCTTTCTATAAGGACTCCCCTACGTAGTTACTTAGACACACTGTTAGGATTTTTTTCGCCGTCTTAGTGGTTTCTAATGCTCGTAGACTCGAAAAAAATCCTAATGTCTTATACAGGGTGTAAAAAACCTTAACGAAGCCGTCAACCACGCGTTTAGTACATCAAACCAAATCGTATGAAAAAGAAATTTTGGCTGGGAAACAACTTTTATTTTTTGACATCAAAAAAAATAATTTATTTCTAACCTGCAATGTACAGCGCGCACGCGGAAAAGTCACCGCGGGGCGTGTTGCTATACGCCGCCGAGGCGCGGTTCGGTTCGAGTGTGCGCTGTTCATTGCGGAGTGTGCCACTTAGAGGCTTTTTATGAAAGAACTAGTGAAAATTTGTATCATGTTTCTTTGGAAAAAAGTTCAGTTATAACGGACAGAAGTCATTTCTGTAAAAATCAGCAATTTTTTTTTCAAACTTTAACCATCAATATCTCAGTAACCGTTAACTTCCCAGGTATGGTGTAAAGGAAAAAAATATCGTGACAATTGGTAGAATATGTGGTATTCGGCTTCGTTAAGGTTTTTTTTACACCCTGTATAATGTTAGAAATTTTTTTTTGACCTACGTAGGTGGTGACCAATGGTGACCAGTTTACAAGATCTGGAACCCTAGAAAAAGTTCAAGGCGTCGTAGATCGACCTTGCCTTCGTTAAGGCGTTGTCCGATGTGAGCTACGCCATGCGACAAGTGCGATACGACGCAACGCGACCAATACTTCAAACGTCTTGTGTCAATGTCGCGTGATCCTCCCTTTGTCGCGTTGTTGCTCTTGTCGCGTTGCGTCGCTGAGGCGTTCCCATTAATTTTACAAACGCTGCGATCGCTAGCTTTGTAGATCGGCAATGCCATGTTACTGAACTTTGTCAAGGGCCTTGTTCTAATTGATTGATTTGTTTATATTGCTAGGTAGGTATATCATGTATTCATTTGTGCCTTTTGATTATTTATTGCAAGCATGTATATCTGTTGAATTAGTTCTTTATCTCAGTCTACTCGCTCATATTTTCCCACACTCGAATAAATAGTTTGAGCGCAATATACATTTGAAGCATTTGCATTATTAAAATAGTTTTAGGTAAATATTGATAACCCAAGAAACATTGGCATTTTTGCTTGATATTACTACAGTAGGTAATAAAGTTTTTACTATCCACCTAAACCTATAATTTCGAAATCGCAATTATTTAGAAAATCATTTCATACGAAATAACATTTGGTCAGGAATATCAAGATCTCCAATTTAATCGGAAACACTAAAATTAATAAGCGTATTTTTAACACTAATTATATTTTATATTTAAGACTAATTAGACTATTATAAATATTTCAATTTTACTATTAGGGTGTTTCATTCATCAAAGAGAAGTGCTCATCATTTTAATTATGATAATATAGTTTGCTCCGACACCAGCATTTTGATATAGAAATGTTACGGCTGATACCAGAAGTTACGGCTAAACCTAAGTACCTAAAGACGTTTAAACCTAGATGGAGATAGTTTAATTTGACTGAACCTAAGTGTAGGTAGCCTTTTTTGTATTCTGGCTACACGTAAGAGTATAACCAAACTTATTAGGTGCTAATTCTGTGTTATGCATGTAAGTTCCTAGGCTAAGCCGCACTTCGGGTAGTAGCCGTTACAGAAATACTTAATTGTATTCAGCTCTTACACCTACTTTCAAATTAAGTTCAGTACAATTTTTTATTAAAAATAGGTTCGTACGTAGGTACATTTGTTCTGAGTACGACGAAAACGTAAAAAGTACTAAGTTTACTAAAAGCGTCCAGATTTCTTGTAGCCATATTACCTAGATGACATTTTCTACGGAAAAACTAAATAAAAAAACCGTAATAATTTACAATAAATCCTTGGCATAGATTCAGATATACAGTTAGGGGATTCCCAAGTATTCTTAAATAGCGTTATGTTAAATCTTATAGACTACTTACAGGCGTCCCGCTCAGCGGTTGTTCGCCATTTATGACATTGGCTCACTATGCTGTCTTCCACATAGAGAATTATACATTGAGGCTTCGCCATAATAGGCATATACTTATACCAAGACGACACGACATCACACTGATGGTTACTGTAGGTATTTCACATTTTAAAAACCTACTTACGGAAAGTTATCGAATGTGAGATAATTTCGTTCATAATTTTTAAGAGTCCCATATCTCCGTATATTTTGTTTACATGTGATTTTTGTGAGTATTAAGGTATCTACTAACAGCTCATCTTCGTAGCCCAGTCCAAAACCTATCTAATCATATCTGCCATACGACGCCTACTGCTAAGCACAGTCCTCCCTCAGATCACCAACGCGATTGGTCCTGAGCTGCCCGCATCCAGTTTTAGCAAGATCGTAGCTCCAGCTTGTAGAGGGCCTGCCCACGGAACGTGCCCGGCATGAGTTTCTACTCCAAGTACCATTCCGCCACAAGTATCTAATATCGTCAGTTGGCGGTATTACACCCCCGTGCCTCGGTGCGCACGTTAAGCCGTTGGTCCTGCGCCTGATCTCTCTCCGGTCCGAAACAGTGAGTGCACCTGTGTATTGCGCCCACACTTGTGCACTTTAATATCTCCTGCGTAGTTGGCTGATCTCTGTTGAGATTGGTCGCCGTGGTCGAAATCGGCCAGGAGTACTATTATTATTACTATTATATCCAAAGGCGTTTTGTATGACTACCTATTTTGTAGGACTACGAAGAAAAGAAATTATGTTCCTTATTCTATGCGCGTTACAAATAAAGCAATGCGCATGCTCTTGTGCGTGCAATCATTTTGTGCGTGATGATGACACTGCAACGAATTACAAGCTCCGCACACTTTGAACGTTTAGCATTTCTTTAACAGAGAGTTAAATACGTTATAACAACTAGTTTTGACACTATTTACAAGTGTGGCCATATATTATTCCTCTGTTGGTGCTGGAGGATTGTTGCTTTCTTCCTCCTGCTTGGCTCGGGCCTCCGCATCTGAAAATTTTAGTAATCTCTCAATATTCTGTGATCAACGCTTAAAACAATAGCCTAGTGTAGTGTTGCCCAAATGCAAGAACAAGACGAGACTTAGCCAGTCTTGGTCTTGGTCTTGCGCCAATACACCTGGTCTTGCGCTCCCAGTCTTGGTCTTGGTCTTGGTCTTGGTCTTGCAGCAAGAGTCTTGCAAGTCTTGCAATTACCTATTAGTCTATTAAGTGCTTTACATTACTTTACAATGGTGCAAATAATAGGTAGGTCATTCACATTAAATTGTACTATTTATTAAAGTTTACTTTAAATCTTATAAAAACGTATTAGAATTGGAACATTGTGAGCTTGAATTAACATAGCCATAGTAAAGATCAAGCAGATTAATAAATAACTGAAGATTTGATAAGAAATTCGAAAAATCAACTGACCTATATGTCGTTTTCCAAGTAAATGTTTCTTAATAAACATTTATGATTTATAAGCTTACATTTGCTAAAACATGTAAAAAAACAAATTAATTACAATAACTTGACTGTATTTTAAAGAACAATACTTATCTGTCTAGAACATAGATTTAGAATGTACAAGATACACGAAGTCGACATGGAGATGTGACGAAAAAATATTTTTTCATGTGTTGGTGAATGTCTATGTGTGAGTTAAAAATAGTGTTGTCCAGGCAATATATGCCATACTTTTACATTATCGATTGTTTCAGTTGGTAGGCATTTTTATACAGGAAGCAAAACACACCATGATAACAATATAATATAAAAATCCTTTATTGCAATGCAGGCACATAAGAAATCTTTACCTACTCAATGACGCTCGTAATTTGTTTATTATTTCAACAAACTTCTTCGAGCAAAGCAGGATTTGCTGCGCTATTCGAAATCTGTGCAGCAATATTTATACGAAATTTTATTAATGTAGTGATTTTAAGCCAGCAAAATCGTTCCATACATTAGATGTCACATTATAATAAACAATAAAAACGTCATAAGTACATTTTTTTAATATTTATAGCTTGTATAAGGAAGTTTAAAACCATATAAGTAATCAATATTATAATATATACTTACTAGAATGAATTAATATGACATCTACTACCTATCCTTACCATTTTATCCTAATCATAATACTACTTGCGTGATCAGTATAATGTATTCATTTTCATTCTAAGCACTCTGAAACTTATTTATTCTTTGGAACACCTGTAGGTACTCTTAAAATTCGAAATTATTTTGCATGAGTATACCTACGCCCTATGGCGGCAATCAAATAGTGTCAAATGTTATGATTTCGGCGTGACGGCAACGATTGTTTTAGATTTCAAAAGAAGCCGCCGGCGCGTGTATCATAACCATGTACTTCCGAAAAGCGGCAAATTTCTTTGAGAAGTAAGTACAAAACCTTTGATGCCGCATTATCAAAGTGCCGATGGTTAAAACATAACTATGCATGCACTCAGTTTGATTTTAATAGATATTTTTTTATTCGCTATGTTTATGGTATTAGTCGTAATGCGCATAGGTCCAGTTTTTCATATTCTTTGATACAGTTTTTTGCGTCTCATAGAATTCCTAAGCGTACCTACCTATACACCGAGCTGTTACACCTAACTACTCAGTGAAATAGCGCTAAGTCCTAGCTGCAAGACGCAAGAGTCTTGCAGGTTATGTCTTGTTCTTGCTCAAGTCTTGCACGGTCAGTCTTGGTCTTGGTCTTGCTAAAAATACGCGGTCTTGTTCTTGGTCTTGGTCTTGCAAAAACGCAAGAACAAGACCAAGACTGCAAGACCAAGACTGAATTTGGGCAACACTAGCCTAGTGGCTGAAGGTCCAGAACAACCGTAGAAAAAGTAACATTCCATACCCGATGAAGAAAATCATTGTCGGCTTCTTTTATTAAATGAATGGCAGTGACATTTGCTTTCTAAAGTCATCACGGAACCAAGCAATTTTATCATGACTTGGCACGCAGGTCATTAGCTCATATGACCGAGAGTACGTAAAATAACTATAGCTACTGACACGGAAATGTTGTAACAGTCGAATAGTCTAATAGATTTTTCAAAAGTTTTTTTTAATTATTAGTAATTTAGTTTTCGATTATCCTCATTTTACCTTTCGCGGCTTGCTCCTTCCATATTTTCTTATTGTCACTCAAGCAAGCTATCCACGGTTTTCGGATCTTGAATTTTGGGGTAGGTTCACTTCCTGCAACGAAAAAGGTGTTACGTATTAGTACTGACATTCTGGTTCAGTGTCAAGTTAAATTATAAGAAGTACCTTTTTTCCCGATATAAAAAATGTAGATATTTATTATTATATTATATATTATATGTTTACCTGCTTTGTCTTCATTAATAGGCTCATTGCTTGTATTAGTTGAGTTCTTCGTGTTAGAGTGCAGTGGCCCCAGGACACACTCCAGCATGTCAGCACACACCCCCATGCTGGGTTCCACGATGAACTCAATGAACCCAATCTGCGACTCTGCTACAAGTGTATTGTTTCTATCGCAGAGAGGGCTGAAAGGGAGCCCGAGATCCCTTTCCTTGTCTCCTTGGAGGAAGAACTCGTCGAGGAGGCTCATCGTCCATCGGTGGTGGAGGTCCCATCTCTGGAATTCGGTATTTTTTAAATTAACTACCGTGGTGGCAATTAATGAACATATGCTTGTAGGCATCTATAGTGGTATCTTCTTAGCAACTTTTTAAGAAGGCTACATTCATTTTCCTTATATTGTAACTCGTTGTCTACAACTCGGCAAAACGGATATTTAGGTGAGTTCTATTGTTATTATTTGCGCATAAAAAGTATAGTAGTTGCTTTTTGTTTATGTTACTCGGCTGAGACATTTCATTTGATTGTACCTAGTAGTGTATTATCAGCCCTTTTTGATTAATTTATTGCTAAATTGAGGTATTGTAAATTGTCAGGAAACAGACTACAAAATGTAAAAAAAATAATAGAGGCTCATTTGATTCCCGCACGATTAGGCTGAAAAAATTCAATACTAGCGGATACCCAGTATTTCGAACATATTTTTCGTACGTAGTTTTGCAGCAGACAAAGTCAACCGTCTGAGGCAGCTAAAGAATTTGCGTCCATGGGAATCCGGCCCGTGTGCGAATGACTGGGTACTTTACGTACACTGACAGTATTTGGTAGCTACTGAATAGTAGTAGCAGTAGTCTTTCTGGCCGATTTCGACCACGGCGGCCAATCTCAACAGAGATCAGCCAACTACGCAGGAGGTATTATAGTGCACAAGTGCGTGCGCGATACACAGGTGCACTCACTGTTTCATCACTCTCAAAGTTCGGTGAGACGGCAATCCGACATGACCGGAGAGAGATCAGGCGCAGGACCAACGGCTTAACATGCTTCCCAAGGCACGGGGCTGTAACAACGCCAACTTCCTGACTACGAGCTGTTTTTGAGAAATTCATGACAGAAAATCTCAGAAACAACTTTGGCTCGACCTGGGATTCGAACCCAGAACCTCTCGGTTGGAAGGCAGAAACTTTGCTACTACACCAACGAGGCAGTCAACCAGTACACAAAACAGCCACTAAATAACCGTATTAGATGAACTGAGGAAATTAATGTTATGAAAATTACCTTGGCAGGATGCGATATATCACAGCAATGCAGCACCAGCGAGGCCGCTTTAGACTTATCCACCGTTGGCTCAGCCAACGTGAGCAGTGACCTCATGTTCTTCAACTGTTGGAAGTGGAACGACATGTCGGTGGCCAGCACCATGTCGATGACCAGCGTGCGGAACTCGCGGAACTCGTCTCTGGACAGGTTCTGGAGTATGTTGCAGTCTTCGTCGCGCATTAGCCTGGAAGTTGAAGGTAAGTATTGGTTTGATTATAAGTCCGATTATGAACGTGTTCGGCACGGTGCCAAAATAGGAGTGACAGACGCTTGACAACCTACGGCGCTGAAATGAGACAATCTTACGGATTATTTCGCGATTTATTTACATTTTGTTTTAACCTGACGTTGACGGGGTGTCACTAACAAAATTGGAAACATCTTGAAGTGTGCTGCAATCAAAACTTACTTCAAGCCGCCGAAGAAGATCAACCATTCTTACCACCGGTCAAGTGTAACATACCTCTTCAAGACGCAGGGGTGTACAGACTGGAATGTGACTGCGGACTCTCCTACATAGGGCAAACAAAGCGTAGTAAAAGCGTACGGATTAAAGAACATATAGCTGACGTTAAACATAGACGGAACACAAAGTCTGCAGTGTGTGAACACGCGTTAGATAAACCCAACCACTTCATACGCTTTGACCAACCAAAAGTCCTCGCAAGAGAACGTCGTTTTCTTCCTCGTATGCTCCGTGAGGCTATTGAAATTAGAAGACATCCTAATTTTGATAGAGAAGATGGCTGGAAAATTCCACCAGCTTGGGATCCTGTTTTAGCCAAGACTCAAGCTCGACCCCGCACTGCAAGACCTCAAGATACTATTAGCTCATTTTGTATGGATAGGAACGTAACTTAATATTTTTGAGTGATGGTAGTTTAAAAATTTTTCAAACTATGTAATGACAACTAACACCTTAGTCTACCTGTGACCACGGACGCTGAAAAGGGTCCGAAACGTCAGGTTAAAACAAAATGTAAATGTCGCAGGCAAATTGTAATATTATTGTAATATTGTAATATTGTTGGCTCCGTTATTGCGTGAACCATTTCCCTAATAATGTTAAGAAAAACCTTTACACTATTGACCTGAAATCGGTCTACCCAGCCATCAATCGAAGTAAACCCCTATTGTAAAATACATTGATCACGCCTCTTCCACTTAACACCCGACCTTAGTGGCATCTCAAGACAGCTGGTTTGGTATTTTCCCAATAACTTATTGATGCAAGAGACGGGTTTTCTCGTAGGTACCTACATTTCTGATTCGTTTAACCCTAATCAGTTTATTTTGGGATCACTCAGAGAAATTCCTGATTCCCGTAGGCATTTTGCTTTCCTTAATTCAGTTGTTTACGGTATGTTTTGGCAAATCCAAAACGAAAATAAAAGACAAATATTATAAATGTTTATGAAATAAAATTTCGGTACAGAGCCTTCTGATAGAAGCACAGACTGGCCCGAGACGTTGACATAAAATGAACAAAAAAATATATCGACCATTTCTTTTTTTATATAAATGTAATGTTGAATGACTTGGCAATTCATTATTGTTCTAATTTATTCGTTCTAAGTTATTGTTTAAACTGATAGGTTTATGATTTATAAAAAAAAACCGGTCAAGTGCGAGTTGGACTCGCGCACCGAGGGTTCCGTACAAACCTGTAGATAAGGAGTAGTAACTTTGAAATTTTCAAAATTGTCAAAAATATTTTTTTTTATACGATGAAACTGAAAATTTACGGTTTTCGTAATTTTTACTATATCTGTACTATAAGACGTGACTTCGTTCGAAATTTCAAGGTTCTAAGTTTACGGAAAGTACCTACCCTGTAGGTTTTGATTCCCGTGCGAGTTTCGAAAATTTGCGGAAATTTGCGGCCTAAATGGCTGTATCTTTTGATTGCGTTGGCTTTGAAGGTTGATTTTTCTACAGCTTCTAGGGACAGTAGATCTAAGTATCATATAGAAATTTCAGTTTGATACCTCCACGCGTTCCTGAGAAGAACGGTCTTGACAGACGGACGGACGGACGGACAGATGGACGGACGGACGGACGGATGGACGGACAACAAAGTGATCTCATAAGGGTTCCGTTTTTTTCTTTTGAGGTACGGAACCCTAAATATGAAGTAGAAACTTTATTCAGGACATGAAACATAACGTTGACTTACATTTATTTTAAATTAAACAGCACTGAAAAGCCACACCAAGCAATTACAGAAGACAGACACCAAGGTAGGCGGCCAACAGAGTAGTTGGCCGCCGTAAAAACTTTACGTATTACATCGAAAATATCCTATTTCTACAAGCAAGTATAAGCCTATTATAGATATAACAGTGATAGGTATAAGAAAACGTCGAAATGATGAGACGTGGATATGTTATATAGGTAACGGTGATTTCTGACAAAGGTGATTAACGAATCATTAGTCTTAATACCTATGCCTGTAATCACCGCTATTGTTATCACGTGATGCCCACCAGATTTTAGTTAATTGTACATACTAAGATAAGCCACATCAATCCAACTACAGCCGACAGACTTTCTCGTGCACTAATTAAGCTCTGATCTAAATCTTTGACTTAGACAAGAAAACAACAAACTTGGAAGTTTTAAAGCGGCGGCTTTCATACTAAATGTGCCGGGTAATTAAGGTGGTCTCGGTAAATCCGATTAGTGAAAAAGTCTTGATTTTTGCTTTTCAAAATGAATATTTTAAGCTTCATGAATTTTGAAAATGCTAGCTTACGATGAAAACATTTGACGAGAAATGCTACAGTTTTTTAATAGAAAAATTAATATTTTTTTGAGAAAGTTAAGTTAATCGAGTTTTTTTCTAACAACAATATCACATACATTGATCTGACTCCGTGGTAAGTAGCTTTAAGCACTTGAGTTACAGATATCAGAATCAACTGTGGTATTACAAATAAACATAAATACAATATAACACCCAGACCAGTACAAACAGACATGTTGATGCACACAAATGCGCGACCTTTTGGTCTGATAGTCAACTTCTAAACCATAAAACAAAACTGGACGTCGATACTTAGGTACTATCAATACTAGTGCAGTCTTTTGCACGTACAAATTATTAAGTAATTAAATAAATTACTTCATCTCATCAGCCTATATACGTCCTACTGCTGGGCACAGGCCTTACCTCAGATATGAGGTGGCACGAGCCATACTAAACCACGCGGTCTCAGTGCGTATTGGTGGAGGGGTGTTTTTATGGTAAGTGACCAACTTTACTGTTAGATGTTATTGAGCCGCCTGAGGGCCTCTGACTAGGCTTAACGGCTAATACGAGTATCCGAAGCAAGGAGATGGTTGGAAATAAACGTCACTTAAATTGTCAGAATGGTTACCCGTCCCCAAACATGAACGCGCCGTAGGTTTGTTTCTTCGGTTTACGCGAACAGTAGACATTGGAATGAGACAATCTTACGGATTATTTCGCGATTTATTTATGTCGCAGGCAAATTGTATAATTACGCCGTTTACATAATGCGTCGTCCCTTTACAAACGCTCGCAGTTTTGTAAAATGCCTGAGGCAAATTGAAAAATCGTTCAATTGTTATTATTTCGACGTTGGTTGTAGTATTAGGGTGACCATGATAAAACACAGTTTGGACTAAACAGATTTTTATTTCAGGAATCAGGTACTAATAAAGAGTTCAAGTAAGACTAACTAAAGTACATATTTGATATGATAAACATACCAAATATGTACTCGTAACAAAACGACATTAAAATTAAGAAACATAAATTCTCATTATTTCCCTTTATTACCAAATAAAGATTGGAATAGTAAACAGCGGAATTGCTCCATGTACCTTTTTATTTTTAAGTATCTTATATTTCGGCACTGTTGTAAGCGCCATGATTACGGAGTAAATTACAGTGTTTTGTTACCAGTCACTCCGTGATCATAACGCTTGCAATAGTGCCAAATGTATCCGATATACTTAATAATAAAAAAGTACATGGTAGCAATCAAGTAGTTAACTATTGCTTTGTAAGTAACCATATATGTTTAAAACAATAAACAAACAAAAATTAAAATAAACAAATAAAAATTACTTCTTAAAAAAGTAATACAAAAACTAATAATATTCGGCAGGTGTCCGCCGGGAACCTGATTCTATGGACACCCTAGCACTTTTGAGGTGCCGGATAACCTCAACAATCTTGATATTTGTCCACGGCTTTTTTACTGTCCCCGTTTGCGAATCGTACCACTTTTTTAATTCACTTTAATAACTGTCTTTGAAATCACAATTCTGGTTCGAAAAATCGCTAGCACTTGTAATATTTCCACTGCTTTCAATCATTTTTTGCGAGGCAAATTTACTACTTGACGCCATATTTCTTGTTGTGATCAGCAGCGCGGCGCGTGGCTAGAACCGGAACTAAATTCTTCAATTTGCCGCGGCATTTTGTATACGGCGTTTGAACTATCGATGAAATGTTGCGGCATATTATAAAATGACACGGCAATATACATTTTTCCTTAGGCATTATATAAAACTGCGAGCGTTTGCAAAGGGACGACGCGTTATGTAAACGGCGGATTTATACAATTTGCCTGCGACATAGGTACTATAATTTTCAAGTGCGGTAAGCTAGGATTGACGTGAGACGGCGGCCATCTTAACGTTTGTAATGCTTCCGTAATGCACCTAATATCTATGTTTAACAAGGAAATATTAAAAATTTAAAAATTTCCACGCTTCTGTTTGCTATGAATAAAACTAGCCCCCCACTGCTGTAAGTAAAATTTTATGTAGTAAGTAAGTAGATAGCTTTTTGTGGCACATATAAAATTAATCCCTATCTACTTAACTGTTAGCTAGTTCTTACAAGTTTCAGTCATATAAGCTACAGGTCATTAAAAAGTAAATTTATAATAGGGGATTATTTTCTAAGATACCAAACGCCACGGTGTTAATACATTTTTGAACTCAGCTTGCAAAAAAAATGGGGATAACATCACATACATTGCTCCTGATTTGAGCACTAAGACCTGTGTTATGGGAATCAGGATCAACAAGGATACCACAAACACCCAGACCGGTGAAAACATTGAAAATTGGTTACCTACGTTGCCTCCGCCCGGGGCTCGAACCAGTGGAGTGAGCACGAACAACTATCGTATCGTGTTCGTAGCGTTTGCCTATTGTTAACTTGTCAATTTGTTTGGGTGAACTGTCAGTTTCTTACATTTGGACGACACAAATACGTTACGGTAATGTTCGTGCTCACCCCACTGTACTCGAATATGATAATAAGTACATATATACTCGACTCTTTTAATCCTTATGGTAAATGTAACGTAACTAAGTATTTTATATAGTTTTACTTTGGTGAGCATTGATTCTTACCTGCCGAATAATAAATGCCAAAGAAAAATTCAAAAACTTTAACGGTTGATGAATTACTTTGCTACTTAGGTACAGGTTTATCGCAATACCAATTTTGTGACCATTCAAGTAGCTTTATGAGTGTTTTTATCGATAGTCCATAAGTAGGTATCCACTTTGATATAGGAGGACGCATATGGGAATGCTATTTGAACCGAATTCTCTTATCGCCATATGGTGTAAAATGACAAATTAGTTATTCGGTTGATACCGATATAAAAACTGTTTCGATTTGTGTAACATAAATACAGGGAATTTTAGGTTCTCAGCGGCATTCCTTAATAAAGCTGAAAAAGAGGATAATTTTGCTTTAAATTTCCACTAAACGACGCCAGCGCAGGAACCAAAATACATCCAACTCTTGAAGTCGCAGGACTTACAATACCTAAAACTCACAACGTGACACAAAAGATGCACCTGGAATCACAACACTGACACCAACAATAATAATAATTCCTTAATACCAACCTCTTCAAACCGTATCTACTGTGTTAAATGAAGGTATTATGACGGAAAATGACTTTATTGAAACTCGGCGAGAGTTTTAAATACTTTCAAGATCATCTTTGTCTTTGCTCAGAACTCAAAAATTAACATTGAGGTGTCTCTAGTTGTTTGATCAGCCCTTCCCGAAACTGTAATCGCTTAGAAAGGGTTCGCAAATGTAAATTAGTTTTCTCGCTTTATGATTTCAATATATAATATTAGGTCCTTACCTATGAAATTGGCGTTTTGTATGGGAGGAACAAAAAGTCGAAATTTTTTTATATAGCATATTTATTTAATCAAAGTATGAGCCATTGTAATCTATGCACTTTTGCCATCTCATAGGTAGTTCATTGATCCCTTTACTAAAAAAACCATTCGAACGGGAATCAATAAAATCTTTGAAGGCGACTTGGACTGCCCCATCTGAGTTGAACTTTTTCCCTTGCAAGAAGTTATCCAAATTTCGAAAAAAATGGTAATCTGTTGGAGCAAGGTCCGGGGAGTACGGTGGATGCCTTAGAGATTCCAATTGAAGTTTTTCTAATTTGCTAGCCGTCTGTTGTGCAGTGTGTGGTCTAGCGTTGTCGTGAAGCAGCAGTGGCGTAGAGCGATTGACCAGCCTTGGTTGTTTAGCAACTAGCTTTTCCATCATGGTTTGCAATTGCTGACAATAGATATCTGCCGTAATCGTCTGGCCAGATTTGAGAAAACTGTAATGAACGACACCGGCGCTAGTCCACCAAACGCTTACAAGTAACTTTTTATTGGTCAATTTTCGCTTGGAGCAGGCTTTGGCTGGCTTGTCAGGGTCCAGCCATTGCGATGAGCGCTTCCGATTATCGTAGAGAATCCACTTTTCATCACAGGTAATGATTCGATTTAAAATCCCTTCGTTATTGTGCCGGTCAAGTAATGTAACGCAGCAGTTGACGCGCGTTTGCCGGTTTGCTTCACTCAATTCGTGAGGAACCCACCTTTCAAGTTTTTTAATCTTCCTAATTTGCTTCAAGTGGATTAAAACAGTTTTATCACTAACGCCAAAGCCTGCAGCTAACTCGGACGTGGTTTGCGAAGGATCCGCTTGCACAATAGCCTTCAATTCTTCATTATCAACTTGGGTCTCCGGCCGTCCACGGGGCTTGTTTTGCAGGTCGAAATTTCCAGAACGAAAACGTTGGAACCAAAAACGCACTGTGTTTTCTTTTGCGACACAACCGCCATACACATCATTAACCCTTCGAGCCGTTTCCGCAGCACTGGTGCCACGGTGGAACTCGTACTCGTAAATAACGCGATATTTCAAATTTTCCATTTTGTAAATTGAGCGATGCAAACAGAAAAAAGATAAGTAAAAAAACAAATGAATGACGGTTTACGAAACACAACTACATGTGGAAATGGCTGTATAAATTTGAATTTCGAATTCCTAACCAAATAGGAAAAATTTGTGATCAAAGTGGCCAGTACGACAAAACGCCAATTTCATATGTAAGGACCTAATATTTGTGAGGCGGTATGAGGTTACAAGAGGTATGAGGTTGCATGGCTATGTCGATAAGAAACACAAAATGTTGATTAACCTTAAATTCTGGTATCATGCCCAGGAGGACAATTTTGATCCATTACCATACGTTTCTTTCACTGTATACTGAATTGTTCAACGATAAATTTGAAACGTAAACGCAGGCACCGGTATCAACAATATGAAAAGTTTAAATTCGGAAGCCAAACCAATTGTCGTTTTGAACTCTATTTCAGGTAGGTACTCAACGTTAAACTCCTAAACCTGTTTGGTCGATTCCATGTTTAGTTATTAGAGTATTGTTAGGTACTAATATTGATGATATTTTAAGAACATGTGATTATATTATATTTAAATATTAAAACCCCCGAACGAGCTAGAATGACAGCTGGTGAGCTTCAACTACGGCTGGATGAATTTTGACCAGCCAAAGCTAAGTACCATTGTGATTAAATTATCTTTCGTATAAAAAAAATTGCTTTGAAATCAGTCCATCCATTCGGGAGCTACGATGCCGTCGACAGACACACACACAAACAGATAAAGGGGTCAAACTTATAACACCCCTCTTATTCGACGGGGGTTAGATATAAAACCATAATGGTACCATGTTCAATGCTTGTTATATAGCTACATCTGACCCAACTGAAACATTTATGACCGTCCAATTGTCGCGCCATTTTCTGCTCCCTACAAGTCTAGACAAAGACAAATACTTTGGTTCCAATACTTTGTTATTAAATCGAGTCTGTTGAAGTGTTCAATAAAATTTATAGCTTGTAATAATCCGCCAATCATGTGTAGTGCTCACACGGGAGCGAACGCGTGAAGATCCCTCCCCCTGGGAAATTATGTCGTATTATAACGAGCCCGTACACCCGCCTCTTTGTTCGGTGAATTCTGATTTTTTATATCCATTTTTTTCTTTATCGTTCTCGCTTTCAATCGACGGTGGAGTTTTTTCACGAAATTGGCTCGTTCTAAAGACGCATGGACGTAGCGCAAAAGGAGAAATGATCTTTGAAGGCGTCCAAATTTATCTCGGTTTGTGTTGCTTGCTGATAAGCTTTTCTAGGTCTTAGCGAAGTACATTGATAAATAAAAATAGTTATCTTAGAAAAAAAATCCAGACAGGCTGTTGCTGGCCGCGTACGCCGCTAATTTCAAATGGAAATGTTTTATTCATTTTATGTGGAATCATTTTACGTAGAGCAAACAACTTTAAGCTGAAATATTATGGTCACCGGTCGGTATGATTCGATAAATTTGTGTTTTTTATCTCGTGCAAAGTAGGGACAAACTCTTTGTCACCTCGATAACTAGCAGAAAACTAACACTTGTTTATGAAAAACCAGCCTTCAGGGGCCTTGTTTTCTTACGACCCGATACGATGGTAATCTTGTTTATATAAGAAGCTCTGCGGTTAGTGCTATTAATCGTACTTTTGTTATATATATTTTTTTAATAATAACGCTTATAGTAAGCGGAAAGCAAATTAAAACGGCCCCAGGTAATGTCTTTGACTTTTTGTCCACCTTTCCAATAGGTAAAAAACTAAGGGCTGTAGGATATTAATTTCAAAAACTCCCTTTAAAGTCATCCCCTTATCGATACGGAGACCTTACTCCGTGATAGTTCTCTTAAAATTTCCACTTATTCCATCCTGTGCCTGAACCTGTCTAGCTGGCATAAATGACAGAGATGCCCACATTCAAAAGTCATAGTAGCAAACCGAACAGAGGTGGACACGGTACGTCCTTCCGATCGTCAAATTAAAAAATAAGCCGCTCACGCACACGCACGCACGTGTAAACAACTCCCAGTACTGACAAAGACTAAGAGTAGAGCAGGTCTATTGGAGCTTTCAGTAGAAACACGCGCGAGTATCTAAGGCATGAACCTTATCTGCCTCTCTTTGGTTTTATCTATGGCAGAGTAGAGGCTCTGCATCAGTTTACCATCTATCATAAATCTGCTGGCCACCCGAGCAGCACGCGTGTAGACAATTTCCATTTTAATCAAAGTCGATGCTGAACAGTGACGTTGTCACGTCAGTGCGGAGCAGAAAATATTGGTGCGGCATCGGGAAACAGTTAGGGAAGGCTTACATGAGCATACCTGGGTATCTGACACTGAGAAGGACTTAGATAGTTGTTTTAGTGTGTACGTCTCGCCCCTTTAAAGAGGATATCCCTTTTCCCGGCCCAGCAAAGACTATGCATTTTCAAGCATAACAAAAGGCTTACAGAAACAGCTTAGCAACAATAATGATTTAAGCGAAGAGTATTTGACGTGATCCCAAAACGGGCGCAAGTTTTAAAACCAGCGTCATCCTTAGATCAAACCAAAAAGAAGGAGAGACGAATACGAGCTAGTCGCGCGTGGTCCTGCTAAACCGAGTTCGATGGACATGCTACATCGTCAGTACTGTGAGTCGTTCAGACCCATTTTCATGTAAACTATTGTAAGGACGTACATATGTATCTTCTTCTGTTTTAGTTTGATCTGTTTTCTTCTTCTGTTTCCTTTGATCGCATCGGATCGCCATAGATCGGATTGCAATGTAGACTACGTTACAGCCAAGATCGTCTAAGGTAATAGGTTAGTTCAGATACCAACCTATCGCCACGGCTCAATAGGCTAGATGACACCACCAACCGTTAACATAATCTTTATTATCTGTCAAAACGGTCTGCCTCTATATATTTTGTATGGGAATACAAAATCGTGACGTCACGGTTGTGTATCAGAAATCGGAGTCAATTGACCGTTTATTTGTTGAATTTTGTGTGTTTAAAAATTGGTTTCTACAGATTTTTGGAAATAAACTGGTTGTATTAACTTCATAGGGGTATGTTTTTTAAACGCCTTGGTCTTGAAAATATTTAAGATGGGTGTCATCATGTCTATTGGCCAAAGGTACCTTCTTTTGTGAGTACTTTGACACATTCCAATAAAAAACTTCTATTAGAATATTTTCTGTACCTACCCCAGTTGCATATTACAGCTCAAATATGTGTGATCGTGTTATCCCGCCCTTATCCAGTGTTAATGCGTATACGCTGATAAATTGAGTTGTGGACGGTAAAACAATTAGTTTGAGTTACTATATTTGGCATAGTGTGATGGTTTTAGAGAAAAATATTTATAAGCGGTAGTTTATAATTGAAAGCTTAAAAGGTGACAGAATGTCTTAATAAAGGGGCAAGATTCTTTTTATTGTAGTGTGTACTCCTAACTAAAGCTTATAGTGAAAATCCTGAAATAAGTGTTACAAACAAAAGAACACGGCGGTAGTTAGTGCATCAGACGTATGAACCAATGGCGGTAGTTAGTGCATCAGACGTATGAACCAATGTCGCCTTATATTTTACTAATTAACATTCCGAACATATTAGTGACGTCATTTACAAGCATCTTTGTTCACGTGAGCCATATAAGCTGTTGGTCCCGCTTAATATCCACAGATGTTAGTCGTTAAGCCTATAGCCCATGAATATGACAGAAGACGCTCTGTGCAGATTCTGCCACACAGAGGAGGAAACGGCCATGCATATTCTCTGCTCATGCGGCCCGCTTATGAGCAAAAGAAGTATCCATCTCGGGCGGCACATCATGCGCCCGGATGAGATAACAGAAGTCACGCTCCAAAGAGTCTGGCAATTTATAGACTCAACGGGACTAAGCAGTGAACTGTAAATACAAAGGGCTGCCACAATAGATCAAACTTGGTCGAGTTGGCGATAAGAAGGCCCATAAACCCAATAATAAATAAAAAAAATAGTCGTTAAGCCTGGTGTGAGTTCTAGGGCAGCTTAATAACATCTGGCTGTAAGGTTGGTCACTTACCTCACAAACAACCCCTCCACCAATCCGAACTGAGCCCGCGTGGTGGTGTCTTGCTCATACCACCTCAAAGTAGAGGTGAGGCCTCTGTTCAGCAGTGGGACGTAGGCAAATGAGATAAAAAGCTACAGTAGGCACTTCTCACCTGAAAGCAGCACTAATGTGGTGGTTCTCCAGCACAGCCCGATCGTTGTACAGCAGCGCTGTATCTGATCCAGACATGACGTGAAAGTTGTTCGTCGTGCCGGTGTGCTCGAAGTCGTGGACGACCGCCGCGACCAGCGTCGCGAAGATTTCCAGGTCTGACAGCCAGTTCTGGAATGTAAACGAGTATACAGTCTGGATTGTAGGGCAGTCGATTTTGGAATTCATCTGTAAGTTAATTATGTTAGATTCAAATGGGACGAATGAGGGTCATCTGGTGGGTTCCAGACATCCAAAACAACAAGTTTTGTGTGACGCATTCGTTTTGATGTGACGTCATAGCAACGATTTTGGTCTCCAGACTTGACTTGCCTCCTTGCTTGAGTAAGGAAATCATTTAAAGGTTGCTAGTAAGCATACTTGTTTTGTCGATGTGGTAAGAAATGCTCTACGCACATCCTCTGATGCTATTTGGTGTTATGGTATTTGGGGCCTCCCCTCCCCCGTCTACAAGCACAAAAATTAAATGTTACGGTTTTCGCCTTCTGTGACACTGCCAGTGATAGTGCATATTCACCGCCAGTTGATTATTTAGGACTCCCAAGCCACGAATGTTTAGCTTTTTCATAAAAACCTGTCACCTTTCTTCTGATTTCAAAAGCAACGTGTTAGGTGGGTTAAGCCCTAGTTAATTTTACCTGCTTTCATGTAGAGAAATGGTATAAGCCCTCACCATAAGTCCAGTTTGGCACAGCATGTAATGAACGGTCTGCGCGACGTCAGCCGCGTGAAGATTATTGTGGTAAGGGTTGTTGAACTTGCAGTAGCCGTCTTCTATTCGACTGAGGAAGTTTTCCAGGATTGTAGGAGGCACCTGTTGAACAAGATAAGTCTAATAAGTAGGCATTTCAGAGCCAGATACTGCCATCTATGGGAGCTTTGCCGCATAAAATAGATCCGCACCATAAATTATATTACATTACATACCGACATTCTCATCTCTATATATTACTAGCGGACCCCGCAAACGCTGTCCTGCCCGTTGTTTTTTTCTTCATAAGAACCATCCTCGTACTTTAAGGAATATCATATAAAAGAATTGACCAAATTGGTCCAGGCGTTCTTGAGTTATGCGCTTACCAACACATTCCACGATTCATTTTTATATTATAGATTTGTGTAGGTAAATTATTCCTTTCCCACCAGCCTGTGTCGCGGTGCTAGGGCCTAAAAATATGATTGAGGTCCCGTTTTAGAGATCCCGGTGCGTAGACGGGGCCAAACTTAAAACATTAGTTCGAACTTGAACAGTTCACTTGTTCTAATTCTAGAGCTAGTTTTCAAAAAAAAAGTTAAACCTGTTTCCCAAAAAAAAAAGAAAAAAGAAGAAGGCGAAGCAGCAAAACAAACAAGTTGTTCTAACCAGAGCACATTTTCGTACTTGGCTATGCCCTATTTACAATGAAACATTTTTCGAGGTGCCTACAGTGAAATTAAGTAAGTGTACTTTTTATCCTCAAAGAAGCAGGGTATTATATACCTTTTAACTGGAAAGTAATAGTTATGTGTCAAAGATATTCTAATTACTCTTCTACTACTCTTGAGTTCGAAATCCGATCTATTAAACATGAACTAGTTACTTACTTGTGAACGAAGTTGTGGACTCGGGGCATCAACTATCCAAACTATTAATGTCGGCTTTTAAACTTAGTGTTCAGGGAGTAAAAAGAATGTCATAAGAATCGGCAAAGTTCAAGTCAGAAATCATACACATTCTTCGGATTATTTCAGGAATCATGTAGATATTTTGTGTAGATGGGAACGTAACTTTATTTTTGAGTGATGGTAGTTTAAAAACTTTGCAAAATAGGTCCAAAGCGTCAGATTTAAATAAAATGTAAACGAATCGCGAAATAATCCGTAAAAAGTTTATCATTTCAATGTCTAGTAAAAGAAAAGACAACAATTGTCTTTTCTTTCCGCGAATACGAAAATAATAAAGAACTAACTTTTTATAGTAAGTACAGCTGGCCATTGTGGTAAATTTTAAACCGAAAAAAATGTGAATTTTTAACTAGTTATTGAGTTGATTTGGTAGGCATTACAAAGCATGAACGTTAAATCGGAAGAGGTTGTGACACAAGGTTGGTTAAAAGGATTTGCCACAAATTTAATAAGAGCGGCGGGAAAACGTTTTCAAAACACGCCCCGCTACTGGTGCAGGTTGCATATTTTGTTTGCTGTTTGACCAACCATTACTTAAGGCTTGTCACACAGCTGGCGCAATGTGTATGACGAAGTGTTTAATGTCTTTATAACCGACCGTTATCTTCGTATTAACTCGTATAACCGCCACAAAGAAATGATTCCTTAAGGCGAGAATTCTCAAACTTCCCATTGAGTTATGAGGCTATTAAAACTTCCTTCTCGAGTCACGAACGTTGATGATTATTTACCTAACTCATGTATTTTACTTATTATGAAAAAAGCAGACTAATATAGAATTTTCGTTTATTTGAGCGGGTACCTACTTACTTAAATAATTTATTTGCTCAATGTTTGGGGTTCCCTTAAATAATGTGACTCGGCGAGAGAGATAAAGTTAGTAGGTTTATTTGGTTGGGTGGGCATTTTTACTGTACACTTTTTTGTAACAATTGTTTCAAAAGTCACACGGCAGTCTACACGGCTTTTAGATTTCCAAGAGATGAAGTGATTTTATAATGAAAATCAAAGTTGAAAACGGGGCGAAAGTTATGTTTTGGATGCGAACATTGTTTTGCGGCTTCATAATTGTTGTTTCATTTAATTATCATACGCGCTCTGTTTAGTATGGAATCACAATAGGGATATGGACTATTTTTGGGAAAGTGTTTAAAACCATCCATAAATACTAAATAGAGCCCAAACTAGTTGTTATTATTTTTTTAATACAACTAATACCTTGAAAATAAGTTAATTAAAATTCCATTCCAAATTTCGCGCCAAAACGTGGAAACCCGCTGTAACGTCACTTGTTGGCAAACATTACCGAAGTTGTATGTAATAGAAAGTTATTTCGTAGTTTTGAGTTAATAAGATGGATTCTACATTTTATAAATGTTTTGCGGTGCCGTAGTGTGAAATTACTACTATTAAAACACCTAAAATCTATCTATTCACGTTCCATGTACAAAAACGATGCGGAAAATGTGGCTTCAACTAGCCCGTCGGGATCCAGCACTAGTATCTTGTGTCTGTGATTTCCATTTAGGTACTTTTAAAAATCAAGCTGGCTTTACCAAAAAATTCTCACAGTCAGCATCCTTGTATTTCAAGCACAGTTGGTGCATTGAACACATTATAACATAATCTTTGTAGAAATCTGACTGGTGTTTCAACAGCTGAACTTTTTTAATTGTTTTTTATTTCATTTCTTTTCACATGATGAATGCCACAGCATGTTTGCAACCTCCTTGAGAAGCAGCACAATCATGACATTCGGCACTCACTATTACACCGTTTTCTTTATCCACAACCATAGTGGCTGAATATGGTTTACTACAAATTTTATACTCCGGGCAAATTTTGCACTTAACTGTGCACAATTTTGCATCTCGTCGAAGTTGTACATATCCCACAGCATCGTCTTCAATATGACTGCCTGCTGAGCAACTAAAAAGGAATGAAACAATTTGTTAAAAACCTCAAAATCCTATTATTTTATATAACATTCAATTTTACTTTTGGACTTTATAAATACCTACGATTACTATTATAGTATATCCTGAGTAATACTGAGTATATTACTTACATAGAGGTCTTCACATTTCTAAATTCAGCAGAGCAGAAGTTACTATTTGTTGCGAAGAAATAAGCCACCGTAAAGCAATCAATTCATGGCAAATTTGAACTATCTGCCTTAATATATCCGCTTACCATGATAGGAAAGCCTTTAAAAATTGATTCAATAAGATAATTGAACGAATTTCGAAGAAATTTCACGGGAATCAAAATAATAATATTGTCCAAATATCAACAAACACATAGTACTGGACAGTGAAAATTCTTGTTTGGCAACAAGTGACGTTACGCATTTTGATTTGCGTTGATTGTCACGTCGTCACGTGACTTGTGGGTGAAATATTTAATTACATTTTATTAAATAAAAAATGAATCCTTTGGTTTTTGAAGAAAATATTGTGTTTTTATTATTTTTATTACAGAAACTACCTTTTATTGGTAAAATTATAGACTTATTTGAGTATAGTCCACATCCCTATTATAAGGGCAGAGATTTCACAGTGTCACAACTAAACTACAGTTAGCTTTTAATGGTTCTTACAGTTTGAATAGTACATTAACCCGATTCATTCAACGTGTATAGAATCAAACTTATAACATCCTTTTTTTTAACACGGCGCTTTTATTAGCTCGGGCTGTATGTATGTGTGTATGTATAAATAAATAATAAATAAATAAATGAAACTTTGCACACGTATCAAGAACCGATGACAATGCGATAATTTGATAAGAGTTTTCCTTTATCCTTATTAACTAAAAAACAAAAATAAAAAAAAAGTTTATAAAAAACAAAAATAAAAAAAAACATATTACTGTAGAGTAAATAGCGTGGGGTGCTTGGTATAGTATAAATTAAAATCATTCTATTATTGGAAACTATAAAAAGAAAACTATGAAAACGAAAAGTGCACTCCACGCAAGAATACTCTACTGTATATATTCTTTGTACTCAGAAATTATTGTTACGCCGGTGGGCTAGTGCTAAAACTTTGATCGTGTTTTTCCGTGCCTTGGAGGCGTTTTCAGCAGGCTGAAATACCATTTCAGGCCGTTTCAGAGAGTGCTCTAACACATACTAGTTTATCGAAATTTCACCCAAGTTGCCGTTGTTTTCAGGCGCCTGAAACATGTTTTCAGTCCGTTTCAGGCCACCCTCTATCAGATGACGCCATAACCTGAAAACCCGTTTTCAGGCGTTTTCAGGACCCCTTATGGGCCTTTGAAGCCCACTTCAGTATATGACGTAATTTTTAGTAGGAGTGAAAGAGATAGCACGATTAGAGAGAGACAGCTATACTGAGAACATTCCAGAAAGGTGTGACAGAGACAGCACAAGACAGGGATAGCACTATGATGCCGAACATTCGAGAAAGGTATAGGCTAGGCAAGACGGCATTTGGAAGGATCCCGAACAGTCTCGTACTGGGTAGTAGGTACCTACCGAATATTCGGGAGTCCTTGACGGCCGGTATATAAGGAGCCCGGGAATGCGTCCGAGTTTGAGTTTAATTTGGGAAAGCGACGAGTAAACATCGAAGCGAAAACTGCGACAAGAAGATTTTGGAGTGCGATATAAGTGTTTGTGTACTAAGTGTTGTAACGTAAAGTGTGTACAATAAATCCTACTCTACTTCATCGGTTTAGAAGTGCATTTCAATCTAGATCCCACACCCCTAGAACGTAACATTTGGTGTCAGAAGTGGGATTGAAAATGCCGATTACTCCGCGAGAAGAAGAGAAGGAGGGGATGCAGACCCGAAGTCGCACCGCTGCTGGAGACTCTGCGGGCACCGCCGGAACGTCAGACACAGCGGTACCAGCTTCAAGGACGCCGGAGATAGACGTCAACGCCATTCTGATCCTCCTGAAAGAACAGGCTAGAAGGCAGGAGGAACAGACCAGAAGGCAGGAGGAACAGGCTAGAAGGCAGGAGGAACAAGTCAAAATCCTGCAACAAGAGCTACGGGTTCAGCAGGAGGAACAGGCTAGAAGGCAGGAGGAACAAGCCAAAATCCTGCAACAAGAGCTACGGGTTCAGCAGGAGGAACAGACCAGAAGGCAGGAGGAACAGGCTAGATGGCACGAGGAACAAGCCAAAATTTTGCAGCAAGAGCTACGGGACCAGAAAGAAGTCCTCCGTGAGGTACACGAAGTAGCTGCAGAATGGAAAAAGGAGATGGCTGAGGTGCAAGACAAAATTATGGGCGTTGAAATTAAAGTTGAAAACCACGAGAAGCGCCTCAATGGACTGAACGAAAAAGTGGCGGGCCAGGAGAATCGCCTCCAGAAGTTGGAGATCAAAGTGGCCAACGGCACCACCAGTGTATCAGGTGCACCAGCCACAGGAGGTGAAAAGTTAAAGGTACCTCCATTCGATGGTACCTCTTCGTGGGCCGCATACAAGCTCCAATTCGAGATGGTTGCCGAAGCGAATGGCTGGAGCAAGGACTATGCTAAAACGGCACTGAGTTTGGCGCTGCGGGACGAAGCTCTCACTGTTCTGGAAGCGTTAGGAAAGGAGAAGACATACGACCGTCTTCTTGAAGCTTTAGAGGCACGCTTCGGTGACAGCCATCTAGAGCACGTTTACAGAGCTCAGCTGAAGAATAGGACTCAGGGGCATAATGAGTCGTTACAAAAGTGGGCACTTGAGATAGAGAAGCTCGTCCGGAAGGCGTACCAAGGTTCCGCAGCGACTTTCATCGATGGAACGCTTGTACAGGCATTCATAGATGGGATTCGGGACTTTGAAGTGAGGGCTGCTGTACGGCTGGGACACCATGGGACCTTGAAGGATGCGCTCGCCCATGCCCTGGAGGTGGAAGCTGTACGCCAAGACTCAACAAAATCCTTTAGGGTGCGCGAAGTTGCGGCCAGGGAGCCGATTGCTCCACCTCGGGAAACTGGGCCTCGATGCTACAACTGCGGGGAAAGAGGACACATACAATCAGGCTGCCCAAAAAGATCTTGGAGACAACGGGACTCGGACCGAACGGAGAGGCCAGCAAGCTCTGATAGTTCAGAGCGGCAGCAGCAGGGAAACGAGTAAAAGCCAGGACTGAGGGACGAGTGCTGGCTGGTGGTCAAAATGTCCCAGTTATGATCTCGCAGGCGAACGACGGGAACAGTCTGGCTGTCAAAGGAGAAATTGGTGGAGTACCATGTCACCTCACTATTGACACCGGAGCTTCTCGGACCGTGATCAGTTCTCGACTGCTGAAACACCTGTCCAGGGATCATCTAGTCCGACCAATGCATCTTCAACTGCAAACGGCTACCGGCCAGTACATCTCCGTCCAGGGGGAGCAGGAAGTGTCAGTGAAGATTGGAGAAAAGAAGTACTGGCACAAAGTCATCATTGCTAACATCGTAGATGACTGCATTATTGGTCTTGACTTTATGAGGAAGTACGAGTGTAAGATCGACATGAAAGGAGGCGTGCTGAAATTTGGGGCTTATGAAGTTCCTATGGAAGGTGGAGTGAGTGGACATGTCTTCTGCGCTAGAAGGACTACACTTCAACCGAGATCGCAAGCCCTAGTTCCGGTGACATTGCCGCACGGTGCGAGACAAGGATCTCATTCCTGCGTGTTAATAGAGAAAATGGACGGCAGTAAACCATGGATGCCAGCTCGCACAGTGGTAACGACGTCATCTGCAGCATTTATAAGGGTGCTAAATCTAAGTGACACTCAACACGTCATAAGTAAAGGAACCCTTATGGGAACATGCGAGGCAATCTCTTGGATACGGAGTTGCCATGGGTCGAAGGAGAACAAGTTACAAGAAGAAGTTGTGGAAATTGGAAAGTTATTGGAAAACTGCCAAAATGATCTCACAAAGGAAGAACTTCTTAAGGCACGTAATTTGCTAAAGCGCTATAGGAGCGTCTTCTCTGCACATGACAGTGATATCGGGAGAACTGGAGTAGTGCAGCACGAGATCGACACCGGAGATGTCATGCCTATTCGACAACGACCGCGGCGAGTTCCAGTAGCTCGAGAGAAGGAAGTGGAAGACATGATCAAGGAAATGAGGAGAGATAAAGTGATAGAACCGTCGACAAGTCCTTGGTGTTCTCCGGTAGTCTTGGTGAAAAAGAAGGATGGAACCATGAGATTTTGCGTAGACTATCGTTGACTCAACGATGTGACTAAGAAAGACAGTTATCCATTGCCTAGGATAGATGACACTTTGGACACTCTGCATGGAATGAAATGGTTTTCCACGTTGGATTTGAAAAGTGGCTATTGGCAAGTGGAAATAAAAGACAAGGACAAAGAGAAAACAGCCTTTTCAACCGGTAAAGGACTTTGGCAGTTTAATGTAATGCCGTTTGGATTGTGCAACGCACCAGCAACGTTTGAGCGGTTGATGGAGCAAATACTGGCTGGTCTCCTGGGTGATACGTGCCTAGTGTATCTGGATGACATCATAATTGTAGGCAAAGATTTTGATGACCACCTCAAGAAGCTGGAACAAGTTTTGTCCAAGTTGCGCGATGCTAACTTAAAACTAAGTCCGAAGAAATGCTTATTCTTCAAGCGCAAGGTTAACTACTTGGGACATGTGATTTCATCAGATGGCATCCAGACAGACCCTGAGAAGATAAGTGCAGTTAAGGACTGGCCGACACCGAAAGACAAGACAGCAGTACGTGCCTTCTTGGGACTTTGCTCGTACTACCGACGATTTGTAAAGAACTTCTCAGATATAGCAAAGCCTTTGCACCAGCTGACAGAAGAGAAAAGACAATTCAACTGGGATGATCAGTGTGCAGCAGCTTTCTCAGACCTCAAACAGAGACTTTGTGAAACACCGATTTTGGGATATCCAGACCCAGAGAACGAGTTTGTTGTTGACACTGATGCAAGCAATACTGGCATTGGAGGAGTCTTGTCACAGAAGAAGGGTGATCAGGAAGTTGTGATCGCCTATTTTAGCAAGTCGCTATCGAAGCCGGAGAGAAACTACTGCGTCACTAGGAGAGAATTGCTGGCAGTCGTCAAAACTCTGCAGCATTTTAGTAAATACCTGCTTGGACGCAAGTTCCGAATAAGAACTGACCACGCTGCTCTAAAGTGGTTGTTAGAGTTTAAGAACCCTGAGGGTCAGGTGGCACGCTGGATCGAACAACTGCAGGAATATGACTTTGTCATCGAACATCGCAGTGGAAAGTCACATGGCAACGCAGATGCCCTCTCTCGAAGACCTTGTCCTGATGATTGCAAACACTGCTTAAGGCAAGAGGGTAAGGACTGCGTGAAGATGTTGAGGACAGACACTGTTAGCGAAGAATGGAGTGATGAAGCAATGCAAGAAGCACAACAGGAAGATTGCGATGTAAAGCCCATTTACGATTGGATCAACGCTGGGGCGCCCAAACCAAGGTGGTGTGAGGTAGCTCCGATGAGTACCGTGACAAAGAGCTACTGGGCGCAATGGGAAAGTCTGGTTATGCACAATGGCGTACTGTGCAGGAAATGGGAGTCAGAAAACGGAAAGGATGCTCATCTTCAAGTGGTTGTACCAAGAAAGAGAGTTAGCGATGTTTTAAGATCCTTTCACGACGGCGCTTCCGGTGGACACCTAGGAGTAAAAAGGACTCTGATGAAGATTCGGCAACGTTTTTACTGGATAAACTGTCGGGACGACGTGGAAGACTGGTGTAGGAAATGTACTAGCTGTTCGTCAGTTAAGGGACCACATACACGCAGTAGAGGTGCGCTTAAAGTTTACAACGTGGGAGCGCCTTGGGAAAGAATTGCTTTAGACGTCGCAGGCCCGTTCCCGACCTCTGACCGTGGAAACAAGTACATCCTGGTGGTCATGGACTATTTCACCAAATGGCCTGAGGTATTTGCCATTCCGAATCAAGAGGCAGTCACAGTAGCGGAAACTGTAGTGACTGAAGTGTTTTGTCGGTATGGTGTGCCTCTTGAGATCCACAGTGATCAGGGAAGAAATTTTGAGTCTCTGGTGTTTCAGGAGACTTGCCGAGTCATGGGAATTCATAAAACTCGGACTACGGCCTATCACCCACAGTCAGACGGAATGGTTGAGAGATTCAATCAGACTCTGGAACGACATTTGGCCAAAGTAGTTGACAACCATCAAAAGGATTGGGACAGGCATATTCCGCTCTTTTTAATGGCATATCGAACAGCAGTTCATGAAAGCACGGCCGTAACTCCTGCGTGTGCTAATTTTGGAAGAGAACTACGTTTACCTGCAGACCTTCTGACCGGACGACCTCCAGATGCACCAAAGACGGTTTCGGAGTATGCAAGTGAACTGCGAAACCGGCTTGATGATGTTCACAGGCATGTTCGTGAACATGGATTGCAGGCCAGCGAGAAGGTGAAGACCAGATACGACCGGAAGTCTAACCAGACGAGGTTTGAGGAAGGATCATTCGTGTGGCTACATAACCCTATGCGTCGAAAAGGAAAATCACCAAAATTGTCGCCGAGTTGGGAAGGGCCGTACAAAGTAGTCACAAGGATCAACGACGTCACTTATCGGATACAGCGCAACGCACGTAGCCCCTGTAAGATTGTTCATGTTGATCGGTTGGCCAAGTACCATGGAACGAATGATGCTCGGGACGAGCATGTCTAAGGAGGGGGTAGTGTTACGCCGGTGGGCTAGTGCTAAAACTTTGATCGTGTTTTTCCGTGCCTTGGAGGCGTTTTCAGCAGGCTGAAATACCATTTCAGGCCGTTTCAGAGAGTGCTCTAACACATACTAGTTTATCGAAATTTCACCCAAGTTGCCGTTGTTTTCAGGCGCCTGAAACATGTTTTCAGTCCGTTTCAGGCCACCCTCTATCAGATGACGCCATAACCTGAAAACCCGTTTTCAGGCGTTTTCAGGACCCCTTATGGGCCTTTGAAGCCCACTTCAGTATATGACGTAATTTTTAGTAGGAGTGAAAGAGATAGCACGATTAGAGAGAGACAGCTATACTGAGAACATTCCAGAAAGGTGTGACAGAGACAGCACAAGACAGGGATAGCACTATGATGCCGAACATTCGAGAAAGGTATAGGCTAGGCAAGACGGCATTTGGAAGGATCCCGAACAGTCTCGTACTGGGTAGTAGGTACCTACCGAATATTCGGGAGTCCTTGACGGCCGGTATATAAGGAGCCCGGGAATGCGAACGAGTTTGAGTTTAATTTGGGAAAGCGACGAGTAAACATCGAAGCGAAAACTGCGACAAGAAGATTTTGGAGTGCGATATAAGTGTTTGTGTACTAAGTGTTGTAACGTAAAGTGTGTACAATAAATCCTACTCTACTTCATCGGTTTAGAAGTGCATTTCAATCTAGATCCCACACCCCTAGAACGTAACATTATTTTCTCTATTTTAGTAAGCAATAAAGGCGTGTTTTTTTTGTTTTTTTAAACTACTATTTTTGCTTCACCGGTATTAAAAAAATGGATTTATCTACAGAATTCTTGCTAAGAGCGTTGCTTATCCCTCCCTCAGCTGGTTTATATAAACATTTCTTAACATAGTTACAAACCAACAGACCCACAAAATCGAGATGTTTTCAAATGAATTCCTCCTTAGAAATCTTACGTCGATTACTTAAGTTCGAAACGAAAGTAAATGAAAGAAACGAAAATTTTTCCTGGAAGTAACAAACCGACAAATTGGATTAATGCCGGATAAATGGAACCTTTTACTAATCTTAGTATGTATTAAGGTCTGTTCACACAAACAACTTTGGTTGGAAACCAATATGTAGAATTTTTCAGCATGAAAAATCCGTATTTAAAAAAAAACAACGTCATAGTTATGCACGTTCAAACATCAGAAAAAGGTGAAAAATAAGAGCTGTATACTTGTATTTACTTTTTTTATATAACAATATTTTTAAACTTTACTTTTCAAGGATTGGACAGCGCATTAGTCGCAAAAAATAATACAAGAAATCGCCTTTCTGTTTTTTGTCAATTCAAATAACCACATCACTATCAATATCAATACCACGACCCAAATAATGTTACTGTTGTTTTCACAAAGATAACACAAATAAATAAATCAGATTTCACGAAACTGCCAGCTGTTTTATCCAATGCAAATTGGCCATTACCTCTGGATCTAAAAACATTGGTAAAGAAAAACTTTCAATTCACGCGAATACCGTTATTTTTGGCCTTATGTTATAATCGCTTCTTATCCAATTATGTACTTACTTCAAGCGAAAAAGACGGCAGAACAACATCCTTCTATGCGAGCTGCTTTATCAATGGAAGCCGACTTGGTAACCTCAGTTGTGTAGAACAAAATAACCCTCCTTTACCTAAGCATGTTCGAAGCAGCACCAAACAAAATATTCCTGACCATTTAAGAGTAAGTAGAATCCAAATTTAAACAGTCCTAGCTACCTTACTTACAACTGTTGCTACTACTCCTATTTTCAATCTCCTTAAATATTTTGTGCCATTTAGATGACCGACCAGCGATCCGCACTGAGCTTGCGTGGTGAAAGATAGTTCGTACCACCTCATAGTTGAGATGAGGCCTGTGCCCAGCAGCAGGACGTACATACGCTGATGAGATGAAGCAATATAGCGGCGAAGCTTAACGTAATGTGATAATCACCCAAACGACACAAAAATCTAAGGATGTGAGATTGAAAGTGGTTTAGTATGGTTACTTTTTTTATTTTTTTTATCATTATTTGGGATAGGTTTGCTCTTGACCCAAGACTAAGCCCAGACGAGGCACAGACTGAGTCTACGATGGAGCGAGCTCACCTGGAAGATGCCTGTTTACTTTAGCTTTGAAGATTTCTAGGTTTTAATTGCAGGGAAACACTGACGCAAGTGAGTGAGTTCTACTCTTTTACTTACCTTAAACTTATGTATCATCCCGTATCTATTGAGTAGCTCGTACCCTAGGTACTTGACAGGCGCGCCGCACGACGCTTCATGTAAGGCAAACACATCAAACGACCACTCGTCCAGAGTCTGAAACAAAAGAAATAATTAAATGTTACTAGTTAAATGGCTGTTAACGCTGCATGGATCATGGGTTTACTGAAAGTATTATGACGAGTTGATGCAAAGATTGGTTAATTATTGTTGTGTTTTTCGATTTTGTTGTAGCAATAGAAATAGCTGCTATGTAGTTCAATTTGTTTTTAAGTAGATTACTCGTACATAACTTTTATAATATTAGGAATTGAAATATTCATAATGGTTCTCCCAAGTCACAGGCTCTGCCTAGTTTGGGGACTCCTGCCAAAATTCAAATTGCGTTGCAATCTTCAAATTGCACAATGCAATCTGCTCTAAGTTTACTTATTATATTGTATTAAATTGTATTTGTGCAATAAATAAAAAATATTATTTAATTTATTATTTTTAATTAATTAAGTCAGCTGATAGATCGTTATCAAGGGCTTGTACGTTGAACGTTATTATTTAGGCTTGTATAAAGTATTTGTGTCGAATCAAACGAGGATCGCTGATCGACAAGACGATCAGTCAAAACTTTTGGCATTCTCTGAGCTGTTGTTCTTAGTTTTGGTTCTGTCTTAATCTGTTGTTGTACTATCTTGGAATCAGGGTGTGATGAAGCCGACCCTATCAAAGTGTCAGTTTTACTACCGTTACATTATAAAAATAGCCAATAGTAAATCGCTTCGTCGAAATTGGTGGAAAAACTCCCTAATCCTACTACGAGTATAACAAGCTAAGTATTGTAATGTGCTAGCGACCGTGAAATACAGCTAGAATGTAATGATCCCTACATTATAATATGTCATTCACTATCACTTTTGTACTTTTAATTTATCGTCAACGTTTTCGAAGTAAATATTTAAAAAAAAACGATCTTTTACCCGCGACTTCATTGGCATTAGGTAGTTTTTTGTAATGCGTTGTTTGCCCGTAATACCAATTTTATCCAAATATAATTCAAATCTTTGGTAATTTTAGAGTGAAAGCGATCAGATTCCTCGGAAAGTAATTATTCCCATGAAAATGAGTTGTTTTCCCGCGGTCAAAAGTAACTCATGTCCTTTCTTAAGACTCAAACTATCTCCTTACCAAATTTCAGTTAAATCTGTTCAGTAGTTAAGGCTTAAAAGCGATCGGCCTACTTGAATTTTCCCATGGGAATGCGTCATTTTCCCGCGGTAAAAAGTAGCCTATGTTTTTTCTCGGGTATCAAAGTATCTCCATACCAAATTTCATCCAAATTGGTTCAGTAGTTTAGGCATAATTGCGTAACAGACAGACAGACAGAGTTACTTTCGCATTTATAATATTAACTGGTATGAATTTGAAAATTTAGAAGAACTAGTAGTTAATTTTCACGCTTCAGCATTTCGAAATTCAAGTTTGAATTGAGAAAGTTGTGTAACTGTCAATTTTCAAATTGAACGAGACTTATCGCCAAGAATAAATATTCATCACAGTAACCTACATCAAATGGTACGGCGGCAAAGAGAAATTATAATTACATTAATCGCTGAGGGCAATCAAACAGAGATGTAGAACAAAGGGCCGGGGAGAATGAACGAGGAGCGATTTAAATTATTACGAAGGAAAAATTTCGGTACCGACAACATATGAAGGAAAGAAAACATTTTTAGAACTCTATACTCGTATGTTTCTATGGAATGCAAACAAGCTTGTTTGCTAGCTGATCATCGGCCAATATGAGAAAGATTTAATAGAAACGAATACGGACTGGAACATATTGAAAAACCGATAGACCAAGATCGATTCGTTGCAGACAAAATAAGGGCGTTTATTTATGATTTATGTATACATAGTAATAAGGTTTTAGCCAGAAGTAATTAACAGATGACTATAAAAGATGTATTGATATTTGTTTCTTTGGTTTACGCGAACAGTAGACTAAATGAGATACTGAGGTTAAATTAAAATGTAAATAAATCGCGAAATAATCAGTAAAAAGTGTCTCATATTAATAGATGTATTTGGTGTCACTAAAGTAGATATAACCTTCATATAATGTCCCAGTTATAGGAACACATTTTGGGTTTCAAAGTAAAACGTTTTATATATAGATAGGAGCGCTGCTGCTGACTCTACTCGTATAAGTTGGTACGAGTTGCAGTGCCTATCGCTGCATGGTACCGTCAACGTTCTCCATGGCTTGAGTATTTTTTAGATTTAAACCGACTTATTTAGAATCAAGCTTTTTATTAAAAGGTTGCCATTGCTGCTGACTTTACTTTAAAGCTACTTCGAAATTTGCGAGGGTTGTGTTGTATATAAGTACCGTATTGCTGAATGGTACCGTCAACACGCTACTTGGCAGCCAAGTGGCTCGAGTACCATTTAGATATAAACCGTCTGAAAACTTTACGTTATGCACAAAACTTGTCTGCAAACTGAGTGTGAAGCACTCTAGATATAGCTTTTTGTGTATGTGCTGTCAATGAAAAATTTAGATTTTGTTTGTTGTAAAAGTTAAATGTTTTTGTCAATAATAATATGATAACCTTCTAAAAGGTTCTAAAACCACTCCTTAAGCCGAAAATAAACGTGCGTGTTGCTTGCTATTATTTATGAATTGATAAATTAAAAGCAAGTAATTATTTTGCGTCGAATATAAACTTCTCTCAATTATCAAATGTTATGTTGCTTACAACCAGCCTCAAACTTCCTTCCTAAAATTTAAGACACCTCACCAGAAGTACTCGTTCTACTTTTTCTTTTTTCCTCCCATAATGCTGTAAATATTTTTTCCCTCCCTCATAAATCCTCTTTATTAATTTGCTGAAACAGTCCATTATTTTTGCGCCAAACTTTATTTAAAAGGGAATCCTAACATCAGACATGCTCGCATCTAGTTAAGAGCTCTTTTATAATTGAAAAAAGAAGAAAGTTGAAACATTTAAACAAGTTAAGTTGATACTATATCAAGATTATCAAAATGTTATCAAGATTTTGTTGCATCTATAAGCAGAGAGAATTCTACAAACATCCATTTGCCTCCCGCGATATTCTAACCCGCGATTGTCGGTTTTGTAGACGGAATCGCAAACCATAGGCTATCGTCATATTTGTTAAAGTGCTTTCGGAAGTTAAAATTTTAATTTGTAGTTATTTGTCTTAAGGAAAAATCTACGGATAAGACTTAAAACAAAGCGCTTAAAAAAGTAATTACTCAAGCATACCGCGAAACAAATTTTTTTATCAAGCCCAAGCCTTATTTAAGGAGTAATTTATAAAGAAAGAAAGAAATAAATTATTGTTACAAGATATCATTGGTAGCTTATGACGCATTATTGAAAGCAATGATTACTTAAGATTTAAAAGTGATGACTTTTCTTACAGTACGTACTATAAAAACCTCTGTCAGGTACAAGCAAAATTATTTTAACTGCAATTTCTAATTCAACCACATCTATGTGACCTAACTGGGGCAGACCAGTACACAGGTTGCGTTGCGTCCACCGTCAGTAATTGGACAATGGGCAAACGTGCAACCCTTGACCGAAACACGAGGCATACAGTGGGTTAACATTCTCGTTTTGTACTACAGGTTTACGTACGTTAACGTTGAAAATCACTGGTGATTTGTGCAACTTTTGGGATTTCGTATTGGGTTCTTTATCAGTGTATGGCACACTGTTATAGGTATGCCTCCACCACCATGTCTGTCTACTAGGGAATCAATTTCATCTTGTGTGTATCTATTTAAATGCAATGCTTACACTCAGCTAGAAATCGAGGGTTCAAAACTCACTTGACCAGGATTGTAACCAAGACAAGACGCGATGTTTTATAAGCATTCAATATGTTTCACCGTATATTGTTATCCACTCCGTTTGCAATGTTTAATTTTTGAAAACTTTGGTCTTGAAGCTATTATTCATACCTACACTTTAAACATACAGTTACAGATACAGCTCAAACCTAATGCCCAGCACAAAGCTGCCCCGATAGATCAAAGCTGGTTCAGGTGGCAATAAAAGCCCAGAAACAATAATAATAATAATTACCTACACTATTCAATTCAATATAGATGTATACATGTGTAATTCAATTCAATATATAGCGTAAAAGTTGGTAAAATCGTTTCATTATTTCAGTGCACCACTTTGGTTTGATTATTTGAAAATAGAGTGTTTCAGTTGCTATCATTGTATTGGAACAGCAAGACAAATAAAACAGTGCTGTACTAATATATTTTCTACAATACAAGTATGTCTGATCCGTTGGTCACACATATTTAGCGTATCAGATCATCGTACTTATCAAGAAACAACGAAAAGACACTTTCTAAAATCTTTTCAAAAATTTCGAATTTTGGTAACGATAAAAATGAATGAACACAGGTGTATTTCTCAAAATCAAGTATTCATTACTATTACTCTCACCTTCAAGACTCTAACGACGTCCTGTGGGAACTGCATAAGGGCCGTACTCGTGACCCTCCTGTAGATCCTGTCCACAAAGATCCCTGCCCTGATCGCGTGCGCCACCGACCGGAACTTGGGCTTCTCATCAGACTTTCTCTTCGCCGTTGCCAGCTGCCTCGTGAATGTCGACGCGAGCCACTCCCGGACCTCGGGGGGGACCGCATCTGGCTGAACCTCTGATAGTTCGTCATCCTCATCCGCCAGTCGCCTGCACACACAGCAATAAGTACATTAGAATTTTGCTTGTGAAATGAAACGTCATTTGAAGGAAGCCCTGGCTAGCAGACCATTATAAAAAAGATAAAAAGTAATTCGGTCTATTGGTTGGCATGGTTTCCGTTGAAAGCTGCTAAACTATCAGGATTACAATTTCTTGACTTGATTTTAACACCTGCGTCTCATATCTATTTGATAGGCTTAAAAAACAAATTTATTAATAATCTTAAATCCTACAACGTAAAACTTGATATAAATGTTAAAAATACAAATTGTAAGAGTCAAAGAGCTAAATCTAGTTTTAAGACTATAATGAGTTGTCATTCATTCTACCACGCACCGCTAGTACCTACAGTTATGTATGTCGTCGAGTTAATGTTATAGTAAGGTTATTGAAGAAAATCTATTTCTATTCCGATTTGAAGTATCCACATTCGGAGGAATTGCTGAAATAAAGCGATTGTTAGATGAAATGTGTTCAAATAAAATATATATTAAAAGAGATACACTCACTCAGTAGATTGAAGATTTATCGTAATATAAATTTTAATATTTATCAATTTTGTCCTCTTTTCATTTTCAATCAACTAAGTAAGGCTTCATTGAAGGCATCGTATTATCATAGTAAAAGCCTGCCAATTTTAAAACATGATGTTAATATTCGTTACAGTTCACAAAATATTGATCAGAATTGATTATTTCGAAGTGAAGATACATAATTTATTACGATCAGAATTTGTACATAGGCGATAAAAAGTGAAAGTAGAAATAAGATGAGAACATGCGATTCTCAATGTAGGTACACACACTAGCCTAGATGTTTGGGATACTTACATGCAGCGTGCTCAAGTATTGGAATCCATGGGTAAACGCAATGCTTTTCATCTTTAAACAATCTGTTTTCGACAGTAAACTAAGCTTACTCTTAAAAGAAATTACCAAATCCCTAAGTTAATAAATTTTCGCAAAGTGCAATGTAACGGTTTCCATTACAGAGCTAATTAAGATTTCTGCATTAACGTTACGGTATTGTTGGGTTTAAAATTCAGGCAGGCAGGCACGCAGATTCATGTTTTTCCTCATGAGAATATAATCACAAATTGTTATGATAGAAAGCATTGGTTTATTGTTTTTTCACAGACACACGACAGATCAAGCAGGTATTGAAGATGCTCAAGGTTAGTTATGGGCGGTTGTGTCTATTGCTATTTGAATAAGACCTCTAAGTTGAGGTCTTGTTTTAAAGTCTTAACGCCATCGCCTGTTATGAACACAGAGTATAATATCATTATTATATGAGCAAAATATCATGTACTTTCGGAAGTCATTTTACCACTTTCCAAACAAGAGCCCGTTTATAAAAGTGATTCCTTATTCAAAATAAGTCAAGTGACGTTAATAGCGCTGGAGGATTGATAAGGCGACAACCTATATTCAAATAGCAATAGAGTGTGATTTAACTGGTAACATCGACACACCTAAACACCAGGGTTGGGGCCGACTGCTGGCGCGCCACTGCCGGTCTAAAATAAAAGACGACGTCATTGGGACACAGAAAGGGAACTTTTCGAGGATTGGGAAGGTTCAAGACAAACAACATATATTTAGATGACCAGATAGTATTTTCAGTTACTCAACAGTAGCACGAAATGTTAATTTACAACATTATATTCACACCTCATCGTATGGAGATTCCCTAGGGATTCAAATGATTTGAATTTGTAACGTTGATATTCGTATATTTTTACTCTTACATGAAACTTTTTTCGAATAAAAAGAACATAAAAAAAGAAAAAGCGCCGTTCAAAAAATATTATAGATAGCATACAGCCATTGTAAAGAGTTTTTATTCATGAATCGAACATTTTTTAACTGACCACCATTCACATAACATAAAAAAAGCGCCAATCAGATGAAAAATAAATAAACAATTTGGAACCTTCCAATACTTTTTTACATTAACGATTACATAAATGTCGTCAAGTGTTAATGATGACTTAAATTCGGAGTTAATTTAATTAAGACGCTTTGGGATTATGAATAATCTATAACCGGTAAAATCTGAAGTTAAACTAAAGGCATACGACGATTTTAAAGCATGGAGAACAACAACAAAAAAGCAAAGTCCCTGTAAGTATTGCCTCACACACGGTGTGAAAAGTAGAGTATTCACCTCTGGAGATAAGGACTGTCGTAGTCTTGGGCTGATTGAATCCCTCACTTCACTCAGGATTCTATATGTACAAAGAGTCCCTCGCTACGCTCAGGATCCAAAGCCCGTGACACATGACAGTCCTTTACACCCTCAGTGCATAATCTACTATTTCTCAAGATGAATTTTTAGTGTAACTGATTATACTATCCAGGCTTGAATTACTTTGAACAACACCATATAAAACATTATGGACAACAGGGCAGTTATAATAATAAAATATGCAGTTAACAAGATAAGAAAAAGTGGAACAAAACGATACAAGACGAAGTAGATATAATAATTTGCTCATATAAAAAAGGTGAATGTGAATTTGAGTTTCAAAAATTAAAGTTCAATTATATTACAGAGGACGAAAACTAAATAGCATAGTTCAATGTTTTAATTTAAATTAAATAGTATAGCAGTATCATAAAAAATGTACTAAAGATTAAACAAAAAAATATTTTATATTCAAATAAAAAATTGCAAACAACACTCAGTGAAAAACCAAAAACGACTAAGCATATATGAAAAATATGAGCCTAAGGAGTTGTAATATTTACACATGCCCAGGATAGGTATATAATAGATAACGAAACGAAGACAGGTGACGATGATAAGTCACATGGATCAAACGTCACATAGGGCTAGTCGGAAACTAGTCTAATCGAGTAGAGAAAAAACTATCATTTGAGAACATGTCACTAGATTTTTAAAACTTTTTAAAATCAAAGAAGAATGTAATATAAAGCAACCTGTTCTCAAAACTGAAGATGGTAAAATAACCGACTAAAACCCAAAAAGGAACTTAGATGCTCTATCATTTTGGAAAGTCATGTCCAAATTGATAGAACTAGCAAAGTAATTGGGGAAGAGACAGTCTCTAAACTACCAGGAGAACAGGAAACTGAGAGAGTCGATGAAGCTTCAACAGAACAGAAAGACCTAGCACAGAGTGGACAGAAGGGAGGCGCGACTACTTGGCCATTGTCGGCGTTGTTGTAACGGTATTAACTTTGCTTCGTTCGGTTTCTCTACTGAGCATCTCGCCCAGCAAGGGGTGCGTAGGCGCCGCATGTGGAGCGTCGACTGCTGCGCGCGCGGCTGCCCCTCGTCACGCCTATCCCTGCATTAGACATAATCACTGGCGGCGCGAGGTGCGGCCACGGATACACCCTAAACTCGCATGCTTTGAATCCAATGGGAGGAACGAAAAGAAATAAAAATCTCAATGTCGGAGCATTTAACTTTCAAAAATAGGACTTTTGCACGCTTAAGGCTCTTTACCGAGAAATGTCTGGTTCTGATCGAGAGGTGTCTGGTCTGAAATATGGTTTAGTTAGAGATTCACGTTGCTTGTGCAAAAGCTACAACCCTAAAACTTGTATTATTATAAAAAAATAATTTAATCAGAGCTTTATTGAAGAGATTGACGTCATTATTCCCATTCTAATATAGTCCCTGCATACTTCCCTGGTACTCATTTTTGACATTATTTTGTAAAAGACCGGCAATTTGCGATACGACTGAGATAGCTTCACGTTTAGTGCAATTTTGTAGACTAAAATCCATGGTTAATGGAAAAAGGTAAAATTGCACTACGAAATTGCTGGTTCCTAAGTTCTGACAGTTTCATTTCTTAGTCAACTCTAACTTTGTACAGCGCAAAGCACATTCGCGAGACTTAGTACTTACACATATTAATAAATGCGACATTTGCATGGCTTCAACTCAAAGCTTGGTCATTAATTTAAATATTTGTGAGGATTCGTTCGCAGCTAGAACTTCAAAGGTATGGAAACCTTTGAAAATGTTCTAGATTATTTCTATTGATTTTAGATAATGTAGCGTTTGACTCACGAAATTATATGCTTAATTTTTGCCAAATAAGAAAGGATCATATTTTTATATTATATTTTGTGATGCTGTTATATTGTGAGCTATACTTATAAGATATTTAAATCTATATAGATATTAATACTATTGATCAGTATCTCAGTCTTCTTATAAAAACATGATTGCTGAAAATATTTCATTTTATTTCATAACAACCGAAGACTATTTCCTGAATAAAATATTGGTTTCAAGACCAAGTAATGGGCAAACAAAACGATTGATTCGATGTTTCGTATTCTTTTAATACTCTCTCGGAAACGAAAGATTTTTATGCAACAATTGTTTCTTTTTCACGGACTTGTTTATAGAGGTAGGTTTATACCTCCACTTCTAAGCTGTGATAAAAAATCCATCTACACTCACTATTGGACTAATGGGTGACTATAGAATTAATGAATTCATTGTTGAAATTGACGTATGAGGGATGTATATAGGCCAATAAGATAAGATGACACTGAAGAAGTGGTACGAGCCATACTCTATCACACGGGCTCAGTGCGGATTGGTGGAGGGGTTGTTTGTAAGGTAAGTGACCAACCGTACTGTCAGATTTTATTGAGCCGCCCGAGGGCCTCTGAAAAGGCTTAACGACTTATTAGTCGTTAAGTCTTTTCTATAGCCTTTTCTATGCTATAGATATAACCCGGGACTAACAGCTTAACGTGCTTTCGGAAGCGCGAAGATGCTCGTAAATAGACGTCACTCAAATGGTATGATGAAATGATGACTGAAGAGTGCGATCCAGTCAAAACATTTTTAATCTGTGTACAATACACAGAGATTATTACACATGGTAAAAATAGAAAACCTATATTGATACTTATATGTATAAGCTATTGTTAGGTACTGACAAAAAATAATACTTTTACTCAATAAAAGTATGCCTAGCCTCCCACCAGACACAATTTATTCAGTACAAAAGACCCGTTTTGTTAAAATAAAAAAATGTGCCGGAGGAAGCGAGCGAAAATAAACGGTTTTATTTTGGGGTTACATTTTATTAACCTACTGAGCTCTCAAAATATTATTTGGTGGAGCGAGCAGTTTAATGACAAGTATTTGTACCCTGGTTCGTTCGTGGAAACTCATCTTTTGCCCAGATCACACCTACAGCATGTGTTCTGTCGCCGCGACACGCGACTGTCAGCAATTTGGCCGCGATGATTTGTTGCCACGCTGTCATTCGCGAGTGGCAGCGACAGGTACGCCGTAGGTGTGCGCTGGGAGATTTTCTGCTGTACCGTTTCAATAATAGTGACAATTAGTTATCGTTTGTCCGTCATTTTCCACGTGAGATGCTTTTTGGACTAAACTCACTCAACTATAATTTAATATTAGTCCTCCTAGCCGATTTTGACCGCGGCGGCCAATCTCAACAGAGATCAGCCAACTACGCAGGAGATATTATAGTGCACAAGTGAGAGCGCAATACACAGATGACCTCACTGTTCCTTCACTCTCACAGTTCGATGAGACGGCAATCCGACATGTCCGGAGAGAGATCAGGCGCAGGACCAACGGCTTAACGTGCTTTGAGGCACGAGAGTGTAACACTGCCAACTTCCCGACTCCGAGCAGTTTTTGAGAAATTCATGACAGAAAATCTCAGAAACAATTACCTATGGCTCGACTTGGGATTTGAACCCTCTCGACCTCTCGCAAACATTGCCACTACATCAACGAGGCAGTCAACTATAATTTACAAAGTGTTTCAATGATAATTTGATAACAGCTAATTAAGTTTTATGTTAGCATATCAGGTCGCTTTTGTTGTTATAGTCGACACGATGTCATATCATTAGCGTTGTTCCAAAATAACAGGGTAATTCTATTATGGCTTACTATCAAATTTTGAGCTTGCCAATTAGGTTAACGCAACACAGCAATGAGCCATCATCGAAAACTAAATTCAATATCGGAGAATGGCTTACCAAAAACACCAATCAAATTCAACCCCGTAGTGTTTTGAAATAGGCAAATCCAGAGCCCGTACTCTGGTACAATTCGTCTTTATTTTCGAATCTAGCTAGCACTGTCGCTCGCACTGTCAAACTTGTGCAAGTGTAAGGGACGGCTACAGTAAACAATGGAAAAAGGCTTAGAGTAGGGCCTCAAAAACTAGGGTTCGCTCCAATTAAGTGCAGTTGGGTTCTCAAAGCAAACATTCTATTGGAATTCGACGTGATTCGCCTGGCCCGAGTACATGTTTATCTACTGACTTAGTGACACTAACTGGTTGCCAAAACGAGACATTTTGGGGGTTGTGTTGTGAGTCGTGCGTGAGCCCAGTGAAAGGCATTAAGCGATGAAGAATTTTACTTTACAAAGTATCTTTCCGGTTGAAAGAATATCTAACAGTGCAGACATTTCTGCGTAATCTAAGTTTGTAAAATAAATTGTCGCAGAAAAGTTGCTGGCGAAACTAGGTCTAAATCTGAGGGGTTATTATTAAAGTCTATAGCTTATTAAAATTGCCTAGATTTATTGCTTTTGACTGAAAACTTACTTTCAATAAAAATTGCGGGGAAAATTATTTACCAAACGTTGGACTTGACAGGTACTTAATTAATATGCATTGAGAAAAATTGAAGTATCAAGCAAGACTAATTGATTGACGTTTAGGCTGGTTTTATTTTGCATTTAGTTCGCATGGATTTAATTAAGGCTACGTGCAATTTATAGTCATAGCAATTTCAGATATGAAAATAAACAAAATTTTAAAAATGTCTCAAAAACTTCTCTCTTCGTCTTATTAAATTTGACAGTTCAAATACCTACGTCTTATGTTGCAAGCTAAAATCAGGGATCTTTCTATTTTAGTAAGTTTTTTGTACCACTTTAAGGGCCACTTCTAAGAGTTAAAAACAACTGATTCATGCTTAAGTAGCTACTTTAATCTGTTAATATTTTACATTTCGCCAAGATAGTGACGGTTTAGACCCGCCGGTACCAAGTGTCATTTTTTAGATAAAACTAACACTGACACAAAAAGTCTGATTAAGTCTTAGTTGGCCATTTTAGAGTTCGTAAAATTGGTCCAAATTTGCATGTCAAGTCCCGATCATCGTAATGTTTCAAGGGCAGCCTTCTAATTAAAGCTCTTTCGTAATTACTAATTAGTTTACCTTTTCTCCGCATGAACCACAGAGCGACGGGCTTTGTAAGGATTCTCTTTGCATAAAACTCATTTTCTTCCTAATGTCACGTAATGAGGTACAAATTTTATTACACTTCAATTTTATTAGGGATTTGTATGTGCACGTTTTAATAAAGATGTCATACATTAATGTTCAGATACTATTTATGTTTGTAAAAGGTAATCTTTGGAATTAATAAGACTGATTTATAAATAGATTTAAAATAGACACCTACACTGTTTGTGTGCTATAGGCTTTTTTTTTGGTACAGTTTGGTTTGGCAATTTTTTTTTAAATTAAATTAAATATTTAAACGCAACTTTTCATGATTTTTAATTTATCATACAATGCCTACCTTTTTTAACCCGCCTTAATTAATGAAAGATTTTAGGATCTACTTATATTACATAGTCCCTAGGTGCCTTATTCGGTCACAAAGAAAAGTTACAAATTAATAATACTTATCCATGGAAGCCCATTTCAAACCTAATTAGGTTTCGATCTAATGGCCCGGTATTAATTAAAGCGTGTCTCTATTTTACTCACCTTTTATGTTCTAAAGTTCGGTGGGACCTACTCATTAATGTTTGACGGAAACCTATGAGTAGGATTAGTAAAAAAACGTTTGTTTTATAACTTAGATCTAGGTATTCAAGTATTTGTTAAGTTTATCAACTAATAAGTAAGGTTAGGTTAGACCATCTTCTTAAATTGTTAGGAAATTCGGCTATGTACAAGTTGTATAAAAGCTGAAATATTTACAATTGCCCCTTTTAGACACGTATAAATACTTCAATGCATTTTATTGTTCTATGAACCTGAAAAGGATATCCATCTTAAAGACTTTAAGAATGAAAGCCCAAAGTAGGATTTCAAAAAGACCGAAAATAAAGCGATTCTTTCATGAATCGATCCAAACAAACTTAGGTTATTAAACCTTCACATCGTGAAAATACAAATGCTCCGACACTGATTCGAACGAATGAAAGCGAAATGAGATCAGTTTAAGCCACTAAAAGGGTTTATAAAGATTCGAAGTAACGAAAAATATAGATTGACGTTTCGGACGGATACGATCTGAAACATAGATGTTATGAGAGGTTTTGCCGATTAATCGATATTAAAAATTCGATTACGCTTCACAAATCGATTTAGATTTTTAATCATAAGTATTCCGATCCCATTTCTCCTAAAGATATTTTAATATACACATACAAAAAATGGCCACAGCTCGAGTAGGTATAATTATCTTAAGGCTAAGTAACCTTAATCAAGCAAGAACCAGTATTGTCGTAAGTGAAATCTTGATTGATGATCACGATTACCAACTGTAAGAAATTGAAAACTTTATTTTACAATGAATAACTAAATACATTTTTTTTTACCCACGACAGCACGTCAGGATAAATACTGCGGTATCTTTAACACTTGTAATAAAGGCGTTTTTACAACAAAAATGGTTAGCCTGATGTTCTAGCCACCTTACCTTTCAATCGTTTCATGTGTCTATGGGTTAACCTTATTAAAAGCTTAGATAAGTATCCAACGACAAAATACAAGACTCTCGTTACCAAAGTAATATCAACGTATAACACAGCAACGTTTTAAGATAATTTTGGTATCCCTAAATATTGCGTTCCATGATTTCCGGGGGTGTTTGTGAAGCGTAATCTCACTACAATAACGAAACCACTTTGTCATCAAAGGGCTGAGCGACAAATAAATTAATAGTATACATACTTTGTTTCGTCTATATAGACGGCTTCTAAAACTTTCGCCGCATACTGAAGGTTCTTTTGTAGTGTCTCGGCTGATATTTCACCTCTGTTTAATTGTCTTAGGAGATAGCGTAATCTGTGGACAAAGAGATGAATTAGTTAGTTTCCATACTAATGTCTTAATCTGATTGTTTCAGCACGGACGGAGAGGTAAGTTTAGGCAAATCTTTTGATATAGTTTGCTCGCTGTGTTTGAAAGGTGTTAAGGTCTTAATTTACGACGTTAATACGAAAATCTAAAACCGTCAAAACGATAATTGTTTGTTCGTTTTATGACACAAGTAGATACAGATGACAGGACGTCAAGGTAAAAACTGTGTGGCAACATATGCGCATGTAAAAAGGGCGTAGAAATTCATAGCGTGATGTGTCTTCTGGTACACGTTATCTTTCTGACGTATGTCGTTTCTCGTAGTAGGCTCCAGTACCTTATCAGTAAATAAGAGGCATAAAGTTAATTAAATCTTAACTTGTTGTTTCAGTTTTTGCTAAGCCTTAGGCAGCCAACGTTCATCGAAAAGTTTGTGTGTTTTTATAAAACCGTTTATGTTAAACACCAACATATTTTTCAACTATCTTTTAAGCCAAATAGTTATAATTTGAGAACTAAAGATTGCCTCAAGGTATTAAGAAAGATTAGTAAAGTTTCGGGTATTAATACATTGGCTTTTCTCCAAAAATCCAAGTCTGGATCAACACCGCAAAGGTTGCGTTCATGGAAACGGCTTTTATTATATTAATTTGAATTATATTTGAAATTAATTTTCGTTGAAGTAGGCAAGCAGGTATTAAACAATTAGTTCTTGATGATTAATGTTTTTTTAGGGTTCCGTACCTCAAAAGGAAAAAACGGAACCCTTATAAGATCACTTTGTTGTCCGTCCGTCCGTCCGTCCGTCTGTCAAGACCGTTTTTCTCAGGAACGCATGGAGGTATCAAACTGAAATTTATGTATGATACTTAGGTCTACTGTCCCTGGAAGCTGTAGAAAAATCAACCTTCTAAGCCAACGCAATCAAAAGATACAGCCATTTAGGCCGCAAATTTCCGCAAATTTTCGAAACTCGCACGAGAATCAAAACCTACAGGGTACTTCCCGTAAACTTAGAATCTTGAAATTTAGTACGAAGTCACGTCTTAAAGTACAGATATAGGAAAAATTACGAAAACCGTAAATTTTCAGTATCATCATATAAAAAAAAATCTTTTTGAAAAATCTTTTTTGACAATTTCAAAGTTACTACTCCTTATCTACAGGTTTGTACGGAACCCTCGGTGCGCGAGTCCAACTCGCACTTGACCGGTTTTTTAAATTTTGGGGCCTATTTACAAAATATCCAATACAAACACTAAGATAAGTAGAGATTTCAACTACGTAAATAATTATGTACCATTTCTAGCACCTCAATATTTTTCTTCTTTTTTCTTTGAATATCAATTTGTCATATTATAAATCAACTTTTTGTCAAGCATCTACGTTCACACGACATTGTCCTGCACGTATTTTTTTCGTATACGTCTTAACGTATAAAGAGTGGCAAGTCAACCTACATAGATTCATTCACACCTCGATTGTACTGCAAGAAATGTATACGAAAAATACCCGTTAAACAAAACAGTAGATAAATAAATCCGCAACCTGTTTTTTTTTTTCAAACCAAAACTAACGCAGAAGCATTTCATTATACGCATACATTTCGAACTAGTATTTACGATGCGCCCTAATGTATACTGATAATTATGTTTGTTTGTCCCAAATTTTAGATGGATCGTTAGAATATCAGAATGTTATGCATTGAACAAATATGCCCATATCAAATCCGTCCGTTCCACGTCAATTTTCGCTAAAATTGTGGCTTTCAGTAGGAAAACTGATTGACAGTCTGACATATTCACGCACAGCCTAAACTACGAGTACCAAAATTAGATCGTTAAATCTCGCTATTTGCTACAACTTAATTTTGCTGCTTGTAAGGTGAACAAATAATTTAAATTTAACGTTTATTTTAAAACTCAATTTGAAAAAGTGTGCAAAAAAGCTTTAATATCCTGAGCGTCGTATAAAACCCAATCGGTGCAAACGATTTACAAATCCGACCAATGCCTTCATATGAAGCAACTTTTCCGAGCGAAAGTTTTCAAGCACTATCGTTAAGTCCAATATTCCGTGTGTGCACGTAATGGTTTTCCATTCGCCTCTTTTCAGGACAGACGACAGCGCATTAAGATCAAGTTGCTGCATCGTTCTCAGTTGAAAAAGGGGCTATTTCGCTACAAACATGTGCAGTGTGATATGCACAATGTAGAATATTCGTTCTTCGGTAATGTTTCTTAATAGTCTCAATGGACAGCGAGGGTCTGAGTGCCGGTATTGCAATTGTACTGCCCTTCTTTCAATTACTTAAACGTTTTAGGGTGTGAAATCGGTTGTGCAGAACTTCTTGATTAATATTTGATTCCAGTGAAATATCATTTTAATAATTTGTTCATTACCAGATTCTTACCGGATTCTTACGTTTCATTTAACGAGTTACTTTCACAATTTTTTTCTCCGCATCATTGCCAACACAATATTCAGCATATTTGTGGAAACAAAGGTTTCTTTATTATCACTAATCGCGTTGTAATAGTCTGCTATTATCATCGTGTAATATCAGTGAACCGGACGGAATCGATGTTTGATCTAAAGCGCTATACCGTAGCATTTAATTTGTATTTACGACTGTAGCCAGCCCGTTCGCTTGCAATGACTAGCTAGCATGAGTGACTGAGATGGATACAACATGAACCTACAAAAATGGGCTCCTAGTATAGGACGTCAGCACGGACCTTTGATCTGTGTGTGAGGCCATTGATTGAGGATAATATGCGAAGCGACCAAAGACCTCAATTTGCTGACTAGAGGCTTATGTGATTATGATCTAGTCTGCGAATTTGCGGACACACACAACTACAGAATTGGTGAGCCCAAAATTTATCGGAAGAACTATGAGAGTTTTGGCTCTAAACTAGCGATCGATTAAGGAATGGGAGACACAAATGTTTATTTTGACAAGCTTTTGATCTGGCTTAACCTGTCCCGATGTTTATCTGTTTGTTAGCTTGATTGGTTTGTAATCAAATCTTGCAAGCTAAATTTCACACACTTCTCAGAGTGGGATTGAGCTGAGAATTTGTAATAAGAGTACACGCGGATGCTTGCAATAAAATCTTGGCTGCTCAGGGACTATTTCCTAAGCTCTCCACTAAGCAGAAGACCGAAGTCCATGGAGAAGTCTTCGGAAACTATTCCGTCGAAGCCAAGATCCTCAGCAATAAGGGAATGACTTGATAAGGAGGATCCAGGTCTTAACTAAGTGCGGCCTTATTGCAGGCGTCGGGCGTGTCGACAGCGGGCAAGTGCTCTGTGAACAGGTCCAGCTGGTCGTGTTGTTCGTCTGTGGGAGTGGATCAACGGTCTTACACCTCGAGGATGCTGGAATAGCTGGCTAAGGGGTGTTAAAGGACAGTCTGGCCTGGGGTGCAAAGTGATGAACTGCTGCAAATTTATTTGTTTTAAGGCGTTGCCTTACCTAAGTGTGGCCTTATCACAGGCGTCGATCGTGTCGACGGATGGCAAGTGCTCTGTGTCCAGGTCGAGCTCGTCAAGTTGTTCGTCAGTGGGAGTGGAACAACGGTTTTACACCTCGAGGAAGCTGGAGCAGCTGGCTAAGGGGTGTTCAAGGCGTTGTCTTACCTAAGTGCGGCCTTATCGCAGGCGTTGGGCGTGTCTACGGGTGGCAAGTACTATGTGTCCAGGTCTAGCTGGTGGAGTTGTTTGTCAGTGGGAGTGGAACAACGGTCTTACACCTCGAGGAAGCTGGAGCAGCTGGCTAAGAGGTGTTCAAGGCGTTGTTTTACCTAAGTGCGGCCTTATTGCAGGCGTCGGACGTGTCGACGGCGGGCAAGTGCTCTGTGTCCAGGTCGAGCTGGTCGAGTTGTTCGTCAGTGGGAGTGGAATAATAGTCTTACACGTCGAGGAAGCTAGAATAGCTGGCTAAGGGGTGTTCAAGGACAGTCTGGCTTGGGATGCAAAGTGATGAACTGCTGCAAAATACTTATATTTTTGTTTTCAAGGTGTTGTCTTACCTAAGTGCGGCCTTATCGCAGGCGTCGGGCGTGTCGACGGCGGGCAAGTGCTCTGTGTCCAGGTCGAGCTGGTCGAGTTGTTCGTCAGTGGGCGTCGAACAACTCTCGGTCTTGCTCCGGCTGGAGGACCGGCGGACTATCGTCAGTGCGCCTTGTTCTGTGAAGGAGTGAGAAAGACAGTGATAAAGTGGTGTAGTGTTTTTGTAGCATGTCATAATTTAAAAAAAAAATAAGTCAAGGATGACTTTACATGGAGTCTAAATATGTCAAAATCATGCAAATGACGAACAAGCCGAGGTGATATTTCTTATCTTAATGTAACTTTCTCAAAGTGTGTAAGTATGAAAAAAATTGTGTAACGTATGCCTTCACAACATAATATTATATACACTTAGCTCAAACATGCCAATTCATAATAATAACTGTATGATACATTCTCATTAACACATAACCACAACAAAAAAGCCTTTGATGATGTATTGTAAATTAAATTTAGGTATTTACTACAATAGTATAGGTAAACTTTATGTATTGTACACAATATAAAGCAATAATAAACACAACTGAATATGACATTTTCATTAAAACAACGACGCAAAAATGAAGGTAGTTTCCAGCGAATAATTGGTACCGTAATGAAAACACGGGAAATTGCAAAAAGCCGTAAAAATTGGACAAACGTGTAAGCGGAAGCATAATATTTATTCGTACCATAAAAGGGAAAATATTTCCAAACGAAGATATACGAGTAGACGAAACACTTTAAGCAGAATATGAGGTGAAAATAGTAAGTACTTATAAGGATGTTGGACTTAATTTATTTACAACCCCTGGCGAAAAAGAGGGTTATCAGCTTGACCCCTATTCTCTTTGTGTGTGTCGGTCTGTGGTATCGTGGCAGCCGAATGGATAGATCGATTTCAGTGCAGTTTTGACGTGACAACGTCTTATAAATTGGTTTGCCGGGTGACACTTCAAGAAACTGCGTTACGCTCCGCTCACGTTCCGCGCTCACAATGAGAGCGAGTGAGAGGCACGCGTCCCTTCGACTCGGGCATGGTTAGCCCGCCTAAGAGCGAGTGAGACAGACATAAAAAGTGAAAGGCACGCGTCCCTTCCACTCGAGCACATTAACCCGCCTAAGAGCGAGAGAGACAGAGCGAGAGAGAGAGAGTGAGAGAGATAGGCATACACACCGGTTCATGTTATACGAATGAATATTCACATTAAAATTATTTTACCACTCAGTCGTTGTCACGTAAAACTTTCGCCCGTATACCGACTTTACAGGCAACCACTGTTTTTTTCGAAAGATTATTTCATCGTGGTGGTTCTTAGCTAGTTAAAATCAGTTTAGCCGTTGAAACTCACTGTTTTCTTGGCTCATGTCGGGGATCTTATTTTATTTCTAGTCAAAGCTATTGTAGCCATTTAAATATGTAGGGTTTCTTGAAATATTCTTTTAATTCAATGATAAATAATTCAATGTTAATTTGGAATCGAAGTCAATGCCAGCTGCTGCTTACCTTATCAAATGTTACTATCCTTTCGTTGAGGACAGTATAAGCACATACAGATAATTAGTTTTACAGAGCCTGTAGTTCTAAATTTCACCAATAAAAGTCAATATCAAAACACAATTAAATATCATTATTTCTTATTCTAAAAAAACGGTACAAACCCAAGCGTGTACTGGAATGTGATCCCTTACAAAACGGTTCGACCCAATTGTCCGTCCTCTCTTTGAAATGAAAACATAGTGTACCTACTTCACACGTTTTGTTGTCCCATCGAGCACAACCCAAAAGAGAACCTACGTAGTAGTAAGAGCTGTGGTGTAATGCTCAAGAAGTTGACTTTTAACCAAGCGGTCGCGGGTTCGATCCCCGCACAGAAAAAAAATGTATTTAACATTCATGAATGTTTGTTTGTACTGGTCTGGGTGTGTATGTATTTATTTAAGTTTATTTGTAATACCACTGTTGATTCCGATATCTGTAACACAAGTGCTTAAGCTACTTACCACGGAGTCAGATCAATGTATATGATGTTGTTGTATATTAAAAAAAAGAACAAAAACATTTGGAAAATTATACAGTACGGTCAACATCATTAGGGGCTCATACGGAGGAACGAGTTAAAATTTGACGTACCCTGCAATCTTTTAGCAGTCTTTTGACGTGACAACGTCTTATAAATTGGTTTGCCGGGTGACACTTCAAGAAACTGCGTTACGCTCCGCTCACGTTATGCGCTCACAATGAGAGCGAGTGAGAGGCACGCGTCCCTTCGACTCGGGCATGGTTAGCCCGCCTAAGAGCGAGTGAGACAGACATAAAAAGTGAAAGGCACGCGTCCCTTCCACTCGAGCACAGTTAGCCCGCCTAAGAGCGAGAGAGACAGAGCGAGAGAGAGAGAGTGAGAGAGATAGGCATACACACCGGTTCATGTTATACGAATTCACATTAAAATTATTTTACCACTCAAAGTCGTTGTCACGTAAAACTTTCGCCCGTATACCGACCTTACAGGCAACCAATTTTTTTTACGTAGTAAATGTATGACTGTCTCTATTAGGTATGTGCTCAACGGTTGTCCTTTTGCAAAGAGGCGGCCATTTTAATTCACGTATCCGCGCACAGTGAAATGCTGGGTATCGGAAAACTGTAAATAAAAGTTAAAACGACAACTTGGACTGTTAGGGTTACCGTAAAACCATAAAATGGAATAAAGTTCTGGATTGGAGACCCTTCGCCCAAAAGCGCAGCGTAGGACGTCCACCGACAAGATGGACAGACGACCTTGTAAAGATCGCAGAAACACACTGGATGCGGACCGCTTGTGATCGGTCGATGTGGAAAACTGTGGGGAAGGCCTATGTTCAGCGTGGACGTCCTTTTGCTGATAATGATGATGATGAATGATGGAATAGAGTTAACCGGGACAAGGGATTTTGTTTGAATCATCGTTGTTTATTTTTAGTGACGTCTTGCGTTATCTATACTGAATCATTCGTGATATTTCAAAGTTTCATTACTTAATGATTTAATAGTTATTTGTGTGGCTAATACTCGTAATCTATCATATCGAACTGCTTTAAGAAAATAACTGCACCAGTTGTGGTAAAAATCTAAGTGGTTAGTAGCATCATGATACTACTAGACCATACAAAGATCGTAAGAATATCTTGTAACGAAATATTTTTCTCTTCAAAATCTTAAGAAAAGACAAAGCACTTACGAACAGGCGATCCATCTTAATGTTTCAGAAATTAGATAGAAAAATGCGGCGAGCTATAAAAAACACTCAATCATTTTTAACGTTCAAAGAAAATTTTAAGCAAAAAATAATATCTAAGAAGACGTATTATTAATTAAACTGATTATGTCTTAAGTAATTGAATGAGCTTCTAAGAAGGGCTATGGTGTTGTATTAATTTTGATTAGTCAAGTTACGTTATCTAAAATAGGACAATAGTTCCTTAAATAGCTTGCTCAGAGTTAGAACTCTATTACGCCAAGTTGTAACCGAAAACCAAGTTCTCAGAGCGGTTCAAATCCTGTCAACACACATTCAGTGTAAACAGTTTGTCACCGTCGCCATGGCAACGGATAAAAGTCAACAGACAGGGGCGCAAACACTGGAAAGGCTGCCCTGCAGATTGTGGACAGAGGCTAAAAAACATTTTTAGATGTCAAAAGTTTAATACTTCCAAAGTAACAATAGGCTTGTTTCCACTATGAAAGAAATATTCAAAAACTGATTTTCTTTAAAATAATTCATAATTTCAGATGCCTTTACACTAATATTTTTCTGCAGTTCGTATTATTTGATTTTTAATTGGAATTCAAATGATAATTAGTCACTCAGTCGGCATTGCACGCGATGACGTCAAAGTGTGTTATTCCCATACAAGCTCTATGAAGAAAAGCGTTTTGACAGTTGATAAAAAGTACGTCAACGATTGGTGGTGTCAACTACCGTATTTTGGTTACTAACACATCTAATGGTGGCAGTGTTCGGGACTGTGACGAGAGAACGCTACTCGTGACTCACTTTTCGCTTTAAGCTTAAGGTTGTAAATGGATTGTAAGAATCAAAAATGCTTGGGCTGTATTGCAATATTTGCAACGTCAGCGTTTAAAAAAACCCAGTAAAATTACATATATTCAGTTAAAAGTGTCATTAGACTTAGTAAGTAGTTTCAAGAATTTCCAACAATTGCATTGTGATAGCAATTTGCGGTTAATTAGTATGTCATCCGGTAAAAGGTGTCATAAACTGTCGGCACAATAGCAAGCTTAACAACTAAAACAGAGGTATCAACTATTTACTGGTAAAGGGTCAAAGTTATACCTGTGATTATACGCCGGTACGGTGTAAATAGGCATGATGACATCTATCTTAGGTATTTTCAAACCACGGCGTTTAATAAACATAGCTCCTATGAAGTAACTAGTATATTTCCAAAAAGCTGTAGAAACCAATTTTAAACACATAAAACTCAATAAATATTCGGTCAATTGACTCCGATTGTTCATACATGACCGTGACGTCACGTTCTTGTATTCCCATACAAAAGGAATGAAACCATTCTATGAAGGCAGGCCGTGTTGACAGATAATAAAAAGTATGTCAACGATTGGTGGTGTCATCTAGCCTATTAATACATTGCTAACGATCACACTTCTTAACGCTGTTTGTTAAATGTCTGTCAAGATGGTTCATATTGATACACCATTTAGATACTAAACTAAACTTTCCTTAAGAAAGATTTTTATAAGCTTCAAAGGGATTCTTTTCTCTTACAAAATTATTCACAGGCAAATAAACATTTTTTCCTTAACATTTTTTCATGACGACGAATACTATTCTCATTTGATATCGGCTCATGAAAATACATACAATGTACAGACGCAAGCACATCAAGGTAAACACTGTCTGCATCTTATATAAAGCTACACACAATGGAGTTACGGGCGATTTTGTAATAAAATGGGTATCTTGATGTGCTTTCCTTTGTACGATAAGAATACATGAAAGAAAGCGGTTCAGTGCAAAATCTGTTTCTTTACGACATTATCCGCGCCTTGAAGAAATGTAAATAAGAAATGTGAGATGTATCATCACGACCGCTTGGTACAGTGCAGTGGTCCCCGCAGGTCGGACTTCTAAAACCAAGGGTCGCGGGTTCGATCCCCGCACAGTACAAGCATAAGTGTGCATGAACATGTGTGTTTGTACTTGTCTGGGTGTTTTCTATGTATAATATGTATTTATTTACAAAAAAAAGTATTTAAGTATGTTTATCCGTTGTCTAGTGCCCATAACACAAGCCTCGTAGCTTAATTTGGGACCAGAGAATTGGTGTGATTATTTATATATTTTTATATTTATTTATTTAATTTGTATACGCCGCCTTTGGTTTCTATTTCCAACTTCTACACTAACGGCCGTGCTCATTAACCTACTATTAGTTTAACTTTGATGGCCACTGGAGTTATTCCGAAGCAGTTAATCTATCTCTTACCGTCGTTTCAATAACAAAAGCTACTTTATCTTTGATGATGATGATCTATCCGACCGTCTTCGGCCATGGCGACCACTTCGACTCCTAGTTGGTTTGGCGTTGATGCGCTCGTAAGTGGCTGATGTAGCCGATTATCTTTAGTCATAGACGGTTAAGTTATCCTTGGTTATACTCATAGTATCCCTCCAAAACGTTTTGTTATAACATGATTATAAAACGATTTCATGATTTAATATCATGTTTATTGTTGTCTTGCAGTTTTAAAGATCTCATATTAATATTTCCTTAATAGTTGAATTGAAAAATTTAATCGTGCCAAAACGCTTTCCAACTTAGGTAGGTATAGGTACTTGTACTCTAATTAATGTTAATAAAAATATTTTAGGTATGATGCGCATTTGCGCCACACGTCAAACTGTACACTGCGGAATCTCATACTTACGTTATAAGGGTGATTTTGCAATGAAAATGAGAAGCTTAATGTCTAGCCGTGTGTAATAGGTAACAAATGAAAGCTTATATAAATGATAACATTTACTCACCGGGGTGATGTTAAGCTTCAAATATGGTAACATCATCATGGTAATATTTTTATGGATAAATTCAGCGTCGCAAAATTCAGTATGATAAATAATTCAATTATACGCTCTGCATTGTACAGATCCTGTACCTGTGGCAGAATTTAAAAAAAAAAAACCAGCTTCATACATCTTGCTGTCACTTTCATCACTAAACAAAGCCATATTCTTTAATAAATTAGAAGATTATCAAATGGTTTTTTTTTGACAGATGGATAAGTCAAACTAACTAGAGTTAATTAATAAAACGCTCTACGATAATTTCGTATGGCTTTCTTATCTATAGTAAGCGGTTGACCCTCCCAAAGATAGATAAAAACTTAAGATATAAAATTCGATCTATCTTAGTTTATTGAAACGCAAAATTGCAGATAAAGCTACTGACGGTAGCTACTAATTTATCAGATTGTTGAAGGTTAGTAAGTTATTGAGACCGACCGTAAGTAGGTAATAGGTATCCAGCAACCGGAACATTTGCGGTGATCCATAAATAATAATAATTTATTGATATATTCGGACAACAAAAGATCCAAGTAGGGTTAGTAAACAATACATCTTACACACCTATGTTAGTACCTAATAACTAATCTGGTGCATGTATTCTGGCTTATGTGCCATATTAAGGGACAAAAAATACTCACATCGAAAAAAAAAACACAATCCTAATCGAAGCTTTCTTACGCTTACTTAGAGGACAAACAACCAAAGCGGACATGCCCCTATTTTGACGTGACAACGTCTTATAAATTGGCTTGCCAGGTGACACCTCAAGAAACTGCGTTACGCAGTTACGCTGCTCCGCTCACGTTTCGCGCGAGAGAGACAGAGCGAGAGAGAGAGAGAGAGAGATAGGCATACACACCGGTTCATGTTATACGAATGAATATTCACATTAAAATTATTTTACCACTCAGAGTCGTTGTCACGTAAAACTTTCGCGCGTATACCGACTTTACAGGCAACCAATTTTTTTTAAAGAAGAATTTGTTTAGTCTAATTTGTGAGCGAGAGAGAGAGAGAGAGATAGGCATACACACCGGTTCATGTTATACGAATGAATATTCACATTAAAATTATTTTACCACTCAGAGTCGTTGTCACGTAAAACTTTCGCGCGTATACCGACTTTACAGGCAACCAATTTTTTTTAAAGAAGAATTTGTTTAGTCTAATTTGTGTAAGTTGTCAGTATAGGCATAGGCAAATTGTCCCGCCGAAACATTGGTTGATATGGTCGGCGATTTTTTCCAAAAAGCATGCAAAGCATGCATTTCCAAAGCATAAAGAATCCATTTCTCAAAAATCGATATTTTTTCCAATTTGCTTATTGAGTCTATATTTTCAAAACAAATACAAACCTGAAATAAAAGACACTAATTAAAAATTCATCTAGCGAGTTTTTCAGTAACTACGTGAAGAATTATCATTTCTTTACATGTTTCGTTACATGACTTGTACATTCAATTAATTGTAAATAATTTTATGATTGTATCGAAGCAGAAATAATCGAATCTCGATTTTGGAGGGTGTAATATCGATTTAAAAAATGGATACTTCGATTAATCGATCTCAAATCGCCATGCCTAGTAGGTAGGATTAATTTATCTGTTGTTGGAGCTTGTATAAGTGCTTCTTGTGGGTCTGAATGCAGTAATAAAAACATTTTAAAGATTCCATAATAACAACGTGAACATAAAATTCTATCCGTGTCTTAAACATCTCAATTATAAGTTACCGAAGCAAATTGATATTCAGCTCGAGTTTGACCTGTTACGCTACCCAAGTTATTTCTAGCTAAATATTCAATAAGCTCCGAAGGTCTACTGCGAAATTCCAAAATCCGTAAATATGATAATCAATCTTTTGTTTACTATGAAGCATTTCATACCCGATATCAGATCGAAGTGCGTATTTTCAGATTTGCTGGATCATACATTGATGTATTTAAAAACGAAAACGCTATGAAATAGGAACAGACAAACCGCACTGAGCCCAAGTGGTTGAGCATGGCTCGTACTTACCACCTGCTATTTGAGATGAGGCTTGTGTCTAGCAGTGGGACGTATATCGGCTGATGAGATGAGATGAGTAATAGACTTTCGATTATATTCACTATCGTATCATTCGCAATTTCTTGCTTCGTTATTCGTAGTAGGCCGCTCAGATCATGGCCGATTTAAATTCAGTACGTAAACTCGATCTCATTATCGGGATAAAGCGAAATTGGAATTTTATTCGAGTGCTGAAATGAGCTGTAACCATCTCAATTCGATTCGACGATAAAACAAGCCTCGTAATTACTTAGCCAATTTCTATTGAGTAGCTGAAGCGATCGTTTTATTTACAACTCTGGAATTTAAGGTAAAGGGACATTCTTCGTACGCTTGCAGGGAAGCACTGATTATACATATACAATTTTTAAAAGAAAACTACTTTAAAAATGACTTTTGCATCCAAAAGCTGTATTCGAATTTGCATGCTAATTCTTAGCATTTCACATTCTAATGTCACACATTTGTACAATTCGTCTAAAATGGTTATTTTATCAATAGTAGGTAGCTACGCAATTAAAATCCTGACATGGAGAATTAATGCCCACTAATTCATATTTTAGCGGATCGAACATTCAGTGTTTGGATTTTATTGTAAAATTAATCCTTTTTACATTAAAAATAAAGAAGAAATATAGTCAAAACAAAGAAAGTAACTACTGGTAAAAACTCAAAGTAAGGTAAGTATATCGTGTTATATAACTTACACCCTTTTTAGTGGTCAAACATTTACGGGAAGTGTATTTTCCTGAAGCTTGTTGTACATTATGTAGGTAAGATGGTAAAAAAAAGTGGGATGAAATTAAAAGATATCATACAGGTGAATAAAAAAGCGTTGGAGTAAATCAAAATGTTCATAATTTATGGATGGTTATGCATTTTTAAATAACTGGTTTCTATATAAGCTACTAAATAACTTTAATGAAAGCCTGTCTATTAGGTTAACCGTGAAACTCCGGAAAATCACGCCGCATACATAAATGATTTACGAAGTTAGATGGCTGGCTAGAACCACTAGCTTATTAGTTAGTTAGGCAGTTTAGTTTATTCCCTACAATTTAGAGGCTTATTTACAGTAAGAATGGGAAATCAAATTGTTAGTATATTGTCAAACAGCGCGAAGGGGTCGCGGCGCGTTTTGAAATTGACATTTGCATAGAACGTCAAGGGGAGGGACTCCGTGGAGGCGTGTTTTGAACGTGTCACATTAGTAATTTTATGGACAAACCACCACGCTGTCATTTTGTCAGAGCCTTAACAATTAAGCGTCCAGCCCTGTGTCGTCAGCGTTTTCAATTTCTTACATAAATCATACATCAACAGCTCTTTTACATGTTTGTTATTTTCATTTGTAAGTGCAAGTTAAAAATACAAATTAGTATTGAACTCAATCTTAGAGAATAGTGTTTAAAAGTATGCCTATCATTCGCTTTCATGTAACTCGCCCCACAAAATGCCCACATTTGATATTCACCCGCCCACGAAACATGGTTGCTATCGTTTTGGGGTATTTCGCGGGTAGATTTCATGTCATGTTTATTATCCCGCAATAAAACATATTACAGCCGTTGTGTAAAAACCTGATCCTGATACGTGACGAGAATGGGCGGATAAGTTTGAGATGTTATTTAAAGCTATTTTCGACCATTTCTATCCCAAACCGTGCATGAAATGAGAGTGTAAGGTTTGTATTATTCTCAATATGGGTCTTGGAGTCGATAAATTATTGTGATGGCAATATTTATATGTCTATATTTAAAAAAAACATTGCATAGTACTTAAGACTTTAAATAAACTTCAATAGATTTTCTGAGTTATTCTTGATCTTGCATATCTAGCCACCTTTTACTTCGTGCATATGAACGTAAGCTCACAGAGGTAAAGTGAAATAAAACCACTGATAAAGGATGTAATAAACTAAGCCGGTGCCGTGACGTGACGTCACGCCTTCCCCTTGATAAGAACGCGACGGCTGCGTGATTGATACTCGACGTGATGTAAGCTGTGATAGTGCCGTAATAGCACCACTTGGTACAGAAAGTATTTTAATTTAATTTTACTTAGCTAGCTTTAATTATAGAAATACGAAAATGATTTAGGTTTTGTACTCAAACGGTGATTGAACATAACGTTCAACGTACATAAAGATAAATAAACATTTTTGCGGTTCTAAAGGACTACCTACTACGAACAACAAAAAAAAAACTCAAAACGAAAGTCTTTTTTTCCGTTGTGCAGACGACAGCACACCAACCTACGATTTTTATTGTATGATCGCCCTTATCAAACGCCCATATAATGCCATAATTACCTTGAGATGCTGTCATGTCTTCATAACATTGGCTTCTGAAGCCAAACAGTGGGAACGTGACCCTATTACTTGCTTGCAACGCTTGCCGTCTGTCTTCGTCTAGACTGCATCTCATGATCCATAATAAGTGTCCGGAGTCTGTTCCAACTATCAAGTTAAACGGTGTTGAGCTCAAACGTGTTACGAAATTTAAATATCATTATAACTGACGACTCTAAAGACCATGAAGATATGGAGAGGGAACGTAGAGCGTTGGCGGTCAGATGTAACATGGTGCGCAGGTTTGCAGGGTGTAGTCGAGCAGTGAAGGAGATCACTCTTTTCAAATCGTATTGCCAAGTATTTTACACCTGCAGCTTTTGGGCAAGCTTTACGCAAAAGACCGTAAATGCTCTGCGCTTCCAATATAACAATGGATTCAGAATGCTGTTGGGGCTGCCCCGATTTTTCAGTGCCTCGGGGATGTTTGCTGAGACACGCACTGACGATTTCTACGCTATCATGCGTTAAAAAGCAGCTTCGTTGCTCAGCAGGAAACAGGCCAGCTCCAACTCAATTCTTAGGACCATCGCGGGAAGATATGACTCCCCACCTTGCCAGGGTGTTGGTCAAAAGAAATACCGATTGATCTGCCGCGGCTATGTGTGGTATTTCGCTATAGTGTATTGTTTTTCTGTTGCTTGGTTAGCTTGTAAGATTATTTAAGTAACAAAATGGACCTGCGTTGTCTGATCTCCTAAAATAAATAATAATAGCTAGATGATGTTTTTTGATACAGCTGCTGTATCAACAACTGTAACAGAATTAAAATAATATTTCAGCGGTTTAAGGAACGAGATTTATTTTGATATTTTTAAACGAACTTATAGCAATATTGGTAATACCTGATATTTTGAGTTATACTGGAAATATCAGTAAAAAACAAGCCCATACCCATTAAACTGTAAACAGTTAAAGGATTTCTACGAGTATTCATTAATCAATTAAGATCAGTTTGTTTAATCAGACTGATTATAACCAATGTTTATTCAGCCTGAAAGTTACGTTACGCTACAAACCCACTAGTACGAGTATTGCAACGTTGACCCATTTTATTACACAGCTAAGGTAAATAATATTAGTAAAAACGTAACACTATACATTACGCTGCAGGTAACCCGAGATTGCGACGTGAGGCCGTGTCACGTGCGTGAACGTGATAGTACACGCACGTGATCTAGGTAGAGTAGTAGCCGGAGGGTTAAGTGAAACAAATACTTTAGTAAAATAATAGAAAGATATCTTTTTTTTGTGTTTTTGACACCACTGCCTGGTGTTTGGGTGGCATAAAAATAAATAAATATAAATATTTCACAACAATCACACCAATTCTCTAGTCCCAAATTAGAAAGAAAGAAAGAAAGAAAACATTTTTATTCAGTATCACATTTTTACCAAATAGAAAAACACCTTTAAAATCACATATACAAGATACTGAAAGGGGGGCCACTCAGCTTGTGTCGTAGCATCCCAGGAATGCCACGACGCTGGTCTTCCGTGGCCACCCAGAGAGAAAGATAGCACTACTTTGCACAACAATTGCTTTAATCAAAATTGGTACTTATACAGTATAATTCATAAATCATCTTAATATATTTATTAACTTTCCTAACAAAAAAAAGAATACAAATTTGGCAGTTAACGTACAATTGAAACAATCAGTCATGTCTAGTGAAATGAGAAGCTTAGGTGAAGTTAGTGTATATTTATATTTATCTTTATTTTGCTGTCCTAGAGTAATCCCTTTTGTAAATTTAGTAGAAAACTTTTGTATTTGTATTTGAAAGTAAACAAGGAGAGGCACTTTTTAAGTGGTGGAGGGATGTTGTTCCAGCATTTCGTGGCTGAGTATCGAAAACTGCCACGAAATGCAGCCGTATTGTGACTAGGACAACGAAGAGAAGCAGTTCTAATTCGATTAGAAAATAACAATTTTCCATATAAATATGAGGGTGACTTATTCTTAATTACACCAAATAACAAACATGCATAATGCAGAGAACGTCGAGACTGCATATTTATTAAATTATTTTGATTGAGAAACGGAGTAATATGGGACTTGGGAGGAATGGTAAAACAAAATCGTGCACATGAATTCTGAACCCGCTGAATCAACTTTTTTGTATAACCAAAGATGCACTCGCCCAAAACGGTATCAGCATAGTTAAGTTTTGATATTACAAGTGCCTCGCAGAGTCTGATTCTTATGTTAACATTTAAAAAAGCTCTAATTTTGTACAACAAGCTAAGCCTGTAGTAACAGTTTCTTACTATTTCTAAGACATGATTATGAAAACGTAGCTTACTATCCATGAGAACTCCCAAGTTACGAGCTTCGGGTACTTTGTCAACATCTGTATTCCCTATCTTAATTGCAGGATTAAACTTTTCTATGTTTTTAATCTGATTAGCAGAACCCAGCACGAGCAACTTGGATTTGAGTGGGTTAAGAACTAAACAATTTTTATTTGCCCATTTGTCAATCCGTTTTAAATCTTCATTTATTTTACTGACGGCAGTTAACGTTTCACTAGGTTTGAAGTGGAGATAAATTTGCAAATCATCTGCATACTGATGATAATTACAGTTTTTTAGAGAATTAATCAAATCAGTGCTATATAGTATGAATAAAATTGGGCCTAATATAGATCCCTGCGGTACGCCACGGCTTATTGGGGATGACTCCGAACAAGATCTAGTACCATCCACACTAACGACCTCCACCCTCTGCGATCGTCCATGGAGATAACTGGAGAACCATCTAAGTGAACCACTGTCAAACCCATAAAATGACAATTTAGACAGCAAAAGATTGTGGTTTATAGTGTCAAACGCCCGAGAAAAGTCAAGAAGGGTTAGTATAGATCCGTGTCCTGTATCCTGTCCAGCTAAGATATCATCTACTACATCCAATAAAGCCGTGGCTGTGCTTCGATCTTTACGAAATCCAGACTGTTTAAGGGGTAATATGTTGTTTGCGTTCAAATAATCTGTTAACTGCATACATACGACTTTTTCAATTATTTTAGAGAGAAAAGGGAGAATACTTATCGGTCTAAGGTCTTTCAGTTCGCTTGGGGTAGTAGTTTTAGGTATAGGCTTGACAAGAGCCTCCTTCCAAATATCCGGAAAGATACCATTTCGGATAGACATATTGATCATTGCAGTTATAACCTTAAGTGTCCTTGGCATCGTTAAAATGATCATATCGCGGGAAATCCCGTCGACTCCCGTAGCATTTGTTGATATACTCATGACTATTTTTAATATGTCTGATTCATCAACCGCATGAAGGCTGAATGACGAGGAATTGAAGCGATGATATTCAAAATATGTAAGATCCGAAATGCTGACGCTATCATTACCGGGTACTAAAAGAAAATGCTTGTTGATAATATCTGGGTCGCTAATGTGAGAGGGTAATAGAGATTGTTTACTTTTAAAATCCACAATATTTCTCCTAATATTATTCCAAAGCAATTTATCCGGAAAAATCCTGCCTTTTCACTATACATGGCCTTTTTTACGATTGATTTCATCTCTTTATAATACTTGACATCAGCATCTTTGCCAGTACGACGGCACTTGACGTGAGCTTTATCCCTCAAGCTCATCATCTCCTTAATTGCTGGTGTTATCCAAGGGAAGCTTGGTCGCCTTATGTAAGCCTGACATATAGGAGCGTATACGTCAAATACGTGCAACAAATAAGCATTAAAACACAGTATTGATTCATTAATATCATCGCAAGTCAATCTCTCCCAAGGAATACAGTTCACAAAAGCATTGAAATCGTCTAAATTGATATCTCTAATAGGCCTGTAACAGATAAATTTTGAAGGTGTCTTAGGTTTGCTAAGGTGTAATTTAAACGAGATAAAGGCATGACTACTTAAATCAGGGATATAATCAACGTTAACTTCCGGTATTTTGATGGTACTGCAAATTAAGCTACAAGGCTTGTGTTATGGGTACTAGACAACGGATAAACATACTTAAATACTTTTTTTATTGTAAATAAATACATATTATACATAGAAAACACCCAGACCAGTACAAACACACATGTTCATGCACACATATGCTTGTACTGTGCGGGGATCGAACCCGCGACCCATGGTTTTAAAGTCCGACATGGCTGCACCAAGCGGTCGTCTTAGACAAAGATCGTATTAGGCCTCCTGTTTTTGACATAATGTCAGAATAACCCTAGCCTACCTCCTCCTAAAGGATCCGTCACTAATAACCAGTCCCCCTGTATACTAAATAACGTAAGCTGATAAACGGTCTGATCGCAATTTGAACGCGCAAAAAGGTGAAATATTTTCGATACAAAACATAAAACGGGATAACCTTTTACGTTAACGTGTCGTCACGTGCGTGACGGCTGATAACGATGTGTCGCGTTGCGCTAATGCGCGACGGGACGGGAAATTGTTTTAAAACAAATTGAAGTAGCGATGTGTTTTTGCTTCATATCTTTGTCTGATACAAAATTCAGCTGGGTCATTCATATTGAGTATGATTTAGCAATCAAACAAGCGTATTAAGATAGAAAATAGTTATTGTAAAGTTATCATGTTATCAGTAAGTAACAGTCTCTGGACTTCGAAAGGCACGTTAAGCACGTCCTGATTAACATCAATAGATATTATTCGTTAAGCCTAGAACTTAATAACATCTGACAGTAAGGTTGGTCACAAACCTTACAAACACCCCACCATCGATCCGCACTGGGCGTTGTGGAGTTTGGCTTGAAAAACCTCATAGTTGGGGTGAGGCCTGTGCCAAGCAGTATATGTATAGGCTGATGAGAGAAGTAACATAAAATGCTCAGACCATTATTACAGGGGTATAAATTTATAAAATACGATAAGTATGAAATAATTTTAGGCCGTACTACATAAATTATTGCATTCTTATAACGCGAAATTCAGTAACTTTTATACATAATCAATACGAGTATCACTGACTTGCACAACTTTTTTACGATTGATCTTAATATCATTTTGGACTTTAGTGAAAAAAGGTGTAAATAAATAAATAAGTAAATAAATAAATATTTCTCAACAAGCTCTCTACGAGGCTTGTGTTATGGGTACTAGATAACGGATATACATACTTAAATACATTTTTTTTGTAAATAAATACATATTATAAATAGAAAACACCCAGACCAGTACAAACACACATGTTCATGCACACTTATGCTTGTACTGTGTGGGAATCGAACCCACGACCCTTGGTTTTAGAAGTCCGACCTGTGGACCACTGCACCAAGCGGTCGTCATATATTTATCGTAATATGCTGAATAATATAATAGAACCGAATTAATGCCGACGGAGCCACTTTCGGGAAACTAGTAGAATCTTATTTAAGACTGGAAAACATATTCTGTACGCGAGTGTACAATATGGGGTTGCAATAGCGTTCGACACAAAGCATAATAGTGGTAACGAAGTAACGTCGGCACTAATATGCGAAGCATCGGGACGTTGTATACGTTTGCATATTGAGTTCTGTGATGACGTCTTCTCGGAATCAATACTAGATATATTCATTGAAATAAGGTTTGAAACATTTTAAGCAAACACGTAGGTTCTAGGCTTTTTGCTGGGTGCATTCAGTGTAGAGTCTTATCTGATATTAATTATAAATCTTATCTGATATTATTACCTTCACAAAATAAAGGAAGTGAGCTATTTTAATCGATTCACAGGTCTTCCTATAGACGATTGACCTTAATATTTTTGTAGGGTGCAGAATTTTAGTAAATAATTTTTTTTCGGTAGCTGATGAAACTTGAATTGTGTAAGTCTAAGTAACAATAACACCGAAAGTTATGTCTATATCGCAGCCAAAATAGCCATTCAATTAAACAGCTAGCTCTTTTACTGAACAACGCCATTCAATCACACGTCTAGCTTTTTCATTGAATATTTGAGGCGCTCAATACGTTCAACTCTACGGCTGATTCAAAAGCCGCTGTTTAATTGAATTAGTTCAACGCTCACCACCGCGGCGCTAGGTGCGTTTTCTTTTCAATATGGCGTCAAATTAGCAGGTGTTTTTGTTTGTTTCAAGACATTTTTTTGGAGACGTTCAGGTTTGATGGAGGGGTGTTTGTAAGGTTTGTGACCAACCTTTCTGTCTGATGTTATTAATTTGTTCTAGTGCGTCTGACTAGCTTTAACGAATAATATCTATTGATGTTAATCAGGACCAACAGCTTAGCGTGCCTTCCGAAGCCCGGACACTGTTACTTACTGAAAACATATTACCTTTACAAAAACTATTTTCTATCCTAATTTGCTTGTTTGATTGCTAAATCATACTCGATATGACTGACCCAGCTGAATTTTGTATCAGACAAAGCTATAATGCAAAAACAGAGACAAAAATTATGGAGGCATTTACGAATACTATGAGAAGGTCAAAATTTAAACAACTCGAGGAGAAATTACGGGATTGCGAAATGCTTCGCCGAGGTTTTTAATGCAATTCTATAAAAAACTTGTTCAAAACCAGTTAGTATAGAGTTTACTCTTCTTGTTATATTACGCTTGTGTGATAAATATCATTAAAGTCAGTTTTAATCGCCTCATGAAATCCTTTTCTTTTTTTCTTTCAAATTTGCCATTTTACCAGTTGGCTAATCGTCGTCCAGTTGTTGACGTTGCAGTCAACAAGTCAGCTTAATCACGTTAGCCGTGTGATTGAATGGCGTTGTTCAGTAAAAGGGCTAGCTGTTAATTGAACGGCAATTATCGCCACGGCTTAATAGGCTAGATGACACCACCAATCGTTGACATACTCATTATTATCTGTCAAAACGGTCAGCCTCCATAGAGTTTGTGTTCGAATACAATATCGTGACTGATGATATCGTGAATGTATCAGAAATCGGAGTCAATTGACCGAATATTCATTGAATTTTGTATGATTTAAAATTGGTTTCTACAGCTTTTTGGAAATATATTGTTTGTATTAACTTCATAGGGGCTATGTTTTTTAATCGCCATGGTCTTGAAAATATTTAAGATAGGTGTCATCATGCCTATTGCTGTCAGTCGCGAGTTACGGCTACAGCATGCATACACATATGTGACCTGCTTTAAAAAATACAAAAAATACATCAATAGGATTGTTTACAAATTTAAAAGAATAATTGAAAAGGAGCTGTTGACACTATATAATAAGTTTACTCAATTGGCTGGAGAGTAAAGACTTTTACACATAATTTGAAAAAGAACGCTGTAAATGTAACAAAAAAAAAGGTGGAAATGTTACACAAAAATGTATGAAACACTACGGAGATATAACGTGTTACGTGCGTGTGCGAGGTGCGCAAGAGTCGATTGATCAAAATGTAAATGGGAACGTGCACTACTGGCTACGAGGCTGTTGCGATTATACTATGGGCTTGAAAGTTTTCTTCATCTTTGTTCTGTTATCATAAAAATCATAAAGATAAAATCAATTTATTTTTGTAAAAAGTCTCACAAGGAGCACTTTTACATGTCCCAACATATAAATTAACCCTACCACCGCTTCGGGACAATTTGGGCCAGTGCTGAGAAGAAGCGGCGCAAGAAACTCAGTCACTGTTGTCATTGCCTCATTTCAAATTAGATTTACAATAATTGTAATTGTTTACATTCAAACATTTCCATATATCTTTGTCATTTATATAATCATCAATTTTAATCAGATTTGATTAGTCTTCATGAGGGTGGTACGTTTGACAGAAGAAGGCACTAAAAATACCACAGACTTGAGACAATATAGAGAAATAGGTTGTTAAACACTCATAATTATGTGAGACAAATAAAAAACTGGTAGCTGGTTATTGCTGCCTGTCTTGTCTGGGACTTGAACCCTAGACTTCACCCCTGTCTTAAATACTGGTAAGTACAACTTTAGACTACAAATAGTGCCAGTGATTATACGATGAAATACTTATTTTTTGCCTTTCATTTGTAATTTTCTTCGTATACTTATTAAAACCGCGGATACTTTAATCCTGCTTTAGCGATAAGCTTTGACTTGCTAGTCAATTAAACTTAGCCAAGTAACATGGTTGATCGTCTTGTGTCTCCATGTTTTAATGTTGGTCTGATTCTACAGAGCCTACAAAGCCCATTAAAAAATGTCTAATCGCAACAACCTAGCATAAGCCGTGCTTACTGGGCGTGCCGTTGCGGGGTGCGGGGGGCGGCGGGCGGGGCGGCTCCTCCCTTGCGCCCGCGCCGCCCGGCGGACTCGCCACTGGAACACCAACCATCAGCTTATTATATATACCTACCGACAAGACGAGAAGGGGGTTTAGTAGGCTGGAATTGGTTATAAGTTCAGTTTAAAACACTGCGACTATAGTCCTAGAAGTGTCTGCGCGACAAAAGACGTTGGCGAGGTCGAGGCATTCTAGATGTTAACGGTAATGGGTATAAACTTTTTGAGGTTAGTTATAGCAATTTAAAGCGGTTACATGCTACTTTGCCCTTTAATTAATCGAACAGTTTTAGGTCAGAGTAGGTATCGCGCTAGAACTTGTCGGACTATAGCTCCAGTTTCAAGCGAGTGCAAGTAGAGAGAAAGAGTAACCGAAAACTATATGCTGTTATACAGGGTGGTGACCACAATAAGACAAAAGAATTTCTGTCTATTACGCACTTACGCCTAAACTACTAAACAGATTTGGACGAAAATACGAAATGTAATATAGACACAGAATGTTGACGACCATGTCTCTCTCTCTCTCGTCAGCCTATATACGGCCCACTGCTGGGCGCAGGCCTCACCTAAACTATGAGGTGGTCCGAGCCATACTCCACCACGCGGGCTCAGTGCGGATTGGTGGAGGAGTGTTTGTAAGGAAAGTGACCAACCTTACTGTCAGATGTTATTAAGCCGCCCGAGGGCCTCTGACCAGGCTTAACGACTAATATCTGTCGATATTAACCGGGACCAACAGCTTAACGTGCCTTCCGAAGCACGCAGATGCTTGTAAATAGACGTCACTTAAATGGTCAGAATGGTCACCCATCCCAAACATGACCGCGCCTTAGGTTGCTTAACTTTGGGTATCACTACCAAAGCGCTGCAACCATTGCGCCACAAGCACCTCGACCATGTATGTGTACTAAATTCCACCCAAATCAGTTCAGTAGTTAAGACGTGACAGCGTAACAGACATAAAGTCAATTGTCCTATTGTTGTCACCACCCTGTATAGTTTTTTATTGTATAATGCGGCTACAGCTTGCGTCGTGTATGTCGTTATCCTTTGATGTCATATACTGAGTAATATACCTCGTGTCATTACTCCAAGACTTTTATACAGTACCTTTAAATATAAATACATTATAGACCTAGTCAGACGTACATAGCAATATCCCTTTAATATAACTCAGTTAAAGAATTTAAAAATTACAGAAAACATACTTATGTAATCGTTTATTACATTGAAGTATATAATTAAAAGCTCTAATTATCACAGCTTTGTAGATTTGAATAACACAGTGTTCCCTAATGAAATAACCAAACTACCGCTTACATTTAACTCGAAACAAGGCAGTGGTAAGCTTTATTGTATTTTTAGTTTGTATTCCGCGAGAATACTAAAATCTTTACTAAATACACCTCGGTTTTAAAACAAAATTTACTCATTAGACTTGCAATTAGTGTTTTTGTGATATAATAATTTATATTAAGTGTTTGTACTACACACACCTCGCAAAATCTTCCATGAAAAGTAAACTGGAGTAATTAAAAATTAAATCTATTCCTTAGTCTCGTTAGAACTTGAGCACGGCTGAACCGATTTTAGTAATTTAAGGCGGTTTCAATTTCTGTCCACCTATAACTGAAAATAAGATAACTGTCGGTTTCATAATAAAAGCTATCTGAATTAACAGTCATTTGTATGAATCTGACAGTTATCTATCTTTTAGTCAAACGTAGATAATGTTTTGAGACCGACCGTTTTTTAATGTCTATCTTGTGTCTAGTGAACCCATGCTGTTTTATAAGCAATTTCTTTTAAAACTTTTTTAAAAATATGCAAGCATAAAAGACGCGATTGTGACATCGCATTGCATAGCTAAACAGTCATGGTATCACCGTCAGAATTATCGTTCACTGTAGGTACCAACGCTCCACATAATAAATTTTCCACATTTCCAATATCTCTATAGTTTCATAACTGATGTATTTCGCATTTCATATTCCCGGAAAGCGGACTGAACAGTCGTATCGACCGCGAATGTTCGTGAATGTGGTCGGTGTATTGTTTCACGATACACAACCTCGACACAGAAGAAGTGGTAGCAGTAGTGCATTATATAACAGGAAATTTATTTACCAAGTGGGTTGTCCAGAAAACTGTCATTTATGTTTGTGCTTCGCGTTCGAACCTTAATCATTTCCTAAATAGGAAAGAAACTATCTGTTAGTGTTGTTTAGTAGTGTAGAAAGCAGGAACGAAATTGTATTTATGATTTGAAAGTTCTGTAAATAGCGGCATACAGAAACAGAACTAATCTCATTAACCCCACTCAGGGTGCCTGTCCAATGGCGCGAAGTGCGGCCGCGGAGCAGGAAAGCGGAAAAATATAAACCGTTAGGATTGCACAAAATCTATAAATAAATAAATATACTCGTACAACAACATCACATACATTGATCTGAATCCGTGGTAAGTAGCTTAAGCACTTGTGTTACAGATGTCAGAATCAACAGTGGTATTACAAATAAACTTAAATAAATATATATAACACCCAGACCAGTACAAACAGATATGTTCATGCACACAAATGTTTGTACAGTGCGGAAATCGAACCCGCGATCTCTTGGTTAATAGTCAACTTCTTGATCATTACACCAAATTGGTCGTCGAACATAAAATCTCCGCTCCTCTTCAGTGGATCAGTCCACGTCCACTGGAGAGTGAATCATACTGGATAATATTTTTCCGTTTCCCCGCCCCGCGGCCTCACTCCGCGCCTGTGTGGCACCCTTAAATCTCCCACTCACCAGAATCTAAACCCTCACCAATGTAAGCTGTTAGTTTCTGTTGGGACACGCAACAAAATAATCAAAACGAGACTTCTGTAACTTAGCCTGATAGTGTGACATGGACGCCTGGCAATAATGGGATGGGTTCACCCCGCTACCCCTTACGTCCAAACCTTCACCCCGGTTCCCCTTAAATGGAGTTGAAACGGTCACAGATACCGTAATATTCGTTTATATTGCAACTGCAATAAAACAGGAAAACTGTTTGTTTGATATCTAATGATAATATTGTTATCACTCCAGTCATGATGGATTGCCGTCTCACCGAAATATGAGAGAGTGAGGGAACAGAGAGTGCACCTGTGTATTGCGCACACACTTGTGTCAAAGTCAAAATTCGGCTGGAGACCATCACATTATTTTTTAAAGCAATTTTTATGCCTTCATTGCTATAAAAATGCCTACATAAATGCGAATGTGTCTAAATCCGGGGAACTTCACTATTAATTAAATTAATTATCGATTAATATATTTGGAAATGATATACATAGTGTAGTTTCAGTGAAATATCATAATGCTTACGTATTGCAAATACCAAATTAATTCTGAACTGATTTTCGAGTGTCAAGTTACAAATTTAATATTTTGAGGATGGTTTAAAGTGGCGTGAATAATTAAACTTTAATAACGCGAATCACCTCTAATCCAAATTGGAAATACTTGATCTTTAATGGGGCTTCAAGTTTCTCAATTTCTTAGTTCAAAGTTCTAGTACTTACGTCCGTACTTATAATTCTTTAAAAGAATTCTTCGTTAAAATTACAAACAACGTGGATATTTGAATTGATTAATTTTTTCCTTATATAAATCGTATTTAGGATACAATAGTGATTTTAACCAAAAACAATATCAGAACTTACTTTCAATGATGTTTTATGCAAAACGTTAAATGTTTATACAAAATCATTAGGAATGAAGCACACATGCTCTTGTTCATAACACAAACTGTCTCTCCGAACCCGCTCGCAACAGCTTCGGTAGTATCAACTATAATACTTTTTTTTGCTACCTTGGTGAAGCATTGAAAAAAAAAATTGGGCAGTTTTAGGAACAACCGTATACATAAGAACCCCGTATTTAATGCTGCGAAGAAAATCACAGACTAGTCTAAACGAGGAATTTTGTTTGAAGAAAGTCGCTTTGACATGTTTCGAGAAATCGTGTAGTTAGTGTATGTTTGTAGTCAGGATTTGTACAAAATACAATTTCGCATATAGTGCAGCTATAATACATTCAAACATTGATTTTATAGTCTATTGTGTACTTTTCCCGGGAACATTTATGATAGCTAATTTAATCGCAGAAAGATAATCGCAGAAATCAGGGCTTTCGGTAAAATTTCGCTTATCCAAATTGAAAATATACTTATTCATTTTTTCCCTAACTATAGAGAATACTTCCTATTCATCATGAAAGAACTGAAATATTATTTCAGTAATATAACGAAGAAATTCACAGCAGTCGAGGAGGCTACTTAATATTTCATAGGGCTCAACTTGGAGGTTTTAGGGAAAGGCTAAAAATCGAGCCAGGAGTTTTCAGGATCACAAAGTTTATGACGCCTGAATTATTCATGACTGTAGTAAAAAGAGGTTTAGCGTTCGGAAGAGTGTGGTTTTGAGAACGTATTGATTTGTTTGAAATTTTAAGGATCTGTTTCCTTTCACCGGTAGGGTGAAACAAAAATAGACGTCTCAAGAGGAAATTGGTACCCTTCAATTTCCCTCTGGTTATAAGTTAGATAGTTGTGTTTAATAAAAAAATATTATTGTATCCTATTGATATCTAGTACGCGGTTTAAATAATAAATTTAATTTATGCTAATGTACCTAGGTGTTTAATTTGCTTATCAGTTATCTTATTTCAATTACCGACCTTACCAGTGTCAATCCTTGTACAACGGTATTGGACTGATTTTTTTAGGATACACGGCTAAAAAAATCAATCCAATACCGTTACAAGTTACATTGTAAAAAAAATCTGCCCATTACGTACTTACAAATTACTCGTATACAAAGAAATAGTCGGACGTTTACCTGAAACAAAAAAAATGCACGTAAGTTTCAAGAATCACTTAACTAATACTAAAATGTTCCATCTTATAGCAGAAGTTATATAAAGTATCTTAAATGCGGTATCACGTAATTAGAATATTATTGCAGTTTATTGAGAAAATAAAAGAGGGGTGTTCATAAAGTTTAATAACATTCATACCTATAAAAAAGGTTGTGGTGTTAAGCTAGTATAAAGAGGAAGACGTAAATGGTATTTTAAGAGTTCGTTTGTTCACACCCCGACGGAAGAGTGTCTGTTGAAAATTGAAGTAAAACTAAAAAGTTAGTAAATAAGTCATTCTACTGATATAAATAGTGTATGTGACTAACTTCTTTCGCATTTCGCATCATAAAATAAATTATAGAGCTTTTACAAAAACAAGTTTAAACTCTAGGCCTTTTAAGATGTTCATAAAGAAATTTCAAGAAAAGTATTGAAGAGTTGTAAACTTTACTTACACTGGTGAGATTCTTTTCACAAAGATTGACAGAATCGTTTTAAAAAATCCTTGACTCAACCGTTTAAATAAGACTAAATTACCAAACACTCCACACTATCATCAAATATTAACATCTGATCAAATAATAAACATGAGGTTACCTCGCTAGATCGCACTAAACCCTAGTTTACGCGCCGCGTGATTCCACTTTGGCTATAAAAATGCCAATAAAACCCAATGCATTGCTCAAGTATAGAATACATCCCAGGTTTAAGCAGAAGAAAAGTTTCGGTAGAATTGAAATGTGTACAATTTCTTAACCCAGTTAGTTACCGTAAAGTTAAACTTGGTAGAGTTAAGTAAAAGTGTCAAATAGTGTTTTTGTTAATGAAAGTCTAAAATTGTTGTTGATAAAGCCATAGATGGTGCAAAGGATCAAACGTGCGGCTTGACACAAATGATTTAAATACGCTTGAAATTAACACAAATTCAATAAAATATCAGAAAGTCAATCGTTTTCAAAGATTGTATTGAACATATAAAAAAATTAATTACTCGGTAATTACTTCACAATGCCAAATTGTCTGACTGCGTAGACTTGTATTTACGAAACCTACACTGTTTTGTATTTCCCATTTATGGTTCGAACGTCGCATACATGGAGTAGGGTTTCCAATATATGTATCCATGAAATCCTGTACAACGTTTATAAATTATTTCAGCTTTGAGCTGCAGCCTTTGGTGGTACACACGACAGCACATCAGGTTAGCCAGTTTGGTTGCGAAAAAGACCGTACAGTACGAGAATAATATACCGCATATTATGCCTTGACGTGCTGTTTGTACATAGGTCGCCAGATTTCTATGGACATCGCTGTTTAATCATTCACTACACACATCCGCTCCGTCCTCCTACTTGTACCTGTACATGTGTTGGTGTTTGTACTGATAATACAGGGTGTATTTTAGGAGTCCGTATGAAAGGAGCTCAATGCAGTCATACTTGTTACACTTGTTATTAGTTTTTGACTGTGTTTTTACAGTAGATATGTATAGCTATTTTTTAAGAACTTTCAAATTGAACTGCTATCTAGGACGCACTTGGAGGTTCACATTTGCGATTAGTCTGAAACGCCGGAAAAAAAACATTTACCTTATTAGGTATGTTGCATGAATTATAAAGTTGTTATGATGTCAAAGTAGTGAATTTTTAAGTTACATAAAGTTTTTTTTACGATTCTAGGTTTACATTTTAATGATAATGACATTATTTTACCGCAGTTATTAATTTAAATGGGTATTTTTTTTTTCATCTCATACAAGGGCTCTCTAAACATCTTCATGTCTTTTTGATAAAAAAAATGAATCCTTTTAACTTCTATGATACAATCACTTCACTGCGGGAAACCAGTCACTAAAATTTAACCCTGTATTGATTATAAAAAAATATTAAATCTTAAATGGCGACAGAATAAAATTACGCCCTGTATGTATACGTTCATTGTATTTGAACTCCAAACCGGCCCCACGGGACCGACCGCCTTGAATTATAGCTAAGAGGGAAGATAACAGCTGTTTCTAACAAAAGGTACACCTTTTATTTCGACCACCTGATTTCTTTTAGGATTTGAGATAATCTTTATATATTTCAGTGGGATACTCGTGAAAGGAAAAATCGAAATAAGATTATGTTTTAGCAAAGAATACCTTAATGTACGAGTACGTTTACAACAGACTAAAGTATTGTTAGATCTTATGAAGTACTAGCTTTTACCAGCGACTTCGTCTGCATTAAGTAGTTTTTTATTTGGAATGCCTTGTTTTGCCGTAATACCAATCTTATCCAAATATACTTCAAATCTTTGGTAATTTAGGAGTGAAAGCGAGCAGATTCCCCGAAAAGTAATTTTTTAAGTGACTCATGTCCTTTCTTAAGTATTAAACTATCTTTTTTTCTTGCAGAAAAACCATTTTAAGAGCCATTGCCGAGGCCGGGGGGTCTCAGCCGTGTGTCGGACTCCCAACGTCCTAAAAAGGACGCAGCTCAGCCCCGGGGAAAAATCGGAGAGGGGACTGCCCACCAAAAACCTGCGGTATCCCTTCCCTGTCTATTATATGTACATTATGCCTAATATATATGCTTAAACTTCTAAACCTAGCATCTCATAAATGCCTACCTACCTGGGCATGTGTCTTTAATATGTCCGGATTAGGTATTAGTGTTTAAACTTTACTATAAAATCTAGACAACAATTGAAAGGAAGAAACTGAAGTCGTTATTCTTATTATGAAGGAGAAATAATTATCTTGATCCGTAACTATAAGAACTAATTTTTATAACATTCTTTAATAAACTTCTGAGATTCTTCATATATATATAGGTTAATACTTTCAAGTCCCGCCGTATCCTGTTACGCGAGAACCATTTAAAGTGCCAGACGCCCCCTAGAGGCGAGCGGGTGAGTTATGGCCAAGAGATTTACGTAAAAGTTGTAAATATTCAGGAGGTCCAAAAAAACCTTCAGTTTTCATTAGGTTGTTTTATCTTTGATGTTATTCGTTGGTATTTTTATGTAGTGCGTATAGTGCGGGCTGAGTGAGTGTGGACTTGGATAATGATAGTGTTTAATTGTTAACAACACAATACCAAGCAGCCAATATTTATGTTGAAGCTTATACTCGTATACGAGTATTATAAAACTAAAAAGTTTTTTCCTTTTATTTCAGTGTAAAGTCCATAAGGAAAAAATGCGCAAAATAATTGCATAAAGCTCAATGTTGTGGCCATTGATAGTATAATAATTGTATAATGTATATGGCTTATTATTAATAAGCCATAATAGGCATAAGCCTACATCTAATATTATAAAATAATCTATAAATTTTATTATACATAACCTTTTGACTAAAGTTTTTTTTAATAATTTTAATAGAGTATTCCTATTATAATTTTATAAAAAGCTTTTCAGTAATAAACCCAACCAAGAATGCTTTTACTATCAGTTGTTTAGACTGCGAGTCAAATAGATTTATGTATATATGATATGATAGATTTGAAAAATTTTAAAATTTAAATTTTAAAATTATAATTTAACTCAAAAATATAGAAATTAAACAGAAGAATATGCTCCTTAAAATTCCAAAACATACTTTTTTCCTTAATCTCTTTTGTAACAGGTAATGTTATAACACACGAGCTCTGCATAAGAAACGCTTATGGTAATGCCTTGCTAATGTACACAGCTCAAGATATGCATACTAAGCCTTCAAATTTAGATAAGGACATGTCTCAGCATAAAGGTTTGTATTCTTAGTAGCAAACTTCAGCATAAGCCTGATTAAAAGAGATAAATTTAGTACAGATAGGTGTAGGTACCTCTTGATCCCAGTTCTAGTAACATAAAAAAAAGTTAAAAAACTTAAACTCGACTACTCCTAAAAAGTATGAAACAAGATTCATATTGATGTTTAGATGATAGCCGTGGTCGTATAAACTTTCGACTTTAGCACTAATGTCAAAAGGGAATGTGGCATACGACCACGCCTATCATCTGAACATCAATACGATTTTTGTTTCATACTTTTTGGGAGTAAGTAGTTAGGTTTAAGTTAGCTACTTATTCCTATTTTTACGCCGTATTCTTTTGCTCATTGTGAATCTCATGACAATGTCAATAGATGGCGCTGTCTGTCACCTAAATCACAGATGTTATTTTCCTGGTTAGTACTAAGACATTAAAACTTAATACAAGATGTATCTGATTTTTTTTCTGATTTCTTATTATTACAGTTTTAAGTAGCTAATTAGTAATACTATCGGGGGGCGTAATGCGATCTTGTATTTCGCTAATTGGCAGCGTTTTAAAATTAAAGAATAAAACTTGCTTAGTTGTAAGCTCTTTTGATTTGGGGACATATTAAAACAAGAATGTATTTCTGAAAATTGTGATCAACACGATTTATACGAAATAAACTTAATGAGTACTACACATGCAATTAATTAATTTTAATTAATTAATTAAAATATAAGCCGTCGTCGGGTAAAAATTTATGCTGTTGTCTAGTAATTTTAAAGAAAGGTGTAATTCAGATGCGAATCTTCTCCGAGAGAAATGTAGTCATGCAAAATTTCTAGCCATTTAAAAGTTAGCCACTTTTATATTAAATACAGCCAAGATTCTCGACCCTATTCATCGGAGAGCTAATCTATAAATCGGCCTGAACAATATTAGCTGGGTGGCGATTGGCTTTTATTGCGCCATCAAGAGTAGCTGTCACGGACCGGGACTTCGAGAGCACTTCGGAACACAGTTCCTTCAGAGAGAAGGGTTAGACTTAGTTTATGATATAAATGGTGCTAGGTTACTGTGTAAGAAATGAGGTTAAAATTGATTGTAAGCTGGTCAGGCGCTGATAATAACAATATCATCCTGACATTTGATGAAAGAAATGTGAAGGGCTTTATTATTCTGAAATTTATGATGACTTAAGCGCGTATGATACTCGTATATGAATACATATGTCAGTCAGTGATTACTTAAATTTATTGTGTGAAAAATATTAAGTTCAACTTGTGCTTTGTACTAGTTGTAGAAAATAAAATAGGGTGCTGTTAAAATTTAAAAACGTTAAGGTAGTTCTTGTCCTCCATATTGCATAAACAACAATGGCGACTTTCCATAAATAACACAGTGTTACTGAAATGCAAGATTTGCAGAGAAAACCATGATTTGCGAGTCAGAAGTAGAGTTTAAAATTATTTTCACAGCTCCTCGTTTTGTCGCGGTCGAGTAGAGATTACACAAGATTTATTGTGGACGTTAAAATAAAATCCTTAGTTAGCGCTAACCCTCAACCGCTCGCCGTAAGTACGGAGATTTTAGAGGGATTAAAATAACAATGTTCGAGCTAAGATTATAAGACTAGAAGCTTGAGGATTAGATAACATACAAGACCACCACAACGGGCAGAACAACGTCTACGGGGTTCGCTAGTAAGTAGTAAATAATTCTTTCCAGCCATCGTCGTAATTTTTTTAACCCTTTGTTTAGGTGTAGAGGCGTTTTTAATTTATTTGCAGCGCTTTGGTAGTGATACCAAAAGTTGAGCATCCTTAGGCGCGGTCATGTTTGGTATTGGTGAACATTTTGACCACTTGAATGTAGTCTATTTACAAGCATCTTCGAAGGCACGTTAAGCTGTTGTTCCCGGTTAATATATTAGTCTTTAAGCCTAATCAGAGGCCCTAGGGTGGCTTAATAACATTTGACAGTAAATTTGGTCACAGAACTTACAAACATCCCTCCACCAATCCACATTGAGCCCGCGTGGTGGAGTATGCCTTGGACCACCTCATAGTTGAGGCGAGGAATGTGCCCAGCAGCGGGACCTATAAAGGCTGAGCTGAGTGATACCGAAACTTTCACCTTAATTTTAGAAAAGACGTGTATTATAAATATACGTATTAAAGGAAGATTCTACAGTTCAAAAACTCGTAGCGTCTGAAGCTTGTAGCAAAGATGTCGTAGTCCGTAGCAAAGTTGTAGTCGGTAGCGGTTTTCGTAGCATTGACGCGTAATGATGCGTTGCAAAACGGTGTCATACATTAAATAGGTTATTATTATGACAGAATTTACAATTGATGTTGATCTCACCTTTGAAAAATATTATCTTACTGTTAGTTACAGTTCTAATGAGCTTCTAGAACTTCTCTAGAACTGTACCTTGAATTTTTAAAATTATGTCATCGATTAGCTATCATTCAGTGCATAGAGTTTTTGTTGATAATCTTGTACATGCAGAATGGGATGAGAGATGAAATTTTGCGTGAACAAAGTCGCGGAGGACCACTAAATATTTAATGTATTTACAAAAAAGTAGTATGAACGGAAAATACTCGAGAGTGTCAATTCATACCCCGCAGTTACCATGCGAATATGTTTATGGGATAGAACCTGTACTCAGCCACATAAAAGGAGGCAGCACCCATCTATTCAAACGGCTGTCGGTGCTTGTCTGACCCACTTCCCACACCGAGATCAGCTCCCATTACGAGGTCTGAACCCAAGATAAAGTGGCCAATCCACGGCTCCGTACAATTTATGACCTTAACACGACGCGGTGAGTCGGGGTGAGATGGTGTGAAGTTTGATTAAAATAAAATACCTAACGATAAATAATTCGAATAGTTAATACAAATACAAAGTTTCTTAATTCACTTAAGTCACACTTGACAACCGCTTGGTGCTGTTGTCCACAGGTCGGACTTCTAAAACCAGGGGTCGCGGGTTCGAACCCCGCACAGTACAAACATAGGTGTACATGAACATGTGTGTTTGTACTGGTCTGAGTGTTTTCTATGTACCTCAATATGTATTTATTTACAAAAAAAGTATTTAAGTATGTTTATCTGTTGTCTAGTACCGATAACACAAACCTCGTAGCATAATTTGGGACTAGGGTATTGGTGTGATTATTGTGAAATATTTATTATTTATTATTAAGTGGTCAATTACAGCCACGTCGAGGTTCTCCTTTTAAGTGAAATACTTGTATTAGGAGAAGCCCGCTCTTCTAGGGTACATGTAAAACTTGTAAGTGATCTTAGGATAGGTAAATCACATAGTAGTGGTTACATAACATGCGTGTGCGTTTATGTGTGCGTGCGTGCGTGAGTGTGTGTGTGCGCTTCCGTGAACCGATGCCGTGCATGTGCGTGTATTTTTTTTTATAATATTTGTCGCAAATAATGAAACATACAATAATACATAGAATCGCTAACGAGCTAGACAAAGAATCACTGTTGCAGTTGGTTTACTCAGGTAGGCACACAATCTCATAGGTGTTTTAGCCCATTTTAAAGCGTCAGATAGCATTGACGTATTTTCCCATCTCATTTTACATCAAAGGTCACCTTAATACGGTGAGTTTGGTTCGGGGGAAGTTGTATGATTGTGATATGGAAGAGAATCGGTTTAAACAAGGAAAGACTAAATGATTGTAGCAATGTGCTTCCATAAATCGCGGTATTACATGAATGGTCTCATTGTAATTGCACACAAGTTTAGTGGTACCAATTTAAGATGAGTAAATATGTAGTTACTTATCTGTATATATGCCTATTACTAATTTGACTGATTGGAGCGGTGTTGGTTAAATTATTTTTGCATAAAAAGCTTAGTTACGTCTCTTGATCAAGCAAATTTATTCTTTTGACATACTTCACGCTTGAATAACTTTTTGAGGCGGATATACACAATCTTATAAAGAAAAAGTTTGGCTATGATAGCTTTTTAATGCTTAGCTATTGTGATTTGTATCCTGAAGTGTTCCAACACTGACAGATGATGCATTTCGGCCCATGTTCAAGCAAACATTGGAACCAAAGGTCAGAATATTGCACATAAATTAGCGTAAACAGCTGTAGTACAAGCGGCCCGGACCAATTAATGACCTCGTTAAATTCGCAAGCGTTAACTGCATACTTGTATTTCAACCAAGATTTAGTCGAAAATTTTTATGTAGGTTTATTACGTCTTTGAGCAAAGGCAAAAGCTTTCTTTGATTCGTCTGTTAAGTATTCAAACTCGCGATTCCTTAAAAACAATAAATAAATAACTATTTAATTACTTGCACTATTCAATCATTAAAATATGATGCTCGCTCAAATCTTAATAGAACACCTCATTAGTTCAAATTGATTCATAAGCAGTATTCAATAAGATACTTAGAACTATCTGGCTACTTGTTATTCAACTTTAAATACACAGTTAAAATTATTGATATCAAAATATCAGTTCATTAAAATGAATAATGAGTTTATTAACAATGCCCATTATTTCTTATTATTTACCTAACAACAGGGAAAATCACCTCTAGCAAGTAAGGTTACCTTCGATCATATTTTAAGCTCAGAAATTGATTTCTAGAACTTTTGCGTAGTTAGTAATAAAACCAACTTAATTATAAATTTTGCTTTTAGATAACAAAATATCCACTTATTGCATCACATTCTTAATTAAGTTACTAGCGACCGCCCGCGACTTCGTCCGCGTGGACTTTAGATTTTGCCACGAAGTTTCATACAAATTTAAAACCCCTTTTATATCCCTTACACGGGATTTAGTCCTGACTAATCACATTTAGAAAATAGAACCAGCGCGTTCGGCTCAGAACTGCGCATTGCCCTCAAAACTTAACGGAGTGGCGCAATCTATCGGTATTTCATTATTTACATGGGATGGAGATGTTTTGTAGACGAAAAAAGGAGCCTATGTCACTCTTCAGCCTCCTACCTACAAGTTCCGCACAAAGAATCATATCATAAAAATGCTCCGTTGCCTCATGAAAGAGGGACAAACAAATCTATCATGTCTATCCTATTTATAATATATATAAGTCAAATTATATTTTCAGCAATAACAATGCATTACAATGTAGAATTAAAATAAACGTAAATAAAAATCAGACTGCCACTCTCGCAGACCGGGCGATTGTTCTATTGAGCTACAGTGACACTAAGGTTCTTTCATTGGCCCGAATTCCGTTAAGTGTTATTTAGGCTGCAAGCCAACCATGATTCATCAATGTTGCGGTAAGATGGCTAGAATAATTAAATTTCACGTCAAATTCTATTCAGTTACAAATTTTTGAACTATGTTTTGATTGTTGAAGTTAAGTACTGTTTGTTGCAAGTAGTGAAATAGAAAAAACAAACTTTAGAAATCTGACTTCTCTTCAACCAAGTCCAAATTTTTATTTAAATTGCAAATCGTAACAACAAATGGCCACGTTTTAATTTACAAGAAAATAGACCGAGAGGCGAGTCCATTTTAAATATTAATTCGCCGCGCGTTCCCTAAATTACGGAAAATGATGTTACGTCGGGCAGACGGACAGAGTGTATTTCATTTGTTATAGACGAGGTCGCCGGGCGGAAAATATGCCTACAAGGTAAGCGTCAACAGATCCGCATATGCATCGCTAACGGATTTTAGTTTGACTTGTATAAAACACTGCGGATGAGTGGACGCTGTTGCATGGCAAATCACATCTAACTGTTGGGATGACTGTGATGATTTCGTCCTTTGATACTGCTATTCGAGATGCTAAATTACAATAATCCATTCAAAATTCTCAGTGCTTGAAATGAAAACAGCGTTTCTCATCATACTTTCATGTTGGGCACTGCCAAATAGTGAACCTCACTACCTATGAAAAAAAACTTCACTGAAAAACTTCTTTTAAATCAAAAGTACTCGTCATGCAAGATGATTATCTTTCTATCTAAACCAACAAACTTATTTTAACAGAATTCGAACTGGCTCAGACGAAAAAGTTTATTTTCTACTTTTACTGCACTAGCACTACCTCTATAAAACACTTGGTGCCAGAAAGGCACTTTTGAAACTCTGAACGCTAGCGTTTCGCTATTCTTAGCACATCCGCTATTCCGTCGGTACTCGTTCAGGCGACAGCGCATCAAAGTAAACCAGTGTTAACTTATCTTCTCTTATGCGCTTGTGATACAGGCGATAGCGTAACAGAAATGACTAGGCTGATGTGCTGACCATTGAACATCCGCAGCTATTTCCGTTCGCAATTTGTCATAGCATCACAGTACTGAAGTAATGTCTGTATTTTCGGTACTAGCCAGCCCATTTACTCGCACGCTGAAGCTTGTAAGAGTGACAGAGATGCCTGCATCAATACATTCGAGACTATGGAAAATGGCTTAGGGTGTAGGGCCTCAGAAACGAATTTAAACGGTGTCATTGCTATTTTACTGTAATTGGAATGGCTGTCTGGTCATTCAGTATTATTGGTGGTGAATACAGTGTTTATACTTGGTAGGTAGCGAAGTAGTGTTCGAATCAATTTTTGTACGTTTTTTCATTTTATTGCCAAAGCCGTTCTGACTGGTTCTTTTAAATTATCATTTTAATCATCTATAATTTTTATTATATTAAGATAATAAGAGACATTTGACAGTAGTGGATGCGGGAAGCGCAAGACCGATCACGGTGGAGATCCTTGGGGGAGTCCTATGCTCAGGCAGTGGGCGTCGAACGGCGGATATGATGATGATGAAGTTTAGTTATCTAAGTGCCTTAGACATATTTTTTTATTGTACTCATCACATATATAAGTTAGATAACTGTCAGTTTCATAGAAACGGCGTAATCCTCAGATAGCTTTAAGTAGGTATCAAACTTTCAGTTAAAAATAGCAAAGCATTGACTTATATATTTACTGCGTACACTTATATATTACCTTATATATTTACTTTTGAAATCATTGTCTCGTAGACAGAATATTGAAACCGGCCATCAGATTAAAACTTTGACAGCAGTAAAAAGAATGAAATGAACTCGCAACAAATTTTATCAACATTTCGTCGGTATAAAAATATGTTTTCAGAAAAGAAATGAAACAAATCTTGAAAGTTATTGATCAGCATTATACATTCGCTTAATCAACTATTATTAATGGCATACAAATCAAAAAAGTTATAGTGGAATAATGGGCGACGACCACTTTGGTGTAATGGTCAAGAAGTTGACTATAAACCGGGACTATAAAGTCCCGGGTTCGATCTCCGCACTGTACAAAAATTTGTGTGCATGAACATGTCTGTTTGTACTGGTCTGGGTGTTATATGTATGTATTTAAGTTTATATGTAATAGGTACCACTGTGGATTCTGATATCTTTAACACAAGTTCTTAAGCTACTTTCCACGAAGTCAGATCAATGTTTGTGACGTTGTTGTATATTTATTTAAAATAAAGTAAAATGTCTATATATGATAATAAATAATAAAATAATGTTATCCCAATTGGTTCACTAATGTAACAGTCAAGGTAATGATAATAAATATCTAGCATAGATTACGATTGGTTAAGCTTCCACGAACTGCGTGTTCAGTAAGCCTTTAAATTGTTAGTTAACAATCTAGAAACGAATCCTAAAAAAATAACTCATATTCAACTTGCTATTTTTCATTTTCGTAAAAGCGTCTAATCGGTGTGTTGAAATTGCCTTCCCCAAAGTTATTATTTTCATTGCTCGCATGAGACTATTATACCAATTGGTGGTTATTCTAGATGTCTTCGTATGATGTGGTTGTTTGCTTTTTTTTAAAATCAGTCTTTAAATTTTTGAAAAAAAAACTAATTTTAAGGCTTTGTCACACAGGTAGCGTAACGGCCGCGAGACTGTCACAACATGCGGCGCGATGTGTGTTTTATGCACTAAAATTGTGAACAGGGAAAGATTTTATAGTTTGTTTTAAAAAAAACATTTTAAGGTTTTTAAGGTTTTTTTAAAGGTTTTGTTAACCTTTTAAGTAGGATTCTAATGGTAAACCATTAGAATCCAACTTTATCCCTGTTGAAAATGATCTCTAGCACAGGCTTCTCCCCGAAGCTTAATTTCAGGCGCCAGCCCTCACTGTCTTGGCTACAAAATGTTTTCTTTTTTTATGTTTTAACATTAATTTATAAGTGGCCTTATTGTGAAGAGGCAATAAAATGTATGATTTGATTTGAACACAGGCTATAGATATTGCATGTGTATATGCAAAAAATAATTGTGCACCCGTGCGAAGCCGGGACGGGCCTAGTGCAGAAGTAACACTAAGACCGCGTCATGGTACGTCTTATAAAGTTATCGTTTATTTTCTTTTATTTCAGCAATGAGAGCTTAGAAACAGGAAGTGTTTACTTGAAGTCTAATAAAATGAGAAAGTACTTAGCCCGAGCTCTTGTAAGCAATTTTATTATTCTATTTCCTCGACGTAATTGTCGTTCTATTGTTTCCCTGCAAATTTTCCTCGAGCGTACAATCCTGAAGAGAAGTGCTCAAATTGAATTATTTAATGAGTGGATTTTAAAATGGCTTCCTTCGTTACCCTGTAGCCTACATTTTGCATTGCTCATGACGGTCAGATGGTGATGATGAGGATTCAGGGGCGGGTTTTAATTTAGTAGTATTATAATTTGCATACAAAATCATTCAGTAGGTACTCGTGACGGCGCGTGAGTGATGGGGTCCCGTGTGTTCGCTTCTAGTAATTAAAAAACTCTCAGGAAAAGGTATACTATTCCTTCGAAACAACAGAGCAGTAAGGTATTTGCACTGCACCCATTGCCTTCTTTCTGCATGACCTTGAGGTTGACTGACAGAAAATGTTTTTAGCATTAAGTCCAGCCTTTGTATATTTCTTGTGCAATAAAGTTTTAAATAAATAAATAAGGTATACGCTGGATATATAGCTTTAAATTGTCTTTTAATATATAAAATTCCCGTGTCACAATTTTCGTTTCCGTACTCCTCCGAAACGGCTTGACCGATTCTCATAAAATTTTGTGAACATATTGAGTAGGTCTGAGAATCGGCCAACATATTTTTTTTTATACTGCTTATTGCTAAGGGTGTCCACCCTTAACATATAAACGGGCAGGACAACGTCTGCGGGGTTCGCTAGTATCTATTATTCTAAATAATAAGTAATTTGATATGTGTATACATAACAATATATGTGTATATATAGCAGCGTCACAGATACAAAGGGCTGTGCCTCTGCGCTCGCCAACCCGCCTGCCAAGCGTGGCGAGTACTGACATTATCTCCTCACAATATGTTAGTACACTAGAAAACCAGGCCCCCAGTCTCCGGCAGCCCCGCTATTCCGGACTTTGGTAGCGGTCACGGTAACCGCGGGACAGGGGGTGCTAAGAATCCCCGGAGGCGATCGCGCTGCCACCCCCGACGACAACTGGCCCTGGTGACGTACAACACGTGTACACTGAGGACAGATGAGAAGTTGCTCGAGCTGGAGGAAGAAATGAGCAGGTTACACTGGGATATAATGGGTTTATCAGAAGTCCATAGAGAGGGTGAGGACACGATAACCCTTCAGTCCGGCAACCTGCTCTACTACCGGGAAGGCAACCAACGAAAGTCTCAAGGTGGCGTCGGGTTTCTCATCAACAACATTGAGACCATCGAGAGTGTGTCGAGCAGGGTGATATACCTTATACTCAGAATATCCAAGAGATATTCGCTGAAGGTCATACAGGTATATGCGCCGACCTCGGAACACCCGGATGAAGAGGTGGAGGAAATGTATGAGGACGTAAGTAGAGCCATACATAATTCCAAGATCTATTTCACTGTAGTTATGGGGACTTCAACGCAAAACTGGGTAAGCGAAGCGAGGATGAGTTGAAGGTGGGACCTTTCGAATACGGGCAAAGGAACGCAAGGGGACAGAGGCTGGCCGACTTTCTGGAGAAGGAGTAACTCTTTATGATGAACTCTCTCTTTAAGAATCCGCCTCAAAGGAAGTGGACCTGGTTGAGTCCAGATGGTGTCACGAGAAACGTTCATCATGACCTCCAAGAGACGGTTATTCAATGATGTCTCCGTGATCAACAGGGTGAAAACCGGTAGCGATCACCGAATGGTTCGAGGCACATTGAATATAAATGTCAAATTGGAAAGGTCCCGACTGCAATGCTCCGACCTACTCGTTCCCATATTCAAAATCCCGAGAGCTTTCAACTCAAGTTGCCAAACCGTTTTCATTGCCTAGAATAACGACCAGATCGATCACCGATCCAGTGGACGATATAAACAACGGGTTTGTTGAAACTGTCCAAACGGTCGGGTCGAAGTTTTTTAGACCTGGCCGTAAAAATAGACCAAACAAACTCTCGGTCCACACTCTCGACCTCATGGCAGAACGTCGATCTATGGCACTGCAGACCTCCGTTAATGCTGAAAACTACAGGCAGCTCAATAGACGAATATGGAAGTCCTTGCGACACAGGCAAAGCCTGTTGACGAAGCTTAAGACGGAGGATGGCAGTGTAGCGTCGACGAAAGCAGGTTTTGAGGGAGATTGAGAAGTTCTATGGACAGTTGTACACCTCAGTTTCTAAGCCCGTTGATAGCTCGGCCAGAGACACAAGAGCTATCCTGACCCGACACTATACCGAAGACATCCCGGACATCAGCCTCGAGATTAGGATGGCCCTGAAACAGCTTAAAAACAACAAGGCACCTGGAGGGGACGGAATCACAGCAGAGCTTCTGAAAGCGGGTGGAACACCGGTACTTAAAGTCCTTCAGAGGCTTTTTAACTCCGTACTGCTAGAGGGCGTCACGCTTGAGGCGTAGAACAGGGGTGTGGTGGTGCTGTGCTTCAAAAAAGGAGACAAAACCTTGTTGAAGAACTATAGACCCATCTCACTCCTGAGTCATGTCTACAAGTTGATTTCAAGGGTCATCACGAATCGTCTCGCACGTAGGTTTGATGACTTCCAGCCTTCCGAACAAGCCGGATTCCGAAAAGGCTATAGTACCATAGACCACATTCATACGCTAAGGCAAATTATACAGAAATCCGAGGAGTATATTATGCCTCTATGCTTAGCGTTTGTGGACTATGAGAAGGCCTTCGATTCGATCGAAAATTGGGCGGTGCTTCAGTCTCTTCAGCGGTGCCACATAGACTATTGGTATATAGAGGTGTTGAAGTGTCTATATAATAACGCCACCATGTCGGTCCGAGTACAGGAGCAGAACACGAGGGCGATTCCATTGCGGAGAGGTGTGAGACAGGGAGATGTTATATCTTCGAAACTGTTCACAGCGGCATTGGAAGAGGCCTTCAAACTCCTGGAATGGGATGGAATCGGCATCACCGTTAATGGCGAATACATCACACACCTCCGGTTTGCCGATGATATAGTCGTTGTGGCAAAGACGCTGGATGATCTGGGCAATATGCTCGAAGACCTTGACCGAGTATCCCAACAAGTGGGTCTTAAAATGAACATGGAAAAGACGAAAGTTATGTCAAACTCCCGTGTTGTACCCACTCCAGTATCTGTTGGGAACTCAATTCTCGAAGTTGTCGACGAGTACGTCTACCTGGGACAATTAATCCAATTAGGTAGGTCCAACTTTGAGAAAGAGGAATCCAACTCGGCTGGGCAGCGTTCGGGAAATTGCGCAAGAGCGTCTTCTCGTCTCAATTACCTCAGTGTCTGAAGACGAAAGTAGTTCAACCAGTGTGTGTTACCAGTGATGACATATGGATCCGAAATATGGTCTCTGACTATGGGCCTTATAAAGAAGCTCAAGGTAACACAACGAGCAATGGAGAGGGCTATGCTCGGTATTTCTTTACGAGATCGAATCTGAAATGAGGAGATACGTAGAAGAACTAAAGTAACGGACATAGCCTTGAGAATCAGTAAGCTCAAGTGGCAATGGGCAGGGCACATAGCGCGAAGAACTGATGGCCGTTGGGGCAGAAAAGTTCTTAATTGGAGACCCTTTGACCAAAAGTGCAGCGTAGGACGTCACCGACAAGATGGACAGACGACCTTGTGAAGATTGCAGGATCACACTGGATGCAGACCGCTTGTGACCGGTCGATGTGGAAAACTGTGGGGAAGGCCTATGTTCAGCAGTGGACGTCCTTTGGCTGAAAATGATAATGATGATGATGATATGTGTACTATCTGGATACTACGAGTGAGAGCTGAATTTGCTGTTCCAAAAGCAAGTAGCTAGCCTCAAGGTACCAAGGTACCAAGGTATTTGAGTACATAACCCTTAAATATTTCAATATCTTTAAGGCTTTCCTCCACGACTGTATTCACGTGCATAGCCGCGCCCGCGATGGCCGGATAAGATGGGAGCGGCGTGTTATTACAGTGTGTTCATAGATACTTTCCATTGCATGAAGATGGATTGTCTTTGGGCTTGACCTTATACATCTCTGAGTGAAGATAGTAAAATTGAAAAACAATGTTACATTCTAAAAGAACGCGTTCCAAATTCAAATTAATGTCTCGAATGCATATGCAGAGGGAAAGAGAGAGAAGTACATTGTTAAAAATACGTTTTCGACAATAACATGAAAAAAAATTAAAGATTCGGATTAATATGAAGGTTTTAGCTTAATAGTGGTAAACTATAAGCCTTTTTTTATTCTGTATTAAGTTAATAAAAAAACAAAGTTGAAACGAGCCAAAGAGCATATTAAATGATTATCATTTCAGACCGCGCTTTGTTAGTAAAATCGTTTAGACAAAAAAGTGATTTCATCACGTTTTACAAAACGTATTTCACATGTAGGTATTTGGTAATACCTAAAGTACCAGTGTTCCATAAAAATAGTACAACATCTGTAGTACTTAGTACTTTTGACTCTCATAGATTTCATACTAAATTATTTCAAAATGTCTGCAAGAAACTTGGCCAAGCTTCGGTATTCTTCCATAACCTACACAAAAGGTAAAACTTTTTGACCTTTTAAAGATAATACCCTAATATCTCTTTCGGATGGTTGTTACGAAAGTGCAATTGTTGTTGCAAAAAGATCGTTTCAAAACACACTCCAGTTAATTGTGTCCTCGCGGAAATACATCCATGTCTTGAAATGACCAGCTCAGCTCCTAATGATATTTTCTTCACGTATTCGCCTTTGTTATAGTGTAACCAGAAACAGTAGGAAAGGTGTGTTCAGAAAATCTTTTTTATTAAAAAAATATATATATTGGGTCAGTTTTCCTATGTCAAAGTAGAAATGTACTACATGGAAATACGATAAATAACTCTTTTTTGCGTTGTTTTCTGTAAAAGTGAAATTTCAACTCGTTGATAATTTTGATCAATTATCCGTTCACACGAGTACATATCAATAAACATAGTGAAAACTAAAGAACGTTATCACTACTGAATTGGGGTAGAAAATATTTTTTATAACTATACCTACCTACTTGAAAAAAATAGTCGTTAAGCTTAGGGACAGTTTGATAACATCTGACACTGACACTTTTTTACACTAAGCCCGCGTGGTGGCTTATGTCAGCTCGTAAAACTTCACAGTTATGGTGAGGACTGTGTCCAGCAGTGGGACGTATACCTTTAGTTGATTAATCAGCAATCGAAAAGTCATTTTGTTTTTCCTACGCTGTGTCATCCGAGATGGAATGTGTCTAGGAAACCAATTCAGCTATAAGTTAGTACAAATTGAACCGGTGGACCCACTTAACCGATTAATTGCTTCTAAACTCATTATGCTCCTCTTGGCACATCGAGTGATTGGAGTGCAAAAGGATAATCTGTTTGGGTATTTTGATAGATTGATGAAGAAATTTTATGTGATGGGAGTAATCTGTGTGATTTCTTACAGAAATATGTTTTCGGTATTAGTTAAGACCGCTAGAAATGTGAGTGTTATATTTACCAAATTTATATCGAAAAGGCACTAATGCCTGCTTTGTACTATTTTAATTATTGAAAAATTCAAAGTGTCATAATGCAAACCTTACCTTTTCTTTAGCTGCACAGTTAAAGTTAACCTCATGGTAAATCGAAATAATTGAATAATACGAGTAGTTCATAAGTCCATCCATAGAATCAATGAGTTTAAATTATGATTGTTGAATTTTTCACATCTTTTTTAAAAGTTAAGTTGTGATATGGTTTAGCACCTAGATGCAAGTGTCATTAGTTTTACTTTTAAAAGAGTTTTAGTTTGAAGTAAAGTCTTTTCGCAAACATCAATTATATTGGATTTTTTTGTTTTCCAGATTTTGCTTTGGTTGATGAGGCGTCATGTGTGGTCGCCCTTTCCTCTAATGTCATTATTTGCTTAGATCACGTGCCACCCGCGTGACCCAAAAGAGTTGTGTCACCCTGAGGTCAGAATTGTACCACATATATGACATAATGAAATCGTTTGTTCACATAATATAAGCCGTTAGGGATGTGCGTACAGTTGTTTTCTTTAAGAGCATTACGGTAACCATTTTTTTTCTAGATTTATTTTTATTCTTTAGAAAAATTAAATAAACCCACAAACCTGACAAAACTTTTTAAACCTGAGCCATCGAGTGAAATACGCATTGGATTTCAAAGAACCATCGTCCCCTCTGTAGTACCTGCTTTTTCAGTATCATCTGGGTGATTTCAAGAAGCCAAACTTGTTTGTTTTCATTCAGATGAATAATGTGATATCCTCTATTAAAAAAATGGCAGTTTCATCATGTTGAGAAATACGTAATTACATTGTTTTGTAAAAAAAAATCGTACGTAACTTAATTACGCTAAAAACTAATATTCCAGTTAACCCCCCGAAAGAGCCATTAAAACAGCTGCAGCATCTTTAGCCGTTAGACGGATTTGGATCAACCATAGCTAAGATCCACAACCATAGCTAAGATCCACTGTGAATTAATTATCTTTCGAAAAAAAAAATGGTTTGAAATCGGTCCATTCGTTTGGGAGCTATAATGCTACAGACAGACACACACAAAAACACAAACAAACATAGGGGTCAAACTCATAACACCTCTCCTTTTAGTTGGGGGTAAAAAGTGACGTTTTTATTAATTTTAAGGATTGTTATGTAGTGCACAGCCCTAGGTCCCCCGCAGCCCGCGCACGTATTGCGACCATTACGTGTCCGAGTGGATCTTTTATTACTTTTAATATTTTTTTTATTGGCCAAGTAAACGACCGGACACTTTACGCTTCTGCACGTTTGCTCTCCCGCTTTGCTAACGAAAAATGGCCGCTGGTTTTAGGGTTCCATTTCTATAAAATAAATAAAATGATCTCAAAAGACTGACTGTATAGTTAAACCTTAGATCAAACCGAACAGAGGGAGAATCGGTACGTCCATACAATCATCATATGCTTTCCTATCGTAATGTTGTTGGTAATGCGAGTATAACTGTTAAACTATGTTTACATTTCTATTTTCTTTTCTATTTTAGAACACTTAGCCTTATTCTTTCGACTGAATGGGCTGGTCGTGGGCCTGATCTTGACCAATATGCGGCCACGTACCTTTAAGTTTTCAAATAGTAAGAAAATGTGTCATTCAGTGGCGCATCGACCCGGATCCGGCTCACGAATAGCTCCGGAGTAATATTTAAATTTGGGTAGATACAAAAGTACCTACCTGCTTACTCCTAACGTCATATCCATCATTTTGACTTATTATTATAGTACCTCGTGGTCAACTGTAATTGCCTAATTAAGTTATTTCCTCATGTACATTTTTAAGTTGTAATGCTATTGTTGTCCCTAATAAATAAATGAAATGAAATCATCAAATTAAAATTGGACCGATCACGTACACGCATGCACGTTTAATTAACTCGCAGTACTTACGGCGAGTAGGAGTGGAGCATGTCCATTGGACTTGGTTTAAAAGGACCACGCGCAACTAGCTCGTACCGTATCGGCTCGTTTTGTTTTGATCTAAGAGTTAAAGATACTATTCCGTTATAAGGACTTCTGTCTATCTGTAAATTTTGCAGAAATCTGCAGTCGTATTTAAATCAAACTTTAACGCAAAAAATGTACCACCTATATCGTGGTTGACCTTTATCGTGGTATAATGGAACTACGGAACCCAATTGGGGGTAGTCGCTTTTGCTCGTATACTATAAGAGTAGTATTTTTTAAGAGTTTTGATGGCGTAAATCAAATGGGATAGGAAGATTTCTGATTGAGATGTCAAAACGAGGCTAGATTTTTTGTATATTTTCGTTGGTTGGAAGTTTTTAAGCAAATTGAGTTTTTGACACGTTTTATTTGACGTTAATCTTCGTTCTGTATGCTTTTTCGGAGAAAAAATCATACTTTGTTAAGTATCTTAACTATTACCTACTTGCTTGTCAAACTTAATACAATTCGGTTTTGCCATTTTTGGTAATGGCAGTAATTACAGGAATTTACGAAAAAATATATATTTGTTAGGGTACTATAGTAATGAAGTAAAAAAAGGTAAAAAAAGGTATTAGCCATATTACTATTTGTGGCACAATAACCTTTCTTCCTCCACCCGTATCTAAACAAAGGTCTGGCGCTAACAAACTTAACAACACCATTTGCGTTTTCCTGAAAACTTCCAAGTTAGCGCAAAGATTCACCAGTGTCTAAGTTCAGGGTATCAAAGTTGAACAACTTGTTATCCCTGTCGAACTGTATAATAATCGACTTCAAAGGTATTGGTAAGATGAGGTGAGATACTGTTGAAACTCTGATACTCTTTACCTAGGAAAAATAAAGCAATAGAAAACACAGCTTGGAAGTTTTGTCTAAGGAGTTCAACTAACCTCTACCGGTGCTTCAACGATACACAATGATTCACATTTTAGAATCAGATTCACTTATTCACGTAGAAACTAATTGAATAAGTTAAAAATAATAATACATTTGGATGAACCGTCTATTGTCAAATCGCAGAATAACGCCGAGGTCTCCGTCCCAGAGGATCCCGGAGGATTTATTTTTATTTTGATGAGCTTAATTAAAAGTCCTCTTCGGGGTTTTCCGGGACAGTGGATCGGGGTACTCAGGGAATAACCCATTTACCTGATCATCATGATATTCCATAAGCAAGCATTTCCATTCAAATCTAAGGAAGCTGCCTTAATTGAGTTTTGATATAAAGCTGTCATTATCCGTATTTATGTGTAATATGGTTTTCTCCTTTTCAAAGAATAGCTAAGTAAGGGTATTATGTCAGGGGCAACATCAGTTAACACCAAAATCATTTTCCTTCCGCTTGTTAAGTAGGCACCTATTTACTACCTACTTTTCAATGTTTTTAAACACTTAAAGGTAATTTGAATCTGGAATCCTGGAAACAATAACCTTCCATTTCTTAATAGTCTGAAAAGGAGTCGCATTTAGGTCGTTAATGCTTTCTTATCATCACGATTATGGCCCGTTTTTTCTCCAAGATCGATCACATCTCCAGCTACGGGATGCGAAATTGAAACCCTTTACTGTCATATATTTGGCCTCTCCATCATAGTTGTCATGATTGTCAAATTAATAAGATGGGCGCTCGGTGAAACAGTAAAAATTCTAATGATGGCCAAAAAACTTATTGAGCACATAAAGAAATTCACACAGATGAGTAAGTGTCACCGTTGCACAAAATACATGATGATACGTATCTTAAACATTTTGAAGGCCATGGCGCTTAAAAAACATAGCCCCTATGAAGTTAACACAACCAGTATATTTCCAAAAAGCTGTAGAAACCAATTTTTAAACACACAAAATTCAATAAATATTCGGTCAATTCACTCCGATTTCTGATACACAAGCGTGATGTCACGTTTTATTATTCCCATACAAAATCTATGGATGCAGACCGTTATAACAGAAAATAAAGAGTATGTCAACGATTGGTGGTGTCAATCTAGCCTATTGGTAGAGAGCCCGGCTTGCGAGAAACCGAGTGGGTTCGAGTCCCGCTTGTGGTCCGCCAGTTTCAATTTTACAAATTATTATTTTTTCTTCCCAGCGATCCACCCGTCGGGTGACGGGGTCTGCTTTTATTCCACTTCGCCTTATCTTGAACGTCTTCCTCAGTCAACTCACAGCTGTCTAGTCTAGTCTTTCTTGATGATCGCAGTTTAGACTGTGTTTTTTGCCTTCGACCGGGAGGTTTAGATTAAATGTCACATTGCCGATGTAGTCAGGTCGTCTCCTTTTCACGTCTCTAAACCATCCCAGTAAGTTACAAGCATATTGAATATTGTTATTAACCCGTAAAAAACAGTAAGATTATTAATAATTTAACCCTTTTTTGCTCATCTCTAGAGTCACAAAGTTGATTTTGCGTTAATATCGAATTTCCTTTGAGAAATTTCTGTATATTAGGGCGTAGCGTTGAGTACAGCGGACCTTTGATTATTGTTATAGGAAAACAAGTTCAAACAAGACACTTGGTTCATACCCACTTAAATGACTTTTCTGCCTCTCGCGCAAAGGCTCAGGACACACCTGCGCCTTTACCAGGCGCTGCGCCTCAATCGCTGGCAGTCGCGAGTCGCGGCGACTGCATATCGCGAGTGTGACTGAGCTAACATACTAGGCGTGTCCACATGAATATTAGTGATAATAAAAATTTCCAACTGGATTTAAAATCAAAGTCCGTTTTAATAAAACCGCGTGACCCTACTATAACTGTATACTGTAGCTACTAAGACGATGCGTTTCCAATGTCACCCTACCCGCTTACCCTAATATTTCGACCACGGTGGCCAATCTCAACAGAGATCAGCCAAATGCGCAGGATATATTATAGTGCACAAGTGTGAGCGCAATACACAGGTGCACTCACTGTTCCATATCATAACTCTCAAATTTCAGTGAGACGGCAATCCGACATGACCGGAGAGAGGTCAGGCGCAGGAACAACGGCTTAACATGCTTTCCGAGGCACGGGGGTGTTACACCGCCAACTTTCCCGACTCCGCGCTGTTTTTGAGATATTCATTACAGAAAATCTCCGAAACAATTTTGGCTCGACTTGGGAATTGAGCCCGGGACCTCTCGGATATAAGGCAGAAACTTTGCCACTACACCAATGATGCAAACCTAACCGCTAACCCTAAGCTCCCACCAAAAGCTTGTTGACTCTCTAATCACGTCCGTTCCGCGGCGCGTGTCCAGCCTCGCTTTGTGCTGGTAACCGCTCCTTCATAATACAGGCCCATGTTCATCTTTATAAGATAAAACGTTTACCATTTCATTACATATCTTCTGTCTAGGTAACCTTTGTTTTAATAATGGCACAGTAAAGTTAGAACCTAAGCAGTACGGAAGAACAAACCTCACGTTGTTTGCACTCACGTACAGAAACGCACACTACTCAACAGGACTCGAAGCACGTCTTACAGTACTAGCAATACCAGCTGAAGAGACGTGCGTCTCTTAACAAACATTTTTTTCTGTTTTCCATTTACTTAATAAATTTAATTAATGACAACTACTATTCTATCAATTTTATGAGACTGTTACTTTAATTCAGATAAGCTCCGTATCGAAAAAAGAAAAGTACACTTAACGTACGTGGACTTAATGCTAAAAGCATTTCAGCCGGTCATCATCTTTAATCTGTTTAGTTAGGTAGTATTTCATTTGTTTATTAAAGAGTCCCAGAGTCCTGGCCGTCTTAGAGCCCAATGGCATTTGCCGGGATGACGGTAAAAGGCCCGATGGGATGAGAATAATCCCGTGGACCAATTGGCGGGCTTCGGTCTGGGATGCGACCTGCACCGATACATTGGCTCTATCCTTTGTTTTTGGCTTAGCGGAGTCCATAAAAAAAGGAAATTCTCCTCTCTAGACAGCTGCTATCGTTTCATGCCTTTCGCGGTGGAGACAATGGGTCCATGGAGCCCTGGAGGAGGCTATGGAGGCTAAAAAACTTTTCCATAAGTTGTCTTTGCGACTCCGCAGTGTCACCGGTGACTCAAGGGCTGGCAGCTACCTTGGCCAAAGAACTTGCTTGGCCATTCAGCGAGGAAATGCTGCTAGCGTTCTTGGCACCGTTGACATTGGGTGGGTCTGCAAGATGAACCTTTTTTGATTCTTCTTTTTTTTGTAAGTTTTAAATGTAAATAATCTTTATTTTATAGTTAATTTTAATAGTTGGTGTTTCTTTTTTTAAATTGTTTCATCATCATCAAATTTAAGAGGTATGCTCTTGTCGGTGGAGTTTTTTCCATGTTGGTCTATTCAATGCCATTTCTTTGACTTCCTGATATGACACGACACCTAACTTTTCTTTTATCTGATCCATGTATGATCTTCTAGGTCTTCCTCTCTTCATTTTCCCTTCTATTTTTCCTTCAATTATCGTTCTTATCTTTCTTACACGACGACCTTCGTCGTGTCTCATCAGGTGTCCTAACATCTTTCCTCTCCTATTTTCGATGGTCTTGAGGATTTCCCTTTTTTCTCCCACGATGTTCAAAACTTCTTCATTAGTCTTTTTTTCAGTCCAACTAATCCTTTCCATTCTCCGCCAACACCACATTTCAAACGCCTCTATTCTTTCTCTAAAATTCTCTAAATTTCTTTCTATAAAATTGTTTATGTTGTCTATAAAATTGTGTATATGAATAAAAAACAATAAAAAAAAACAATTTAATGAAATTCACTTTTTTCACGTTTTTACTACGCTATAAATGGATCCCTAGTTAATAAAAGCTTCGAACGACCCATACTATCCGGACAAGAGTATGTCCCAAATAAAGGGATGGTATCCAAAAGTTATGAAGTACTAACTTAACTCGAATTATCCGGAAAAAAGTACTTCTTAAGTATTGACCCTTTCAGTGTTGGAAAAGACTGAAATTAAAAAAACTGGCTTACTTTTTTACATCTAATTTTATCATAATACAAAACTTTCTTGGCTCATTACTTAGTATTAGAAAAAATTGCATGCATTATTTAGCTCTTGCATTAGACAGCATATGACATGACATACAGTGCAAAGACCTTACATTGATCCTCGTTTACATAATAGTAGAGCATTAGTTCGGAATATTATGCGACCGAGAGTTATAGGTAGGTATAGTCGTCTACGTTTACCATCATGGGATCACGTTAGGATTGACATGTCATTGTCTGGTAAAAGTTTCTTAAAAAAGATTAAAAAAAATATTAGTCTTTGTAGTAGAAATATATTTTTTTCATTTTGTAATTTGAAAAAGGTTTGCTCTTGACCCAAGACTAAGCCAAACGCGGCAGACTGAGTCTACGATGGAGCGAGCTCACATAGAATTTGTGTCTTATGAATTGAGAAGCCATTGTAATCAGTGAACTTCGCAACTTATTTTGTTGAGTTGTTATTGTCAATCGTTTCTTTAACAAACATCTCAATATATGAGGTTTAAGTATAGGATAGAAGTAGTCTCAAATAGTGCAAATTGGGAGCAAATATTGACTGAGTAAAGAAATGTAAGTCGTCATAGTTCGCTTGCCGTTAACGCGGGCAAGACGCCAACTCTCTCTCTCTCTTCTGTAGACTACTTACTCAAATAGACTAATTGGTGTGAACTCACCCACGGTTTTTATAATGTCAAATAAATAATGAATAAATAAGATATAAATGAATCGCTTTAATGCAAGTACGCGCGTATCTTCAGGCTGACTGCAGCAAATTGTATGATTCTTGTTTTTTTGTGTTCAATAAGGAACACTTATTCTGCTTAGCCTAAAGGTATGACTGGTAGAGAATGCCCTACAGCGTTAAGTTCACCTTTTTTACATAGTTGTTGTGCAATAAAGCTTGCATAATTAAATTATCAGGACAAGGTTTTCATATCAAATAAACTTTATAAATAAAAATTAATCGCCGAAATGTATGTACATACGCGCATAACTTCAGACGGACCGAATTAAAAAAAAAAACAAGCAGGAAAATGTCTGCGGTGCCAGTGTGAAATCAATAAAGACAACATCAGACTCATTGCAAGGGTCCCAGGTTATGTAGCTAAGTAACTTGTGTATTGGAAAAAAAATGAAGGGACAATAAAAATCCAGCCTCGTAATTCGAGATAAAAAAACTGTACCCTGGCCCGCCCGAAAGTAGAGCCCTCTGCGGTCCCCTAAGAGTGACCTTTGAAAAAGCCCTTATAGTTTCAAGGTGAGACACGGTTTTCGGCGATTTCAAACATAATTATAGGTTCATCATCATCATCATATCAGCCTGTTATAGTTCACTGTTGGACATAGGCCTCCCCCAAGGAGCGCCACAGCGCACAATCGCCAGCCCTTTGCATCCAGTCACTACCAGCTGCCTTCTTCAGGTCATCTGTCCATCTAGCCGGAGGGCGTCCCACTCTACGTTTACCTAAGTGTGGTCTCCATTCGATTCCTTTAGCTCCACTTTAGCTTGCTACATTTTTGTACAACATCAGTTACCTTAGTCGCGTTAGTAGGTTAGTACTATCTAATTCTTAAATTATACATTTTAGTCTTGAAGACACTATCTCATCAGCCATACGCATATACGTCCGAATGCGGGGCACTGGGCACAAGCCTCACCTCAATTAAGAGATGGTACAAGGCTCAATGCGGATTGGTGGAGGGGTTGTTTGTGAGTTAAGTGAGATGTTATTAAGCGGCCCATGGGCCTCTGACCAGTACATAATGTGTAACTGTATCTTGAAATAAGAGCGGTGCGCCGCGGCGTCTAGATATATGCTAAGGTAAGTTGTCTATGCCCTCAATGCAGATTGAACTGCATTAATACCGATAGCGCTTTGGCCAGGTTTAGGCGTGCAATTGATTGCCTTTGGATTGAATGTTCAGGATTACTGCATTGCTATTGTGCAAAATTGAAACCTTTGACTATTACGTTAAAAAAAAAACATTGTATAAATCTAAAAATAAATAAATAATAATATGTAACCGAAATATTATTAAGTCATGTAGACATTAAATAACATGCGGGCTTTTAATACACTGTTTGAAAATTTTGAACAGACTACTTATGTCATACAATATATTTAGTTACGCTGCGTTTAAAATTGTTTTTGCTTACTTTGTACCCGACGGCTTACAAATGGTCATTGAAAGGTAAAATATAATAAAATAAGGCATTCTGGACAACCCTTTCGTTCTTTGTCGGCATAAAATATGGTGTAAGAAACAAATCTCTATAAATATGTGCCTTAATATTTCGTGGTAAAGTTAAAGGGAAATTTTACTCATCTTAGAGTATTTTTGGTAAATATAAACTGTTTAGTGCTTACTAAACTAAAACTGGCCTGTGACCATAGTATCTTGGACTGTGCGATTATCTGAATACTAGTGGACCCTGCAGACTTTGTCCTGTCCGCTGTTTTTATTTTATAGAAAATAATCAGTGGTACTTTCATATATTAATATATCTATTTTAAAAAAAGGCATCGCAATTCGTTGAGTAGAGTAGAGTAGATCTAAGCATAAGTACATAGGGACGGATGCGGGAAGCGATTGCTTTATTTATACATTAAAGTCATTCAACTAATTGTTTTTTTAATACAGATATAAGTAGAATACTTGGAATTTCACTTATCCAAGCGTCGGTATTATAATTTATGCAAAAGGTAATCTCCGTGACTTATCCCGGAGAGCCAGGCTCGAATATTAAATACGCCTGTTTCGGCAACATAGATAGTTGTAAACATATCTATAGGAATGTTAAATATAAGTTTTTATTTAAATATAAACGATTTGTGAAATTAAAATACATAAAAAGATAAAATCGGACTGCTCCACGGGCGGGACATGAACCCGCACCTCTGGCAAGCCGGGCGAGAGGCCCACCACAACACAAGGCCCACCTGTGGCAGTCTGGTTTTTATTTCAAATTATTAAGTAATTTGCATTGTTAACGCTAAAAATAAAGTGAGTTAATAATAAACGACAGTTCGTTCATGCATTCATTTGTGACGTCCTCGTTGCATGTAATGAATTAAGTAGAATTTGACTCCCTTACCCTTAGTTTTCTTTCGACAGGACTGAAAAACTTTTAAAAAAACATCTTTTTATACTTACCTCTTATTGCGATTTGTCTTATCTTCCTTATTGATATTTAATAGACATGCAATCAGATTAAGTTTAAAAAAGTTTTTTTGGCAGTTTTATGCGCTTTGCATTTAGAAAAAACTTTAGTTAATTAGCAATCTAAATATTTATTTATTAGAATTAGATTTTACTATTACAGGTAAAATATTACCTACAATAGGCTTACTCATAAGGGTTTCACTTTTCTCTGATTATCAAACTACCTTATCTATTTTGTTTTGAATAATCCATAGATAAATTGGATATTTTCTCAAGCCCGCTTTCATTTTGTTATTTCTTTTTCTGATTAATTAACTCCAACTTTATGCTTAGTGACTCGAAATCATAGCACTTCAATTGATTGATTGCAATAAAAATGCACTAAAACCGGCCAATTAAAACATCAGTTTAAACCGTCAGTTAAGTTAACTATTTTTCAAACAGAAGATGTATTTTTTCATGTTCAGTATTCTTGTAAGTATTAATTGATGCCATACATTATGTCAATGTTTAAACGAATTGTTACTATATTTCACTAAATTAACAACATTATTCTTTATATTTCTTTATATTTTGTTATGCAGGTCATAGTGTTGACTACTGTAGAACAAACTACAAGTAAAAAATCTTCAGTTGACGCTCTTGGTATGCCATTTTGATATACTATATCGTAGTCTGAGACTTCCCATGTTTATCCCGTTAAATAAGGCTTATTTTTTGAGCAGATATAATAACAATATTAAAAACCGTCTTACTCGCGTAACTGTATAAATTAAACACATCACATACATTTATCTGACTCCGTGGTTGCTTATGCACTTGTGTTACACATATCAGAATCAACTGTGGTATTACAAATAAACTTAAATAAATACATAAAACACCCAGACCAGTACAAACAGACATGTTTATGCACACAAATGTTTGTACAGCGCGGGAAGCGGCGACCTTTTGGTTAATAGTCAACTTCTTACCATCGACCATTACACCAAAGTAGTCGTTAAAATGATTAAAATTGTCTAATAATACGTCGTAATGGACAAATTCGTGGAAAGCCGCTGAATGTGGGAAGCGCAAGACCGATAGTGATGAAAACTCTTGAGGGAGGCCTATGCTCAGCAGTGTGGGTCAGGATGATGGTGATGATGATGATGAATGGACAAACAAGCAGCATAAAGGTAATTTAACGGTCAGTAAAATTGAACGGTAGCTAATGCATAGCAGATTGACTAAGGTAGGTACATCTAAAATCGTTCATGTTGTAACGAATAGCCAATGTGATAAGTATTCTATTAGGGGACTATCTTCCGTTTGTCAAGAATTCTTTTAATAAGTAAGTAAGTAAAAAAGTGAAAGCAATCTACGCGTTAAGAAAGCAGACGCTCAAAAGGTTTCGCCAACGTCTAGCTGGCGTAGCAGCTGCCCACGGTCTCAATAGCCGAAAAACGCAGGGTTCGGTTCCCGCCTCAGCCAGTTGATTTCTTCAACTGCAAAAATATATTCTTTAGCGGCGACAGTTCTTCGTATTGAGGTCGGCACAATAGCCCTTGCCTTTGCTCTAGTGAGCCCAGACTAGACTCAAGATGCGGGTCCCGCTTGTTAGCGTCGGCTGAAAATTAACGTAATTGTTTTTCTTGCGAAAGAACAAAAGGTTTTGTGTGAAGGCCGATACGAACTTACTTGTATACATAAATATAAAAATGTCTAATTTTGTCAAATTGAAACTGGAACAATGTAGTACAGATATTTGATATTTCAAACTTACTAAGACTAGTTGCCATCAAAACACCTCTTATGATCAGACGCGTAAGAATCAAATTTTATACAAATGCTATAAGCATAGCATAGCTTACTCGGTGTCCTACACGCATGAGCGAGAAATGCGACAAGTGCAACGCGATGCAACAATTTTAAATGTATGTACGTGTATGATCGTGTCGAAGCTCGATTGACATTGACATGAGTAAAGGTCGCTTTGCCTCGTCCATGTAAGATAACACCATAGATTTTAAGATGTCACTTTATTTTTTATTTATTATATGGACACAAAACAGGTTACAGTCTGTAAACGTTGCGCAAGATTACAAAAAATATGTATCTGAGTTTGGAGTTATATCATGTTTTGTATTTAACACTGAAAATATTAGTAAAACATTTTTTTTTAAATAAAAGTCCTATAGTTATAGCGTCCTATAGTGCATGACCTTAAGGTTGACTGGCAGAAAATGATTTTAGAATGAAGTCCACCCTTTGAACATTTCTGGTGCAATAAAGTTAAAAAAAATATATAGTTTCCATGAAAAACTAAAAATTAATGATTGATGGGTAATAAAAGTAGCCTGGTTAAACCCGCGACTTTTACAAGTCCAATCCTTTCACAAATCCATCTTGTCGCAGGACGCACTGGACTGATTTTTAATCAAATGATGGAGACCATTCAATCAAAAAAGTAGAACTTCTCTATTCCCAAACACTTTTAGACTCTTATATCCTTGATTTCAGCTAAATCGCTAATTCGCTTCGGTGCTTTGGCTAAAGAACCTGATACATCGTCGGGTTCACATGAAATTAAAGGTAAAAAATACATTTAATTTCTTCCGTGATTAAATCAAAAATTTATTGTAACTAGTACATCGGCAAATATTAACGTTACGATTATTAATTTATTTTGTAGATGTGAAGAATTACATGAAGGAAATGGGTGAGTTTACACTCTTTTGAATATCAAAGAATAATTGTTTTAACGTTTGCTTTAAACGTTTCGTTATGTTTTAGCCAAAATCGAAAAGAATTTCTACATTGAAAAGTTCAGTAAGTGTTTATCGCTGTTTTGTTAGTAAAATGATTTTAAGGTACCCTGGAAACAAAATATGTTAACTTTATATTTTTTATCCTAATAGAGAAAGAAATAAGTCAAGAAGGTATGATTTAAAAACTACGCTCCTATTTACATGTAGGTAGTTTTTATTGTTTTATTTATTATCTGTTTTACAGAAAAAGACGAAGTTAAGTTCTTCCACAATCTGTTGGAGGCGATCAAACAAATGGCTTACGAGTATGTTTAACTTTAAGTTTGATAAATTAGTTTGTATGAAAAACATCGGCATTTAATTAAGCGACTATGAATAATTTGTTAAAATCACTAATGACTATGTAGTTTTCATATTATGTAAGAAAATATTACTAACTTAAAACTTTTTTCAGACGTCCTTACCCTGGGAATCAATAAATGACAGAATAAAATTTGAAAAAAAAAAACTGTTTTTTTGAGTACTAAATGATTTTAACGAGACGCGAATAGCAAATACTTGAACATAAGGGTGCCTGGGCCGCGGAGCGGAGAGAGTGAGATAGAGATAATAACCAATAGGATTGTCTACTGAAGAGAAACGAGAAACAAACGATGACAGATTTTGTGCAATTCTATTCGTTAATAATTTCTTCCTCTCTCCACTCCGCGGCCCCGCTCCGCACCGGTCTACAGGCACCTTTAGAGCTGATCTTAACGAAATATTGGACAAACTATTAGAAGCATCATCATATCAGACTGTTACAGTCCACTGCTGGACATAGGCCTCCCCCAAGGAGCGCCACAGCGCACGATCTCCCGCCCTTTGCATCCAGACCAGCTGCCTTCTTCAGGTCGTCTGTCCATCTAGCCGGGGGGGCGTTCAACACTACGTTTACTTGAGCGTGGTCTCTATTCAAGAACCTATCTGCTCCACCTCGTGTCGGTTCTGTGACAGACATGGCCAGCCCACTGCCACTTCAGCTTGCTACATTTTTGGACGACATCAGTTACCTTAGTCTTATGTCGTATGACCTCGTTCCGGATTTTATCCCTTAATTAGAAGCATATATGTGGTAAACTCTCGCTGCGACTCTCGACTGTCAGCGTGTCTACTCGCTAATCAAAGTCAAATCGCTAGTCGCTAACCGCGACCGAAATACCTACGGAAATGGGTCGCGATCTCGGGTCGCTGCAGCCTCGCCGTTCTCTAACGACTGAATGTAGCGGTCGCGCGATCCGGTCGCAGGGATTGGTCAGTGTTCCTTAAAGATCCATACTTAGTAATGGATCGCGCGATTCAAACGAGGTCTGACGACCCGGTCACATGGACCAAATGCTATCTTTGGGTCTGCATATTGTCGCAGGGAGTGGCAACCGTCGGTGTATTTTTTTACAACGATATACAACAACATTACATACATAGATCTGACTCCGTGGTAAGTAGCTAAAGCACTTGTGTTACAGATACAGAATCAACAGTGGTATCACAAATAAACTTAAATAAATACATATTACACCTAGACCAGTACAAACAAACATGTTCAAGCACACAAATGTTTGTACAGTGCGGGGAACGAACCCGCGACCCCTTGGCTAATAGTCAACTTCTTGACCAATTACACCAAAGTGGTCGAGTTATAATAAGGTCGATGATGATACTAAGTCAAAATTGCTGAGCGTCACGGCGTTTTCAGGAACATTAATAAAGTTGGCTACTCAGTTACACACCTGTCTCACGTACTCTCGCTAAGTTATATTTAATCCAATTTAATCCAATAGGTATGAGTAATAATAAGGGAATCCCAAGACTATCAAGTCTGCAAACTCCTATTCCACATTGTATGAGCGTTGGAACCTTGCCAGCTATTCATAGAGTGCAACGTACTACCGTAGTAAAAAGAGAAAAGCCTCAGTTTTATTTATTTAAAACTTTATTGCACAAATATACAAAGGGTGGACTTAATGCTAAATCATTTTCTACCAGTCAACCTCAAGGTCATGCAAAAAGAAGGCAATGGGTGCAGTAAACATTAAATTAGAAAGGTAAATTGTGGTTAATAATGCAAAAAATAAATCAACATAATATATAGACGACTTCTAAAACCAAGGGTCGCGGGTTCTATCCCCGCACTGTACAGGCATATGTGTGCATGATCATGTGTGTTTGTACTGGTCTGGGTGTTTTCTATGTATAATATGTTTTTATATACAAAAAAAAGTATTTAAGTATTTTTATCCGTTGTCTACTACCCATAACACAAGCCTCGTAGCATAATTTCGCTTTGAGCTCGGACTAGAGAATTGGCGTGATTGTTGTGAAATATTTATTTATTAAATATAATATACATGCAAATCATTTATTTAGAAGTTTTCGAACTTTATTCTTGAGTCTAATATTTTGAGATCAAGGGTAGTGAGTTTTACAGTCGCGTTGCATTGCCGACACAGAATCAATTCATAATAACATCTAGATAAAGACGTGGCGGCGGTTTAATACACTTGAGCGAAACTGTATAGCAGATTATTGACAAGTCATTAAAAAGTTTCCATAAGCAAAGAAGCCTGAAAAAACAATCTTATAGTACAAGAACATTCGAACTGAGAAAAACATTTGTAGAGTTATTAATTGAGTATGGCGAACGAACTATGGTCGTATTTTAATTTGGATTTGACAGTGCCCAAAGATAATTTATTCAAAGGCTTGTTTTTGACATTGGTACTCGTAAACGTACGGTCACGATACACATTGAGAATTGCCGTATTTTAAAAATAGCGTACATAGTTCCCGTGGCACATTTTTTCCGGCCGTTCTTTTTTGCCTGTCGTAATGCGGTTAGCGTGATTTCGGCGTTTGTGTTTAAAACCGTGTTTCATTAGCGTGGCGGCCATAGAGCGCCGTGTTTCGACTGGCAATACCATAATCTTGGGCTGTGCCATTCCAGGAATGGAATGGAATGGAATCCTAGTGGTTTCAGTAATAACACGGGCATATTAGCCCCGAGTGACTGCGCTGTGTAATCACAGAACATGACAATTGTTTTTCAATAAGCCTTCGTTATTAGAAGTAGAAATTATGTTACTTCATATAAACGTTATTAACATAGGTAATGTGCGATATTCATTATGTTCATACATACCTTTTAATAAATAATACATTATTTATTAAATTTCCATTTTGAAAGAAGTGAAACGTTTCTCAGACATTGCAAACATGTTGGTTTCATATTTTACAAAATAAAGACTTTTTTTCGACATGTAAACATTTTTCTTTTTATTTAAATAAAGAAGTTGACTTTGATCGTTCGTGCGAATACTATAGGTAAGTGAATATAGGAATTCATTTATTAGTACGAACCACGGAGAGGATAAATAAAGTATTAGAAAATTAAGTGCTTTTCCATTTTATAATTACTGGTCTGGTACATGAGCATAATTATTTCCATTGAAACAATTAAGTAATGCTATAAAGTGGCAGATTGCTATCACAAAAACACTTTTCCACATCTATATACACAGGTACAATTAAAAAACTGTTCATCTGTGTATTTCTATACAAATCTATACCTACCTAGTTTATTTTTGACCTAAATATATTTTCGCTCCATCCCAGTTCTAGACGTGACGTCATCAGAGGACGTGTAGGCTGAAGGCATTTATTTTCGTTGGAGACATGTCAACTGTCGAATACGATTGTTTATTTGAATATATTGGACAATGCGTGGCATGAACAGTAAATAAAAAGTACATAATTAAATAAATAAAAATACAACAACATAACATACCTACATTGTAAATAAATAAAACTCATAATAGTGGTTAGTAGCTTAAGCACTTGTGTTACAGATATCAGAATCAACAGTGGTATAACAAATAAACTTAAATAACTACATATAACACCCAGACCAGTACAAACATACATGTTCACGAACACAAATGTTTGTACAGTACGGGGTTCGAACCTGCGACCTCTTGGTTTATAGTCAACTTCTTGACCATTACACTAAAGCGGTCGTCAGTCAGACATAACATGGTAACAAGTACCTACGTTAAACGATTTGAACCGTATCGATATATATTATATGTATAGGTATACATTGGATGCGTTGGTGAATATAAGAACTTATACAAACACATCGATAGTGATTATATAATAATGAAGTAACTTTTTTATCAGCATATTGATAAAACGCATTGTATATTTATTCAAATTCAGGAAACAAGTACTTACCTAACTTCTGATAAAAAACCATTAATTTATTGGTCTGATATCAACTTTGAATAATAATTTTCAAAATAAAGAATATACAAATCTTTCGTAAGTAGTTACTTATACTCGTAAGCTACAAAAAACGACTTAAAAGTTATTTTTACCTCTGCCTTTCCGCTTTAGAGCTAGATACTCATAGCATTATAACGAAAATAATTCGAAGAACAAAGAGGTCAAGTTCTTTGTTACGAAACCTCTATTTAGTAGAGTTAAAAAATAATGTTTGTAAACTTAAAAAAAATAAAAAAGTACTTGAAAACCAAAATATGTTTTCAACTGAACTTAGTATGGAAGATGGCAACCATTTTATAAAATTGATGTTAGCGCACAATTTTTAAATGATGTCTTCCACAAGACGCGAAAGATTTAAATGTAGGTAAGCAAGGAAAACGGTACCCTATCTATTTTTAAATACATCTATGTATAAATAACCCGATGCGAATGATATTACGCCACATTCAAGATTTTTGCTAGAATAAACACTTATGAAAATATTCAGTCGTTCCATTTGAGTAGCTTCTTCACGAGTTGATTTAAAAATCCGGTTTTTTTGCTGTCGTTGGTATATTTGTTGTGTTTATTTCTTGGTTACTTTTTTTTACATTCATATGTGAATATTGTGTTTTAGAGGCTATCTGCACGTGGTTGGGTGCTGCGTGTCAACCAATCAACGCGGGCAAATCGCTGACAGTCACGAGTAGCGGCGACATTACGCCGCAGGTGTGCTCTGGGCCTAAGTATGTTCAAGGCACTAAGAAAAGTAAAGAACGCGTTCAAAGTGAAACAACGTTGAGTCGGCTTTGACCATAGTTTTGGTCGAGGCGCCTGACGAAGATATCTGAAACTTGATTTAAAGGATGTCACCGGCTTTCAGAAGGTTTATCTTGTAAGGCCTAAGATAAGGTAAGACTTTGTCGAAATTCACCGTCTTTATCTCGAGTACCACTGATAGTTTTTGTTGTAAGTATTTTATCATGCTGTCAAAATTCAAAGTAGAGTTCAGTCGGGGTAATAGTTCATTTTTGTTTTTAGTCATAACGATTGCTACAAAACACAATCAAACACACTAGGTACCATTTTGAACTTATCTTTGTTTCAATATTTTCAAAAGGTAGCAAGGAATATTTAAAATTCCTCTGCCCATTACAATTTTATTTTTTCTTTTGTCTCGAGAAAATGCAGTTTCCTTCGGTAAGGCTTCAGTTTCATTATTCAGGTTAAATTTGTTTCCCTCGATCTAGATTCGAGCACCTGAAGGTGTACCTGACTCAATTGCTTTTAAATTGTTACGGTTAAAACATCTTGAAACGTTAAGCAAGTTTTTATTACGTCATCAAATGTTTTAATGTACGTGTAGCAAAAATACCTTTGAGTTTTTCAGTTATTAGTTGGAACCATAATTGAAATTGTTATGTGCTGTAAAATTAGATCTAATTGAAATATTTGCTGCTAGAGGTAAATGTTTGTGTAATGAGCACAAGCATTTGTTCTTGAAACATTGATTGAGCAGAATCGGGGGTCGAAGATCTTCACTAATAGACTAAGAAAAAGTTACCTGACAAAGCTGAAAACCTCGGACGGCAGAGTCGTCTCATCGGTTCCAAAGATTCTGGCCGAAATCGAAGGCTTTTACGGCCGATTGTACGCATCGCATTTCCTACAGCCGCAGCCCGACGCGAACGACCCAAGAACCAAGCTTACACGTCACTATACTGAAGATCTCCCAGATTTGGAGGAGGATGAGATTGAGGCGGCCCTCGGACAGCTTAGTAATGGGAAGGCTCCTGGCGAAGACGGAATCACATCTGAGCTCTTAAAAGCTGCGGGCCAACCTGTGCTCGGCGAACTTAAGAGGCTCTTTAATTCCGTCATAGCCAATGGGACAACTCCGGAAGCGTGGGGTAGGGGCGTGGTGGCATTGTTTTTCAAGAAAGGAGACAAAAGTCTCCTGAAAGACTATAGACAATCACGCTCCTGAGTCACGTCTACAAGCTGTTTTCGAGGGTCATCACAAACCGTCTTTCCGCAAGATTTGACTCTTTCGAGCCACCGGAACAGGCTGGGTTTCGCAAAGGTTACAGTACCATGGACCACATTCATACGGTGCGACATGTTATACGGAAGACCGAAGAGTATAACCAGCCCCTGTGCCTGGCCTTTGTGAACTATGAGAAAGCCTTCGACTCGGTCGAAACCTGGGCTGTTCTGGAATCCTTGCAGCGATGCCAAGTCGATTGGCGGTACATGAAGGTGCTAAGAAGCCTGTACAGTATGGCATCAATGTCCGTCCAAGTACAAAACCACCGAACAAAACCCATCCAGCTGCTTCGAGGTGTTAGACAGGGAGATGTCATATCTCCAAAACTGTTCATCAACGCACTGGAGGATGTGTTCAAGACGCTGGATTGGAACGGACTGGGCATCAATGTAAATGGCGAATATCTTACGCACCTTCGCTTTGCCGATGACATAGTTATTATGGCAGAATCGCTGCAGGATTTGCAAAAAATGCTGCACAGTCTCAATGCTGTCTCGAGACGTGTGGGGCTTGGGATGAATTTGGACAAAACAAAGGTAATGTTCAACGATCATGTCATCCCAGAACCAATTTCCGTCGAGGGCACTACGGTCGAGGTTGTCCAAGAGTACGTCTACCTTGGGCAAGTACTGCAGCTCGGTAGAGACAATTTTGAGCGGGAAATTGCCAGAAGAGCTTGAGCAGAGAAGCTTGGCTGGGCAGCATTTGGGAAATTGCGTCATATCTTCACGTCGACCCTGCCGCAATGCCTAAAAAGCCGGGTGTTTAACCAATGAAATGAAAAATGAAAAAAGTTTATTTCAATACATGTAAAAAACATACAATGCATAGTGGTTAGGACCAGCCTTTTAAACATATAAATGCTTGTGTCAGGAGGTCCCGCTCTCTCTTAGTGGTATAAGTTTTTACATGCAATATTTAAATTTAACATTAAACAAGTGGGATTAATAAAATTTACGTGTGTGTGTGTGTGTGTGTGTGTGTGTGTGTGTGTGTGTGTGTGTGTGTGTGTGTGTGTGTGTGCGCAAATGTGTTTAAATAAATATTAATAGTGTTTATCTTGCTTATGATATAATAATTATTATTTTGTAAGTAACAAATAGTTCGGTTTCATCATAAGTTGGTAGGTATCACCGTAGGTTAAGACTGGTAAGACCAATGCGTCTTACCAGTCTTAACCTACGGAGCCGAAACGTGGAACATGATAGTCAAGCTGGCTCACCGACTACACGTCACTCAGTGAGCTATGGAAAGGTCTATGTTGGGGATCTTATTAAGGGATAAGATCCGGAACGAGGTCATACGACATAAGACTAAGGTAATTGATGTCGTCCAAAAATGTAGCAAGCTGAAGTGGCAGTGGGCTGGCCATGTCTGTAGCAGAACCGACGAGAGGTGGAGCAGGAAGGTTCTTCAATGGAGACCACGCTTAGGTAAACGTAGCGTGGGAAGCCCCCCGGCTAGATGGACAGACGACCTGAAAAAGGCAGCTGGTAGTGACTGGATGCAAAGGGCGGGAGATCGTGCGCTGTGGCGCTCCTTGGGGGAGGCCTATGTCCAGCAGTGGACTGTAACAGGCTGATATGATGATGATGATGATGATGATTTATAACCGTTAATCTAGTCATCACAGCACAACCTTAAGCTTAGTAGGGCTAGGTAATTTGTGAAAGCCGTCGTTTTAAAAAAGAATCCTAAATGGACAGCGTTTTCAAAACGTACTTATTTAAGTATTCCAGAACCCTTAGTTTAATATTTCCTTTATATCTAAAGCTATAAGCTAATCCCACTTCAGTCGTTTAGGGATCCTATTTCCACAAAAACCAAAAATACGTGTATTAATCTTACAAAATGATGCCTAAAACCTTTCTAAAATACGTCTTTATGTCAACATTTTGAGTGAAAATACTGAGGCGCAAAGTACTTATTTATCACTTAGACGTTAAAAAGATGTGGTAGGTTTAAAAGATTTCTGCTATGGAATAAATTAATATCATAGTTTTCTATTTTAAGTAAAGAAAGTGCTTCTATATAATAATGCCTATAGTTTCACAAGAAAAACATATCTTCATAGATTTTTTGTTTCTGGAGTAAATTAAATATTTCTAAAAGATTGAAGGCCGACTGGTCGCAATGTACATATTTTTGGAATAGACACCAGGTTACTTATTAATAGATCGCAGACTTGGTAGTCATCTTTATTTTGCCGACTTTTTAGTTCTCATGCAAGCAATCGAGTGCTTCCCTTGTAATCCAAGCACAAATTTCGCATCAACACTATTCGTAGAACTAAAGAGTGATAAGCAGGTTACCCACGTTTTTCCCTAAGCCGGATTCAAGCAAAATATAAAACGCATTGCAACGTCTAAACTCCAAATGCCATAGGGTATAGGGTATATCGGAAATTTTATACAGGTCTCTGCAGGCTTTAATGTATTGGATACACAGATGTACACGGTGGAAGCCTGGCTTTATAGTGCCACAAGTTGTGATTTCCCAAAGGAATAAAAATGTTGGATTTTGAAAACAACATGGATGAATTTATTGAAGTAATTTTATGCTGTAGATAAGTTTTAGAAAATTTTACAGCGGGCATGAATGATACCGTTACAAACGGAAATCAAATAAAACTTGGAATCTAATGAGGAATAGGGATAATGACACTTTATTATCGATCAAAACGATCTGCCTACATAGATTTTGTATGGAAAAATTCCATAAGATAGACTACACCACCAATCGTAGACATACTTTTCATTATCTGTCAAAACGGTCTGATTTCATAAATTTTGCATGGGAATACAAGAACGTGACGTCACGGTCATGTATCAGAAATTGGAGTCAATTGACCGAATATTTATTGAGTTTTGTGTGTTTAAAAATTGTTTTCTACGGCTTTTTGGAAATATACTGGTTGTATTAACTTCATTGGGCTAGAGGCTAACTAGATAAGGGCTATCTTTTTAAACGTCATGGTCTTGAAAATATTTAAGATAGGTGTCATCATGCCCATAGTGACGTCATTTTTGTGTATCAGAAATCGGAGTCAATGGACTGAATGAATTTTATGTAACGTGAATGTTTTTTACAAATTTGTGGAATTAAATTAGGTTTTAATTAGCATGTCAAAGGTAATGCATGCATGCAAAATATTTGCGATAGGCTTCAGCATGCCTATTGTTCACCTGAAACTGTCCTCAATAGTCAATAGAAAACCAGCAATAGAGAATTCATTAACCAATAGTTTCAGAAATCAATAATCAAATTTCGGGACACAATAGTAATAATTTCGAGAAGTTATAGTTGATTTAAGTTTGTACTAGCGGTAGAAACTTAACTACTATTAGATTTGTAACCGAGGATCTTGTTACCAAGCAGACCTAAGAGAATTGATATTAAATAAGAGAAATGTATATAGAAAATTGTGTTTCTAGTACTAATTACGACCTCCGTAAACGAGGGACGTACATAACTATACTCTGCGTGGTGTCTCTATATCCGATGTGCCAGCTTAGATTCCTGAATGAGACATATTCATTTTCTCTCGGGTCAGTGTATGTGGTGCCTTAATTGTTACTGATTTCCATAACACGAGTGCATAAGCTTTGTACTTTTTGTTGGAACAACGTTTATGGTGTTGAATTATTTTATTAAGTCGTATTTTACGTTTGTTCTGTTTCAGTTTTTCCCTCCTGAAGTAACACTTTCCAATGGTTCTGTTAGCGACAGAACTCTTTATATAAGTACTTGTGACTTTATTTTTTTATTGTCAGTTGTATTACTTTTTATTTATTATATATTGCCTTGTTTTTATTTACTTTTTTGATGAATTGTGAGTGTTTATCTCGTCAGTTTGAAAATGTGTTGTGTTGACCATTTAAAGTAGATAGGTGTTACCTATAATATATGTATTGAACTAGCTGAAAAGGCGAACTTCGTACCGCCTTAGCGTTGCAATGATTGAACGATGTCATCGAATGACATTGACATTAGTTACGCGCGTTTTTTTAAATTATTAAATGCAACATTAAATGTACAATTATCAATATTTCTGAGAGATTTTGTTAATATTTTTTTTTGTATTTGTTATTATTAAGAGAAGGTCCTAATAATAACAAATACAACAAAAAAATAATTAGTGAAATCGGTCCAGCCATTCACGCGTGATGCCGTGACCAAGGAAAACGGATTTCATTTTTATATATATATATATATATATATATAAGATTTGGTTCAACCTCTCCTGCCACAGCCTTCTCAAACGTTTCTTTGAGGTTCTAAGCGGGCAAGAATTAAATGAATAAATTAAATTTTTCTTTTACTTAATAAAATAATAAAAACTTAATAAATTTACAAGTGGTTTGGTGAGACAACTCCAGGAAGTATTTGTATACATGTGTTGGTGTGACTCACTCTTAGACTTAGTGCTAGTACTTAGTGCTACAACTAGCAGCATAATAAAATGGATTTATGAGAGCTTACAATTTGTCGAAACAAAGAACACCTTCATGACTGTACAGGTGCACTATGCGCACTGTAAGTACAGAAAACAGCACATCATGATATCCCACTTTGACCTTAAGACCGCCTTTGTTCCCTTCGCAGCAAAAACTATTTTCGTAGTTGAACAGAGTAACCTGACGCGCCGCCGTCCGTACCGGTGCACAAAGCCGAACCTCGTTTTGTGATGCCGTTTGAACACTCGAGATGAGAGACTAATGCCTCTGCTTATTTCAGACGAGGATTTAGAGTTACAAATTGAAGATGTTTGAATTGAACCCGCGTCCATGAGAATCTAGCCCGTGTGCCTGTATCACTCGGCCACCGAGACATCGGCAGAGCCTGTTGAAGATTGCTACTGTTTTGCTTCATTGTTGTCATGTTTGAATGAAGAATGAAGTGAACTTCATCACAGTATTATCTTTAGTTTGCAACGTGAATGCTTATCCCTTTAGTATGTCGATATTAAGTGTTTAACAGCGACATAGTTATTTACTAATTGACTACTACATAAAACATGGCAAATAAAGGCATCTAAAGCAATGGGCTAGATGACACCACCAATCGTTGACATACTTTTTATTATCTGTCAAAACGGTCTGCCTCCATAGATTTTGCAATGGAATATATGAACGTGACGTCACGGTCATGTATCAGAAATCGGAGTCAATTGACCGAATATTTATTGAGATTTGTGTGTTTAATAAATTGGTTTCTACAGCTTTTTGGAAATATATTGTATGTATTAGCTTCATAGGGGCTATGTTTTTTAAACGCCATGGTCTTGAAAATAATTATAATAGGTGTCATCATGCCAATTGATCACATTTTCTGATATTTAAAAAAAAAATCTATTATTTTGGCCCTCCTCTTTTTCGTCGGGTGTAAAAAAGAAGTAAAATATCGGGTAAAAGGCTTTGGATTCTACTTGTCTACTCGTCCCTATTGTGATCAAAGCGATGCAATTTGCGTCATTACAAAAGGGAACTACGCCGCGTCGCGACGCGGCGTATGAATAAAACATTGCACGGTTCAAATTTTCTACTAGAATTCCCTTATCATTTTCACTCTTTTTTTCCGTGATAAAATAGTGGATTATTTTGGATATGACATCGTCATACAATCTGTTTAATCGAGTGGTAACATTTTTAGTCTTGATTTTTGAATAGACACCGCTAACTGTCAGATAAAATTACAAGATGGCTAATTTGAAAAGTGATCACTGCATATGTAGAATGTCAAAACTAAAGTCATCGTTAATTCGGCTGATTCATATTAAACAGCCCGACAACTATTTATCCGACAATAGGCTTGTTTCCACTATGAAAGAAATATTCAAAAACTGATTTTCTCTAAAATAATTCATAATTTCAGATGCCTTTACACTAATATTTTTCTGCAGTTCGTATTATTTGATTTTTAATTGGAATTCAAATGATAATTAGTCACTCAGTCGGCATTGCACGCGGTGACGTCAAAGCGTGTTATTCCCATACAAGCTCTATGAAGAAAAGCGTTTTGACAGTTGATAAAAAGTACGTCAACGATTGGTGGTGTCAACTACCGTATTGAAAAATCAACCCTTATTAATCGAATAAAATTTTTTTTTTCTTTTTTAACGGGCTCTAAAAATATAGGATTACAGTTGAAGGCCTGCATGAAGTTCAAAAGGCGACTTGGCGAAAGGACCTCCTTTTATGGGTAAAGACTATTTTTTACACCCTTAAATGATTCTTTGCTACAAAAACGATCGAATTTAGTGTTCTACTAAAACACAAACACTAGTCCCAATTACCTACGTCCGTGCAGCTCTCAGGTTATCTAAAGGGCTCTTAGACTTACCTTTGTGTTCACTCAAAGCGTTTTAATTAACGCTTTCTTATCTCTGTCTTGATCTTCGTCATACTCAGGTTGCCTTCAGACGACGGCAAATCAATGTAAACGCTGAGGCATCTTGTAGGCTTGAGATAAGGGTGATTTTGCAAAAAAATGGGTGGCTTGATGTGCTGGCCACTGCACTTACTATTTTAATGACAAATTAATTAATTTTCGGCTCAGTCCATGTCGAGTGTATTTTTTTCTTGTTAAATCGAGAATTTGTTTCAGTGACTAAACTACTAAAAGGATGAAGGTCTGGCGCAACAGATTTAGAGTTAGGAAGCTAAAGGGAAGCGCTTCTTACCGACCGAGTGTTATGGTCGGGGTCCGAGTTCCAATAGAATCATCTTAATTTGTCTAACTATATTATTCAGAATCTAAATTTTATATGCCGCGGTTCATGTGCGGTACTAGGTAGGTACTAAGCTAACAGCGCCATCTAGCCTATGGAGCCGTATCAGCGCTCGCTGTTGTGCTTACCACCGTTAGGCATACGCTTGTGATGGCAAACGGTGTAGGTCGCCACAAAGGCTATTATCAGACTGAAAACACGATCTCGCGACCTAGACCTAAGAATAAAATTGCGGCAAACGTAGCTGCGACTCCGGATTGCCAGCAATTTGACTCGCTGTCAGCGCGGGTCGCGCTGATAGTATCGGTTATCAAAAAACGAACAACCTAAACTAACTCGATAGATACCTGATAGTAGTATTAGTAAGTTAGTTTAGTTTTAGTTTTATATCACGCGGACGTGGCACAGACTAAGAAAATGACGTTGGCTAAAACGCCAACGTCATTTTCTTAGTCTGTGCCACCTTTGAACGCACTAGGGTAAAAATATTTAAAAAATTGTGGTAAGATTTTCTTAAAATCTGCAAGGAAGTTAGGTACGTAACTTTGATTAAAAATAATTTCTCTCTTAGCAATTAAGACTAAGTACAGTGGTCGGCACGTCACGGTAAATTCTGCTGTATCTTATGCGCTTGTGATTCTGGCGACTTGGCAACAAAAATGGGTAGATTGATATGCTGGACTGGAATCAAATTTAAATATTTTTTACAAATGGTGACATCTACTGTTCCCTTATCACCTGCAAACCTGTATCACCTGTACGCAATTTCTTCTATTACCTAAACTAAAGAAAACCGACATGAGCAAGGAAAAAAGTTGGTGAACTTCAGCGGCTGGACAAATTTTTACTTAAGAACCACCGTTATTAAATTAACTTTTGAATTTAAAAAACCGCACTGAAATCGGTCCATCCGTTTGGGAGCAACGATGTCTGTGACAAAAAAAAAATGGTTGCCTGTAAAGTCGGTATACGGGCGAACGTTTTACGTGACAACGACTTTGAGTGGTAAAATAATTTTAATGTGAATATTCATTCGTATAACATGAACCGGTGTGTATGCCTATCTCTCTCACTCTCTCTCTCTCGCTCTGTCTCTCTCGCTCTTAGGCGGGCTAACTGTGCTCGAGTGGAAGGGACGCGTGCCTTTCACTTTTTATGTCTGTCTCACTCGCTCTTAGGCGGGCTAACCATGCCCGAGTCGAAGGGACGCGTGCCTCTCACTCGCTCTCATTGTGAGCGCATAACGTGAGCGGAGCGTAACGCAGTTTCTTGAAGTGTCACCCGGCAAACCAATTTATAAGACGTTGTCACGTCAAAAAAAAACCGCACTGAAATCGGTCCATCCGTTCGGGGGCAACGATGTCACAGACAGACAGACACACACAAACAGAGTAAGGGTCAAACTAATACACATAACATAACTTTTTGTCGCGGGTTAAAAATCAATATCGTTAATTTTTATTTTTAACCCGCGACAAAATAGTAGATTGTATCATGAGGAAGCAAAATTAGTAGATTGTATCATGAGGAAGCAAAATAATATTTTTACGGCGAGGGCGCTTTTTTGAATCCAGAGCGAAGTGAGGGATTCTAGAGTAGAATCCCGAGCGTAGCGAGGGATTCTAAAGTAGAATCCTGAACGAAGCGAGGGATTCAAAGTACGTCGCCCGAGCCAAAAATATATTTGCGTCCAAATGATACACTCTACTTTTCATCACCCTCTATGAGAAAATAAAAAGCGGCTCCATCACATTTTTTGCGTCGGTTCTTATACTTTCAGGAGTTAATTCCATATCACTGTCACTTGACGAACTCATTTTTATATAATTCATCAAAACCAAGAACTTGAATGTGAAAATTTATGAAAACGCGGGCCGTAGTTCGCGCGTTTTTTTTTTTACTCAGTTGCCAGCGGCGGCGGCGGGGCGATGGTCGACGGACGTGCCGTCTAACCAGCCAGTCTCTTGCGTTCGGCGGGAAACTCTAAGATGTTCCAAATTCAATAAGTGCGAGCAAAAGAATGTTTGGTCGCACTTATTTCAATAAAGAGGACCAAAATCTCATTTCTGCCCGCTGGACAGTCTGTGGCAAAGAGTAGAGTAATAGTACCTATGTCGCTTAGAAGCATCACCTTTGGGCGCACTTAAAGGCGACCAAAATCGTCTTTTTCGAATAGATGGGGTGAAAAAGTTATGTTTTAATATTTTTATTTTGTTTAGCTTAAATGATAAAAAATAATATTTTCTCGAATTACATTACAAGTTCAAAGATGATGTCACGCCATAAAGACTACGAGGTAGGTTAACCTTCGTGGTAACTTAGGAGTTGTCTACCTATCTATCTTAAGGCGTGCATTTTAGCGGGAGAGCGTCTGCGAGTGACGGAAATAAAATTACAAGCGCATCCACCGGGGTAGAGAGGTTAACAGATTTAACCTTTCAACAGACCTATGTGGGCCGTTCTATTTTCAAGATAAATAAATATGCAACAACATCACTTGATCTGACTCCGTGGTAAGTAGCTTAAGCATTTGTGTTACAGACAGATATCAGAATCAACAGTGGTATTACAAATAAACTTACATAAATACATATAACAACACCCAGATCAGTACAAGCAGACATGTTCATGCACACAAATGTTTGTAAAGTGCGGGTATCTAACCCGCGACCTCTTGGTTGATAGTCAACTTCTTGACCATTACACCAAAGAGGTCGTCAATAATCTAATATCAAATAATGCAACGCTTTTAGATATCACAGTGTCACAATGCCTTTAAGCATGTTTTTTCATAACCTGTAATTTGATTATCGAGGTATTTAACCCAAATGCTACTTAAATGCCTGAATAACCAATTTTTTTTTAACAGTAGAGTTTGGAACTACGGATTTTGGAATTTTCGCAATAAACAGTATTGTTAGCTTGCAAGAAACAATATCTGACAAGCAGGCTTCATAGGTATTCGTAACAAGTACAGTAAAAAAAAAGCTTTTAAGCTTAATAGTAAACTCGTAGTGTGTTTATACGGTGAGAAGCTGTGTTAAACAAAACAAATTTAATCGTTAGTTCCAATAGTATTTTCGAAATTTTCAGTGCATTTTTTCGTTTCAGTTTTAATACGGCTAAAGCGGTGGGTACGTTTGCATGTTGGCAACGGTCCCTCGAGGAATCGCATTGCGGTAAACCAAGAATGGCGATCGTTAAGCATATTAAAGGATTTGCGATTTAAAATTGAAATTTGCACGGCATCACGTTCAGTTTTCCGGGGTGCCGGAAATTTTATGGTAATGTGAGAATACTTTGCGAAATTAGGGCGGGATGAGCAGGTCGTTGTACCTCATTCTTCATTTTTAGGGATCTTTAACTTTTTTTTTAAGAAGAAGCAGTGTACGATTACATAGTTTTTAGTCTGAGCGTGACATGTCTAGGTTTCTATCAGAGTAATTATTTTACCCCTAAAAGGTGGACCGAAGATCTAGAGAAGGTCGCAGAAAGTCGTTGGACGTGAGAAGCGCAGGACCGATCGCGGTGTTGATCCTTGGAGAAGACCTATGCTCAGCAGTGGGCGTCTAACGGCTGGGATGATGAATTACATTTTAAACGTTTTTGGCGCATCAAATATAGATTTAGGAAGCTGAAGGGAAGCGCTTCCTACCGACCGGGTGTGATGGTCGGGGACCAAGGACCGATAGATATTATCTTGATTTGTCTATGTTAATTATTCAGAATCGAAATCTTATATGCCGCGGTTCATGTGCCGTACTAGGTCGGTACTAGGCTAACAGCGCCATCTAGCCTATGGAGCCGTATCAGCGCTCGCTGTCGTGCTTGCCACCGTTAGGCGTGTGCTTGTTATGGTGACCGGGAGAGGTCGCCACACGTTGATTATTTTATAAGGCTTTAGTTACTTACATTTTCATAACACAGATTTTCAGTCACAACCTTTGGTTAAAATAAAATAACTGAATCTGAAACTGAAAGAGAAGCGTGATTGTGTGCCTGCCTAAGCGAACTGTTTTGTTTTGCTTGCTCACCTCATCTTAGTAAACTTCTATCTCTTTCTTTCCATGACGTTTTGTAATGGAACCGCTATTTGAATGCATTGTAAGACTGTTACTTATCTTCCGGTTTTCCTCCGCGAAAAATAGGGTTGTTAATATTATGTTGTTTTGATTGCCTCGTTGGTGTAGTGGCAAAGTTTCTGCCTTACATACGGTCCTGGGTTCGAATCCCAGGTCGAGCCAAAATTCTTTCTGAGATTTTCTGTCATGAATTTCTCAAAAACAGCTCGGAGTCGGGAGGTTGGCGGTGTCACACCCTCGTGCCTCGGAAAGCACGTTAAGCCGTTGTTCCTGCGCCTGATCTCTCTCCGGTCATGTCGGATTGCCGTCTCACTGAACTTTGAGAGTGATGGAACAGTGAGTGCACCTGTGTATTGCGCTCACACTTGTGCACTATAATATAGCCTGCGTAGTTGGCTGATCTCTGTTGAGATAGGACCAATATTATGTTTTACCCTATTTTGTTTGTGAATGTTTGTGTTTTTGTGATATCCGTCTGCGGCATTGTAGCTTCCGAACGGATCTAGCAATTTCAGTGCGATTTTTTTATTCAAAAAATAATTTAATTATTCAGCTATGGCTGGTTAAAATCCGGCCAGCCGTTGTAGAATAAATAAATAAAATATAATAAAGTTTATTTCGGACAACAGGAATCCAAGATATATATCCTCAACTGTTTTCCTGGCTTATACTAGGGATTTAAAAAAAATCAAAGATCACAACGAATACTTCGTTCAAACTCTGCAAAAGCAATCTCGATAAAAGTTAGTGAAAGGATCGCGCCAATCGGGAAACGCCGACAATCAGATTATGCTCAATCCTATTCCATTTTACAAATGATGGAATTTTCCAGTGATATTTACTAGAACGACAATATTATTATCACTGTTGTCGAGCCTATTTTGTACTTGTAATTAATCAAACTTTAGACACTTCAAACGATAAATCTCTTCGACATTGATCTTATTGCCTTTCAAAAGCGATGTTCATCTTTTATGATTGATATAAAAGGCTGATTTTGCCAAAAAATTAGTAAAAAAAACCGGTCTGATAAGTACTTATAAATTGAACTATTTAAAAAAATATTTCATTAAAAAAATGCTAACAGTATGTAATGGTCAAGACGTTGACTACTAACCAATAGGTCGCGGGTGCGATCCCCGCACCGTACAAACATTTGTGTGCATAAATATGTCTGTTTGTACTGGTCTGGGTGTTATACTCGTATGTATTTATTTAAGTAAATTTGTAATGCCACTGTTGATTCTGATATCTGTAACACAAGTGCTTAAGCTACTTACCACGGAGTCAGATACATGTATGTGATGTTGTTGTATTTTCTTATATATAAAAATGAATTGCTGTTCGTTAGTCTCGCTAAAACTCGAGAACGGCTGAACCAATTTGAATGATTTTGGTTTTGAATTATCCGGAGAAGTTCAGGGAAGGTTTGAACGGTGAGAAAATAGCGGGCAGGACTACGTCTGCAGAGTCCGCTAGTCTCTTATATATAAAATATTATATATAAAAATGAATTGCTGTTCGTTAGTCTAGCTAAAACTCAACAACGGCTGAACCGATTTCAATAATTTTGGTCTTGAGATATTCGTGGAATTCCAGGGAAGGTTTAAAAGATCAGAAATTTTACAAAAAGCAACGGGCAGGACAACGTCTGCCGGGTCCACTAGTATATAAAATGAATTTGAATTGCTGTTCGTTAGTCTCACTTAAACTCGAGAACGGCTGAGAACGATTTGAATAATTTTAGTTTTGAAATATTTATGGAACTTCAGGGAAGGTTTAAAATATGAGAAAATAAGGAAAATTAAAAGAAAAGCAAGGATAACGTCTGCGGGTCAACTAGTATTTTAAAAAAATACGATGGAACTTTTTAGGTTAGAGAACGACTTACATTACAACGTGTGAACGGCTTTCCTAAAAATAGCACGACGACGAACGTGTGGGACTGAAATAGTCGTACAAACCTGCCAATACTCATTTCAACTAATCAAGATTTACTGCTTTACTGAGACAACATTCTGAGAAAATAGGTGCCTTTTTAATTTCAGGGTCAGGTGACCCACATTTCTATCAATTAGCTTTCATGGAGATAGAATAGTAACCTAGAGATCTTTGCTCGAGCTAGGTATGAAGGGTAATTAGAGGTTTTTTTTTAAAAGTAAATAAATAAACAAAAGTCTGTAACTTCAAAACCAGTCGGTGTAATTTCCTATGAATTTGTTAATTTACAAAGTAAAGGCTAATTAATAAGTGTGCTCATTAATTTGTACGTTTAAAAAAATCTTTTATTGTGCTCGAATATGTACCAAATCAGAGAATTAGCCTAATAGACATTTTAAAACCTAGCTTAGCTAGCTAGCTAGCCTAAAGATAGCTTTGCAGTGAGACAGTATCATAAGCAAAACAGTATCTAATTGCCATGAATATCTAATCACACTTCGCGAACTAGCACCGTGATTTAATTACTGAGCAAACCGTTCACGGGGAAACTAGTCCTGCACCTGGTTATTTAATTGTGATAAATTGTAGCAAAGGGAAACTGACGCTGAGTCTTGTAAGACGAGATTTTAGTTCGCTTCGAAGAGTATTTCGTTTGAATTTGATATAACGAGTATCTTGTTACTTTGAGAATATTCTGAACTACACACCTACCTACCTACGACACTGTGTATAGAAGACAATGCGAGTACCTAATTGAAGTTATTAAAAGACCTATCACACATTTTCTGATAGCTTAGCAGTTTTGTGCCGACAATTGAATTATGGAGGAAAAATCGGAGGCCGCTACGAAGTACAATCTTCGTATTTAGATACATGTTAAGTAATAAATTGCGTTAAAACATTGTAAATGTACAGATCGATGCACTGGAATGAATTTTTCTTTCAAGCCATCGATGTGTACAATACACATACAATAATACAATACACAAACAATAGTGTACATTGACAATGTAAATTTCAATTGCCTTATGGCAGTATAACAATTTGATCTTTGTCATCTTTGAATGTTTTAAAACAGAGACAATGTCAATTGGGTTGTTTATGAAAATACATAGTTATGGATGTCTGACAGACATATCCGACTAGTTTAAATATATTTTAGAGAAATAATCGGAGCAAAATTTGTATATTTTTGTAGTAGAATGAATGATAAAATTGGATTTATTTGGAATACAAATCATGAATCCCGTGCGATAGTCTTTTTAGAATCATCTCAATAGGAGAAATATCACAATTTTTTCTTACCACTGCAATACTTGTTTAGCCAGAATTTAGGTTTAGCTTGGCCGAATGGACTCCAACCAAATAAGGCTTTATTGTCCCGAGAAAACTCTAACCCTGAACGACATTAATGAGAAAGTAGATACCAACGCATAATCTAGGCAACGTAAGGCAATGTTTTACACAACAAGGTACACCCTGCACTACAAAATTATAATTTAGGTGACATGAAAGCATGTCCTGATTTGCCAAGTAAGAAAACGAAGCCTATTATTAACCCCCGACAAAAAAGGGGGTGTTATGAGTTTGACTCCTATGGCTGTTTGTGTTTTTGTGTGTGTCTCTGTGGCATCGTAGCGCATGAAAGGATGGGCCGAGTTTGGTGCGGTTTTTATTTGAAGATAATTTACTCACGGTGGGTTTGACTATGGTTGCCCGAATTTTTTCTTGCCATCGAAGCTCATCAGCTCTTTCCCTGGCTCATTCAGAGGTTTTTTCTTAACTGGAAAATTAGTTCTGATGCACTACGAACATAAATGTAAGTTACATGTGCCTCTCATGTCCTGAATTATCATGTGAGAAAACGACGCTTTAAAAAAAAAGTATTTTCTAGCTAACTTAACTTAGTATTTAAGATTTAATTTGATTATGTTAGAGACTCGTGATCCCGCAGACAAACTGTGTAAATAGTTTTGTGGGACTATTGTCATTTCACTGTATAACGTTGTATATTTTATAAATAAATAATAATTCTTACGGTCGACGAGACACGGAAACACTCCCGACCCCAGCCAAATGATTTCCAGCAAAACACACTCCAATAAAACGACGTCTCCAAGAAACAAAAGGATAAACAGTGTGAGGCACAAACGGAAATATCGGTAAAATCAAAATAAGTTCGCCGGGTGTGTGTCTTTGAAAGCGGGTGGAGTTTTCAATATTGTGTTTCTGAATACTGAAACAGTAGAATTAAGGATTTACTATGGAGAACGTGAAAATAATGTAATAAGTGACGCTGATTTTTTAGAAAGCCGTTAATTATTTGGATTATTTGGATATTAGATTTTAGATTGAAGAGCACCTACTAACACTACTATAATTTTTCTTAAGTCAAAAAGCCACAGAAAAATACCTACCAGAACAACTCGACCTTTGGAACAACAACTCGACCTTTGGGACAACTCGATATCGACAACTCGACCACGACAACTCGACTACGATAACTTGACCACAACAACTCGACCTCGACAACTCGAACACGACAACTCGACCACGACAACTCGACCACGACAACTCGACTACGATAACTTGACCACAACAACTCGACCTCGACAACTCGAACACGACAACTCGACCACGACAACTCGAACACGACAACTCGACCTTTGGGACAACTCGATATCGACAACTCAACCACGACAACTCGACCACGAAAACTTGACCACAACAACTCGACCTTTGGGACAACTCGATATCGACAACTCGACCACGACAACTCGACCACGACAACTTGACCACAACAACTCGACCTTTGGGACAACTCGACCTCGACAACTCGAACACGACAACTCGACCACGACAACTCGAACACGACAACTCGACCACGACAACTCGAACACGACAACTCGACCACGATATCTCGACCACGACAACTCGACCACGACAACTTGACCACGATAACTCGACCTGGACAATTTAATTATCAAAAGATACCTACCTCTATCCAAATGTTTCCAAAATGGATTGGCATGTCGCAAAGCTCTACTCTACTCTCTATATTTTTAATGACCTTTGTGAGCTTCGAATTCAAGACCTAAGATAACAAATGCCGCGCTATAAAAGTTAGCAACAGCAGTTGATACTGCGCTAAATGCTGTACAATTGAGCCAGCTTTCCATTATAACGCCTACAACTCGCCTTAGTTATCCAGCCCGGGGCAAAACAATAGGCGACCCAAATGTGCCCGCAATGGAGGCGGGCCTCACACAACCTTACCACAAATGTATAGGACAATGTTGATAAGACCATGTTTAAAGATAAAGTGTAAGGGCCGACTTTTTAGTAGGCAGATATAGCGCTAACAGTTTGATAACATTCTACGATGGTTAATTTAAAAAGTAAAACTTCTGTCATCATGAATAAGGTCGATTCATATTTAACAACCTACTAACTATAAAGCTAAGACTGAATATTGAAAAAATAGGTCTTATAATTAATTTATATAACTAGTGTTGTTATTTAACTTGTAATGAACAGTCATTGATTTTGAGTACATATGTTAACTATAGCACTGTAAATTTAAAGCTGCTGTGCCATGTCCAGCAGTAGGACGTATATAAGCTGAAGCAATTTGAACAAGGTTTATTCAATGCCTATTTTTTGTTGTGAGACCGATACGGAGCCTTAACAACAGCTATACGAGGTACAAGAGTTGATAGGTGGGAACTATAAAAACAATTGCGGTTTGTGAGGTGATTCTTCGCCAGGGATATGGACCTGCTTATAAAGTTGTGCGTGTGGGAATGATGTTAACTTTGATTTCGGAATGATTTTTTTAAGTTCAATTCTACTGGTAGGTATATATTATTTAAAAAAAAACCTCTTTGAAACGCAAGTTGGATCGATGAGCCATGCTAGTTATCCCTTAAAATAAGCTGGTGTTGTGTTTTGGGTGTAAATCTTTTATGTGTGAAATTGTTTCAAAATATAAAAAAGATTGCTTTTGATTGAAAAAAATCTCTTCTAAAAGTTTACAAAGATAAAACTGGTTTTCACAAAACTGATAACGTAGGTATATATATATATCTAATTCAATAGTGGTTCAGGTCGTCTCTGTGGGGATTTCGAAAAACGATGTTGTAAGCTTTCACTAAACGCCACATCTTTCTACATCTTTTATCCTTTAAAGTTATAATATCTTTTTAAGTCATATTTTTTTTAAATATATTCCTACTTCTGAAGTTGGATTTTTATTTAACAAAAAAACAAGTTTTTTACACAAACAAGGTTTTTTTTTAAAAAGTGCACTAATAAAACTCGACGATAAATCGTTGGGGTAGCACGCCACACTGGTTCGGAACATCATGACTGTCGTGGCTTATTATATGGTAAAAGTTTTTATTTTTCTATAATTGTAGCGGATCAAAAAAAAAAATACAAATCTTGTGTATGTAATCCCTTAAAACCATAGATAAGCATTTTAATTTTGATACTATAGGTACAATTTGTTTATATTTTGTGCAGACAAAGTCGACGGGGATCGCTGCTGTTGCTATTGTGTCACAAAATATAGCAAACGTCCAATCCAAAAGCCTGTAAACCAATTTTCCTGCCCTAAAATGTATTTAAGAAGCGTTGATAGAAGTTCTCTCGAACGGTTCAGCCTCTCATGAAACGCATTATCGTCTAATACAATTTCTTTGGTTCGCAAAGATCGACACAAATCTTTTGGATAGGGACGGCGGAACGAACTTACGACATGACACGTTCACGTTATTCTCGTCAAATTTGAAAACAGCAGGTTAAAGTAACGTCAGCTAAGAAAACGGAGCAGAGTTTTTAAGGTTCAATTTTAGTAAAGTTACGTAAATAATAGTCCTCCTGGCCGATTTCGACCACGGCGGCCAATCTATCAGAAATCAGCTAACTACGCAGGAGATATTATAGTGCAATACACAGGTGCACTTACTGTTCCATCACTCTCAAAGTTCGGTAAGACGGCAATCCGACATGACCGGACAGAGATCAGGCGCAGGACCAACAGCTTAACGTGCTTTCCGAGGCAAGGGGGTGTAACAACGTCAACTTCCCGACTCCCGAAGCTGGTTTTGAGAAATTCATGACAGAAAATCTCCGAAATAATTGTGGGATCGACCTGGGATTTGAACCCAGGACCTCTCGGATGTAAGGTGGAAACTTTGCCAGTACACTGACGAAGAAGTCAGTTACGTAAATATACTTATTTAAAATGAGCTTCTTTTTACTGTTTATTAAATCCTCAACATCCAATACCTAGCTACCGTGTGACGTTGCGACTACATAGTTAAGTATATATAATTAATAATTCTTGGTTTTTACATACCCAAATAGTTTGCCCCTTATGAATTTTGTAGCAGCCCTACTCACACAAAAGGACGTCACATAATGTAAGTACGGAGCATTAAGGTCCTCGGGGTAAAGGTCGAAAATGTGTGCTCCTTGCAAAAGTTTCACAGGTATTGTTTTAAATACTTATAGATATCTATGGTGAGTTTCGTCAAAAGGTTCGCTTTAGATAATGCGACGAAAGTTTTAAACGTTCACGTTTTAGAAATTAAGTATGACATAGGCTACTAAATTTAAAGATTTTAGCATCTCGCTTTGATTAGTTTGCGTGCGTGGATTCGTGATGTTTGTTTTAAAACTTTAGTATCTTTGTTCTGCGAGTGAGATTTTTTAAAAGGAATCATTTGGTTAAAACTAATGAGCAACGAGTCCTAAGATATTACGCTATGATTTTATGACGTTTTTGTGAGCTCTTCTTATTCATATTTTTGTAAGCGTCCAATAACCCCGCATGTGGGTAAATTGGGAAAAAACTGGCACTAATGTTAGTTCTTCTCCATTATTTTCATGTGGTAATACCCATTTTAACTTTTTTCCCACAAGTCTAATTCAATATTGCGCAATCGCTATTATTCATTGCGTTTATAACCCGTGAAAAATTTCACCTACAAGACGTATTCCATTTGGGAAATAAAAATCTAAGAACGTAAGAAATATTAGCGAGAGGTATATTCAGAAATTCTGAATTTTCGCTTGTCTCAAGAGGATCTAGACTTATTTCGTGGCATAAAATTTTCACGTCCTTACCGCACCAATATCACTTACCATCTGCTACCATAGAACGCTATCGCTTGGCAAACTTTCAAAGATTTTCAAAGTAACAGTGTTGTGGTGATCGGTAGAAAAGTTTCCATAAAGAGGAATTTCTGATAAAGGGGAAAGGGAGTGCTTTACATTGTTCTTTCGATCTTCGGAATGGTATTATTCTAACGTTGTATGTCATTCATAATGCCAGCAAAGTCGTCACGAAAGAGATTTAGTATTACTAAAATACACGAGCTGCGACTCTCAACTTTACTCAAACATATGTATGTGTATGTAAAGTCAAACATTTCTGAGAGTTTCTGAAAGGGATATGACGTTCAGTGTTGGTAAATAAGGTAGTGGTTTTTTTGCGTGGCATATTTGTGTTCGAAATGTTCGTAAATCAAGAATCCGGTTAGAGTAAAATTACGTTTAAAATATATGCATTAACAATACTAAACATTTCAAGGATGATCATACTCATAATATGGTTAAACTACACACTTAAACGTGCTTTATGCAACACTTTTTATGTACTTAGGTAAAATGGTATTTACCTTCCCGACGTTTTGATCCGGTTGCACGAATCGTGATCAAAAAAAAGACCGCGATTAAAAAGTCTTGCATAAAGCCCGTGAATTGTGTGTAGTTTAAGTGAAAAATGCAACAAGATAATCTAAAATATCATAATAAGGTTGTTAATACAGATTTTAATGGGTTTGTTACAGAGGTTAATAAGGATCCCTAAATTAGCTTAATGGAGCAAAACCCCGAAACCGAGTCTAATGGCCGAGTTAAATCTAATTTTAATCACTTGTTGAGCGCATGTTTTGAGTTTTATATAATTTTTTAAGACTTTGCGAACTTTATGAGATTGGAAAATTGAGTAAGTTTATATTGTTACATTTCGTTCTCCTAAGTTAGTACAATATCGTGGTTGTTACGCATTAAAAAAAACGAGAAGCAAAACAATGTTAGGAATGTAATAAATGGTTTGGTATATGGCTTACGGCGAGTTCATATATAACATCCGTTTTACATGATCCGTTTTAACGGATCCATGGCTACTGGAGAGAGTACTCACAGCACCTTACAGTACTGATTCGAACCAGTATACTGGATCCGATATACTGGAAGGTATGTTTGAACTCGCTCATACAACAACATACGCTTATAACATACACGTTGAAACGGACCAGCAAAACGGATGTTATATGTGAAGGCGCCATTACAGATAAATTGAAAGGTTACACGTGTTAAGTAGACTTGAAAAGAGTATGTAAGTTTAATCTTGAGAATTACATAAACTTATTTGTGTCAAAATCCATAGTATGTAATAAAAATCTAAAGAAGCAAGCCGGATGGATGAATGGACACGTAGTTGGCAATGGATTTTTCAAATTCAAGGCCCTAATTATTTATCTAAAAAAACATTTTATCGGCGCCCGATAAACTATCGACACGTTACGTAGGAAAACAGAAGTACTTTTGTGTACAAAGGTATGATAAAGAACATAATTAAGCTACGCATTATTTAGTTAAAAGTTAGATTGTGTTCAGAAGCATTTTGATAAAGAACATAATAATTAAGAGTAACATAGTTTTAATCTTTGTTATAAAGTTATAGTTCATCCATCCATCAGTTATAATCCAAACTATTCGTGTTTGAGTTCTGGCAAAGACGAGCCAACTAAAATATCATTTATGAAAGTAATCCGTAAAATATTGTGTAGAAAAAAACAACCTCACCGGATTGCGCTAAATGAAAATTCACTGAGCTGAAATGCAAATTTTCCATATTAATCCGCTGAATTTAACTTGCACTCCAATTGAGAAGTCCAGGCGGGATATAGTTTGTGTAAAAAAAAATAAATTCCGAGCCGGTATTAAAATATCAGAGTCGTCTTGCTGGTGACGGTTTATTTTTATGTATCAATTTATTTTTATTCACGATTTTATCAATTTCAGGTTAAAATGGAGACAAGGCTGTGCTATCATTGAATTGACAGTACATAAAACCGGTTGGGATTTGAAGCTTAAAACCTAGGCTTAGGTAAGCCTTTAGCAGTTAGGTTTTTTAACCTTATTTATTTAAGCTTTATTGCACAACAATACTTTGAACAACCTTCATACTGCAATGCAAACTAATGCAACCATATATTATCATGAAACCATATTAACTCAAATCATGCAACCATACATAGATATTAACTAGTTAAGACCTTTAAAACGGTGAGCTCGTGTATTGAGAAGGTCTTCGTGCTTACCTGAAACAAGAAAATAATACTATTAGATATAACATTCAACAATAGGTACAAAAAATCTAAAATAGCAAGTTAAAAATAAATATATAGGCTAAGTACGGTCACTGTTTGTATTACCCGTTATAAATCCTGTTAATGGACATTTATTTTGTGTGTGTGTGTGTGTGATTATTAATTTCGCTTACTTAAATGTTCACAGATTCTTTTCCAATGATAAACAAGTAATTAATACCTTCACTTCAATGAATGATGTCACATAGTTTTTAAAACTGAATGACATCAGTGTGCAATTTGAATAGGGTATCGAGGAAGTGCATAGCTATGTTTTTAAACAATCATTGTCAGTTAGACATATAAAGGCCGGAGCATATTGACAGGTTTCACTGCTGCGGTAGCTGGATAAGACAGGTGACTATGAGTTTCAGTACCGGTGTTTGGGTATTACTTTAGCCCAAGGGGGTAACTATTACCCATTCAGTAAAAAGCTTGAACCTCAAACAATTTTGTTTTGATAGCAATGGCGTATAAGTATATTTTTATATGTGTGTGTGTGTGTGTATATATGTGTATAGTATGTTTATTTATTTTTCCGTTATTAACCACAATTCACCTTTCTCATTTAATTTTCACTGCACCCATTGCCTTCTTTCTGCATGGTCATGCTAAAAGCATTTTTGCTTTAATGCACCTTTTGTACCATTTCTTCATTGTCCACCATTTCTTGTGCAATAAAGTTTTAAATAAATAAATATTTAAGTCATACGATAAATGGTGTTACAAACGGTCGTTACAACAATGAACTAAACATAGTAAACAGAGAAATAAACTGTTTACTGGTAAAGGGTCAAAGTTACCTCCCTGGGTTAAAGTAAAACGCAGGCTCGGTAGTGTTTTAGTGACTGCTACATTAAAAGTATGCAAAAACTTTTTAAAGAAGGTTTTTTTGCCATTTAGTTAAATATCAAAAGTTTTGTCGCACAAACATTCCAATCCCTCCTAGACAAATGTTATATTGCATAGTCGATCCCGAAAATCGCAATCGTTGTCGTTTGCAAAATGTAGGTACTCAGTTACATCCGAAAACCGTTAATCGATTCTTGATATGACTGAATAGCATTACCATACATTTAGCAAATGAAGCCGATTACGATTTTCGCTATCGCTATATGAGTATGACCTATAACGTTAGTTACCTACATCTAGGGTGTCTTTTTATTATTAAATTGTAAAATTATCGTAATGACTAGCTGTTAACGAATACACGCATTGCAAATTAATTAAATACATTAGCTAATCAATCATCGAACCCTCGTTAACATAGATGTGGGATAATTAAATCTGATTTCAGCTTTAATGAAATAGAGGTTCGGCTAATGAATTGGCGTCAATTTTCAAAAACACAAAAATTCTGCAAAACGTTTTAATTTTGTGTAATAAAGTTAGAAAGAAATAACGCCTGTGACATTGTCGTTGTAATTTAGTTGAAAAAATAAATGACGCCAAAGATTTAGACTGGGTGTTCCTTGAAGGTATTCAATGTGGAACATGAAGGGATTTTACGAAATTCAATCCTTACAGGAATAAAAGAGGAGTGCCAATTTTGTATGGGACAACGTAATTCCTTTGTTCAATCTTCATGAACATTTTCTTGATCATTTCAGGTATGTGGGAGATTCTCATTGCTAGTTTAGTGGTGGTGACGGAAGCGAGGTACGAAAATGTGAACGTCAAGCAAGATTGGTGGGAAACAGCGGTCTTCTATCAGATCTACCCTCGGTCTTTCATGGACAGTGATGGGGATGGAGTGGGCGATTTGAACGGTAAGAAAACTGTCAAATTAAAGGGTTTTAGGACTCTCCTTTCTGATCGCTCACCTTAATAATTTAAAGACCTTTTGTGGTTAGTAACCTAGCTTTTTGTTCTTATGTAATAAAGAAGAAAAAACATTGAGTCCATTTAGACGACCACTTTGGTGTAATGGTCAAGAAGTTGACTATTAGCCAAGAGGTCGCGGGTTCGATCCCCGCACTGTACAAACATTTGTGTGCATGAACATGTCTGTTTGAACTGGTCTGGGTTTTATATGAATTTATTTAAGTTTATTTGTAATACCACTGTTGATTCCGATATCTGTGACATAAGTGCTTTAGCTACTTATCACGGAGTATGTGATGTTGTTATATATTTATATTTATTTTTTATATTTCGCACACCTAGATCTTTAGTCATAAATGTCAAAAAAAAAACATCTTTAAGCACTCAATAGATTCGTATAAAAGGAATCCTGTAGCATCATTAACTCAATTTTAAGTTTTTGACATTTAAGACTTTAAAAAACTAGATGCTTAAAAATATATAATACGATTCCAAATGACATAAAAAAACTTAATATTAAACAATTCAAATCAAAACTATTATATATAGGTGGCTTATCAGTGAAAGAATTTATGACATTAAAGATTTTATTGATGAATCCTAATACAATTAATTTTATATGACACTTTTTAATTTATTTATGATTTCAGTATGTTATTTTTTATGTAATTTTTACTTAATTAATGTCATTTATTTCAATTACTATGCCAATGTACACATTTTGCATGCTGTTTGTATTAGCAAAACATGTGCACTAATTACCTGTATGTACCATCTTTTAATACCATGTTTTTTTGCAAATAAATATTATGAATTATGAATTATGATGTGCGATTTGTTTTCGTATGATTAAAGGTATAACTTCAAGACTGGAATACCTGAAAGAGATAGGAGTGAACGCGGCGTGGTTGTCGCCGATATTCAAATCACCGATGAACGACTTCGGCTACGACACATCGGATTACTACACCATACAACCGGAGTATGGATCGATGGAGGACTTTGAACAGCTGCTGAAGAAAGCTAACGAACTTGGTAAGTGCTAAACTAAGGTTCAATTTGTCGTCTGGGATGCTGGTGCGATGGATGAAAAGATAGAACAAACAATGCTTAACTTCATTATTGTGTTAAAATAACTAATTGAAAGTGATCAAGAACAGATGAAGAGGCTTGAAAAGTAGGTATAATAATGCAAGAGTTCCATTAAAGCAGTGAAAATCCTTACTATTAGATCACATTCTAATTATCAGTTCATAGTTCATATGTAAGTTTCATCCGATTTGTTTTAGTTTTTCTTTCTCTACAGCATTTCAAAGTTGTTCAAATACTTGACTTGCGCGGAAAAGGACGTGTCGTGAATAGGCAAGATGACACCACCAATCGTTGACATACTCATTATTATCTGTCAAAACGGTCTGCCTCCAAAGATTTTGTATGGGAATACAAAATCGTGACGTCACGGTTGTGTATCAGAAATAGGAGTCAATCGACCGAATATTTATTGGATTTTGTGTGTTTAAAAATTGGTTTCTACAGCTGTTTGGAAATAAACTGGTTGTATTAACTTCATAAATATTTAAGATAGTGTCATCATGCCTATTCTCAATGTTTGTTGTCTTATCGTATATCTATAGGCCGTATGGATTTTAACAGGAAAACCATATTATAATATCACAATCACTAACACCAGCATCCGCGAATCGTCTGGAGCACGCACTAAATGACTCATCATTATTCATTACTCAACTCGATCCATTACGCAAATTTATGCATCGCCCAAGCGAATCATCAAAATTTTCGACTCAGATAAAATTTGTTGATACAGAAGATTTGTTTAGACAATCGTGTTGAGTTCTCTCTAAAGAGATTTTGGAACGCGTTTGTAAGGTTCAAGTTAGTTGATTTCAAGTTTTATTGGAGTTTTCTTGGTTTACTCATCGAGTGAAACGGCACGAAACTCGCATTTATTTCTTATGTCTGAAACTAAATGATGTCATAACAGCAATTATTTGCTATGCAGTTACGTATTAGAAAAGATGTAACGTCTTAGACATGATACTGAGGTATTTTTTCCAGATTTAAAAATAATCCTAGATCTAGTACCAAACCACACTAGCAACGAGAGCGAATGGTTCATCAAATCGGCGAACAAAGAAGAATATTACAGTGATTGGTATATTTGGGAAAACGGCCACGTGGGACACGACGGAGAACGAACACCTCCTAATAACTGGGTAGGATTTATTTTAAACTAGTGCTACTAGTAGCATTTCAAACCTTCCCTAGACTTCCACGAATATTTCGAGACTAAATATAGTCGAATCGGTTCAACCTTTCTCGAGCTTTGACGAGACTAATGAACAGCCAATTCATCTCTATATATATAAAATTCTCGTGTCACAATGTTTGTTTCCATACTCCTCCGAAACGGCTTGACTGATTCTTATGAAATTTTGTGAGCATATTGAGTAGGTCTGAGAATCGGCCAAAATCTATTTTTCATGTCCTTTAGTGATAAGGGTTGTCCACAATAATTTTAATAGCAAAACAACGTTTGCCGGGTCAGCTAGTTTTTATATATTAAAAGATAAGATAAGATGAGATAAGATAATTATATTTTATTTTACTTTACATTTTTGGAAGACTTACAGCTAGAAAGATATTAAATAATAGTTTAAATAAAGGAAGGCCATTTACATGTCTCCACTGGTAGAATAAGATAAAAAAACAGAACAAATACTAACTATTAAAAAGTTAATGCTAAAAAATTCCGATTTATTTTCACTTAAATAATGGGGCGCTTCTCGATGTTGGTTGCCGCTTAATACTTACTTTCTACTTCAAAAATATAAACCAAAGCCGTAGACATCTACTAGTCTTTTTGTGATAGAGTTTACCCAATCAAAAGTAATCGTATTTGATTTGCAGATCAGCTTATTCCGAAAGAGTGCCTGGACATACGCACCAAGTAGAGACCAGTTCTATCTTCATCAGTTTGGCGAGGCCCAACCAGACTTAAACTTTAGGAACCCAGTCGTGGTGGAAGAAATGAAGGTAGGTAAAATAAGGATGATGTTAAAACTTGGATTACGAAGTATTTTTCCGAGATGGGCTGTCAACATATTTGTACTTAGTTATTTAAGACCTTTCTGTTTGTTTGTTTTAAGTTGGTTTTTGAAATTTTCTGTTATGAATATCCCAAAAACAGCTCGGAGTCAGGAAGTCGGCGTTGTTACACCCCCGTGCCTCGGAAAGCACGTTAAGCCGTTGGTCCTGGGCCTGATCTCTCTCCGGTCATGTCGGGTTGCCGTCTTACAGAACTTTGAGAATGAGGAACAGTCAGTGCACCTGTGTATTGCGCTCACACTTGTGCACTATAAAATCTCCTGCGCAGTTGGCTGATCTCTGTAGAGATTGGCCGCCGTGGTCCAAATCGGCCTGTCGGCTGATCGGAGGACTGTTATTATTATTTAAGACCAGTAAATCTGCTCGTCAACAGTTGCACAGCAATTTACTCCACCGACCAAAAATGCATATAATGTTATTTTAAACGTTTAAAGTTCCATTTGAAATGCAATCGTTCTCAAACAATCCATATCAAGCAATCAGTAAAAAAAAAAAATTTTTTTACGAATGATTGATTCCTTTGCCTTGTTCCTTCCTGTTCTATTTTCAAAACGAACGCACCTATCGACAGCGCATCAATCATTTAAATGTCCCGTTAAGCCTCCCACGCAGAATGTTAGGTCGCACGTATGAATATTTACAAGTATTATGCCATATTTTCTAATATCAGGGACATCAATCTTGGTGAGATGTTTACATGTGTGTGTGCAGATGTGCATCTTTTCACTACAGTCCTAGTAATAATATAAACAGATACGTATCTACATAGATTTTTTTCAGCTACTCTCAACTACTGAAAATAGGCCTTAAAAACTATAACTTAATTAAAATATGAAAAATTTTATGAATGGCTGAAAGCATTGTTATTATCGTATCGACTGCTTCGTTGGTGTAGTGGCATACATCCAAGAGGTCCTGGGTTCGAATCCCAGGTCAATCTAAAATTGTTGCTGAGATTTTCTGTCGTGAATTTCTCAAAAACAGCTTGGAGTCAGGAAGTTGGCGGTGTTACACCCCCGTGCCTAGGAAAGCACGTTAAGCCGTTAGTCCTGCGCCTGATCTCTCTCCGGTCATGTCGGATTGCCGTCTCACCGAACTTTCAGAGTGATGGAACAGTAAGTGCAGTAACATAATTTCTCCTGCGTAGTTGGCTGATCTCTGTTGAGATTGGCCGCCGTGGTCGAAATCGGCCAGGAGGACTATTATTATTATCTTATTCGACAATTGCAACTCAGTTATTTGAAAACACTCTCTAATGATACAAGAAGCAATAGCTTGAACGGTGTACCAATGAAATCAATTTCGTTTCAGAACATCATAAAGTTCTGGCTGGAGAAAGGGGTGTCGGGTATGCGAATCAATTCGGTTAACCACTTCTTCGAAGTAGATAAGGATATATTCGGGGGTCGGTACCCGGACGAACCGATAACCGGCAAGCCAGGCTTGGGACCGGACGACTATGGGTACTTGGAACACATCTACACGAAGGACCAGGACGAAACTTACGAGATGGTGTCGCAGATTCGCGACGTTTTTGATGATATTACTTTGAGGAATAATGTAACAAGGTACTTTACATGTCTCTTGTTTTTTTTTAAGTCGAAATAGATCATTTGCATTTAAATATGACGACCGCTTGGTGCAGTGGTCCGCATGTCGGACTTCTAAACCAAGGGTCGCGGGTTCGATTCCCGCACAGTACAAGCATAAGTGTGCATGAACATGTGTGTTTGTACATGTCTGGGTGTTTTCTATTTATAATATGTATTTATTTACAAAAAAAAAGTATTTAAGTTCCGTTATCTAGTACCCATAACACAAGCCTCGTAGCTTACTTTGGGACTAGAGAATTGGTGTGCTTGTTAAGAAATATTTATTTATTATTTATTTATTTAAAAATAGGATTTGCAAATGAGAAACAAACGAAGTCTTATAAGTAAATGCTTTATCACACAGTAGGACGGGAGCTTTAAGGTAACGAGGTGTGTTTCTTATATGGAAATACTAGTGGACCTGGCAAACGCTGTGCTGCCGGCTGTTTTCGCAATCTATCAATATTTTCCCATCGTTTACACCTTCCTTGGACTTTCACAAATATTTCTAGGCTAAAATTATTGTAATCGGTTCAGGCGTTCTCGAGTTTTCGTGAGACTAACGAACAGCAATTTTAATATATGAAAAACCGATCAGCCCACCTGAATTTTCCCATGGGAATGCGTCATTTTACCGCGGTAAAAATGTCCTTTCTCGGATATTAAAATATCTCTTTACCAAATTCCATGCAAATTGGTTCAGTAGTTTAGGCGTGATTGAGTAACAGACAGACATAGTCACATTCGCATTTATAATATTCGTATGGATCATCAAATAAACGCTGCGTCGCTAGCATAACGCATCGCAAATGTACCTGTCATAGTGGGAGGACCCAATATGACAGCTCACATACATCTCACGATTATGTAAGTAGACTAAAAATGATTCGCTATCGTCCCGCCCTCTGTTTGTCTGCCTTCAGACATATTCCATTCTTGGAGTCTTCTTACGTGTTGGAATCATTATTTAAAGTGAGTATTCGGTTTAAGTTTACAATTCGATAATTTGTGTAAAGCCGTCTTTATTGATTGTCGCCCTTTAGCAAGATCACAAGTACTTAGCTTTATTTTGTGCCTGACCGCCTACACTCGGATCGTGAAAACTTAATTCCATATCCCGGTCGAAACATCGACGCAAAGCGGCCATTTTATTTAATCCACCCTTTGTATTCTCGGCACATTTAATCTCATCTGCAATTCCGTTTTCTATTCTTAGGGTAATGATGACAGATGCGTATACGAGTATTAAAAATGCAGTGAGGTATTACGGCGAGGGGCTTCACTCAGGAGCCCATGTTCCCTTCAATTTGGCCCTTGTGGAGGACCTGGATAAAGATTCCGACGCACGTGACATTAAATATGCGGTGGACCGCTGGCTCACGTACAAGCCTTTGAAGAAGCAAGCCAATTGGGTGGTAAAGTATATTTTATATGGCTATTTGGGTGTCATAAATATTAGGTCCTTACATATGAAATTGGCGTTTTGTCGTACTGGCCACTTTGATCACAAATTTTTCCTATTTGGTTAGGAATTCGAAATTCAAATTTATACAGCTATTTCCAAATGTAGTTGTGTTTCGTAAACCGTCATTCATTTGTTTTTTTACTTATCTTTTTTCTGTTTGCATCGCTCAATTTACAAAATGGAAAATTTGAAATATCGCGTTATTTACGAGTACGAGTTCCACCGTGGCACCAGTGCTGCGGAAACGGCTCGAAGGGTTAATGATGTGTATGGCGGTTGTGTCGCAAAAGAAAACACAGTGCGTTTTTGGTTCCAACGTTTTCGTTCTGGAAATTTCGACCTGCAAAACAAGCCCCGTGGACGGCCGGAGACCCAAGTTGATAATGAAGAATTGAAGGCTATTGTGGAAGCGGATCCATCGCAAACCACGTCCGAGTTAGCTGCAGGCTTTGGCGTTAGTGATAAAACTGTTTTAATCCACTTGAAGCAAATTGGGAAGATTAAAAAACTTGAAAGGTGGGTTCCTCACGAATTGAGTGAAGCAAACCGGCAAACGCGCGTCAACTGCTGCGTTACATTACTTGACCGGCACAATAACGAAGGGATTTTAAATCGAATCATTACCTGTGATGAAAAGTGGATTCTCTACGATAATCGGAAGCGCTCATCGCAATGGCTGGACCCTGGCAAGCCAGCCAAAGCCTGCTCCAAGCGAAAATTGACCAATAAAAAGTTACTTGTAAGCGTTTGGTGGACTAGCGCCGGTGTCGTTCATTACAGTTTTCTCAAATCTGGCCAGACGATTACGGCAGATATCTATTGTCAGCAATTGCAAACCATGATGGAAAAGCTAGTTGCTAAACAACCAAGGCTGGTCAATCGCTCTACGCCACTGCTGCTTCACGACAACGCTAGACCACACACTGCACAACAGACGGCTAGCAAATTAGAAGAACTTCAATTGGAATCTCTAAGGCATCCACCGTACTCCCCGGACCTTGCTCCAACAGATTACCATTTTTTTCGAAATTTGGATAACTTCTTGCAAGGGAAAAAGTTCAACTCAGATGGGGCAGTCCAAGTCGCCTTCAAAGATTTTATTGATTCCCGTTCGAATGGTTTTTTTAGTAAAGGGATCAATGAACTACCTATGAGATGGCAAAAGTGCATAGATTACAATGGCTCATACTTTGATTAAATAAATATGCTATATAAAAAAATTTCGACTTTTTGTTCCTCCCATACAAAACGCCAATTTCATAGGTAAGGACCTAATATTTTTTTGACGTGACAACGTCTTATAAATTGGTTTGCCGGGTGACACTTCAAGAAACTGCGTTACGCTCCGCTCACGTTCCGCGCTCACAATGAGAGCGAGTGAGAGGCACGCGTCCCTTCGACTCGGGCATGGTTAGCCCGCCTAAGAGCGAGTGAGACAGACATAAAAAGTGAAAGGCACGCGTCCCTTCCACTCGAGCACAGTTAACCCGCCTAAGAGCGAGAGAGACAGAGCGAGAGAGATAGAGTGAGAGAGATAGGCATACACACCGGTTCATGTTATACGAATGAATATTCACATTAAAATTATTTTACCACTCAAAGTCGTTGTCACGTAAAACTTTCGCCCGTATACCGACTTTACAGGCAACCAATTTTTTTTATTTCAGCTACGTTGTTTTGCTCTTGAGTTTTGTCGTGGTCAAACCGTCGTGGTTGAGAAAGTTGTGGCATGTACCATATTTTATAACCATCGTAGCCTCATAGCCCACTGGGGTGAGCACGAATAATATCGTAACGTATTCGTGTCGTCCAAACGTCAGAAACGGTCAGTTTTCTATATAACTTGACAAGTTAACGATAGGTAAACGCTACGAATACGTTACGATAGTCGTTCGTGCTCACCCCACAGGCCACTTTTTGCATCTGCGATGCGATTTTTCTGTCGCCGCTACTTGCTTCTATAATAGTATCGACCAATCGCCGCGCCTCGTGAGTCACAACGATAGTATGTCGCAGGTGTAGCCTGAGCCTTGATCATCTTTATCATAATTTTAAATTGAATTGTGAAATCATTATTTGAGATAGTGAATTTAACTTACAGATCGGAAACCACGACAAAAGCCGCGTGGCATCGCGATTCAGGCCTGAACTAGTAGACGCTATGAATATGCTGATTCTCCTGCTTCCCGGAATTGCTATCACCTACATGGTAACTAATCATGATCCCTTAACATAATTCCCTTTTTTGACAGCCGCGTTAGTGCAGCTTGACTTTTTACATAAGAATGATATGGACCACCACATCACAAGTAATTGTAAGTTAGAATATTTCAGGAGAATACGTCGTGTTGAGGACGAGAATTTTTATATTCTCAAATGTATATGCTTGATTCACTTTTACACATCGTAAGCTTGATGGTATTGTCAAAAAGGTTTTTATAATCAGAAAATTATGTCTGCTATAACATTGGGAAGCTATATAAAAAAATATCCATAGTATTAATAAATATTCGACTCAGCATTTCCTTGATATCAAAACTATTTTCACGTGACTTCTCACATTTATCCTTAGGGCGAAGAAATAGGTATGGTCAATGGTTTTGTGCCGTGGAGCGAAACTAAGGACCCCCTCGCGTGCAATACCGACGACCCAGTGAACTTCATCGAGGTTTCCCGGGACCCTGTGAGGACCCCTTTCCAGTGGAGCAACGGAAAGAATGCAGGTAGGAACCTTGTTTTACTTTATTACCCTTTTTGTTGGGTCGAAAAGAATATAGACTGAATTTTTCGGACTATTTTGAGCGTAGGAAGATTTTCCGCTTAAAAGTTTTGCGCTGCTTTCAAAAAGATTTAAAAAAGACAACAAATAAAAGTTTAAGGAATTTCCTTTTTAATTAAAGTAAGATTAATTGTTATTCCGATTATCCTTAGCTTAAAAGCTTTAAAATATTGTTTTTCTAATATACCTGATATCTCTGAATATTCAACAGCAGGCATCAATAGCAAAATATGTATATATATTCGCTACAATTGTCCTCTTAAAAGTTTAACCTTGATGATAAGATCATTTCAAAGGGTTAATTACTTTACATAATAAATATCAGGTATTACCTACTGGTAGCGATAACGCAGAAATGTCAACCCCACGTCATCTAGATAAAATGCCGTCTCAACACGAACGTGAAGGGCTTGAATGACTACATAATGTTGCGGTTTAGCGGGCTGATTTCCACCAAAGCTCTCATAAGACGAAATATTTAATAACTAACATTATACGAGTATATATTTATTGACACATATCTCATGCTTTCTCTCATTTTGTCGATACGAGAAGTAAAAATGAAATAAGTCGATGATAAGCACTTATATGTATATTGTTTTTTTTTGCTTTTTTTTTCATTTTTAGAACAGGAAGCTTTCTGAGGGGTTAACTTAGTTTTTAAGGGTTGTGGAGATTCAAAAACAGGAACTCCCGAATTAAAGTGTTAACCACGTCTTATAAAACTGCAAAGATACCTCTCTGCATATTCTTGTTTTTCAGCAAAGAACAAATTCCCTTATTCGGTAAGCGCGACCCTTTCCATATTTCGCGTGAAGTGCCCTGGCCATCACGTCAAAGGCCCTACTCTGAAACCTTTCGTCGGTATTTTCGGGTCTAACCAATGTCCTAATTCCACTAAATCAATTGTAACAAAATCATTCACACATTTAGACATTCTGTCCATACTACATATCATGCAGTTACAACCTAGAAATTTTCAAAGCTAGAGTGAACAGGCATCTTCTAGGCGAGCTCACTCCATCGTAGACTCAGTCTTTGCCTCGTTGGGCTTACGCTTGGGTCTAGAGCAAACCTATCCCAAATAAATAAAAATACAAAAATAGAACGATTGTATCAGCAGAATTATGACCCAGTGCATTTACTTTCACAGTCTAGCTTGTAAGAGTAAAGAGATGGCTATATCCGAAACTTACTTATTTATTAAAAAAAAACTCTTATAAGATAAAAAGCCTCCTCCATTTATCCAGTTGTTATTTCAATTATTTAAAGAAATTTTAAAGGCTTTATTATTACTATTACATCCGAAACTACAGAGTGCAGGTTAGGGAGTAGGGCCATAGGTCAACAAGCTGCGAGATTACACGCAAATGTCAAGCCCGTCATCTCTATGGATCGCCGCGTCTGCACCCGTGTGGATGGCTGCTGGGTTTATCATAATTCTTGATTTGGACACGGCTTTGGCGCAATGCCCTTGTCATGCGACCAGCGAGATTAGTTTTCATTTTATTTTAAATTGTATTTGCATTTGATAAACTAAATCAACTTATGTTTGTTTAGATTGCACGGCTCTCCCATATTTGTGATGTGCAAACTGCTAACTAAGCAACATCATGACAATTTACGTGATCTTCATGAGAGGTAGCCGGTAAACCTTTAAGATCTTCAAAACCGACTAGCAAGACCAAATATCCGAAATGTGGCATTGAACGTGACATACCCGAAGGCAACACATAAAATTCTATAATCGGATAACATAACAGCGACCTACTTTATCCGAATTTACATCACTTTAGCCGGAAACACGGATTCGTGGATGTATAAGTGAGATCCATTTGTGACGATGCTTTAACCTTAAAAGGTTTTTATTATTCCTCCTGAATCCCCTGAATTCATTTACTCGGTCAGTCGTGACAATGAGATGCAGGGATTGTGGTGAAAATAAGTTATTATGTATCATGCAAATATAAGAAATATGCAGTCGCCACGGTGCCGAAAACGAAATAATGAATAATAAAAGGACCAAGATAGACTTGTAGATTACGTAAGAAGAGTAACAGCATATCCCACCCATTATAAGGACGAATGAATAGTGTTCTCGTTCTTATAAGTCTAAGAATCAAAATAAAACTACAGTAATATAATGTTAAGTACCATAATGTAATTGTATTGCTCGATTTTAAAATTTAGTAGTTTACCTACTGTAATCACGCAATCTAATTTATTTTTAAACTATTCCGTCAGCATCATTTAAGATGGTTGATAACTTCGGAGTCCTATACAATATATTGTAAATAGTCCTCCTGGCCGATTTCGCCCACGGCGGCCAATCTCAATAGAGATCAGCCAACTACACAGGAGATATTGTAGTGCACATGTGTGAGAGCAATACACAGGTGCACTCACTTTTCCAACACTCTCAAAGTTCGGTGAGACGGCAATCCGACATGACCGGAGAGCGATCAGGCCCAGGACCAACGGCTTAACGTGCTATTTCAGGCACGGGGTTGTTTTTGCGGTTACAGCGCGTTGGTAGTGATACTGAAAGTTAAGCAATGAAAAGCGCGGTCGTGTTTGTAATGGGCGATTATGTGACGTCTATTTACAAGCATTTTCATGCTTCGGAAGGCACGATAAGCTGTTGATACCGGTTAATATCGATATATATCAGTCGTTAAGTCTGGTCAGACGCCCTTGGGCGGCTTAAAAACATCTGATGAGATGCTATTTACTTTTATGATAGATGATTTCAACAGACGGTTCCGGGGACGAACAAGTTACATCATAATTATTTTTATTTGTACATTATTTAATAGGCACACCAACGACAGTTATAATTCATCAAACAAAAGACTTACATGCAGTAAAATAGATTTAAATGTACAAAAGTGTGTAATCAGTCTGCTCACATCTTCTTTCCAGGCTTTTCCACAGCAGACACGACATGGCTACCAGTGGCCGAGGGCTTCGAGCATCTGAACGTGGCCAACCAGCGATCAGCAGTCAGATCTCACTACCAGGTCTACAGAACCTTGACGAACCTGCGCATCCGTCCAGCTTTCCGACTGGGACGATACGAGTCGTTGGCCTTGGACAACGACGTGTTTGCTTTTAAAAGGTATTTATTTTTTATTGAATACCAACTATGTGCACTGTCAAAATGTGAATAAAACGAAAAAGCTTTTTTTTAAACTTTGAAAAATATAATATTATTAATAATAATTTATTTTTCACTTCTCATGCTCGAAAAAGTACTACTTTATGCAGGATCTAGGCGACATAAAGTTGAATTTTATGCACTTGTGCATAAAAGTAGCTTTTTAAATGTGTCTACACTAAGGCAGTGACCATTTAGCCCATACAGCCAAAAACAATTAATTGTACATGGATAAAACTTGCTAATTTATAATATTTCCTTCCCTATTTGCATTTTTGATTTATAATAAGATAATACGAAAAAGAAACTAAATATCAAAACGTGTTTACCACAAAAAAAAACATTATTCTAAAATAATTTAAGAATAGGCTGTATACTTTTTTTCTTTGCCCGAAAATTATGCAGGAAAATTAAAAAAAGTAAAGTAGCGGGAAAGAAGCCGTGAACTTTTCGTATTGAATTTTCTCAAATTATTGTTGAATTGGCTAAGTTTTAAAAATGTCAAGTGAAGAAGAAGATTTAGAACTTACTCCTAATACTTTAATGGAAATAAACGCACAAAAAGTGGTGCAAGAAATATTGCCGCCAAAATCTCGGCAAATATATATGAAAACTTATGACAAATTTCTAAGCTGGCGGAAAGAAAAACAAGTGAATACATTACTTTGAGTTTTAATTAAAGAAATGTTAATACGTTATGTTACTGTTTTATTTTCTCGCAATCGAAGTGAAAAGCAGAGTTTACAACTCGTGCACAAATCATTTTTATCCTCGACTTCATCATCTGCCCTCGCCCTGCGGGCTCGGGCATATAACGATCTCGGATAAAAATGACTTGCTTTATGCTCTCGTTGTAAAATCTACTATTGTTCCAAATGGACAATAGTAAATTAGTTAAAGCTTAAAATATGATGTAAAGACCGAAGAGTTTCTTTACCTGAACTAGGTTACAAACCTGTGTTTAAATTGTATTTTGTGTTTTTTCTTAAGGTAATAAAATTAACACTATCTGGAAACTATAGTGCGGCATTAGAAATATAAAAACAGAATATCTTTATAAGTATGTATGTACGTAGAAAATGAAAGTATGTATGTGGAAAAGTACTTTACGATGTTTTCATATAGGTACCACACCCAGTGTACCTAATTTAAATTAAAAATTAAAAATTTAAATTGGCTATTTGCTGATTCTCGGACGAATATTTATTTGACCTTTGAAAATTAGCAAATAAGTTATAATTAAACGGCTCACATATTACCGTATTTATTCGACTTTTTTCACAAGGGAATCCTTAAAAATTAAAGCAAAAGCAATCAGAAAGTTCGGCATTGAAAATTCTCACTAATAACGAGGATTATCATCATCATCAGCCTATACGTCCCACTGCTGGGCACAGGCCTCACCTCAACTATGAGGTGGTCCGAGCCTTACTCTACCACGCGGGCTTAGTGCGGTTTGGTGGAGGGGTGTTTTTGTAAGGTAAGTGACCATACTTACTGTCAGAAGTTAATAAGCCGCCCGAGGGCCTCTGCCTAGGCTTAACGACTAATATCACAAAACGAAAATAACGAACATCATTGTTATTGTTGTTTGAGCTTCAGTTCTATTTTCAGGTGGTATAACGACGATACCTATGTGGTCGTCATGAACGTGGGTAAAACGTACCGGGTCGTCAATTTGACTGCTTTCGACCTGATCTTTGGACAGCTGGAGGTGGAAGCTAGCAGTGTCCTGTCTTCCAGGACCTACAAGTAATGTGACATTTTGACATAAGATTTTCACCTACCTTTTTCAGTCTGATACAATTGAATGGGATTAGGTAATACTGCGATCATAAGAAAAAAAGAACGCAGCTACATCTTACTCTCAAGCTGAGTAAAAATACATTTGTAATTTTATCCGAAAACCATTGCTATGCTTAGAAGAGGTATTTCTTATAATTTTTTGTATGCAAAGTACTAGTACAAGTTGCTATATTTGTAGCATTAAAAATGCAACTTTACTCGTATTTACAATTTAAAATTAAAACAGAGGAATTAGATTAGAGTAATCGCTTGGCTTGGGAAAGGTTCGAGTCCCGCCTGTGGCAGTCATTTTTTTTTCTTTAAGTTTGTTTTAATTTCAGGTGATAATTTACTTCTTTTGTTGCAGTGACAACGTTCAGGCCAGTTATTTGGATCTTGCTGCAGACGAGGCGTTGGTTCTCAGAATGCAGGTCTAATGACTAGTGCTGAAAAATAAGTTGGTATGGAGATGGAGTTCTTAAAAAAAACGTTTATATTATTATTTAATCGTTTCATTTTATTCTATTAATATTTAAATTATTTACAAACTATTCTTTTAAACTAAAATGATTACTGACATTAGAATAATAATATATGGCACGTTAAGCCGTTGGTCCTGCGCCTGATCTCTCTCCGGTCATGTCGGATTGCCGTATCACCGAACTTTGAGAGTGATGGAACAGTGAGTGCACCTGTGTATTGCGCTCACACTTGTGCACTATAATATCTCCTGCGTAGTTGGCTGATCTCTGTTGAAAATGGCCGCCGTGGTCGAAATCGGCCAGGAGGACTATTAATATATGGCATTTATACCATGTACCTTTTTGTTTTTTTAATAACTTTGTGCCCCACATCATAGGCAAGTTATAGTGCTCTTAATTTAAGCTTTATCACTATCTGCTGTACCCATTAACTGATGCAATAAAAAATCATGATTTATGATTAGAGTCACTGATATTTCGGCCCTGTTATAAGTGCCATGATCACAGGGTAACTGAATGTATATAAATAACCGTATGTCTGAGTGTATATAATAACTATTATAATACTAACAAACTGTTAACCCTACTACTCACTGTTATTCTGAAATTATGTTGTACCTACAAAGATACATCGCCGGGCATTTTTTGCCGTTGAGTCGTTGATTCCGTCCCAAGTTGGCCGAAGTTAGGAGAATATGCCAAGCCGCGGGTACAGCTCAAAGAGCGCACGCCTGTGTGGTGTTTCCTCCCACACAATAGCACATCTTTGCCCTGCCCCGCGTGACCCAGCATCTGTACACGCGAAGATCTCTATAAGGCCACTGACAATGCTTTTTCGGTCTTCAAAAATATAATATTCCCTAGGTCGACACGATAAGAAGAAGAAGTTTATTATTTCACATAAATATGATAAGAGATTCGTGTAAAATGTACCGTTAAACGTGATCAACGTGCTATGTGCTCATAGCTCTTTATCTTAAGGGTTTTGTTTGCGAGAAATTTGATGTTTAAAAGATTAAACCGTGAACAATATGTGACTTCAAATATAATACAAGCAACATAAACAACAATCTGTTAGGGCGCGTTCACACATAAGTTCCGTTTTTCAGGTCCGTTTTAATATTTATGTAGGTATAAAATACTTGTATGGTTGTATGAGCGAGTTTACACATAATGCAGCATTCCGGATTCAGTCGAAAATACCAATAGTAGCAATCAAGCAAAGTTTAAACGTACATATATGTTACTAGCTGTGCCCGCGACTTCGTCCGCGTGGAATAGTTATTTGGGCATATGGATATACTGTCGCAGACATTTTTTTAAATCATTTTAAGAGTAATAATTCTTTCATACTTTTTTACATTATTGTTGGTATCTTGAAGCGTTTTTCTAAATGAATAATTTTCCCCGTTTTTGTCACTTTTCCCATTATTTCTTCGCTCCTAACAGTTGTAGCGGGATGTTATTTAGCCTTAAACGTTCCTCAATAAATGGTCTATTCAACACAAAAATATTTTTTCAATTTGCTGAGTCAAATAAAAAAAGTCCCATTAAAATCGGCCCAGTAGTTTCCGAGATTCAATTTTCTGCCTACCCCCTTAGTCTATTGGCGTGATTATTTCTATCCTTCTTTACCTTCCAAGTAATGTTGAGTCAAATAAAAAAAAGTCCCATTAAAATCGGTTTAGTAGATTCTGAGATTCAATTTCCTGCCTGCCCCCTAAGTTCATCGGCGTGATTATTTATATCCCAGTTTACTCTCCAGTTGATACTGAGTCAAATAAAAAAAGTCCCGTCAAAATCGGTCCAGTAGATTCTGAGATTAGCCCGGACAAACAGACAGACAGACAGACAGACAGACAGACAGACAGACAAAAATTTTACAAATTGTTGTTTTGGCTTCTATTACGGTAATTAAGACCCCCTGTAACAATTTTTCATAAAAATCTTCAATGTACAGAAATCGATCTTTTACAGTCTTATTATATGTATAGATAAGCGTATGGAGTTGTATGAGCCTGTTTACACATAAAACTGTGTTTCGGATCCAGTATAATGGATCCGTTCATCCGATCAGTACTGTGCTGTGTTCAGATGATGGATCCTGTTAGTGCTGTGTGAATACTATGTCTAGTAGCGACAGATCCTGTTTCCTGTAAGAAGGGATGTTATTTGTAAACGCGCCGTAACATGGAGGATATTAATTTGTCATAATTGTTAATTAATGTCAAGTGTTTACTTATTTACTTCATGTGTTGAATGGAAAATTCATGGCCATCGATCTTGACTGTTTTTGTTTTTTCCACTGACTGAAACATCATTTCAGAGTCTTTCAGTCACCTCGGTCTTATAGCGTATCGTTCACATAGCAATCACACTTATTCTTTTTATACTCAAATGCAACATTGAATGAGAGTGTAAAATAAGTTGGCGCAACAAAAATGCAGTCCAAAAGTACAGGCGACATCGTGACGTTCTGTAATATCCAGCTAGAAAATAGTTTATTTAACAGATCTTCTTGTATTTTCGTTCAAGCACAAAAAATCATAGTCTGGAAAACAAAATAATTAGCTTCAAATTGCTGGAGCACAAAAATAGAATATTTTTCCTACAGTAAGACCAGTGCAAATTGATTTTATCGTTAACCCCTTATCAGACCACTCACCTATAGATAACTTGGTGGTCCTTAGCATATAAATCTATGCTCAACTGAGCCGTCTCTTAGTGGTTCATAAGACTTGAGACATGAGGGCTGTGATAGTTCTCCCGTTGCTATTTGTGCTGTGCAGTGGTGGTGCCTTGAAAAAGGACGATGAAAAGGACCAGGAGTGGTGGGAAACCGCCATTTTTTATCAGATCTATCCACGGTCTTTTGCAGACAGCGACGGAGATGGTATTGGAGATCTGAATGGTATGTTGTTCTTTGATTATTGAGGCTTGTGCTATATCCATTTGACTTAACGTAAACAATGTAACAAAAATATCGAAGATTTATTCCCAAACAAAGCTTTTGTAGGTTTTAATGATCGTTATATCATGTCAAGCAGAGGTATGTTCTTATTTATATATTTATTTTTAATTTGAGTGACTAGGATCATTTCCAATTAGTTGACATATTCTTGTTTTTATTCAGTTGTAACTTGTAATTTTTGATTGCTGGAAAAATAAGCGCCTGTTTTTTAATTACTACGAAAATTGTTTTTGGTTACATCTAAATCACACATCTAATATCTGTGTAATCTTCGTAGTGTATCTACCTAGCAGGAAATCTGTCCGAAATATACCTTAAATATTCCTCCTTACAAAACTTTGAAGTTCAGATCTGCCAATATATGTCTTCTAAAATATCCGATATCAGAATTTTAATAGCATTTTGATCCTCAAAGAAAGCTTTATGTTAACTTAATTGATTCTAGGAATTGCTGGCAAGTTGGAATATGTAAAGGACCTTGGAGTGGGGGCGATTTGGCTATCTCCTATGTTCCAATCGCCTATGTACGACTTTGGATATGATATAGCAGACTTTTATGCTGTACATGACGAGTATGGTACTATGGAAGATTTTGAGGCTTTGGTTGAGAAGGCTACTTCACTAGGTATGTTTTTGTCGCGAATTAAATACTGTTTTTTCTTCACTTTATAAATAGGACGCTAGGAAGATTCACTTTTAACACATATTTCACATCTTCACTAGAAACAAATAATTTGGTCCGTGTTTGCTAAGTTTACTTAAAACAGAATGCAATCTTAAAGGAACAAATTGTTACTTTCAGTAAATTCGTAAAGAAAGGCTAATTTCGTCTAGTTTTCTAATGATGTCACTAGTTATTTATTACAACAGTTAAAATACAGATTAATAAACCTTTGTTAAGCAAACGTTGTATGTTCTCGTAACTAATTACATTGCTTGACACCTGACACGATAAAATTACAAATGTATTAGCTACACGGCAAATTATCGTGCCTGAAATAAGCTCGAATAATTTATGACACGTGAGCGCGACATAACGTAATTAATATTACACCTTAGTCGTCACGTTACCAACGAAAAATAAATTATTCATTAACACTTGAAAAAAATGCTTAATCTAATAAACGAATATGTAGGGCTATCCCCAAAAGTTAATCCTAAATATGCTGAGTTCCAATAAAATTTTACCAGACGCGTATGATTGGAAAGTTGAATTACAGATATATTTTGAACATCGAATTGCAACAAGAAGCAAACACCCAAATCCAATATATATAATCATTAAAAATCAACATAAACGCTTTAGGATATTTTTCTGCGGCGTATAATATGTTGTATTTATTAATCTTACCATTATTTAATTTAAAAACAGGCATAAAAATCGTCCTGGATTTGGTGCCCAATCATACTTCAAACGAAAGCGTGTGGTTCCAAGAAGCACTGAAAGGCCATGAAAAGTATTACAACTACTTCGTGTGGGAAGATGGAGTCGTTGATGAAAACGGAAATAGGCAACCGCCCAACAATTGGGTAAGAATACAAATATATAATACGAATAGGATTGCAAAGTCAGCAAAAAGAAGTTACAAAAGTAGCAGAGTTTTGTGATTTGAAATTATAATGTGGCAATTGGAGCTCTGAAACGTCGGAAACGGAGACTTTGCTGGTAGAATTTCGTTTATTCAGTGGATATTATCTTTTGAACTTAGATATAAAACGTCCAAAATGCAAGCAGCTGTAGCCATGATTTTCAGTGCCCAAACATTCTTATGCACTTTGAATAAATGTGTAAAACTTCGTTTTTAATTTTGCAGAGGAGCCATTTCCGTGGAAGTGCCTGGGAGTACAGAGAAGAAGTGGGCAAATACTACTTGCACCAATTTGTTATTGGTCAGCCTGATCTGAACTACCGAAACCCTGACGTCGTTGAAGAAATGAAGGTAAGGACTAACTTCTCACTTTAATAAATCCCGAAATAGGCCAGGAAGACAGCTGGTGAGCTTCAACGGCTTTAAAGAATTTAACCAGGCATAGGTGCTTGTGGCGCAATAGTTGCAGCGCTTTGGTAGTGATACCTGAAGTTAAGCAACCTAAGGCGCGGTCTTGTTTGGGATGGGTGACCATTCTGTCCATTTAAGTGACGTCTATTTACAAGCATCTCCGTGCTTCGGAAGGCACGTTAAGCTGTTGGTCCCGGTTAATATCGATAGATATTAGTCGTTAAGCCTGGTCGGAGGCCCTCGGGCGGCTTAATAACATCTGACAGTAAGGTTGGTCACTTACCTTACAAACACCCCCCCACCAATCCGCACTGAGCCCGCGTGGTGGAGTATGGCTCGGACCACCTCATAGTTGTGGTGAGGCCTGTGCCCAGCAGTGAGACGTATATAGGCTGATGAGAACCAGGCATAGATAAGAACCACTGTGCTTAAGTTCTTTAACGAATAAAAAAATGCACTGAAATCGGTCTATCCGTTTAGGAGATACGATGCCACAGATAGACACGCACAAACAGCCAACAAGTTTAAACTTATACACCCCTTTGTTTCGTTTCTCGTCGGGGTTAAATAAAGTGTTGCCTTTTTATGACAAACATTTTTTCAAAGGTGTGGATGGTTAAACTCCTTGTTCCAAATTTTTATTGAGTTATTAGATATTTATGTAATTTATATCGCGATTAATAAATAAATTTCATTTACTTTATTATTCACTAGCGGCCCGCCCGCGATTTCGTCCACGCAAACTTTTTTATCACAAGTGAATATTTAATCGGGATTGAAAGTATCCTATCACCTATCGCAGCTCATACTCTATCTGCATACTTAACTTCATCAAAATCTATTCAGTAGTTTGAGCGTTATTGACGGACAAACATCCAAATATCCGAACAAAGAAACTTTCACATTTACAATATTACTGTGATTACAGAACATCATTCGCTTCTGGCTCAACAAAGGTGTGGCTGGGTTCAGAGTTGACGCCGTCAATTGCTTATTTGAAGTTGACAAAGAACTGTTCGGAGGTATATATCCTGATGAGCCCCTATCCGGAAGAACCGATGTAGACCCCGAGTCCCACGACTACCTATCTCACATCTACACTAAAGATAGAGACGAGACATACTACATGGTTTACGATTGGAGAGATGTCCTAGACGAGGTTAGAGAGAAAGATGGACTACCCAGAGTCATGATGACTGAAGTATATGCAACCATACAAAACGTAGTCAGATATTTCGGTGAGGGCGACAGAAAAGGCGCTCAGATGCCGTTCAACTTCGATCTGATAACTGATGTCGATGCGTCATCGTCGGCAGCTGATATCAAGAGAGCTATCGATAAGTTTATCACCTACAAACCGGTTGATAAGGACCCCAACTGGGTGGTGAGTTATCTGAGCATTAGCTTGTCTATAAATAACCAACACGTGACATGAAATCTTTTACTACCAACTTTTTATTCCAACAAAGTAACATTAAAGATTTTTTTTTAATTTCAAGACAATCTTTTATGCTTGCCTGAATAATTTCAGGTGGGAAACCATGATAACAGTAGAATGGCAACACGTTACGGTCCATCACTTGTCGATGGAATCAATATGGTGGTTTTGCTCCTGCCAGGAGTAGGTGTGACTTACATGGTAAGTTCTATAAATAGTATTCCAGCAAAATAGACTTTAGCCTCTACGATATAATAATATGTCCCTACAGTAGGCACCTTCGGGTTTGGAACAGTGATTAAGTATTTTGCACTGCTTCTTTTTAACACTAGACTAAGTTGTCCCAAAACACTGGTAGAGTTAATATATATGTTGGGTATCTACATGTATAATGTAGATGTAAATTGATTTTATTTAAATATGCTTCTAGGGAGAGGAGCTGGGAATGGTGGACGGCTACGTAAGCTGGGAAGATACTGTGGACCCTGCTGGTTGCAACACCAACGATCCTATCAACTATGTGCATGAGTCCAGGGACCCTGAAAGAACTCCTTTCCAGTGGAATGGCAACAAAAACGCCGGTAACCTAAAACTGTAGCATCTTTTAACCATGTGAAAGAGTGAATGTTATAACTGTATTTTTCCGAAAACGTTTTACTGCACCGATTACAATCTTCCGGCATGTCGTAAAGGTTGATTAGCAGAAAATGCTTTGAGCATTAAGTAACTCATTGAATAATATAATATTTTAATAATAAAAATGCATTTCAAAAGCTTAATCTAATGCATACTTAATGTCACACGTAAGTTACGACCTATTGAAAACAGTTCAAGTGACACACAATTTTTATTTAACATCACTCACAATGTTCACGTAAAACTAACCTTGTCAATATGCCTGATTGTAATACCTCTAAGTACATAAAAGGGGATTTTTTCTTACAAATTTATGCTTACTAGGGTTCTCAACTGCCAACAAGACCTGGCTGCCCGTAGCAGACGGCTACGAAACCTTGAACGTGGAAGTCCAGAGGGCAATCGACCGGTCCCATCTGAAGGTCTACCAGGCGTTGGCAGCATTGCGCCAGAACAAAGTCTTCAGACACGGCAGATACGAGTCGCTGGCTTTGAACAAAGACGTGTTTGCTTTTAGGAGGTAAAGTTTCCTCTTGTGAACAGGTGGGATGTGAAATCCGGGTGTTACAAGGTGTAAATGACGTAATGCAACAATTTGATACAAAGAAATGCCAGACAACTATTTATAGTTATATGTTAACTTAATTTATAAATCCAATTTTGGTTACGTGTTTGTGCATTTTGTGATTTTTTTGATCACCATTTAACACATCGTGGTCAGTGCAACATAAATCAAAGGAAGAATGTCTTATAAGTTTTTGTGAAATAGACAGTTTGACACTTCCATCTGCAATATCAGCTATTCTCAAAGTGAAGGCAGGGTTTATTTGAGATATTAATCAAAGGACTTATGACGACCACTTTGGTGTAATGGTTAAGCAGTTGATTATTAACCAAGAGGTCGCGGGTTCGATCCCCGCACTGTACAAACATTTGTGTGCATGAACATGTCTGTTTGTATTGGTCTGGTGGTATATGTATTTATTTAAGTTAATTTGTAATACCACTGTTGATTCTGATATCCGTAACACTAGTGCTTAAGCTACTTACCACAGATGCAGATCAATGTATGTGATATTGTTGTTTGTTTATTTATTTACTTATTTAAGTTCAAACTTATTCCAGGTGGTACAAAAAGGAAGTCTACCTAGTCGTGGTGAACATGGGAGAGACGCCTCATGTGGTGGATTTGACCTACTTCGAAAACGTGTCAGGTGACGTCAAGGTTGTGCTTAGGAGCATCCAGTCTCCTAAAGACGAAGGGTTGGTATATTTTTTTCCTTCTTTTTACAGGCATTTTTGATTTTAGGAGGACAGTACTTTTTATACTGGCTTGACGACCCCTTTGGTGTAATGGTCAAGACGTTGACTATTAACCAAGAGGTCGCGAGTTCGATCCCCGCACTGTACAAACATGTCTGTTTGTACTGGTCTGGGTGTTATATGTATTTATTTAAGTTAATTTTTTAATACCACTGTTGATTCTGATATCTGTGACACAAGTGCTTTAGCTACTTACCACGGAGTCAGATCAATGTATGTGATGTTGTTGTATATTTATTTATTTATATTATAAATAAATATATAAATTATATTTAAATAAATATATATATTTAGTAAAAAATTACTACACCACATACATTGATCTGATCAGTGCAGGGATCGAACCCGCGACCTCTTGGTTAATAGTCAACTTCTTGACCATTACACAAAAGTGGTCGTCATTATGTTTATACTTATTATATAAATTAAATATTATTGTTAGTATCTTCCAAGCCATATATGCACTAAAGCCACTATTGCGCATGTTTGTGCAGAAATATAAAACAAAACATATAAACAAATAAAAAACAAATAAAAAATATAGCAGGCGTTAAAAATACTCAAATTGTCTCAAACAAGGATTTTGTGAAGAAAAGGAGAAAGACTTTGTGCCTAAAACCTTCCTAAAAATGAAAATTTTCGAGCGGAATGGGGAGTCTCTGAGATCCGTGGTCTTGGTTCACAATGACATTTTCAGTCTATAAATTGATGAAATATCTAAGTTTCCAGCTTTGATGTTGTATAACCCCTCCTTTTTTACTAAACTTTTTACTAGTCGGATAAAATGAGACAATAGCTTTTAAAAAGTGAATTAAGATGCCAATTTAATAATTCATGATTAGTCTCACCATACATGAAATTTTATTGTAACCTATAATTTTGCTTAATTTCGTTTACAGTGACAAATTCCCAGCTAAAGCATTGCCGGTAGCCGGATACGAAGGACTGGTGCTGAAACTGAAATAGCCCTTTTTGAAATACGATTCTGACAACGATACTGAATAAAATGCTGTACAATAAGAATTGTGTTTGATTTTAAGTTCTTTTTAACCTACAAACACGTAAAGTAATCCAAAAACCATTAACAAATTACATGTTTTTTGCAAATAAGAGATAGTTTTCAATCGATAAATAAAACAACATTTTAAGCCTAAAGAATTTAAGTACAGTCACCATTATACATATATTGGCATCATAGAACCATGTGAAAATAACTATAGATTTCAAATTTGTCAGGGAGCTCAAAAATGTTATTTCGACTTGTTACTAAAGTGCTACGTTAAGCTGTTGGTCCCGGTTGATATCGATAGATATAAGTCGTCAAGCCTGGCCAGAGGTCCTCGGGCAGCTCAATAACATCTGACAATAAGGTTGGTCACTTACCTTACAAACACCCCTCTACCACGCACTGAGTCCGTGTAGTGGTTATGGCTCGAACAACCTTATAGTCGAGGTGAGGCCTGTGCCCAGCAGTGGGAAGAATATAGGTTAATGAGACTAAGATGCTACTATATTTTGATGATGACTATATTTTAATTAAGTTGCATATGTGGCTTTTTGTGAAACTCCTATTTCCATACTATACCACAAATTTTTCCATACTACAAATGGTTTATTTGTAGAATGGAAATAGGAGTTCATATAAAGAAAATGTATTTACATTCATTTATAAGTCTTAGCGGTAGTATATATTTCATAGCCACAATGAAAACATTCAATTTCATTTATCGCAGTGCCAATATGAAGGTCGTCTTATGGAAAACGACGGTGAAAGACGTTGTACTACGACTTATAACCAGTTATTACAGAAATAAACGCCACATTGCGCCTTGTCGTAGCAATAGTGTATGACATACCTATTCTAGAACCCAACTGTTATGAAACATGTTATTTTCCAGCATCTGCCATAATAAAAAAAGCCGGAGAAGACTTATTTTCACGATAAAAAGCTAAAGTTACGTTATACTAGCGGACCCCGCAGATGTTGTCCTGCTCGTTTCTTGTGACGTGACAACGTCTTAAATTAGGTTGTGGCTCGGAGTCACTCATGAAAAAGTGTAACGCCCGCTCACGTCTGTTACGATGAGTTACCGAACGAGAGAGAGGCCCGCCGGACCGGCGAATGCCTTGCGTCTCTCTCCCACTCAAACATGATCAGTCCGCCGCGCGTTAGAATTCGTTCCTAAAGACGTTGTCACGTAAAACCTTCGCCCGTAAAACCGACTTTACAGGCAACCATTTTTTTTTATATGTTAAGGCCACCCTTTTCACTAAGGGGTATGAAAAATAGATATTGGCCGATTCTCAGACCTACTCAATATGCTCACAAAATTTTATGTGAATCGGTCAAGCCGTTTTGGAGGAGTACGGGGGGGGGGGGGGGTACGTATACACAAAATAATGTTTCCATTGTTTAGAGTGGCTAATATTAAAAATATAAAAAAACAAGCCATCTGGGATAAACTTTTCTTTGTGCTTAAATCTTGAAATCGCCGGTCATCAACTATGAAAAAAAAAGTCTTTCACACCTCAGTTCTTTTCAGATGACAATCTTACTAGTTGAAATAGTGTTTATTATTATAACAATTTATCTTGCTACAATCAAAAAAGTTACAAATTTTATATCCATCAGTCATGAGACGCTTAAGAACATAAACACACTGCATTCACATCCATTGTACCTAACACCCGCTGAGAGAAAGATTAAAGATAAAGCAATTGCTTATATTATTTATCAAGAACCATCCTATCTTAATCCTAATCTCGAGATCAAGATATTTCGCTTTAATAAAAGGTAGGAATGTAAGTATCCATCTTCTTTAATGACGACCATCATGCGGTAAGATCGTTTATTTACTAAAGGAAATAACAATAAAGAAGAGTAACTTCTCGAGAAGATTTCTGAATTATCTCTTGATGATACTGTTGTTTTATTAGCTGGTGAAATAAAAGTGCATAACGAGATGATTGCTTTTGTTATGGCTATATTATTTTTATCTGCAGGTTTAAGCTCTGTAGTCTTCTCCTATTACCGTTGGTGGTACTTTTGGTCCAAGCCAATGAACAAGAATGGTGGGAGACCACAATCTTTTATCAGATTTATCCAAGGTCGTTCAAGGACAGCGATGGAGATGGCATCGGTGACTTAAATGGTAAGTACCTGTTTAATATTTTATGAAACATCTGTAGCATATGCCGAGTGTATAGCTGACCAAACCGGGCAGTGTTTATAGATGTCAGTTATGCTTAGGCCTTTCGCTCCGTCGTTCAATAATTTTTAACATAATTTTAAAGAAAAGGAGGAGGTTCTCAGCTTAACCGTAGTTTTTTGTAAATTTTTCAAATATTTCTATGTGCCTTTATTTTCAGGTATCACATCCAGCTTAGAATATTTGAAGGAGTTAGGTATTGGAGCGACATGGCTTTCACCGATCTTCAAATCACCAATGTACGATTTTGGATATGACATTGCTGATTTCTACGATATCCAAGATGAATACGGAACTATGGAAGATTTTGAAAGGCTCATTGCCAAAGCCAATGAATTAGGTAAGCTCGAAAATGTTATTTAAAAAGCAACGTTCTAGTACCTACCTAAATTTAAACAAGTACATCATACTTACAACGTTTTAATTTTCTGTGCAGATATAAAAATAGTGTTAGATTTCGTACCTAATCATAGCAGCAATGAAAGTGTTTGGTTTGAAGAAGCACTCAAGGGACATGAAAAGTATTATAACTACTTCGTTTGGGAAGATGGAGTAGTTGATGAAAATGGAAAACTCAATCCTCCAAACAACTGGGTACGTTCATTTACTACTGATTTGATCTTCAACTTCAAAAATTAAATTTTCAACTTTAACTAACTTTTGACGTGACAACGTCTTATAAATTGGTTTGCCGGGTGACACCTCAAGAAACTGCGTTACGCTGCTCCGCTCACGTTTCGCGCGAGAGAGACAGAGCGAGAGAGAGAGAGAGAGAGAGATAGGCATACACACCGGTTCATGTTATACGAATGAATATTCACATTAAAATTATTTTACCACTAAGAGTCGTTGTCACGTAAAACTTTCGCGCGTATACCGACTTTACAGGCAACCAATTTTTTACCCACACCAGAATTCAGAAGAGTCCTACGTTTATATTAAAACTTTTTTCTTAGGTAAGCGTATTCCGAAAAAGCGCTTGGGAATACAGAGAAGAAGTAGGCAAGTACTACCTCCACCAGTTCGTGATTGGCCAACCCGATCTGAACTACCGCAACCCAGACGTCGTCGAAGAAATGAAGAACGTAGTCAGATTTTGGCTTAACAAAGGTGTCGCTGGTTTCCGAGTGGATGCCATCGCTCATTTGTTTGAGGTCGACAAAGCATCTTATGGAGGAAGGTACCCAGATGAGCCGCTGTCAGGATGGAGCGAAAACCCTGACGATTACAGCTATTTGAATCATATTTACACCACAGACCAGGACGAGACCTTTAACATGGTCTACCAATGGAGAGAAGTATTCGATGAGTTCAAAGCAAAAGATGGAATGACGCGAGTGATGATGACTGAAGCGTACTCTAGCCCTCAGATCACGATGAAGTATTTCGGTGATGGTGAGCGCGAAGGAGCTCAAATGCCATTCAATTTCGTTCTCATTTCTGATGTGAATGGAGAATCTACAGCTCAAGAGATCAAGTACGCTCTAGACAAGTTCTTGACTTTCAAACCTATAGACAAACAAGCCAACTGGGTGGTAAGCTATTCCATTATTATATTACTGTAACTTGTAACTTTTGTCATCAAAAACTATGATATTATTAATAACGATACATTTCAGGCTGGAAATCATGACAACAACAGAGTCGCTTCAAGGTTTAGCCCAGAACTGGTTGACGGAATCAATATGATTGTTCTTTTGTTACCTGGAATTGCTGTCACTTATATGGTAGATAATCATCAATGAACTCGTTTAATTTAGGTACTTTTGCGATACCTAACAGTAATTTATATTGATTTATTTGTAGGGTGAAGAAATTGGCATGGTTGATGGCTACATTAGCTGGGAAGATACTGTTGACCCCAGTGGTTGCAATACTGACGATCCTATTAATTATTGGATGGCTTCCAGAGATCCTGAAAGAACACCATTCCAATGGAGTGCCGATGTCAATGCTGGTAAGAATCTTACACAAATTTATTTTAGTAACAAATAGTCTTATTTATTTTCCGCTTTGCGTAATAAAAATCAAAACATTACCTTTCAAGCAGGTTTCCTATTTTACTGCCAGCAAAAATCAGATAAATGGCAGAAATAAAATAAAAACTTTTGCAATTCCAGGGTTTTCAACAGCTGACAAAACATGGCTGCCCGTTGCCGATGGCTATGAAACCCTGAACGTAGAAGTACAAAAGGAAGCCGCCAAATCTCACTTGAGCGTTTACAAAACTCTCGCCACTCTCCGCCAAGAGGCTGTGTTCAGGCACGGGAGATACGAGTCTGTTGCCTTCAATTCTGATGTTTTTGCTTTTAGAAGGTTAGTATTTAGATTTATATTGATCGTATTCAAAATTCAAACTTTATTCAAGTTCACACCAAATATCACTTTTCAGTAATTAAAATATATCAGGCCAATATCCCCTTATCTTTTGGGCCATATCAAAGCTGAGACAAAACATCAAGTAAGAACAAGTTGAAAAGCATGACCTTTGGCCATAGGTGACTTGATATAAATAGGTATATTATAATAGATGTGGTCGTCGCACATCTAATTTTGGGTGAAATCTTTCGACTCGGCTTGGTACGAGTGCAAAAAAGTACCTAGATAGGTACTTAAGATTTGGAGAGCACTTGGTAACATCCACGGTCTCATTGCATGTTTTTCTAAAATTTCAACATTCGTTATCTTATCGGTCACTTCAGAATACACATGTAGAGTTATTTTTGAACTTGACTTACGAGTTTGCCTAGATAAAGCGGCGCTAATATACAGGCGACTTTCTGACAAACATTATCCCTTTTAATCTCTCAAAGTTCTTTGAGGAAGCCCAGTAAAGTAACTAATTCTACAAAGAGAAATGCTAATGAAAGATAATGGTAGGAGAAAATGAAAAATCCGGCTGTTTCAAATGATTGTTACAGTTATTGCCGATGAAATCGAGCAATTTGAAGAAACTTTTAATTAGATTAAAATATCGTATACTTAAAACGTTTTTCAGGTGGTACAACAACGAAAACTACGTCGTGGTTGTGAACTTTAGAGATCACTCATACACAATTAATTTGGAGTACTTTGAAAATGTCACTGGCCATCTGCAGGTGGTTGAGAGCAGCATTCTCTCACCAAAGAAAGCTGGGTGAGTGTTTGTCTTTTGATTACCATTAATCAATAATAAAATGACACAAAATACCATCCCGATTGTCCTGTCATAAAATTATTAATATGTGCCTTGATAATTATACGACATTAACATCGTAACAAAGCGAAGCGCACCACATCTCCTAAATTATGCTATTTAACAAGTTTAGCAATTCCGCAGCCCCTTTACTGATTTTACACTTTACATTATGCACAACAATTTTTTTAGAAAAGGTGGTTTTAACGCCATAAGGCTTTCATGCGCGTATGGATCAGGTCTTAATGGGCCTGAGTAAAAACTACCGGCTAAAGAATTAGCCTGGCTAGTTGGATTGCTTCATTCAATGACAACGTAGATTGCTTACAGACCTAGTTGAAAATGCTTCAAAAATTATCGAGAGGATTGGACATAACTTTTTATTAATTCTAGCCAATATGTTTTTGTTTTTTCATAAAAATAACATTTTTATATATTTCAGAGACGAGCTCCACGCTGACCATGTGCACATTGAAGGAAGCGAATCGTTTGTGCTAAAAGTCGTCAATTAAAAATACATAATGATTCCCGTGCAATAAAACATTTGATGAAACATACGTCTTTCTCTTTTATTTATATGACAATTGATTGTTAAATTTAGATTTTTTTACTTTCCAGAATTGTTTCCGTTCTTATTAATGAGTTTTGATAAAGATCCCTCGTAACCTCTCGATTTCCACTTACGAGTATCTATGACTGAAGCTTTTCGCAATGATACAAAAGTTTTGATATCGTCTCTTAAGAGGAATATCACAACTGACTAAATTGGCTGAATGACTTGTTTTTTTTGAACTTCAAGTTTTCGGCAAAAATCGGCGTAGTTGTCATAATTTTGAGATAGGCCTTTTAACCACCGAGAAAATTCTGATAAAACTATTATTATTGACAAAGCTGATAAAGTGTGGCGCGAATATACTTTTTATATTAAATTCAATATTTCCAACATGCTCTTAATAATCCGGAGGCTGTATGAATCGCACTATCCATAATAACGCCCTTATTTGCGTGCCTGAATAAAACATGAGTGTCGGCCTAAGCGAGATTTGGGTGATCCTTTACGGTGATATTCAAGGTTCTATATGAATACTGTATTATGTGTACTGCAACGGGGTGCTTTACCTCGGCTACAGAAATTTATATGCTATCCTAAAACACCTGTTGTTATGTTGAGAAATAAAACTTCCCTTCAGATTGGTACCATTTATTGTACTTGCTTAATATAACAACCGCACCTTTCACATGAACTGCTACTTAGTTCTAGATTGAGACTATTAGCCGAGTACCAATTTGGAAGGAAACAGGGTCGTGTAATTAGAGAATTACTAGGTTCGAGTGGTGAGTATTATTGCAACTTTACGATACTATATAAAAATCTCAGAAGGAGTCTACATGAGTAAATACGGCTGGTACAGAGGGGAACAGCTAGAGCACCAACCTTGGGCGTGGGCAAACCTGGGTTCCTGTTCGGTTGCACTCCTTACGTTCTCTTCCGGAGTCCCAGTTGATTCGCATTCAGTGTCCTCCACTGTACATCATCTGCAGTACTTCAATTTCTTTCAAAGTACATCTAACCAAATTAAATTCAATGAATCAATGAAAAAAGGAAACAACAACAACAACAACACCCACCTGAAACAAACGACAAAATAAAAGACTGATCATCAGACATGTGCTACTGGAAAAGGATGGGGCCAACTTTCAAAATATTGAACAACTTACTCGGGCGTCCAGCTAAATATTCATTGCTAAACAGCACCGAAATCCACCCACCCTTTCTGCTGGTCAGTACATGATCTTTACTGCTTGCTGAAAGGAAAAGAGCACACCAGATCAGAGGTTATGTTCCAGACCATCTTTCTGGAAATAATTCGGAAATAACTATTCCGACCAATAGCATACCTCATTGCTTGTTCTGCCTCCCAAACACTTCAAAATCGGCTTGGCTATCCCATGGATGCCGCCGGATTCTTCTTATATTTCTTTGCGATTTTTTCTTGATCGACTTGTAACAAAGACCGAAAAGCAAGATCTCTTCATCTGTCACCCTGACACCTCACCGAAAACGAAACTCCGTTTCGTTCCTCCGCATCTCATTGAGAAGACGTTTAGGGAATAAAAAAAATACTTGCTTTTTATAGCAAAAAAAAAACAAACGTGGATTTAATTCCACGCGAAAATATAAATTATCAAAATATTAAATTACAGACAAAACTTCTAAATCCATAAATCTTTAAAAAGGAACGTAGCTAGTCTAAATGACGTCAAAACCAAAGATGCTTGCAAGGTGCTTGTGTATCTCACGCGATTCCTAAGGGGAACAATAGATGTCGCTAGTGGTTATTAAAGTTGTTGAGTTAACACGAAATGTGCAACGTTACAATACCCTCCCCCCTACGGAAAGTTTCGAACCCGTGAGAAACTACGCTGCCCTCAGCGGTATGCTAAAAGAAAAAACACTCATGAGAGAGAAAAGAACAAATACACTGACCCAACGACCAATCTGAAAAAAAAAAACACGACAAAACTAAATAAAAGTTTCAAAAATAAACAACGAACTAAAAATATATATATATACCCACAACCTAATTTTACTTTCTTCCGTGAATCCAAACCATGAATAGCCAACCACCAGGACTGTTATTCTACTAACTCAAAAAAAACCTGCTTGTCCGGGCATGTCCTAAGCTCAAAACCCCCTCTGACACACAATCATCTTTTATACTTACCTCACTTTCATACCTGTAGTATCGAGCTATAAGTTTGCTGATTACCACCTACATACAATTCCCCAGTGAGTGCGCAAGCTGTGAATCCAGTGTGACTCGTACCCCAAACTATGCAGTAGAAGTTTACCTAAAACTACACTACTAATCTAAGACTAGTGCATTTCTATTTGATATAATTATTTGCTGTATGAGGAAAAGTCATACTAACAAAAAAAAACAATGATAACCACGGTTGTACACACCGGGAAAAAAAATTGCGGACAGGTCTATACAGAACCTAATCACAACAAACTATCGATTGCTGGTCACGGCTACCGAAGTACGCCGGACGTCATCGCAAAAAACAATACCTAGCACCAGTAATTACTACTATAATGCTTACGGGCATTAAGAAAAATCGAAATGAAATGCACTTACTAACATAAGTTGTACCAGCAACAATGCTATAGTACCTTACCAACTATTAACTTGAGCCGTACCAGCAACAATGCTATAGTACAAGGCTCCTTAATACTATTGAATACTAGCAATTCGCTTTAGTATCATTGAATAATATGCACCAGTATGTTACATAAAAAAAACAAAAACCAAGTAAACCTCGGTTTAGCCTTGGCGTCATTGTTGGTAATAAATATTACCAAACAACACATGTGAACAAGTCCTACGGCTATCGGAACCTAAGCTACGACCTACGACTATGGACGAACCTACACCTTGATGTCTTTAATATGCCACGTACCAAGTTCTTTGCCATTATAACCGATAAGTTCGTACACCAATGGTGACCGGACTTTCTTCACAATGCACTTCTCGTACTTTGGTGCGAGTTTGGTAGCTTTAAATTTGTCAGCATCACTCTGTATGTAAGTTTTTCGCCACACCTCCTGTCCCTCTCTAAGTGTGACGTGCCGTCTACGCAAGTTATAATACTTGGCATTGGTAGCATGAGCTTTCAAAATATTTGCGCGTACCTTCTCAAACACTTCTTTAAGAACCCCAAATTCACCGGCATACTCTTCCCTTGGCATCGCTACGTCGTACTCGCAGTCGTCTGTCTGCTTATAAAAAGTCCCATTAATAACAGGTTCCCTGCCGTGAACCAAAAAGAAAGGTGAGAACCCAGTGGTCTCATTAACAGCGCTGTTCAACGCAAATTGGATTTTAAACAATTGCAAATCCCAAGTACGATGGTCATCCTTAACATATGATGAGACAGCTGTCATGACTGTCTTATTATACCTTTCCACTAAGTTAATCTGCGGCGTGTACCTTGGGCCATAGTGGACGCGAGGAATGTTGTATCTCCCCAGCAGACCACGAAACTCTGATCCCGTGAATTGAACCCCATTGTCGGTAATTACGGTTTCAGGAATTCCGTGCGCTAGAAGAACATAGTTCTCGAAGCTTTTGGCCACATTTGCGCTAGTAGCACGTCGAAGTGGGAATAACATAGTGTACTTTGAAAAACAGCATGTAACTACTAAGAGATGAATGTAACCCGAACGAGATTTGGGTAACGGTCCAACCAAATCTATCGACAACGCTTGAAATGGTCTGTAACACTGCTTAGGTTGACCCATGAGTCCTGGTGTAACAGTTGTCTTGTGCTTATACGCTGAACAAGTAGCACAGTTCTTTATGAAGGCAGTGACATCACGGTACATTCCTGGCCAATAGTACCTCAAACTTAACCTGCGATGCGTTTTAAATACACCGAGGTGACCTGAAGTAGGAGGTTCATGGTTTTCGGAAATGACCGGCACACGCTTACTTTTCGGCACAACTTCTTTCCAGTCGAACTCATTCGTCAGAGTATATTTACCCTTACTGAACCTGTACAGTTTTCCATTCTCTACTCGGTAATTGGAATAATTTGTTGGGCGAGATGTGCAACCATCAAAAATTTTCTTGTACCACCCGTCATCTTCTACTGAAACTGGAGAATCAATCGCCTCCACTTTCAGCAAACGAGAGAGGGCATCTGGCACCACATTATCCTTTCCCTTTCGATGCTCGATGGTAAAGGTGAATTGCGATAAACGGCAACCCCAGCGAGCTAGTCGTCCAGTTGGATTTTCTAAATTCATGAACCACTTGAGAGACGCATGGTCAGTAACAACGTTAAAGGGTCTGGTACCCAAATACGGTTCAAATTTTTCTACCGCAAAAACCACAGCTAATGCTTCTCTTTCGGTTGCACTGTAGTTACGCTCATTCTTATTAAGGGATCTGCTAGTATAAGCAATAGGATGGTCTTCACCATCAATATTTTGTGTTAACATACCACCTATGCCATAACTTGAAGCGTCGCAATGAACAGCGAATGGTTTGTCAAAATCGGGACAAGATAAAACGGGCGCGGAAACCAAACAATTTTTCAATGACTCAAAAGCTTCTTCAGCTGCGGGGTTCCAAACAAATTTGATTTTTGTGCTGGTCAGAGCGTTCAACGGTGCTGCTATTGCCGAGAAATTTCTTATAAATCTACGGTACCATGAGCAGGTTCCTAAGAACATTTTTACCTCTTTGGAGGACTTTGGTACAGGGAATTCTAAAATTGCACGCACTTTATCCGGATCTGTCCTTAACCCGCACTCATCAACAACATAGCCTAAATATTTTAAAGAACTACGAAAGAATTTACTTTTTTCAAAATTTATCGTCAGATTAGCACTTTCTATGCGTTGATGAAGACGTTTTAACAGCAATAAATGCGTGTCGTAATCCTCAGCCACGATTATGACGTCATCAACGTAAACAAAGATCATTCCTTTAGTTATGTCACTACAAAATGGCGTTCCAAAGAGCATATCCATGAGTCTTTGTTGCCGAGCAGGTGCTCCACACAAACCAAATGGCATTACCTTAAATTTGTACAGTCCCTTACCAGGAACAGTGAAACTAGTCTTCTCTTGGGACTGTTCATCTAATTTAATCTGCCAAAAGCTAGATTTAAAATCGACAGAGCTTATGTACTTAGCATTCCTAAGGCTGTCTAGTATCTGTGGAATGTAAGGGATGGCATAGGCATCACCTTTAGTGACTGCATTCAGCTTACGACAATCCAAACAAAACCGCCATGTTCCATCTGATTTGGGAACCATAAGGACAGGGTTGTTCCATGGGCTTTCACTTGGAGTGATAACATCGAGCGCGAGCATTTTATCCACTTCCTTATGGAGTTCCTTAGATTTTTCAGGAGACAAGGGGTACGGTCTACATTTAATCGGTGAAGCGTCACCAGTATCAATAGTATGCTGAATTAAATGAGTTCTACCTAAACCCTTACATTCAAAAGAAATTCCATGAAATTGTTTTATCATCATTTCTGCTAGCTCTTGTTGATCCGAAGTCAAATTATTAAAAGGTTGCACAAAATTTACTGGCTTGTCGACACCGCTAGAGGATGATATAAAATCATTTGGTGCTTCACTATAAGTAATGTTATCAAATATTTCAGGCATCAATTTAAATTTTGTCCAAAAATCTACTCCGAAAATAATATTAGAAATAATTAGTGTTGCCCAAATGCAAGAACAAGACGAGACTTAGCCAGTCTTGGTCTTGGTCTTGCGCCAATACACCTGGTCTTGGTCTTGGTCTTGGTCTTGCGCTCCCAGTCTTGGTCTTGGTCTTGGTCTTGCAGCAAGAGTCTTGCAAGTCTTGCAATTACCTATTAGTCTATTACTATTTATTAAAGTTTACTTTAAATCTTAGAAAAACGTATTAGAATTGGAAGTAAGTACAAAACCTTTGATGCCGCATTATCAAAGTGCCGATGGTTAAAACATAACTATGCATGCACTCAGTTTGATTTTAATAGATATTTTTTTATTCGCTATGTTTATGGTATTAGTCGTAATGCGCATAGGTCCAGTTTTTCATATTCTTTGATACAGTTTTTTGCGTCTCATAGAATTCCTAAGCGTACCTACCTATACACCGAACTGTTACACCTAACTACTCAGTGAAATAGCGCTAAGTCCTAGCTGCAAGACGCAAGAGTCTTGCAGGCTATGTCTTGTTCTTGCTCAAGTCTTGCACGGTCAGTCTTGGTCTTGGTCTTGCTAAAAATACGCGGTCTTGTTCTTGGTCTTGGTCTTGCAAAAACGCAAGAACAAGACCAAGACTGCAAGACCAAGACTGAATTTGGGCAACACTAATTCTGAGGGTATGACATGAAATTTAATAACTCTAGTCACCCTCTTGAAGGAGATTGGCAATGATAAATAGCCTATAGTTTTACAAACGGACCCATCCGCAACTGTAACTGAATCATTGGAATTTTCCAATGTGTAACCCAGTTTTATAAAGCGTTCGTGAGCTCCATTTCCTACGATTGAAATAGCAGCTCCAGAATCCAATAAACCACAAACAGTCAAATCTAAAATATTCACGTTTAAATATGGTCGAATATCATTTTTGTTAGGCTCAAACCAAACCGAAGTAACGTTGTTACATTCAAAATATTTTCGCACGTTGTCTAACCACTGCTTACTATCCGAAGAAGCGACCTCATTCTTCGGAAATGATCTACTACGGTTTGGGAATTTTAGTTTTTTGAAAAGTTACCATTTCGTCTACATTTCGGACAATTGCTACTGGCATAGCCTAATTCACCACACCTAAAGCATAACAATCTCTTATCGGTACATGCCTTTGTGTTATGTGTATCAACCTTGCACCTAAAACAAAATTGTTTCTGGTTTGAAAACCGTGTTTGTCTTTGTACGTTGTTAGAAGTAGGTTTTGGTTGATGATACACGGCGTGAATCGGCTTGGCCGTTTGTTTACCCTTGTATACATACTCGGGGTTTATCTCGGATTGTTTTGGTGGTTCTGTAAAAAGACTAGATTTCTGTCGCGCCGATTCAATTTTCCTACACATGTTTTTAAGTTGTTCAATTGTATTGAAATCGTGCAAAGCTAGTTGTTCTGTAAACGAAGGCCGAACATTGTGCGATAAAATCTCGAGTTTATCCTGCTCCGAGAGGGGTTTTTTTAAACGTGAAAACATTCCATTCATAATGGCAAAGTAAATGTGTGTAGGTTCCTCTTGACCTTGAGTACGTGAGCGAATTTCACCTAACAACCTGTAATCGTAATCGACAGGTGCAAATTCTTCTAATAATAAAGCACTGAGCTGTTCCCACGACGAGACTTGATCTTTAACACCTCTGTACCACAAAAGAGCCTGATCAGTGAAAAAACAAAACGCCGACCTAAACAACATAGCATCACTAACTGAAAAAGCTGTCGAGCGTTCTTTTACTAATTCCAAGAACGAATGAGCACTAGTACGACCATCAAACTTAATGTTCCACTTGGTAACATCAAGTTTTGATGAACATTGAACGACTGTTTCCCTAAAATCATCTTGCATACTACTGCCCGAAGAAGATTCTCCATCCTTCTTCTTCATGATGTTCTCCAGAGTTACAAGACATGACTGTAACTTGCTACCTAAAGTTGCCTTAATCTCGATGTCTACAGCTTCCTTACACGTCAGTCGCTCCAATCTATGCAATAGGTGGCAATATAACGCTTTAGCACGGGCTAGCTGGTATCCAACTTTGGATTTCTTGAGGTTTTCTATTATGTTTTGTAACTCCTTAACTTTCTCGGTAATAGTCGGAAGTTCAGAATCGGGCTTCCTTTCGTCATTCATAATGTCATCCGGGCCAAATTCACTACATAGTACCTTAAGTTGTTTTCTCATTTTAGGTACAGTATCCTCGGGTGTTTCCGCTCTAATTGTTACCTCGTAAACAAGCTCGTCGCTTAATAGCGAATGGAAATAAACGTTCTTAGTATCCATTGTAAAAAAGTGCAATATTACTCAGTTGCAAAAAAAAAAATCAAATGTAATTCTCAATACGCAAGTAATCTGGTTCCTTCTAAACTAGTTTCCAAATTGTATCTTAATTTCTATTAGTATACAACGTAAATATCTATTTTTGTTTACTATTATATGTTATTGTTCCATTAATCTTCAAAAAAAACTGTAGGTACGAATTAAACAATGTTGAAAACAAATCAATGTTCTTATCAAGTTACTCCAATAACAAGCTAACATAAAAGCGTTCACAAAACGGCGGATGGACAATGGAACGTTCCTATCAATCTTAATTACCTTATCAACCATTAACAAAACACTAATTCTTTTATAAATTAATAATGTTTTAGTGTATATCTTACTATTTGTTCTGTTTATTCTGTAAGTTTAACTATTTTATGTAAATCTAAGATTATTGAATGTAATTTTTACTTGAAGATTTACTATGTTTACCAACAAAAGAAATTACTGTTTAAAGTTAACTAAATTTAACCAATAAATGTTAAAATTTATTTATTTTAGGACAAATTATGTCTTTAAATGTTATGTTACTACTGAATTATTCTATGAACTTATGATTTTATTTTAAATAAATATGATATTACTGTCTTACAACTGAACTAAATTGCAAACTTGTGTTGTACCACTCAAGCAAAAGGAATCACAAAATAACCACCACTCGCACTAAGAAAAGGTTATGGAATGTTTACAGCTAATTAATAATGATAATCACAATAATTATTTAATTATTATTAAATCAATGCTTTAATTGCAATGTTTTATGAAAAACAATGTATGAACGAAAGTTACCTATCTTTTCTTTACATCTAACAAGATAAATGCTTATTTAATCAAGCACAAAAGCATGAATTTATAATGAAGTTTAAATTTTACCACCAATAATAAGTTTAATTTTTGATTAAAAGCCTAAAATGTCCTTGTTTACTTATAATTTTGAAAAAAAAGAAGGTTATTAAGCGTCTCAGCTTAAAAGCAAAATGAATGTTTACAGAGTATAGATAATAGGAAGTGCAATACTATGTATCTTTGTACTATCACAAAGAAAAGAAAAAATTAAGTTATATTATGTGCATCATGTGCAACAAGAAAGCAAAAAAAAAAATGTGTTACACTTCACAATTACCCGTGTACAACAATGCAGTTTATCCCTACTGCACTTTAAACTAACATGTTTTACCTAAAAAACATTGATGTATTACTCCTATAGAGTAAAATCCACATAGTCACAAACAGTAAACACAATTAAAGCAGTAGGGGAAAGTAAAACAAGGACAAGCACAACACAGAGCAATCAATGAGCAAGAGCACCAGCAGACAATATGAAAAAAATTAAGTTAAATTAATTGAAAGTGTACGAGCGGACAGTCAGCATCAAATAAATGCTTCTTTTATTGGCTGTTCGCTCCTAAACCCTCGAAGAAGCAATAATACCGCCCCACGTTGGGCGCCACTGCAACGGGGTGCTTTACCTCGGCTACAGAAATTTATATGCTATCCTAAAACACCTGTTGTTATGTTGAGAAATAAAACTTCCCTTCAGATTGGTACCATTTATTGTACTTGCTTAATATAACAACCGCACCTTTCACATGAACTGCTACTTAGTTCTAGATTGAGACTATTAGCCGAGTACCAATTTGGAAGGAAACAGGGTCGTGTAATTAGAGAATTACTAGGTTCGAGTGGTGAGTATTATTGCAACTTTACGATACTATATAAAAATCTCAGAAGGAGTCTACATGAGTAAATACGGCTGGTACAGAGGGGAACAGCTAGAGCACCAACCTTGGGCGTGGGCAAACCTGGGTTCCTGTTCGGTTGCACTCCTTACGTTCTCTTCCGGAGTCCCAGTTGATTCGCATTCAGTGTCCTCCACTGTACATCATCTGCAGTACTTCAATTTCTTTCAAAGTACATCTAACCAAATTAAATTCAATGAATCAATGAAAAAAGGAAACAACAACAACAACAACACCCACCTGAAACAAACGACAAAATAAAAGACTGATCATCAGACATGTGCTACTGGAAAAGGATGGGGCCAACTTTCAAAATATTGAACAACTTACTCGGGCGTCCAGCTAAATATTCATTGCTAAACAGCACCGAAATCCACCCACCCTTTCTGCTGGTCAGTACATGATCTTTACTGCTTGCTGAAAGGAAAAGAGCACACCAGATCAGAGGTTATGTTCCAGACCATCTTTCTGGAAATAATTCGGAAATAACTATTCCGACCAATAGCATACCTCATTGCTTGTTCTGCCTCCCAAACACTTCAAAATCGGCTTGGCTATCCCATGGATGCCGCCGGATTCTTCTTATATTTCTTTGCGATTTTTTCTTGATCGACTTGTAACAAAGACCGAAAAGCAAGATCTCTTCATCTGTCACCCTGACACCTCACCGAAAACGAAACTCCGTTTCGTTCCTCCGCATCTCATTGAGAAGACGTTTAGGGAATAAAAAAAATACTTGCTTTTTATAGCAAAAAAAAAACAAACGTGGATTTAATTCCACGCGAAAATATAAATTATCAAAATATTAAATTACAGACAAAACTTCTAAATCCATAAATCTTTAAAAAGGAACGTAGCTAGTCTAAATGACGTCAAAACCAAAGATGCTTGCAAGGTGCTTGTGTATCTCACGCGATTCCTAAGGGGAACAATAGATGTCGCTAGTGGTTATTAAAGTTGTTGAGTTAACACGAAATGTGCAACGTTACAGTACATAAATATACAGAATTATCGAAAACTACATCAAAATCTGTTGTGATAGACGTTGAAATAAGAATTATTAAGGAACTTCGGTTTTAGATCAACCTATCCATGTAAATAAAAAATATTTTGAAAAAAACCATTTAAAGCTTTGTAAAGCGTTTACTCTTACAATATAATTTACCTAACCAGAGCAACGGAAGAGCTACGTTATTATAGATATTATTTTCCATAAAAATATTAATAATAATAATAATTGTGCTAAGGTCGCTAGAATAACGGATGGAAATACTTAAATACATTTATTAACACACATGACTTTGTACCTGACAAATGCTCGTGCTAACCACACAAACATTTTCCCCTAGCAGGATTTGAACCCGCGAGAGCCGCTTCTATAGTCTGGCGTATTTTTATGATTTCTCTAAAGCCGCTCTATGACAAAGCCTTAAAAAACTACATAGTAAAAGATGTAAGTAGCAACGCTATGGCTCAAGCCACATCTGCGGCGTACTATCGCCGCGACTCGCGACTGTCAGCGATGAGGAGGCGCTGCGATTGGTTGCCACGCTCTCAGAAGCGAGTCGCCGGTGTGGCCTGGACCTAAACTCTTCTATTTATTTATTTAAGCTTTATTGCACAACAAAACTTTGTACAAAACGTGGACTTATGCCGTAGGGCATTCTCTGACAGTCATACCTTTGGGCTAAGCAGAAATAATTAGTGGGCGGTGCGACAAAATAAATATAAGAGAAAACACAAAAATAATAATAACAATAATATGACACATGAGATTAAATATAAAATATACAATCTATATATACATAAGAATACATATTCAAAAATACACTTAATGTGTACTAATATACACTAAATAAATAAATAAATTTGACGAACTGTTAAAGAGAGATTTATAATGACGGTTGCGATAAAGTAAGAAAGTGGGTGCGAATGAGTCTCTTGAATGATAATTTGCCGGGAGCCTGTTTTATATATTCGGGAAGAGCATTCCAGAGCCTGATGGCTCTGAATTCATGGTGGGCTTAAACTACTTTTTGACAAAGCCTACACCACTTTTGCTAACCGTTTTTTATACTCACCACATTTCTCTCTTTAACCGCAAAATATCTTACTTACTACATTTACGCTTAACAAATGTGTTATCATATGTCACGCCGCGTGTAGCTCGGCGTGTAAACATGTCAATTTACATACGAAATACATTATTCATTACATCATTGTAGGGATATTTTACATGAATATATATGCAAATTAACATTTAAAACTATTCAGAGATATATACATTCCTCGGATGCAAATGTGATTGGTGTAGTTCGTTATTAAAAAAATAAACATAAAAAGCTGTATCTCAACTACGAAAGTAGCCAAATGTAGGCTGAATAAAAACGATTTTTGTTTTAATTACCCAATTACAATTTACAACATCACATACATTGATCTGACTCCGTGGTTAGTAACTTAAGCACTTGTGTTACAGATATCAGAATCAAAAGTGGTATTACAAATAAACTTAAATACTAAATAAAGTTAAATAAATATATATAACACCCAGACCAGTACAAACATGTTCATGCACACAAATGTTGTACAGTGCGGGAATCGAACCCGCGGACTCTTGGTGGTTGGTTAATTTAAAATTAAATTACATTTGAAATAATAATACAAGTACCATTAAAATGATACATTTATGTTAAGGGATGTTTTGCAAACCTTGTTACAAAATGTATTGAAGAACGCATATGTACGGATGCACGGACGGGGCGAGTACTCGTACATGGCCGGGAAGAATAGTTTTATTTTATTTTATTTGGGATAGGTTTGCTCTTGACCCAAGACTAAGCCCAACGAGGCAAAGACTGAGTCTACGATGGTTTGTATGAAATGACGTTTTCAAAACTTTCCGTCCCGTCCGGACAAAAACCCCGTCGAATATGCAGCGGTCATTACTTCAACTATGTTAGTAAATAAGCCTAAATGCAAAAGCATTAGTCTCAGAGGAAATTGCGAAGCAGTTTTGCAAAGTGAAAATTACTAGTTACGCTTGAATTGTAATCTCTACCTCGAACCTTCAGTGATGTCAAATTTAGACAGCTTCAATGGAAGTGTATTTAATCAACGCAGTCTTGGTTACAAGTAGGGTTGCAACTTTCAGTTGAAATACCAAAATAAGAGAAAAATCAAACGTTTTTGAAAAATCGTACAAAGAAAAGGAATACGTACTTACTGGCCTATTTATTTATCACATGAGTATACAAAATGAATTCTTGTTATGCATGTATTAAAGGCTTATAAAATATCATTTTATAAGTATATATATATATATATATATATATATATATATATATATATATATATATATTCAAAGTATTATGGAATTTTGGAGATCTCTTAATTTTGTAAATGCCCGACCTATATAAATTGCGTTTAGCATAGATGACTCAAGAGTGTCTTCTCGTCTCAATTACCTCAGTGTCTGAAGACGAAAGTCTTCAACCAGTGTGTGTTACCAGTGATGACATACGGATCCGAAACATGGTCTCTAACTATGGGCCTTATAAAGAAGCTCAAGATAACACAACGACCGATGGAAAGGGCTATGCTTGGTATTTCTCTACGAGATCGAATCAGAAATGAGGAGATACTAGAAGAAGTAAGGTTACGGACATAGCCTTAAGAATCAGTAAGCTCAAGTGGCAATGGGCAGGGCACATAGCGCGAAGAAATGATGGCCGTTGGGGCAGAAAAGTTCTGGATTGGAGACCTTTCGACCAAAAGCGCAGCGTAGGACGTCCACCGACAAGATGGACAGACGACCTTGTGAAGATCGCAGGATCACACTGGATGCAGACCGCTTGTGATCGGTCTATGTGGAAACTGAAGGCCTATGTTCAGCAGTGGACGTCCCTTGGCTGATAATGATGATGATAGATGACTCACCGGAAAAATGGACATCTGTCCTCCAAAATCTTTGAATTCATTTCGACATAGCATGCTGTCGCTACGAGATAATATAACTGATTCAATTAATATAGAGTTAGAGATTCTTTTGATAAATAATTTGACATGAAAAAAGTAATCGAATTTATATAATGTAATTCTAGTCGGGTCATCACTATACAACTGGGCTCTAACTGGCATCTAACTCGGCTTTACCCTATACCAAGTGACAACCCTACAAGTCCGATAACGTGTTAATATTTCTCACGCGTGAAATTATTATGTTAGCAGGGTATGTACTAAATAAATTACTACAGTAAATACCAGCTCTTCTCGTATTTGTATGGGATCGAATTTATCCGAATAAAGCTTTGTCGACAGATTAATTACTTTAGTTGCTGTGCTTATCCAATTAAAGAACAATTAGTTGCATGTAATAATATAAGGTTGAATAGAAAGAATGTAGAAACAGATTTGATTAGTTTCCAAAAACAAGTCAGATGTTTTCAGAGATGCGTGTTTTTATTATTTGACAAAAACGTGAATAACATAGTTTAAGTTTATCAAAGCCTAATAATTAATTAACATGATATTGTTGAAAGTAAAAACAGATACCGATTCGAACGATGGGTAAATTTCACAGTAGCTCATTTGGAAGAGCAATCGCCGGCTTGCGACAGGTGTAGGTACTTACAAAATATTCCAAATATAATGTACTCTTAAGCGGTTTAAGTTTGTTCCACAAGTAACTATTCTACACATAATCGGCTTTGAACTCCATTAAACTGGTTTGCGCACTGACAAGAAGGGAAACTGAGACAAACCCTCGGGCAACCTTCTCGGCAAACGAAGAGTCACTCAAAAACTAGCATTCGCTCGTTTTAGCTGAGGATGCTAAAAGTGCTACTTGTGAGTCTATTTACAAAAAAATATTTTATTGATGAGGCAACGTGGTGATATAAGGGGGATTCTGTTAAAATATATTTTTGAATTGATGTTTTACATATCATGTAATCAACCTAATTTATTTGGGTACTCATGTTTTATCATATATTAAGATATTATTTATTTAAGAAGAGAATTTTTTTTCACATTAAGTTTAATATTTGAGAGATATAAGTAAAAAAATAAGGTGGGCTAAATAAAGTATGTTATGATGATGTCACATTTATATTAAAAAGGACTTGTTGCTAAAAATACGTTGCGAACTGGTTATATTGAAATAAATTAGGAAGAACTGAAACCATACAGGCTGTTTTCCCGCTACAGATTTAATGAATGAATGAATGAAATTTATTTGCGTATGAAAAAGGCAAGCAAGTATAATTTAATCAACGCTGGCGGGAATCTAGTGAATTTATAAATTGGTAGGAAACACATTCTTTCAGGTATAAATGAAATACACAATAGAATATAATCATGGTTGATTTGCTTAGTTTACAGTTATTTGATAATTTTAAAAGTATTACGGCTTGTTTACTTAATTTTAACAAGTTGTGAAAACCTATAAACACTTCGATTTACATCATAAGGTCTGTAGCAAAATTGAAATGTTTTATGTGGTTAGTTATCCAAAAAATAAAATAAAATAATAAAAATCATTCATAATAATTCTTTATCATTACTTACTAATAGAAAAATGTTAAGTTGAAAACAAGTTTACAAAACATTTTAAAAATAATGCCGTCTCTTTTCGACCAATACATCTCGTTTCCATTATTCCACCGCAACCGATACCAATCACGTACAAAATTTCTAAGCTGGGCTCTCTCTAATTAGCCGAGGGGACCCCAAGTTGGTTTCCAATCAACTGGTTCGCAAATCGACGGTTAACCCAGACATATTGACTGGCGGACTATTGGTATTATTTGATATTTTGTTCAGGTAAATACTAGCAAATATCGTGCTCATTTGATAGATATTGTTTGTTTCTTTAAAGGATAAAGTTACTTAATATAATACATATAAAACAACATCACATACATTGATCTGACTCCGTGGTAAGTAGCTTAAGCACTTGTGTTACACAAATCAGAATCAGCAGTGGTATTACAAATAAACTTAAATAAATACATATAACACCCAGACCAGTACAAATAGACATGTTCATGCACACAAATGTTTGTACAGTTTCAGCTTTTAACTCTTTACAAAGCGCATGTCCGATTCTGCATGCAGCTATCGTTGGGATGGTTCCGCCAAATACAAACTTGCTGCTCTTGACTTGACGAGAAGCTAGTAAGCACGCAGCTCCAAAGCTTGGCTCATCGCCGTAGAGTCGCCTGCTTGTCGATCTTCTACAGGCTTTACTTCGGCGAGTATGGTCATGAACTACACCAGTTTATTCCGCCGGCTATACAGATACCATCCGTACCGTGTCGATGTTCCTCTGATATGAACCAAGCGCTTCTCATCTACATTCCTGATACGCACTGCAAAGGAGTGGAACTTACTACCTGCGTCAATGTTTCCCTGCATTTACAACGTGAGATTTTTCAAAGCTAGAGTGAACAGGCATAATCTGGGTGAGCTTGCTCCATCCATCGTTGTCTTTGCCTCGATGGGCTTAGTCATGGGTCAAGAGCAAACATATTCCAAATAAAATAAAATAAAAAAGCTTTTAGCTTTAAAATCAGATACACACCGATTCTATACAGCCCACAGTCTAACGATACCGATTTTACGATAAACCGAAACTGACAGGTTGATTTATGTGTCGAAAAGTAAATAAAAGGTAAAATGTGGGCTTAAAGGTCGACCTGGATGCGGGGATAAAGCTTTTGTAAACAAAATTAACCGTTAGATAAAAAGGGTGCTCTTTTAATGCAAATATAAGGCGTTGTCATACTGTGTGCGTCAATCGCGACAAGTGCGACGCGACGCGACAATATCAAATGTATAAACGTTTTTGATCGTGCCCTACGTGTCGAAGCGCAATTGACAGAAAAACACGACTATAAATAATAAGATGGGTAGAATCTGGAAAAAATAGCACATGTAACTCAGTCAACAATCCATTGCAAACATTTTCCATACAGGATCCTGGATCGCCTTATGTTTTAAGAAAATAATCGTAGTCGCCATGATAACTGAATTTTATTGAATACTAGCGGATAGAAATATTCCCTGGACTCCTACGAACAATTCAAAACAAAAATTATCAAAATCTATTAAGCTGTTCTCGAGTTTTTGCGATACTAACGAACAGCGATTCAATTTTATATATAAGAGATGGTTTTCACCTTGCAAGGCAAATGAAACCATTGAAGCCTGGCACATTACCTGTGAGTATAAGGGCAGGTAGGTACCTAAAGTTGTAGCGACGCGACGCAAGCCCAACACCCTACTCTTAGAGACCATAATTATTTCCATCTGCTTTTTCTAGCCATCCGCTGACTTTCATCTATTTATGTGAATTGCAGGAAAGAAATAAAGAAAACCACAAAAAATTGCATTGCTGATGCTACCTTAAAATATCTTACCAATTGCAAATACTCGTATATGGCTTAAGTAAGTTGTCTTTGAAAAGCACTGTATCTACTTTTATTACCCGAATCCATAAACCTGTATTTCCACAAGTCTCAAACATTCTGTATATGTCTTATAACATGCGCAAAATTGCTATTTCCAGCACTAAACGATTCGACTTTTAATGGCAATTATGCAAAAGGCTTTATTAACAGTGCCACAGCCTAGTAAGTTAGCAAAACATATGTGTAAACTATGGTCTTATCATTTCGTTGTTGTTTTCCGCTGACTAGCAGCGTTCTTATTTCAAAAAAGGTACAACAAAAAAAAATGTTTGCAAACATGCTAAAAAGCGGAAAACAACATCGCAACAAGTGAACTGAATTGAACCATCCAGAGTGGGACCCTTAGATTTCCTCATACGGTTACGAACGAATAAGTGAATGTAGAAGTGCTCCAGAATTACTTTGCGGATTCGGCAATGTGCGATGAAATATTGAGCACGTAGGGGGTTGTGTTAGCTATTGATTTTCATGGCATTGGGAAGACTGTTTCTCAAATGCTAATGTTGGGAACGGTAACATGCGTAAATATACAAAAAGCAATGTTTATTGAACGATCAGCGTGTCGCCCAATCGCAGCGGCTAAATCGTGGCAACTGAATACCACATGTGTGCGCAGGCTGACGGCAGCGCGACACGATCTTGCCGTGCCTAATATGAAATTGATACAATGTCAAAAAGCGCACCACTCGCTCGCATTGTGTCAAAGTGATTTTGTATTCATTGAGGCGCACCAGCGAAGCGTAATTTTTTTTTTAAATAAATCAGCCTGACCACCACCACGGAGTAGGTACTTGACAAATGTCAAATTATGATAGCTAAGCATCACCGCGATAAAATTATCTTTCAGATAAAAAAATCTCACTTCTTTATATTCATGGCAATAAGTTATACCAACGATAAAATCAAGGTGAAAATAAATATTATGTGAAAAATACTATATTTTTAAATCTCTGAAGATATAATAACTTAGTAATCAAATTTCTAGCATGTGTGATAAACAAATATAAGTCACGATGAAAAGTCGTTAAGCAACAATTAGTTTTATTTCTATGGTTAAGTCGCATAACACTCATTTGATAGATACTCAAACTCTTGATCTCCTATTGAGTAGGTAGATACAGCGCATCTTTAATAATAAACTGAAATAAGTCAATAACTTTTGACTTATTTACGACTTACGGTTTATTATTTAGATTGATGGAAAAACGTATTTAAATTTACTAATACAGGGTGTAAAAAACCTTACCGAAGCCGTCAACTACGTGTTCAGTACATCAAAACAAAACGTATGAAAAATATATTTTGGCTCGGAAACAACTTTTATTTTTTGACAACAGAAAAAACAATTTGATTCTAACCCGCAATTTACAGCGCGCACGCGGGGCGTATACGGACAGAAGACATTCTCTAAAAATCATCAATTTTGTTTTCTAGCCATCCATCCATCCAACTTTAACCATCAATACCTCAGTAACCGTTAACTTCCCAGGTATGGTGTAAAGGAAAAAAATGATCGTAACAATTGGTAGAATATGTGATATTCGGCTTTTGGTAACGTTTTTTTTTTACACCCTGTATATTTGTGGTCCAAAGTTGCAGCAAATCGTCGTAGTCGGAATTAACATTACAGTTGGGGGACATTCATTTTGAATTCGCGCGACGCGAGCTGTCTTCACGAACAGTAAGTGAATTTGCACCGGCTTAGTATTACTTTGTTGGCTTCGCTTTAGATTGTAATCAGGCGCAATAGCGTAAAAGTACTTTGAGACAAAGAAGTCGATGAATGAATAGATATTATTGATTAATAAAAGAGTTTTACTAAAGAAAAAAAATGCAGGCGTATTTTACGACTTAAAGTTTTTAAACTTTCGCGTTGCATTTTAACACTAACTATTGGTTATCGGATCTAAACGCGAACTATTTGAATGAGTTTTAAGGTACTTACCTAGGTGAGTACCTAAATACTTATTAAATTAGTTCGCGTTTAGACCCGATAACCAATAGTTACACTAAACGTTTTTTTTTCTATTATTTTTTAGTATTTTATGAGAATGGACACCTAAAGCTCATACAGACATATACTATAGATAGTAGATTAATGGCACAATATTGTAAAAAATACGTAAAGACAGACCTTTAATTAGTGCCTGAAGGGACGTCCACAAAATCGTATAAAAATGAAACCCTTTGATGAATTTCAAAAGTATTTTCTTAAAATAATCACGACGACGGATACCAGACAAAATGTCAAATCGACTTCGTTACCAAAAAAAAGTCATTTCCCCGCTTTGAGAGTTACGCTGGTTTCATACGAATCCGTGTTTCAGTCCTTTCGTTAGTTGTATGATTCGGAAATACTATAATTTTTCAGGCTAAAAGAGCCATTTTGTCCTTGGCTAAAAATGAGGCATCTATGACAGACTTATATGCTGCTTTTAGTGGCATATCCGTATGAACGCGATTCCAATTTGTGTTAAGGTAAATAATACCTACTAAAATTCGACAAATCATATCTGTTTTGGTTTAATCAGATCTTACCGCAACTAGGATTTAGTACGTGCCGCTCCTCGGGTTCAGTGCGACGGAGTTGTTTGTAAACAATAAAATTACTATAGAAAAATAACACTAAGACGCGCTTCATTTGTAACAAAGCCCTAAAGCATATACTTATTATAAATAAATAAATAAAATGCATTTATTTCAGGTCATTATAACATTTATTACAAATTACAATATTATATCAAGCAAGAAGAATAGGTACCTACTCATAGAAAACTGTACATTAGAATTGAATACACAATACCATTGACATTAAATAAACATTAAAGTACTTAATTAATTAACATTAAGAATAGAGTCTTTGGATAAATTACATAAATAATACATTATTTATTGAACAGCCTTTGGCATACTTATCATTGCGTAAGATTGGATGGAATAAATGCAATCATGGAATGGAAATAGAATATATACTCACCAATGGAAAAAAAACCGGTCAAGTGCGAGTTGGACTCGCGCACCGAGGGTTCCGTACAAACCTGTAGATAAGGAGTAGTAACTTTGAAATTTTCAAAATTGTCAAAAATATTTTTCAAAAATATTTTTTTTTATATGATAAAACTGTTAATTTACGGTTTTCGTAATTTTTCCTATATCTGTACTATAAGACGTGACTTCGTACTAAATTTCAATATTCTAAGTTTACGGGAAGTACCCTGTAGGTTTTGATTCCCGTGCGAGTTGCGAAAATTTGCGGCCTAAATGGCTGTATCTTTTGATTGCATTGGCATAGAAGGTTGATTTTTCTACAGCTTCTAGGGACCGTAGACCTAAGTATCATATAGAAATTTCAGTTTGATACCTCCACGCGTTCCTGAGAAAAACGGTCTTGACAGACGGACGGACGGACGGACAACAAAGTGATCTTATAAGGTTTCCGTTTTTTTCTTTTGAGATACGGAACCCTAAAAATACAAGAAAATTTATTATTTTTTCTCGCCTTTATTACAAGCTCTTATAAAGCTTCACTAGTCCTACAATTTAGTTGTTTGTTCAAATCTTGCAATTTTAATTTACTCAGATTCCACAGTGTCTTATTGAGCTAAAATTGTGTATGCGCGTTTAGCATTGATAATAATAATATATTACAACATAACAATAATATATCACATAAATTGATCTGACTCTGTGGTAAGTTCCTTAAGCACTTGTGTTACAGATATCGGAATAAACAGTGGTATGTACATATGACAAAAAACTTAAATGAATACAAACATATAACACCCAGACAAGACAAACAGACATGTTCATGTACACAAATGTTTGTACAGTGAGGGGATCAAACCCGCGACCTCTTGATGTTATAGTCAACTTATTAACCATTCACACCGAAGGAGTCGTCGTCAAATATCGATGATAATGCACAAATAGCTTATACAAGCTCTTTGAAAAACATATACCGTGGATTTATACTTACACAGTATACATACATGTAGACTTACTTTTGACGTGACAACGTCTTATAAATTGGTTTGCCGGTTGACACTTCAAGAAACTGCGTTACGCTCCGCTCACGTTCCGCGCTCACAATGAGAGCGAGTGAGAGGCACGCGTCCCTTCGACTCGGGCATGGTTAGCCCGCCTAAGAACGAGTGAGACAGACATAAAAAGTGAAAGGCACGCGTCCCTTCCACTCGAGCACAGTTAACCCGCCTAAGAGCGAGAGAGACAGAGCGAGAGAGAGAGAGAGTGAGAGAGATAGGCATACACACCGGTTCATGTTATACGAATGAATATTCACATTAAAATTATTTTACCACTCAAAGTCGTTGTCACGTAAAACTTTCGCCCGTATACCGACTTTACAGGCAACCAATTTTTTTTTATGTTCAAATCTAAAGTGGCAAATAAAAATAAAAACTTATCTTACAAGCCTTAATTTAAGACTACTTCAATTAAAACAAATTCTGAAACCGGGTTTCTGATGGTGAAAGTAAAAACATTCAGAGGGCAAAAATTCTTTGTTACTTACTCGGAAAATAATTAACTCCAGGGACGAGCCTTTTGCTACGAAAATAACATTTTCTAAACTGACATTTTCTTTAGAATTCGCTAAGCGTGAGTAATAACAATAAACGGTGGACATTAAAAGGAAAATATTTAAAGGAATTCTATGGCTTTGACGAAAATATAGAAGTAAAATTGTTGATGTGGATTGTTCTGCTATCAGTATTTCCGAATTTTAGGAGGAGTTATGATATTTGTGAAAAGCTATAATTGCTGTTACGTTTTCAAGGCAGTACAAATTTATAGGGAAAAGTGAAAATAATATTCATACCGAATAGGGTTTTTGACGTGACAACGTCTTATAAATTGGTTTGCCGGGTGACACCTCAAGAAACTGCGTTACGCTGCTCCGCTCACGTTTCGCGAGAGACAGAGCGAGAGAGAGAGAGATAGGCATACACACCGGTTCATGTTATACGAATGAATATTCACATTAAAATTATTTTACCACTCAGAGTCGTTGTCACGTAAAACTTTCGCGCGTATACCGACTTTACAGGCAACCAATTTTTATTTAATAAAATGTGTGTCGTAATTCCTGATAGCTTAAAATTGCGAAGCTTTTTGATTAAATTAGTCTACTTCTACGTTTCTTACAGTCTCAGTCATCCAAATATATAAAACTAAAAAGTGACTGACTGACGTAATGATCTATCAAAGCACAGCCCAAACCACCGGACGGATTGCACTGAATTTTGCCATTCAGGTAGATGTTACTATGTATTTAATTATTTTTTTAAGCTTTATTGCACAACAAAACTATGTACAGAAGGTATGTAGGCCTCCGCTAAGGAAGGAATTGGATAAATTCCACCCCTAAGGGTTTAAGGGTTGCAAGTTTGTATGAAACTCGGTGGCAAAAAAGTACAATCCAAGCAGACGAAGTCGCGGGCAGACGCTATTAGATAAAAACCAGTCCATCACATTCTTGTTTGATTTCTGACTTGAGGAATTTCTACGCTTCCTCGAAATTACAGTTTAAATTAACTGTCCAATCTGACTGAAGAGCTTCTTTATACTTTAATTAACGTCTAATACTATTTAATTATACTAAAATAAATTGGAATATGCTCTCCTTTTTAAAAATCGAACATAAAAATCAGACTTAAAAAAGCTTTCAATTAAGAAGAAGAAAACGCCCGTATGAATAGGCTTTACAAATCTCGCCTCTTGAATGTTGATTTAAAAAAAATCTCAATTCAATCGATACCGGCTTCTGCTTATTCATCATAAAGACTCTCCCAGACCATAAATCAGGTATAATTAAACCAGACACAGACTAGTTCGCGCTATTGAGCGTTTAGTGCCACATGCCTCAAATACTTTTTATTGGCTCGACAAACAAGGCATTCAATAATTACTGTTGAGAATGCTTAGTTAATGCCTACAGGCTTATTGCTTCTCAGAAGCTTTTTTTTAACTTGATAAACTCACAATTGATAAAGCTGCGTTTTAGGTACAAAATAACGTTATCCACAGAAAAATATCAATTGTTTTCAATGGAACAAATAAATAATATTAGAACATTAACGCTGAATGGTTGCATTGCACCTGAACATGAAATTGGATTTTCTTAGCGATGCGATTGTAAAAATATCTATATAAAAAGATAGTTTAATATTTTTTCACAGTTTACTCTGGTACTTTAGAACTCAGGTTATATCTGGCTTGCTTAAGCTTAAAATAGATTATGAGATTCTTACAGATTGACAGAACTAGGATGACTTGTTTAATCCTACAAGGTTTAACCTTTCAACAAATATACTGGAGTCAACAACCGTCTAATACAAGGCAAAACGTTCACCATATAAGTGCAGTTTATAAATGGTGTCTAATGATTATTTGGCGTGCAATATTGTGCCTTTCACTGGTTTTTGCTGCACATGTGTCGCTGTTCGCTATAAATGGTAAAGGTAGGCTTGCAATTTCTAATTACGCGACCTAGTGCGGTCAAGTTGACTAATGTTTGCCGGCGGCCTGTTTTGCATCCAAGCGGTTATGTGACGAAATTAAATGACAGCTTAGATAAGCTGTGGCGAACGCTGTGGCCCGGTAATTATGTAAAGTTATATGTTGAAGTCAGTAATAATCTAATAAATAATCTAGTAAATATAATCAATATACAGAAAATGTTTTGTCGTTTTTAAGCTGTAATCAAAATAGATCGAGTGTATAAGAATATTTCGGCGTCATATTGCAAAATATGTTTTTTTAGAAGATACTTATCTATATTTATCTTATCTCTTTAGAGTAAGGTGCCTGCTGCATCTCATATTTGCACTCTTGTCTTTAAAAGTATAATTTAAAACAATGTATTTTGTAAATAATTGATAATTTATCAAATCATCGTATTGTTTTTGTTGTGAAACGTAATGTGGGAAGCATACATTTTGTTATCTTATTAGAGTATAAACCCAAGTAGTTACATAAGTCATTCAATACATAAATAATTGCACATTAATGAACAAAAAATCGTTATTTTAAATTTATTTGTTTGGGATAACAAACAGCAAACACAATACAACTTAGACATAAGATTCTTATGTAAATAACTTGAGTACTTAAATTATCTTAGGCGTAACAGTTTTTGTTATTGCGATCCCACACATTTTTAAGACATTTTAGTTTTAATAAACTTTTAAAACATTTGAATTGTCCTCGGGTTATCTGATCTATTGATTTTTAATCGGCACTTGATTACGCACCTACATTCATTACTAAGAAAAAAAAACTTTGTATGTACTTTTTTTTTTCAAATTATCATTTATGTAAACTCCATTGAGCATTAGTAAGCAAATTTTAATTAAATATGAAATAGCGCTCTATTATACATTATGCCTACTGTCTCTTCTGTGCTAAAATATGGAATGTATAATCACTGATCCGGAGGAAACCGTAATTAATATGCCTCTGACATTTGAATTATTCACATTGGAAATGTTTTAGACATTCCCAAAGGCAAGAGTAAATGAAGTTTTCAATGGTAGAAATACAGAGTTAAATCTTTAAGCGCGGTTTGTTCAAAAATATGGCTTTAAATTTTAATATTACATTACAATATACCTACGTAAAATTGAGTTACTTACCTATTGATTATTAAAACAAAGGGATTCCCTTTAGGATGTAAGTATCATTACCTGTAGATATAAACTATATTTCACTTACGAATAATGAGATACTCAGAATGCCATTTGCTTCCAAATGTTCATCACAAAATTGCAGTGAGTGAAAGGCCCAAAGAAGTGATGCCATTGGTGAAGGCTGAGAATAGACAAGACCAGCCGCAATATAAAAAAAGCTATTTTAGCATCGGAAAATTACAAACAACTGCTTTGGCTGAATTAGATATCAAAAATAAATAAATTATATAAGCCATAATAAGAACAAACGAATGTGCATTTTTAACCTCTGACGAAAAAGGGGTGTCATAAGTTCGATCCCTATTCTCTTTGTGTGTGTGTATGTCTGCGTCATCGTAGCCTTCGAACGGATGGACCGATACAAATACGGATTTTTTTTAATAAAAAGAAAATTAAATCACGCTCGTTCTAAGCTATGGTTGTCAAAATCCGTCCAGTCTTTGAAGCATCCAGCTGTTTCCTGGCTCATTTTAGTGATTTTTATTTTAGACACTGTTTAAAACGTATTGTATTTTTCCACCCCACTGACTGACTGACAAAGTGATTTAGCAACGCACGGCCCAAACCACTCGCTCAAATTTGGCATGCAGGTATTTGTTATGACGTAGGCATAAGCATCGCTAAGAAAGAATTAGGATAAATTCTACCCCTAAGATTGATAGGTAGATAGATTAACACTTTGATGTACAACACAAAACAAAAGTTACAGTCAAGTTTAACAAAGAAAGATGTACAATTTAGGCGGTCTTATCGCTTGTAGCGATCTCTTCCAGACAACCTAAGGGTTTAAACTTATTGTATTTTTCTACCCCACACGCTTAATAAGTTAAGATTTTGTAATGACACAATCATGTTCGCATCATGTAGCCATAATTAAAACCTAACGATGCCTCGGGGCGATGTCGAAAGAGTGTGATATGCCATTAGTTATGTCCACTGACAAATTGCTACTCTAATTAATGGTTCCATACGTATGTAATTTGTTATACAGTTCGTTCATTCGAGTATTGCAAGTATGTAGGTGCATAAAGAAAATTATTTAAAACACACTATTTTCTATAGTCTTTTAGATCATAGTTTTTTGGGCATATTTGGGGATGTTGTAGCTGAAAATTTCTCGCCTCTTATGTATGCTCAAGCTGATAAATACAACAAAAAATATGCAAAAAATTTATACACACACACAATCATTTTTGTAATTATTCAAACTCATTTAAATTTTTCCATAACCGATACGCTTTTGAGACCAAAAAAAAACTAAACTTTGTGTTCCTACGGTACCTAAACTCAAATAACACCACAGTACAAAGACACACAGACCACGTTCACATAACCTTGCTCCGGCGTACATTACATATCCACTATCGCCCATCGCACGTGTTGAGGTTGCGCAACGTTGTTACGTCACATCTTAAGCTTAATGATGGTACGGGTAGTTTAGTTTTAATTCCAGTGGGATCAGGCCTCACCTCAACTAAATACCCTCAACTATGAGGTAGTACGTGTCATCCTCTATCACGCGGGCTCAGTGCAGATTGTAGAGGTACAGATAATAACGGCATTTAATAAGGCCAAATAGCTTCTAAAAGAGTAAAGTATCTTCGGATTGTAAAAGGATGCTAACCAAATGTATGGAGCCAATGACATACGAAGAGACAGAGGCACTACTGAATTGCTAAAAAAGACACACTACACACACAATTATAAACACACACACACACACACACACACACACACACACACACACGTACTTAGTCTTAGACACTTTATGTTTATTTTTAAATTAAATAAGAATAAAAATATTTTGTATCTAAGATCTTTAAAGACGTCGACGACAACATTAGCTACGAACACAGCGTGATTATTTGCTGAAATTTAGACTCCAAAATAATTACAATAATTATTCGTAACATGAACTCAATTTGGTCTACTTTTAAGATCTAAACTCGCCACCTTAACACTGTAACCCGACAATTAAGAGTTGTAAATACGCCCTGCGCGCTTTAATAAGGCCCGATTTTACGGCGCACGATGCAATTGACCGCTTAACCTAGTGGCTACCACATTACATCTATATTCAGTAGTCTTTCGATAATTATTCACTTATGGGATACCACAGCTGATATAAAACACGAAACATGACGTTAAGACATTTTATTTTTTTAATTTTACACCTAAAGACGATGAAACAGTCTATTATGAGTTTAAAAAACCAAAGACACTTAAGCTTTTCTAAGCTAGCCAAGCTTAGAAAAGCTTAAGTGTCTTGGTTAGAAGGAAATGCCGGTTCGAAAAAGTTACCGTTTTACGTACTGCCAAAAATCAAGTGTGATGAATATCACATTACTCAAAAACATTTTTAGTTTCTAGTGCCTAAATTTTTTTTTTGTTATACAACAACATCACATTGATCTGACTCCGTGGTAAGTAGCTTAATCACTTGTGTTACAGATATCAGAATCAACAGTGGTATTGCAAATAAACTTAAATAAAAACATATAACACCCAGACCAGTACAACAGTACAGTACAAACAGACATGTTCATGCACACAAGTTTGTACAGTGCGGGGATCGACCCCGCGACCTCTTGGTTAATAGTCAAGTTCTTGACTATTGATTTTTTTTTAATTATATTAATAATTTATGCCCATGTTAATTATTTCATTTTGTGCGGAACGTTACGTTACGTGAAAGCTGCTTGTATCTCGATTAAATATACGCATAATTTAAGTTTACTGTCTCTATCTGCGTTGTGTCCAGTATGGTTACTATATGATACCACTTCACCTAGCTAGATCAATTTCATATTAACAGAGCCTCTTAAAGGTAATTGGAGTACCCACTTATGTATTCAAATGTAACGTGTGTTAAACGAACAAGTTAAAGGCTTTACTTTGCCGTACCTATTTTATGAAAAGTTATTACTACTTACATGACGATTGAATAATGTATTCGTAAAAAGCCCAAGCTAAGTGTTATTTACCTATTGGTAAATATCAACTCTTAATCCTTAACACCAACACAAAACAACGCAACCCAAACCTCAGTAATGGTTTATATCAAGTATCTTATTTTTAGCATTAACGATGCAAATTTGTTTACAATTGGAAATAACACACACTTTAAGAAAAAACGGACTGCCACAGGCGTGACACGAACCCGCAACTCTCGCAAACCAGGCGATTGATCGATTTTACTTAATATCGCCTACAGCTATTTCTAACTGACAGTTATTGAAGAACGATCATTTAAGTTCATAACCATTGACACGAAAAAAAGAAAAAGAAATATGTAATAATTTTAATAAAGCCGTGCCTTAATTTATTTTCGTTTTTGCTTTGTAGAGCACACTTTTCAATTTCATTCATACGAACAAAAGCTCTGTGGAAGAAATAGACAGTAATGTTTGTACGGAAACGAAAAACCTACACATTTATTTTTGCGAATCAATCGAGCGGCAGTATCGTTTGAATAAATAGTTCTTTTTTATAATATTCCTTATAGAATAGAATAGGGATGGTTCTTACGAAAAAATAATAAAAAAAAACAACAGGTACTGTCTGCGAGGTCCGCTAGTCTATAATATAGTGTTGGTAAGAGCATAACTCAAGAAAGATATTCCTTAAAGTACCGGGATTGTTCTTGCGGAGAAAAAATAAATTGAAAAAGTCTGCGGGGACCACCAATCGTTTGGTTAAAATTGCAGGTACACCGGCGACCTGCAAGCTTGCAAGGCATGTTAAAAAGACTCACAATTAACTTCAAATTTATTTTAACCAGTCTATAATAAAATGTATCAATAAACACTCCAGCCATGTCGATATAAAAAACCCAATAGTCTATTAATAGTGTTGAGTGGCGACTCTAACCGTATATTGGACTCGCCAATACACGTAATTGGCGCTTGCTATGACGGGTGGTAATGACCGACCACAATAAATACGATGTTGGGAAATTCGTTTCCCAAAATAATAAATATATTTGCGAGAATTAAGAAGAGTTAATACTGATACCGATGGCTGATCGGGTAGAAAAGATTTAGTCTAAGAGATTTCACATCGAAAGCGTAGCATCTCTCAGCTAAGAAACTAACGGTACCGACTTATTTTTTTAATTTTTTTTTTCATTTATTTTGGCATCAAACAGTCATATACAGAGACAAATGTATGTTTAAAAAGATATAGTAACAGACCTTATTAGTGCCTAAATGATGTAAGTATAAAAGATTACAATTAAATAAGCTAAGATAAACGGACGCTATCGATTAAAAAAAAATTTAGAAAATGAACATTGAGATTAAACGTTGACGCATTTGAAGTGCTTACATTAGCTAGATCCTAAAACTGTAATACATACATTAAATTAATATTATAACTAAGATAAACATATAATTTCTTTTATTAGTTATTATATCTTATTGATTATACATTTATCTTTCACAGCTTTATATTGGCATTAAGCCCAAATTCAGTTAAGTCATCGGCTAATCCAGCTAATGCTTCGTCTACGCTGAATCAGCTTCTAATTAGTTTAATTATCCATTTCATGGGCTAAGAGGCGTTTTACATAACATTTACGGAGTAGAATCGGATGCCAATCAGATTATTATCTAGCTGATTGTGTGTCTAATTGATTTTATCTTTGGTTGTTCGATAGACTGTTACTGTGGATTTAGTTTGCCATTCAAAGATATTTATTGCGGTCAAGCCGGAACTAATATGGCATAATATGCTTTTTGTGCTGACGCTTCGAAAACCGCATGTAACTTTACGCATACAATCACTGCAATGTTCTAAATTATGTTTATATTGAGCTGCGTTAACCAATCTATAGGTTCTGTAGGGTGTGTCTACAGCTAGGGGATGTGTTGAGTGCTAACGACTTGAGAGGGAAGTTGTAGTAAGAAACAAACCCGTTGTATGCCGTTCTAACACTGACCTTTATTTTCATCGTACCAAACTTATTAACTTTACATAATGATGCATTGGCAAAAGTACGGAATTCGCTTGTGTGCATAAATAAAATACTTATAATAATGTTATTAATTGTAGAGGCAGTTTGACCTAAATTAAGGAGTCATTGACTTATGCTAATTTATGCCTATTGTGCGGTAACCCGTACATCTTGCCGGCCCGAAAAAAGCTAAAAGTAAGTAACAATAAATGAAAAATGTAAAAGTGTAGAAAATAACAAGTCACATGATAAAAATATAAAGTTAAACTTAAGTTTAACTTAAGTGATATGAAGTGAAATATCACTTCAACTTAAGATCACTGCACTTCACTTATGACGGGAATGTCCAGTCGCACAGATCGTGGTCGAGTCGTCGGTGGTGTAGCTCCCGCCAGGTTGCCGCTCGCCACCGCCACCATCGGGATAGAGACCGCAGGAGTGCTGGCCGAAGTCACGCCCAGATTTCCTTTTTTTCTCCGCCATTTTATAAATAAGTATGCGCAACCCACGATGATAATCAGTCCTAGTATTGAATATAGGACTGAGTATTGGTGTACGTCGTGTATGGTGAGCGGAGTGTTTTCTTGCTCTTTGAGATAAGTGATACTCGACTTAATCTGGTTCAATTCAACTTCATGGTCTTCAGGCGTAAATGTTTTAAAGTCCGTCGTATTAAACAAGGAATTGAGAACGGACGTCTCAGACAACATCTGTATGTCAGTTTGGACCTTGACACGACTCAGATAGTTGTTATGTCCGAGTATCGAAAATGTGTCGCTCTTTACCGTACAGCCTTGATCTATTTCCAGTAAGCCATTTCCATTCAAGGTGTTCATCGTCATTCCATCATCGGCGCAAAATATGCGGACGGAGCATTTCCCACAGCAATTGAATAGCCACTTGTTATCGGTTTGTAATTTAATCCATCGCTCGTGGCATGGCGCCTCCTTTGTATGGCACATTGTTTTGTTATGCATGCTCATATTACAAATCGACTGAGCTATTTGTATATTGTAAATCGGTTTATTAATAGAGCATAATAATTTGTTGGCTTGTGTATGAAGGCAGTCTTGGAGATCCGTGTCTGTTAATATCAAGAGCAAGTCCTTTTGAAGGTTAAACGCAATGTAGGAAGCTGCAAACTCCACGATGTAGGATGGCTGGGGAAGACTTATGACCAACTCAAAGGTTTCCTTGCTTATTAGTGGAATTTTTACTTCGATTATCAAGTATGACGTTCCAATGTCACCACTGATCTTCATTAATTTATACAGCTCTTTAAAATCATGCCGGTCAGCAGGTAAGGTAAGGTCATTCGGTATATGTCTATACACAATGTTTATCTACTCTTCTAATTGTTCCGGTGGTAGAATATGTGGATCCATATGACCGTGGCCAAGATTCGTCATTGTATTTATAATATCCTGTTGCATGTTTTGAACGTTGGAGATGATGATTACAGCGGACATGGCAGATGATAAGATATGCAGCTCGTTATTGTGTGTTGCTTGCATTTTATTCAAGTTCAATCCTGTGTTCTGAATATACTGCTGCATCATCCTAAACTGTTTGTTCATGGTAGCTTCGTTTCGTCGCAGGATATTGTGTTGGGCCTCGATGATACTCGTTTGGTTTTTTAAGAGAAGTTGTAAATGGTTCTCGTTGGTTGAAATCTTGTCGATGTCCATTTCGTATTTCTTTGCGAAGCGCTCATCCAGGACTCCAAACAATGAGTTAGCTAGGTAACCGACACCATCGACCAGTCCTCTTTTTTGCCGTTTGCTTGCTTGTGTCTTGAGTATTCTGTTGTAGTGCTCGATTTCAGATAACTCATGTTGTAGTTGATACACGATGCTTCTATATTGTGCCGGTAGTGCAGACGAATGCATAAACTCGTCCATAAGTCCGACATAGTCCCGTACGTTACGTATTGCAGACCAATAAGTGCTCATATTATAATAAACAATTAAGTTCCAATCGTCTCGGATTATATTTAAGTCGGCCATTTTATCGAAATAAATATGTTGGCTAGCGTTGAATGTTGTTGTGTTGAATGAGCACCGGGCAGGGCTGAAACAGATCATGAATATCATCATGGTCAGTGTGAGGAACTTCCCCAGAGTTCCAGTACTTATGTGCCTTGATTGTTTCTGTCTTGTATCGGCTGAGGTGACGAAATCACTGGCCGGAGATTGTACGTCAACTGTCGTATGATTCTCTTTCTCTACGGGTAATAAAGAAAGTTTCAGGATTGGTCTTTTTAAGATTCCGTTTTTCGTCTTCACGGACACCACCCGTACGTACCCATCCTTGCCAGGGTGAATATCGATGATTCTGCCCATTGCCCATTTGCCAGGAGGTAAACCTTCCTCTTTGATCAGCACAATGTCATCGATCTCCAGGTTTCTTGAGGGTGTCTGCCACTTAGTTCGCACTTGAAGTTGTTGTAAGTAGTCAGATGACCATTTCTTCCAAAGTTGTTTGTTCATGGACTGAATCATCTGCCACCTTGTAGTTAAGTTCATGTGATCGGGATCGGTTTGTGGTCTTGAGAGCAGCGGTCCGCCGACAAGGAAGTGTCCCGGTGACAGGTACTCATCATCAGGGCTTTCACTCAGAGTGAGTAGAGGCCGGGAGTTAAGACAAGCCTCAATCTGATGGAGAAGAGTGATGAACTCTTCGTATGTGAGCTTCTGTTCACCTATCACTCGCTTCAGGTGTCGCTTCATGCTTTTGACGGCGGCTTCCCACAGGCCTCCTGCCGAAGGATAAGCTGGAGCATTAAAATGCCACTGTATGTCATAATCGGTGGTTCTCAGTAGGTCTTCGTTGATAGTTTGAAGGATCTCTTTGTATTCTCTTCTTAGAGCCTTATCCGCACCGATGAAGTTTCTTCCCTGATCACTGTACATGTGACCAGGTACACCTCTTCTAGCGCAGAAACGCCGAAACGCAGCCAGAAAACCTTGTGTGCTGAGTTCCGATACGAGTTCGAGATGAACGGCTTTCGTCGACATGCAGACGAACACAGCAACATATCCTTTTAGTGTTCGCACGCCACGGCCCTTGTTTGCCTTGATGTCAAAGTGACCGGTAAAATCCACCCCGGTATGACTGAAAGGGCGTGAAGGCGTAACCCGCGGCTGTGGTAGGTCTGCCATCAGTTGTGTTTTGTTTTCTTGGTTGAAGCGACGACACGTGACGCATTTACGTAGTTCTCTCTTCACAGTGCGTAGCCCGCTAAGTATCCAGTATCGCTCTCGGATGTGTGATAAAGTGAGGCTGGGACCACCATGGAGTGTCACGGTATGTGCTTGTCGTATGACGAGTTCTGTAAGTTTTCCGTAACTTGGTAAAATAACAGGATGCTTGGCTGTGTGACTCAATGACGAATTGTTTAATCTCCCGCCGACCTTTAACAACCCATCACTAGTGTCAATGAATGGGTTAAGACATAGAAGCTTGCTATTTTTCTTCAGTTGTCCTTGTTTTTTAAGTTGATTTATATCCTCTTCAAAGTCAATTTCTTGCACCGTTCTCGTAATTAAATTCAGTGCATGTTGCATTTCCAAAGTCGATAGGTATTTTTGTTTACTGCATGTTTCTTTGTTGCGTAACCACAGCGTGAAACGTGATAGCCAGCCAATTGTTTTTGCTATGCGCTGTATTGAGCTGCATTCATATAACAATTGAATAACCAGGTCGTTTTTGTGACATACGACTTTGTTCACACTGTTTTTCTTTGCTTCTAATTCTGGTTGTTTATATGTGTTATCCTGAATATTGCTCGGGTTGAATGTAAGCAACCATTGAGGGCCTCGCCACCACAGGGGATGCTCTGTTAGTTGTAACGAAGTTAATCCTCTTGTTGCGCAGTCTGCTGCGTTGTCCTTAGACTTCACATGGTGCCAGGATGTTGCAGGAATTGTGTTGAGTATGGTGCGAACTCTATTGGCTACAAACTGTTTCCACCTATTGACGTCTCCATGCAGCCAACCAAGTACAACCATGGAGTCTGTCCACGCATAGATCGGTATCTCATCGGAAAGAGTCCCTGAGACTTTCTTCGCGAGTTCAGATAGCAGGACAGCTCCGCAAAGTTCCAGTTTAGGTAACGTCAGTTTGTTCTTCAACGGCGCCAGTTTTGTTTTCGCGGCTACAAGTGTCGATGTGACCTCGCCCTTAGCTTTATGTGTGACGACGTAAATAACGCACGCGTACGCCTTTTCTGAAGAGTCACAGAACCCATGAATCGAGTACTTTTTCCTGTCTCCCAAGTATCTTGGAATTTCGAACTTTTCTATGTCTTGAAAATCACACTTTAGTTGAATCCACTCTTTGTAAAAATCTTCATTTAAACATGTATCCCAATCTGTTATATTCTCCGACCACGTGCCTTGGAACAAGAGCTTTGCTCGTATTGTAATTGGAGACAGCCATCCAAGTGGGTCAAAAATCTTTGAAATATTTGATAACAGCTGACGCTTAGTGATTGTACCGTCGCTGGTTTCGTCTTGGAACACGTTTTTGAAGGTGAATGTGTCTGTGGCAGGGTTCCAACGTAGACCTAACGTCTTCCTGTTTTCAGCGCCTTTAAAGTCGAGCGGAGTGTCGATTTGGTCAGCAGATAAATCTCTGATTAGTTCGTGACTGTTGCTGGACCATTTTCTAATATTCATTCCAGCGCCCTTCAAGATATTGATTATCTCTTGTTGAAGTTGTTTGGCTTGAGCTAAGTCGTCACATCCTTCCAGTAGATCATCCATGTAGAATGACGTCATCAATGCTGCACTAGCCAACGGGTATTTTTGTGAGTCATCCAACGCTAGCTGTTTCAACGTTCGCATTGCAAGGTACGGAGCTGCCTTAGTACCGTACGTGACAGTAGTAAGCTGGTACTCTTTCAGGGGCTCGTCTGGCGTGCTTCTCCAAATAATGCATTGCAGATGTTGGTCAGGCTCTCGAATCATTATTTGTCGGAACATCTTCTCAATGTCGGCGGTTATAACGTACTTGTGTTGTCGCCATACTAGAATAAGATGTAGTAGGTCCTTTTGTAGATTAGGACCACGCTCCATCAGATCATTGAGGCTATATCCCGATGATGTCTTTGATGATGCATTGAAGACAGTTCGCAGCTTTGTAGTCGTGGAATCAGCTTTCAGTACACCGTGATGAGGGAGATAGCACGATGGTTCCGTATGTTGCGTAATTGTAGTCATGTGACCTTGCTGTTCATAATCGTGTAGAAACTGTTTGTAGCTCTCGGCGAATTCTTTGTTTCTTAACATCTTGTTTTCTAAGTTGTAGAATTGTGCAGTTGATTTCGACTTTGATTGACCTAGATCTTGTTCGAATCCAGGTTTCATCGGGAGCGCTACTTCGTATCTCCCAGTAGGTAGTCGTCTTGTTGTTGACTGGTAGTATTGTTCACAGTACTGCTCCTCTTGTGTCAGTTCGAGGCTTGAGTCAGTAATGTCTTCGAGTTCCCAGTATTGTGATAGCTCAGATAAATTGTTGATAACAACGTGACATTGAAAGGTTTTCACGCTGCCTGACAGTATCCAACCCATTCTTGTTTGTTGTGCAATGGGCGCGGTGGTTGGACCTTTAATTAGACCATTCATGATGATGTCGGAGTAAATGCTTGCATCCAGTAGCAGATCAATTGGTCTTGAAAGATTGTACTCTGGATCAGCCAGTTGTATATGTTGTAGATGAGGCCACGACTGTTTCTTGAATGACATATTTGGTAAGTTATTGATGACGTGTTTGATGACCAATGCTTGAGTTGAAAATTCATAATCATCGTAGATAGATTGGCATTTCAGTGTGATTATTCCTTTTCCTTGTTTAGTTCCTTGGCCAATGCCTGATACTGATGCGTGATACCGTTGTCTAGGCAAGCCCAGCATCTGAGCGGCGTTTTCACTTATGAGTGAAATCTGAGATCCTTGATCTAAAAGGGCTCTCAGGGTGATAGGTGTGCCATCAATTCCCTTGACCTTGATTAGTAGAGTCGTCAGTAAAATCTCCTCATCATCTGTTGCGACGTGATTGACGCTGTGTTGTTTATTATCAGGTCGCGATGAAGAAGTTGTGTGTTTGTACGAAACTGGGGCGGTAGGTCCGGGCGAATGTTAGATATTTATAAATTGTCACTATTTGTTACGTAAGTTCTGGTTAAAAGTAAGTGTCTTTACTAATGCTAAAATAAATGTCAGTGGAAACGGAAGGTCACAATACTGTATTTTATATTTTCTCAAAGGAAACGGAAACCACGTTATTAATTTTTATTTTCAGAGTTGTGATGAGTTTTTACCGGAACTTACAAAATTTATTTTAAAAATAATATTGCGGAAACGGATGCTGTAATATAAAAATGAATTATTTAAAATATGTTAAAATAGGAAACGGATGAGTAGGATTTTTATTTTTAGTATGAATTTGTAGTCTGGGAGGGGGAAAGAGGATATAAGCGTTAGTTCAACGGTTTAGAGGGGCTGTTTGTGAAAAATAAGAGTGAAATAAGTCTAAGTGCTGTGCGTGTTTATTAATAAGTTAATAAAGTGGCCATTATTAGAAGAAATCCAGCGTTGTCATTGCCCAGCTTCTTATATCAGAAGTGGGATGATGGACTCTGAATCACCAAGCAGCGATGAAGTTCGGCGGAAAACGAATCGAAAACGCAAAAAGAGTCGAAGAAGTGTAAGCACCAGTTCTTCGGAAAGTGATTGTTCTACACCTCCGCCGCGGCGTAAAAACATGAAACGGCACCGGCGCCGCGAGCACCGTAGGCGGCATAAGAAGTCTTCGGAGCACGGGCGAAGGAGCAGCCGCAGCCACAGCCTGGCCAGCAGCTCTAGAGCCGGTGTGTCAGCGACAAGTGAAAGCAGAAATTTAAACCAGGCGAGTATTAGTGTTTTTTTTTTCTCCCTCCGTATTCCAACGTACAATCAATAAAGTACTAGGGAACACTCGATTTAAATCCGCTTTGGCATACATGGACGATATTTTAATACCGGGAAAAGATTTTAATGAGGAATTTGATCGATTACAGAAAACATTCGAGTTGATTGAAGAAGCAGGGTTGACTTTGAATATAAAAAAATGTAATTTTTTCAAGGAAAACTTAGAATATTTGGGTTTTGAAATTAGCCAAGGTGGAATCAAACCGGGTAAATTAAAGATAGACGCGGTTAGTAAATTTCCGGTACCGCAAAATTCTCACGAAGTTCGTCAGTTTATAGGGCTGGCAAGCTATTTTAGAAAATTCATTAGGAATTTTGCAACCATTGCACGACCACTTACCGATTTAACCCGGAAGAACGTCCCATGGATTTGGGGACCAGAGCAAGAAAAGTCATTTTCAGATCTTAAGGAAGCCCTTATACAAAGGCCACTGCTAGGAATATACGATCCAAGAAAGAATACTGTCCTGCACACTGACGCCAGTAAGCATGGACTGGGTGGCATACTCATGCAAAGAGATGATGACGAATCTCCTCTTAAGCCTATTGCCTACTTCAGTAGAAAAACTACTCATGATGAGCAAAATTATCACGCGTATGAGCTCGAAACACTAGCAGTTGTAGCTAGTCTGCAAAGGTTTCGTGTGTACCTTTTGGGTATCAAATTTACATTAGTTACGGACTGCAGTGCATTGAGGGCTTCGTTCACAAAAAGGGATCTTATTCCAAGGATTGCGAGATGGTGGATTTCTTTACAAGAATATAATTTTGATATTGTCTATAAACCTGGACATACAATGGCTCATGTCGATGCCTTGAGTCGAAATCCTCTTCCTTGTGAGTTGTTGCAAAGTCTCGATTCCCCGATGGTCCTAAATATTACACAAGAAGACTGGTTATTGAGTATACAATTAGATGATACTGAGTTAAAACGCATAAGAGCTATTCTTGAAGATAGAAATCTTTCGGATGTAATAGACGTAAAACAGAATTATCAAATTAAGAACAATCGATTATACCGAAAAATAAATGACCAGCTTAAATGGGTGGTACCCAAAAGTGCGAGATTTCAAATTTGTAAGCTTAATCACGACGATATTGGCCATTTTAGTGTAGAGAAAACTCTAGCGAAAATACAAAAGGATTTTTGGTTCCCGAAAACGAGACGGTTTATCACTAAATATGTTAAATCATATATAGAGTGCGCGTATAGTAAAGAACCAACTGGACCAAAAGAAGGACTCTTGCATCCAATTCACAAGGTAGATAGACCATTTGACACGGTACATATTGACCACTTAGGTCCTTTCGTTAAAAGCACAAGAGGCTACTCATATCTTCTGGTATTAGTTGACTCGTTTACTAAGTTCTGTTTAATAAAGCCACTTCGAAATTTAAAAACTAGACCGACTATAAATGCCCTCGACGAAATTTTTTCTACATTTGGATACCCGAATAGACTTATATCTGACCAAGGAACTTCGTTCACTTCGCACGAATTTAAAACATTCAGTAGTGACAATAAAATACGCCATATCTTAAATGCTGTCTCGTCACCGCGCGCTAACGGACAAGTCGAGAGATATAATAGGACAATACTCGATGGTCTAACGGCATATACAGATAAATTAGGTGAAAGGAATTGGGACAAGGCTATAGGGAAACTACAATGGGGATTAAATAACACCCTAAATAAGGGCATAGGAAAGGCTCCATCAGAGGTGTTATTTGGTATGCAATTACTTAGTAGAGGGGATAACATTTTTGCTAAAATTCTCGAAGATACACGTTCTTTAAATGATATAGAGAAAATCAGGAAAGAAACCAATTCATATATTGAGAAAGACCAAGAAATGCAAAAAGAAAGGTATGACAAAAGTAAAATTAAGGCCAGGGAATATAAAGTAGGTGATCTAGTTAAAATTTTAAAACCAACACCACACAATGATGGCAAAAGTAAAAAGCTTTTGCCAAAATTTTCAGGTCCTTTTAAGGTAACTAAAGTTTTAGAAAACGATAGGTACGAGGTATCTAGTATAGAGGGAACGTCTATTACACAAAGGGATTATAGCAATGTATGGGCGGCTGATAGAATTAAACCATGGATTAGTGTCTCTTTTCAAGGTTCATCAGATTCGGATAAGTGTGACTCGGAATAGCCTATTCTTATTAATGACAAATGGATCAAGTCAGGAATATTTTGTTATAAAGTGATAACTTATATTGTGTACTGTATAATATTAAGAAAGATTGCTAGATCAGTATGAATTATCAAACATTGTTGTTGTCATTGCATTATTGATGTGATTATAAGAGTCGAGAGATCCTCTCAAATGATGTAAAAAGGTGTCGATAGATCCACCTCATGATTGAATAGAGTGTCGAGAGAACCACTCTAATTTGGAAAATAGGTGTTGATAGATCCACCTGTTGATTGTTTATGTGGAGTGTCGATAGAACCACTCCGGATTGTAATGGGTGTCAATAGATTCACCTATGAAATCTGTACTGCATGTATTAAATTAAGGGTCACGGGTGTCGATAGAACCACCCTCCTTATTGAACTATGTTGTAAGCTAATTGTAATTATTAATGCAACTCTTTTTACCTCAAGTCATAGATAGCGATTTTTTTTTGTAAGTAATATGTAAGCTGTAGCAGAACAAGTTTGAGGACAAACTTTAATGTCAGGAAAGGCCGAATGTTAGATATTTATAAATTGTCACTATTTGTTACGTAAGTTCTGGTTAAAAGTAAGTGTCTTTACTAATGCTAAAATAAATGTCAGTGGAAACGGAAGTTCACAATACTGTATTTTATATTTTCTCAAAGGAAACGGAAACCACGTTATTAATTTTTATTTTCAGAGTTGTGATGAGTTTTTACCGGAACTTACAAAATTTATTTTAAAAATAATATTGCGGAAACGGATGCTGTAATATAAAAATGAATTATTTAAAATATGTTAAAATAGGAAACGGATGAGTAGGATTTTTATTTTTAGTATGAATTTGTAGTCTGGGAGGGGGAAAGAGGATATAAGCGTTAGTTCAACGGTTTAGAGGGGCTGTTTGTGAAAAATAAGAGTGAAATAAGTCTAAGTGCTGTGCGTGTTTATTAATAAGTTAATAAAGTGGCCATTATTAGAAGAAATCCAGCGTTGTCATTGCCCAGCTTCTTATACGATGAACTTGCGGATTCGATAGGTTTTTTCGTTAACTGTTTCGCAACGTCCATAGTTTCATACGCTCCATGTAGCAACGTGTGGTGTTTGTTTTGACAAGCTCGGCATGTTTTTGTCGACTCACATTTATTGTTTTGGTGTGCGTATAGACAGTTCTGGCAAATGTCATGTTTTATTACGGTCAATAGCCTTTCGTCTGGGGTCAGTTTCATGAATTTGTAGCATTTGTATAAGCCATGAGGCTTGTTGCAAACAGGACAACTGATTGAGCATGTCGCAATAGCATGGAATTCTCTGTTTTGAAATTTTCCACCGCGATGACCGCCAGCCGGCTTGTATGGCTTATTGTAAGCGATCTTCTGTTGATAGGGCTTGTAAGATGATGCTGTAGTCTCTTTTTTTCCTTTGTATTTATAGGCTCAAGAGCGGTGAATTTGCCTTCTAAGAAATCCATAAGCTCAGAGAGTGCAGGAAGTTCACGGGGTGATTTTCGTGCTTCCTTGTAGTCACTATAGGTCTCAGCATCCAGTTTCTTAGCGATGAGGTGGACTAACAACGGGTCCCACGAGGTTGTATCAACACCTAGGTTCTGGATGGCATGAATACACTCCATTGATGTATCGTAGAGGCGTCTGATCTCGTAGGCTGATTGTTTATGAACTACGGGTTGGTTGATGAATATCTCGATTTGCTTGGTAAACAACAGTTGAGGATTGTTGTATCGGTGAGTTAGAAGTTCCCAAGCCGTCTCGTAGTTGTCTGCTGAGACGTGTAGATGCTGAACCAGACGCTCGGCCTCTCCGCGTAATTTTCCTTTAAGATGCTGCATCTTCTGTGTATTTGTTAGAAGATTGTTGTTGTGTATGCTCTCTACATAGAGGTCATAGAATGTTGGCCATTGTGTATAATTGCCACTAAATGTCGGTATGTCGATTTGCGGTGTCGACAGTTGAAGATGAACGGTAGATGTGAGCTTGTAATTGAGTGCTCTCTTGACGCTCTTGTATGATTCTTCATGAGCATAAAATTCACCATCATACTGAATATCTGAACCTTGAAGTATGTTGTCAATTTGTAGGTGTAGAGCATCGATTGTATTCCACCGTGTTTGAATACTACGCAGTTCATCTTCCAACTCCCACTTGTCACGTAAGTTTTCAAGCTTCAAGCTCCTCACTTGTCGATGAAAGGCTCTGAAATTGGTTCGCTGAAGGGTTAGCAGCTTGTCCGCTTGAAGTTGATCAGAGGGCATGGCTGATGAAGTTGTCGCAATCGGAGTCGGCAGGATTATTCTTGGCTGTGGTGGTGGCGCAGTAACAGTAAACTGTTCGACCTTAGGTAATCCTGATGTTTCTGGTGACGGCGAGAGGGAAGGTTCACTTGTCGGCGGAAAGGAAGATATCTTGAATCGTACTATGTCAAAGTATGTTCTTGATTGTTGATATTGATCTTCAGCAAAATAAGGTTCGGAATTATCTTCATATCGGCATAACTTGTCGTTGTTAAGTTGAAACTCAGCCCACAGTTTGTCAAGGGCGTCAATCCGTTCATCTAAGTACTTGCGCGTCTTCCTAGTAACGGAATCCTTGGCAAAGTTTCTCTCGATCTTCTTGATATCTTCGATGATGTCATGTTGGCGCTGAAGTAGGTTCTCCATTGTTGTATGTAGTTGAGAATGAACCCACTTGAGTAACGCTCACTACTTGATACTTGTTTGTAGTGCGTGATAAATAATAGCAACGAAGAATGTTTGTTGTCTTGGTCTCAGTCCCTCTTCCGGGAAGCCAGCAACCGATTCGCATTCGCACAAATTCACAAGGACACAAACTGACCTGCTATCTGTCCACGATCCGTAGATATTCTTCAATGTTGACGTAAGTCCACAGGTATGGTTTGTAGTTCCGATGTTTCCGGACGTCGTTGGAGGTTGTGGTCCAGAACTACGGTAGTGTTTACGAAGGACCAAAAAAACTGTAGGGTGTGTCTACAGCTAGGGGATGTGTTGAGTGCTAACGACTTGAGAGGGAAGTTGTAGTAAGAAACAAACCCGTTGTATGCCGTTCTAACACTGACCTTTATTTTCATCGTACCAAACTTATTAACTTTACATAATGATGCATTGGCAAAAGTACGGAATTCGCTTGTGTGCATAAATAAAATACTTATAATAATGTTATTAATTGTAGAGGCAGTTTGACCTAAATTAAGGAGTCATTGACTTATGCTAATTTATGCCTATTGTGCGGTAACCCGTACAGGTTCAAATAAATCGTCTCACACAAGCATTGACTAAAACAATACTAACATTACATAAGTTCACAACCAATGATTTACTGTTTTATTGCAAAGGCATAGTCCCTGAACAGTCGTATAGGAACCTGAAACTTCAGTAACAGTTTTCAAACTGTGCTTTGGCACGTTTGTAACGCGCTGTTTGAGATTTTTGTTTTAGTTTTCAATTTACACGACGGATGAAACGTTTTTCAGATATTTTACGATTTTTTCAGGGGACATTCATAGTTCAATACTTGCTTTAACCAGTATCAGCTAACTAACTCTTCTCATAAAATAGGTAGAATTTTTTATTGAATAACAATGACTTTTTTTTAAAGTCATATATATATAACATAATGGTATACCTCCTACAGAAAAGGATGTATCTTCATTTTATTTGAGTAGTTCCCCACTCCACTATGTGTAAACAATGAAAATATCTAAATGAAAGAAATATATTCTCCAACCATCCTATGCAGTAGTATGTGGCGCTCCAACTTTTATACAAAATGACGTACAAATAAATTAACAAAGGTTTACCATCAAACAGTCCTCAGTAAGCCAGTATGTTCACGACGGTCGCAATTTTAATGTTGGCCATCCAATGGCCTAATCGAGGGACGGAGGCCAAAAGATGGGAAGCAATTTGACCTTTGCCCTCGAGATTTCAATTTCGCAACAATTTACCTATCCGTCCCGTTTTTTGAAGTTCTCGAGAAGCCGCAAATTGAGATAGGCTACTTTGAGACTGGGAAAACCTGACTCTGTGAGTTGTTTTGTAGGTATATTTACAAAGGTTTGTCGCAGGCGCATAGTCAATTTTTCCGTGGCATAGTGCAATTAAATAATTGATATAGCGCGTGAAGTTTAAAAACGCGTTGTCTAGTACCTAGTGCTTGACAGCGTCTAACAGGTAAGCTTGATCACTTTCTGCAAAAACCAAAATGGTCAAATGTGTCCAAGGCCCATGGGAAGCTAAGAACAAATACGGATAGTACAAATTGACCTCAGCTTTTACACAATTCAAAGCACCTACCTACTACTACAGCTCCAATTTCATGTAACTTGAAAATAAGTGACTACAACATGCGTTTGGATGTTGCATGAAATTATTAATGTACAGCATAAATTGAAATGAAGTAAGTTCAGTTCCCCAAAACACCAACCACCCACGTTCTCATTACACCTTAGGCTTTTCTATCACGTACGTTATCGCAACATACTCGTACTATAGAAACATCAACTGCAGTAAAACTTCGTGCACAATGCCGACCTTTATCTGACATTTTCCGCCAGGTCACAACCACCACGGCCGTCGGCAGATTGACAATTTCTAGCCGTGTTTGTTTTTGTTTCGCAACTCCGACTGCGACCACCATTTCCCGACCAGCTTAAATAGCTTGGATAACTTGGAGAGCTCTATTTGATTTGATATCAAATTGAAATGAAACTGCGAGAGTGTTTTTTTTGTCTACTCTTCTTCTTCTGTGACGTAAAGGTATATTATTCACTATCTAGCAAAGCATTGAATTCATTTATGGAAATATAAAAGGGAAGATTCACACTGAGCCCGCGTGGTGGAGTATGGCTCGCACCACCTCATAGTTGAGGTAAGGCCTGTGCCGAGCAGTGGGACGAATATAGGTTGATGATGAATTATTTATTTATAAAGTTTCGAAGACTTTGGAGACTAATTCACATTTCTTAATATACAATAGTCACATTTCATAAAATTATCAGATAAATAAAATAAATTTTTAATTAGGGCTAATTACACACGCAGTCAGTGATTTATAGGTACGGACAGTCAAGTTTAGCTGCAAGCGTGGTCAGCATGCTCTTGGTGCTCCCTGACAAGCACCGCACCATTCAAGCACCGATGGAAATGATTTCCCATTGATACCATAATAAAATAGTTTGTAATAGAAGAAAATCAACTATCGAAAATTGAAATCGTACTAGCGTCTTTCGGATGTCCGGCCTGGGCATCTAGATTTCTTGACTGTAAAATGTTTTCTTGAGTTTGCAACTAACTACATAAGATAAATGAGTCTTAATTTATACAGAGTGTAAAAAACCTCAACGAAGCCGAATACCACATATTCTACCATTTGTTACGATCATTTTTTTCCTTTACACCATACCTGGGAAGTTAACAGTTACTGAGGTATTGATGGTTAAAGTTTGAAAAAAAAATGGCACACTCCGCAATGAACAGCGCACACTCGAACCGAACCGCGTCGCGGCGGCGCGTATAGCAACACGCCCCGCGGTCACTTCCGCGTGCGCGCTGTACATTGCGGGTAAGAATTAAAATGTTTTTTTTTATTACTAAAAAATAAAAGTTGTTTCCCAGCCAAAAATTATTTTTCATACGATTTGGTTTGATGTACTGAACGCGTGGTTGACGGCTTCGGTAAGGTTTCTTTTACACCCAGTATATTTGTTTTGTGCATTAAGCACATAATTACTTGGTATTAAAGTGATTGCAAAATAAACAACGTTTGAAGTATGCATCTAATTCTAACTTATGTTTTGAGCAAAGCAAAGCAAATGCTTGGCGAGTTTGACGTATAAGTAGGTACATTTAATGCAATACCTCATTTACTTCATTTGAAAACTATGGCTCAATTAAAAACATGTTTTATGTACACTCTGTTTTGCAAACGAGCATAACTTCAAGAGCTTCATTTGATTTGGTTTGGAATTGAAATGAAACTATTCAAGCTGAAATTTCCAGCTCGTCGTTTGCAATTTAAAGGCTTCGTCAAAAAGGTAGCGAGACGCGTTGTTGGCGTGATTGCTTTTTAAATTGTCTCGAAAATAAAATTTATAAACTGTGACCTGTAATAAACTAATGTAAACGAAAACAATAAATTAAATTTTACAAGAAAGTTTGAACTTAACCAGAAACGTGAGCTTCATTATAATAACAATTGGACTCAGCAGAGGCTGTCCCACTATCATCAATCTATCTATAAAAAAAATTGCATCAAAAACCGTTGAGTAGTTTTGAATATCTAAGCATACATATACAAACATACCTACATATATACCTAGGGATTATAGGGAAGTCACTTTGCTTTGTACTATGTGAAATGATAATTTTATACAATTACTAATCAACTTAGATAAAAAAAAATTGTTAAAGAATCACATGTTTTTATTGACGTGACAACGTCTTAAATTAGGTTGTGGCTCGGAGTCACTCATGAAAAAGTGTAACGCCCGCTCACGTCTGTTGCGATGAGTCACCGAACGAGAGAGAGGCCCGCCGGACCGGCGAATGCCTTGCGTCTCTCTCCCACTCAAACATGATCGGTCCGCCGCGCGCGCAGCACTAGAGAATTAGGATTTAGGCGCGTTGAAAAGACGTTGTTACGTAAAAACTTCGCTCGTAAAACCGACTTTACAGGCAACCATTTTTTTTAGTAGGTACCTGGTAAGCTACCAAGTATCAACATTGTTTATGACACAATTAACGCATATCTCTAAATACTTCGGACAAAGAGATTTGGTATGTTAAATGTTTTATTAGCGAACATTAAAATTCTTGACAATTACACAACAAAACAACTGAACAATTCACAAAGTCACCGCGTTAATTAATTCAATTAAAATCTCTTGGTACAGAACATCTGAGAAATGTTTCATAAACAATGCATGATGTTTTCTTTGCAGTCATTTCGAAGTAAGGTTAATAATAAACTTAATTTAATTTGGACCTTAATACAATTACAGCTTACAAACTTGAATATGGTTATATGCGTCAGGCAGCCAACGTTTAGTTTGGGGCTAGGTAATTTGTGTATTTGTTAAAACAATTTAATGTTAAAACACTTTATTAACAGTTTCAGTGCAGCAGATAAAAATTGTTTCTAAGACATCAAAAACTTTACTATTTACTTTCAGATGTGTTCAACCTATAAATCAAGAGAAAATTGCTGATAAAACCAACAAATTTACAGGCTTACACTCCACGAAGGATCGCATAGTTATTATCTTACAAAGCTTTTATTGTTTACTAAGAAGTTTTCAGGTGAATCTTTGAATTTGTAATGAAAAGTGTTTTTTTTTGTTTTTGAATAAACATACAGCAATAATAAGAAAAAAAAACTACTGAACAAAAGCATTAAAAATGTTGATTCATCGTTCTTTTTAATCAATGACTTCAATTAGCTTATCTAGAACTTGTTTGCAACGATTTCAATGACGTCACACCACTTAATAGTATCTTGACGTAAGCGAACTGCTTTGATAGCCGTACAGATATTTAAATGCCATTTAGCATATAATGTTGAACGTTGTGTATGATACATAATTAGGTAGTGTTCGCTATTGTCATGAATATCGCATGCAGTAACGTCCGAGTAATGAGAGCCCGTTACCATTGAACTGTCATGTTACGTCATGTAGGTGATAGATACACGACCACGTCAAGCCAACAATATTAGCCATACTTAGATTACATGTATGTATTTTATTTATTTATTTTAAAAAAACTACTGCACAAACTTGTGTACAATGGTGGACTTAATGCCGACGGCATTCTCTGCCAGTCAACCACAGGTCCAAGCAGAGAACAAACAGGCGGTACACATACAGAGAAAAAACAAAATGCAAGTAAAATGGTTACCTATTTACTCTAAAAAAAAGAACAATTGATAAATGTATTTTACAATAGATTGAAAATAATTCGATTGGTCATTTGTTCACACGAAACTCGACTGTTGGCGCATTTGCTTAAATAGTTTTGACTTAGTGTTTCATATGAGTGGTGTAAAGATTGGTCATAAATGTTACTAGGCAATAACTAAAAAATTTAATGTTTTTTATCTGCAAACTTTTTAGATACCTATCTTCTTAGTAATCCTTGTACGATGGTACGAGTATCTTGATTTCAGAATTCTTTCTCTTTTTAGTTGAAAACGTATAACGTCTTTTAATGGAAACAAGCAAGCCTACATACAGCGAAAGAGCGGCAAAGGACAGATGACCTTAAAAGTTATCATAATTTCATCAAAAGTTATCGCTTTGTAATTTAGGACGTATTACCTGTGTCAATGGAAACACGCGTAAGCCTATCCCCTAAGGGCGTAAGAGCTGCACAGAACAGTTCGACGAGGTCAGGTACAAACAACCTTGGGACGAGATTTATAGCTGTACGATTTGAATTATAGAGACGACGATACCATCAGTCTCTTTCGCATTCGACAGTTGATCATTAGCTTCGTTTTTAGGGTTCGACGAAAGGGTATACTTAGTTATATATACATATATACAACAACATCACATACATTGATCTAACTCCGTGGTAAGTAGCTGTCAATTATTAAGTGTGATGAATATCACATTACTCAAAAACATTTTCAGTTTCTAGTGCCTAACATTTTTATATACAGCAACATCACAATGATCTGACTCCGTGGTAAGTAGCTAATGCACTTGTGTTACAAATATCAGAATCAACAGTATAAGTAATTACAAATAAACTTAAATAAATACATTCAACACCCAGACCAGTAAAAACATACATTTTCATGCACACAAATGTTTGAACGCGTGACCTCATGGTTAATAGTCAACTTCTTGACCATTACACTAAAGTTGTCGTCAAAGTGGTGGTTGTTTCACAATATATCGTATCGGCATAGACAAGCTAAAGTCGATGTTTTACATTTATTGCATGCCGTTTTTGAAATGACAGCTTTTGAGGACCAGCCGATGAGTAATACAACGTTTGCTATTTTTTCCACCTATTCGCCACTTTTTGCGACCACCAGGACGTTTCCGATAGATTATCAACCTGTCTGTTATTATAAAGCACCATTAAAAATTGAAAACTTGATCAATCGCGTTACATTATCCAATACAATTATTACTCTTCTGTATAGAGATGTAATTTTACTGCATAATACCAAATTCTGCGGTGTTATACGGTATTTCACCATAAAATAGCGGTAACTTTGTTATTTTTCGTGTTTTATTCTGTTTGTACATACCGGAGAGAGATCAGCCGCTGAACGGCTTAACGTGCTTTCCGATGCACGTTGGTGTAGTGGCGAATTTTCTGCCTCACATCCGAGTGGACCTTTGTTCGAATCCCAGGTCAAACAGCTTGGAGATGGTCGGTGGCGGTGTTAAACCCCCGTGCCTCGGAAAGTACGTTGAACCGTTGGTTCTGCGCCTGATCTCTCTCTGGTCATGTCGGATTGCCGCCTCACCGAACTTTGAGAGTGAAGGTGAACAGAGAGTGCACCTGTGTATTGCACATATGCGCACTATAGTATCGTGTAGATGGCTAATTTCTGTTATGATTGGCTGCCGTGAACGAAATCGGTTAGTAGGAACTTTACCTTTTATGACTTTAGTCGACGTACCTACGAGGCACGACAAAAACAAAAACACCTTTTCATTGTGTCGGTCGGTCAAAACTCCACAGAAACAATATCACAGTTTGCCACCTCTGATTGAGTGTGACAGTGCGTCAATGGTTGTTATTCACGCTTAATACCTTTTATAGTCAAAACATGACTTTGATTTTTATGCATGAATTTGTTACAGGAAAAAATGAGATGAAATATTTGTACATTGAAAATGCGTTTTGTCTTACAAATATTATTAATCAAGTCGTTAAGTTTTTGACATGCAGAGTCTACCAAAGAGTATAACAGGTAAATATAGACTACGAGACACCCATCAATATCATTTCAGTTGGCATTTGACACAACAATGCAACTTGATATTATTGTTAAGAGAGACAAACGACACTTGCGCTCTACATGCAGTTAAAACCCGTTGCAAAACTAGTTTCAAATCCACAGTAGCAGTAAGTATTATTGCATTTGCTAACTACCTATTTAGTTGCAGATCTAAACAAAAGGTCAAATCGATTATTCGCGCCATTTGGTTGCAAATATTTAACGTTTAGTTTACTGTCAATAGTCAATATTAGGGGGTCAATATCAATTATGTACGAATTGTAGGATACGTTGTGTTTGATATGAAGCAAGATAAACACTATTAATATTTATTTAAACGCACTTACACACAAACACACACACACACACACACACACACACAAACACACGTAAATTTTAACAATGTAATAAAATAACAACTTTATTTCACTTGTTTTGCATAAAATTTAAAAATTGCATGTAAAAACTTATACCACTAAGAGAGAGCGGGACCTCCAGACACAAGCATTTATATGTTTAAAAGGTTGGTCTCACCCACTATGCATACAACCATAAACTAACCGACTAGGTATGAATCTCACAACTTTTTACGGTGGAAAAAAACTAACCTAGGTTTTTTACAGGATATAATTTTCTAAAACATAATATTACTTGATTTAATTATCCATGTCATTCATTAACTGTAATAAATCTCAAATACATACAAATACATCAACAAATTTGATCTGATTAAGTAATGTTCAATAACTAGGCATAACGACTAATATCTATGGTTATTAACCGGGACCTACAGCTTAACGTGCCTTCCGAAGCACGAAGATGCTTGTAAAAAGACGTCACTTAAAATGGTCACCATCCCAAACATGACCGTGCTAAAGGTTGCTTAACTTTTGGTATCACTACCAAAGCCTGCAACCACTGCGCCACGAGCACCTCTAATTTATGGGACCTTTGATTTATGGGATTATCGATTCACTGAAATAAAAAGTAGGAATTGCATTAAAATATATATACCTACAATGTATGGTCACCTATTGCATTAGAGTGCCAAAACTAGTAGCATTGTATGCAATCGCGGGAAGTCGACTCTCCATATATGGAAAGCTGCTTCTAATAACAACATGATATATCATCACAAGTCCTAATGAACAGCGTACCTACACATTTATTGCAAAATCGTTCCTATTACAACTACTTTGCTAAGATGCGTCATATTATAACTTTGATTTATGGTGGACTGTAGTTTCTTACATAACATGCAACATTAAGTATTTTGCAATTAGATAAACTTGTGTTACGCAATCGTAAGTCTTGTTTATGATCGAAAACTTGTTAAGTTTCTATATTTTTAGCATCAACAATACTAGTTTCTTTACAATATGAAATTAAAACACACTTTAAAAAAAAAACGGACTGCTACAGGTGGGATTCAAACCCGCACCTCTCGCAAGCCGATTGCTCTGATTGTATTTTCTTTAATTGTGTTTTAATTTCACATCGAAAACTTGATCAAAGCTATTCTTCGACTTAATTGTAGACTAGGAGTCTTACGGAATGCATTCGGCAGGGATAAAAACATTCTCTTACTAGTTTTTTTTTAACTCTTGAAAAGTCACAAAGAATTTTTTTTTTACTTTTTTTTTGGTGTCGCTATTTTAGAAGTGCTTGCTTGCAGTTGGTTATCATTTTATCCAATGAATGTTTTCACACCAACGTCGACCGAGTGATTCAAAAACTTGTGTTAATTGTTATCTTTGCATTAGTTAAATCTGAATTCTTACATTTAACACTGTTAACACTGTTAATATAGAACAACAAAGGGGCTAATCTTTTTTTTTATAATTACTTATTTATATATTTTTTTATTATTATTATCTTATTACACTTTCTCGGGCGAAAAACTGGCTATAGTTAATAATCAATTTAACTTATATCTTCCTTTTATTAGAGTGTTGAATTATTATTGATCAAGTGTATTAGGTACTCAAATCTATTGTCACATGAATAAAATACCTTGTTATGTGTAGGTATAACAGACTTTACGAGTATCATCTTTCTTTTGCCTAGTGACGTTATTGTGGTTAGGATATTAACGTTTTACTACAATTTTATGAGTGTGTAAGAAAACAAGGCTTACTCATAGTCTATTAAACCATATTAAAATAACTTACATCGACTTTACGATATGTGGTAGCCTAAGAATAAATTTGTTCGGCATTAAATTTCTTAATTAGACGAAAAGCTATTTTAGTTGTCCACTGTCTTTATTCGTCACGAAACAATTTCAACTAAGTATATTTCATAACATTTTAAATCAGCTGGGTCTAGACAAAGCTACATTACATAGTCGACATCGATTTTCATTTTCGAAAAGTGAAAATCAATGTATGAAAATGACATTCGCCGGCGCTAAGTCACGTTTAACAATTTCATAGTTTGACATATGATATTAGACAAAATATAACATTGTTTAAGGTCAAGTACCCTTTAGAATTTTTTTTACAAGAAAACGCTTACATAAACATCGAATGGCACAGAAAACATTATACCCGATACTCGAAGAGTACATCAAAACAGACGCAATTAATGCTACATCACCGCTATCAGATAGGCGATAGTGTATCGGTGGCGTCATCACGGTCACATAGATACGCAATAATTACAGATTTAACATAGCTTCACGCGAAGTCGGCCAATGCGATATGGAAATACAGGGTTTTATTGAAAACACTAATTGTATGGCATCATAGCAGTATCTGCTGTAAATTAGTAGGTATTACTTTTTCCTATATTGTTTTAAACTTACATGGTCACTAATATGACGACCGATTGGTGCAGTGGTCTTCATATCGGACTTCTAAAACCAAGGGTCGCGATCTAAAACCAATATCTATTTATTTACAAAAAAAAAAGTTTTTAAGTATGTTTATCCGTTGTCCATACGAGTAACAAAAGCCTCGTAGCTTAATTTGGGACAAGAGAATTGGTGTGTTTGATGTGTTTTTTTTAATATATTAAAATAGTAGTCAAAAAAATTGTATGAGTATAATTTCAATTCTAGTTTACTGTTGTAAAACCGAAAAAAGAGCTTGTCTACAAGAAGTTTTTTTCTTTAGAGAAAAAATCGTAGACTCAGCCTTTGCCTCGTCAGGCTTAGTCTTGGGTCAAGAGCAAACCTATCCCAAAATAAGTATAATAAACAGTTATTTTACATTTTTCTCAATTAAAAAAATTTTGTAGAAACTGTCGCTGTCATGCGTATTACGTAGGTATCTCTCCTAAGTTTGCAAGGTGATTAGTATTTCCAAAAACATCCTGTATATTTTTGTTGTTGAAACACGTGATAATATTTCAGTACCAACGCAATGATCTGATCACTTGACGTTTCCCTGCATTTCGAAATATTGCTTTTTTTTCTTTATTAATTTAGGGACTTTTACAGAGTATGTCAGTCCCATCGTAACCTAATCTTAATTAATTTAACAATCAAGCAATAAAAAAAAAACAAGTATCACTGAAAATAACTTAAAAATAATAAAGAAGTGACTGTCACTGGTGAATCACCGAAATCATGTCGCAAATAAGCTTAGCAGAATCTGATGCAGGTTTGGCTAAAATGCTTTGAAAAACTCCAACATCAAAAGTCTTGAGATTAAGTTGGCTCACCAATGACAGCCGCTCACTCTGGTTCTTGACACATTCCGTCAACATGTGCTGTACATCATCTATTTTGTCACAACATGTATCACAATTTGGGGAGTCGGATTTTTTCATTAAGTAAGCAAACTTGTTACACGGAATGTGACCAGAACGAAGCCTATGCAATAAAACGATATACTTTCGGCTTAGGTTTACTAATAGGTATATTGCTTCATCAATACTTTTAGTATATAAGCGTAATGATAAAGATCTTATGGATTTACAATATAATGATGGCTGATTGATGCATAAAATCAGTGATCTGATCTCACGTGCAAAAGATCTTTCTTTAAAATGGCTACCTTGTGAGCTAATTTCGCAGAACACGCAAATATTTAATACCAAACCGATTTTAATGACTGCTAAACTTCGGTGATACTATTTAACCATTGGGACTTATAAACTGACCATCTAGTGAGCAAAGCGGACACAAGTTTACCAGAAAAAATTAAAATTGATTTTTCCTTCAACGAATATAACTTGGAGTTAAACCCAAGGGAAACCTTTGTGTGACCCGGGTTGGAATGAATTCGGCAAGTAGTTTTTGTACAAAAAGTTTGGAGAGAATTCTTCTGTGATGCGTAAGTAAAAGCGAGTTAAATATTATCGGGTATTTCCATCGGATAACTGTTATCCTATACTTACTCAGTGTAAATTTTATCAAAGTGATTAAACCAACGTTTTCATAAACAGCCCATTAGTGGCATTTCGACAGTGTTTCAGTGACAGCTGATCACGTTTTAACCAGCTGTTTTAAATTCCGCGTACTCAGGACTCCCTGTTTGGTCTAAGAGTAATTCGGATATTGGTTCTATTCCCAAAAGACTGGTTCGAATGTGAGTCGGTAAAGATTTCTGGTAAAAATTAAATAGGTTAGCTGGTAGCCGTCATCTAATGTGGTCAAAGAACGTAATAAAGTTCTGATCATAGTTTGATGGCTAGATTTGAGTTTCATTCCGACCAAGCTTGCTTGTAAAATAAAATTCAAACTTTTGATTTGAAATTGAAAGGAATTTCTTAGCATTTAAAATTAAAATTAGATAAAAAATTTACAATCAAATCAAAGTAGGTACATCAAATTAAATAAAAATAATGAAGACAAAGCAGAGCTTCTTAGTGTGCGGTAAGTTTCAGTCTAGTTAGTTCGTATAAATGTAGAATTCTTCACTTTATTATATTTACTAATAATAAATAATATGTAAGCACATAAAAATATCGTCATCAAATTCCATCAACAAATCATATATCCATTAAACGTAGTTTAAATGAAACGTTGATTTCGATAAAATCGTGATTGATTTGTTTTCTCAATGCCTTCAATTAGTTATTCAGTGCAAAATCATAAGCATACATTCATACAGTTCTTGACGTTTTATGACAATAAAATAGTTTTTTTTTAACATAAAATACGAAATCTATACCAAACCACTGTAATAACCGAACGTGATGAAAGTACTCGTTCAGAATTAAGATTAAGGGTAAGATATACCTTACCATTGACAGCATAGTTTAAATTCGATTAAAAACCTTTTCGTTGCAATATTCATTAGCCTACTTGTCAAATCGTTCCAATATCAATAGGCATGATGACTCTTATCGTAAATAAGACCATGGTGTTTTAAAAACATAACCTCTAAGAATTTAGTACAACCAATTTATTTCCAAGAAGCTGTAGAAACACAATTTTTATTTACGTAGAATTAAATAAATATTTAGTCAATTCACTTCGATTTCTGTAACTATATTATGACGTCAAATTATAATATTTTCATACAAAATCTATGGAGGCAGATCGTTGTGACAGATGGTAAAGAGTATGTCAACGATTGGTGGTGTCATCGTGCCTATTGAGATTAAGGGTAAGATATATCGTGTCACTGACAGCATAGTTTAAATTCGATTAAATACATTTTCGTTGCAATATCCATTAGCCTACTTGTCAAATCGTTCCAATATCAATTAGTGACAGTTTAAATACTTATTTGCCTCGATAACTTTATCTCTTCAAATTGATCTGTTAGGTGCATACCAAGACATACCCACAGTAAATATATGCGAAAGAAATCAACGATTGACAGCTCTATATTACTTATATCGAGAACACAAGAGCAACTCGTTTCTGCGTGTTTTCAGAAGAAAACAAAGTATTGTTCAAGTTTACTTTTAAAACAGAATGTGCTGCAAATCTTGAAGACAACTTCTTACGGGGTGAAAGGTGAAATACGTATGGGAAATCGTTCTATTGAAATTCATAAAATGGGGAACGAATCGAATAAAATTAAGCAGCTTTATAAGCTTACAAAGCTGCTTGTATGCAAAGTCTGAACGAACACGCAAAAGATTTAAGGGCCTAAAGCGTAAAGTGGATGCTTTGACAAAAAATAGGTCATTAAAAAATCCACTCACCAATGACATAAGAATATCCGTCCAAAGTCAGGACGCATTTCCTGGGGGCGCCTGACGACGACCTGTGCCTGTGCGTCCGGGGCGCCGCCCCCAGGGCTCTCCCACCCCCGGGATCACTGTGACACTTGTGCACCAGCTCCTTATCATTGCTAACATCACTGTTCCCGTCGACAGACCCTTGCCTGCTCCCCTCCAACAAGGCTTTCCCGCGCCGCATCATCACATCATACGCTATCGCACACAATCACTAAAAATCACAGTGACAATCACTGACGATCACAATGACAGTCACCAATCACTGACGATCACGAACACTGTGTCACACGATCACTGGTCACTGTCAGAAAATCACTGTGTTCACTTCAACCCACGATATGTACTATTCGGACACTGTTCTGATATGTTGCAGCTAGCTCGTAATGTTTTAAGAATTTTCATGACTGATCTAATGTAAACATACACGTTATAAATCGATCGGCGGCGTATTAATATTTTGATGGCGGTTTTAATTGTGTCGGCCAGTTTTATTTAGGAAAAATGGTGTGTTGGAATTTTGGCGCCGCGATGTTTTAATTTACTCAGGTTTTGATCTCGTTCCATTTATCGACGGATTTCTGTCGAATTTTATCAACAAGGAAATGTGAATTTTCGTAACCACCAATATCTATTAGATATTAAAATATTTTCAGATTATGGCACAGGAACAAACTATATTTTTAGTTTTTGTTCCTATACTTGATTTGACTTAAACCAACAAATAACAGTACACATAAGCACACGCTAATCAAATAGATTAAGTTAATGACATTATCTACGCAAACCGAAAACAAATCTATCTTTTCACTTCTCGACTGATCGTTATGTTATTTATTTTTGATATACATAACCATCAACTTAGACTGGTTAAACTCGTTATTACGTCAAATCAATCTGCTACTATTAAATAGTTTTTACTAGTCTCTGAACTGGTTAATGGGTTTAAATTTAAACTTAATACGTAATTAAGCACTTCTTGCATAGTCTAAATTACACCATACAGTTTTTGGTAATAGCTTTTTTTTAACTCGCAAAAACATGATTACTGCCTACTACGAGTATTCCGACATCAAAATGAATGATTGGCAATAAATATCAATTTCGGCAACTGTTCCAAACTCATTTCCATTATGTTTACGTTGCTGTCCATCGGAGTTGCAAAACTACGAAACAAGGAATCTTTTGTTTATCCAAAACAACTGAATGCTAATCAACTATCAATGAGGCTTTGTGGGCTGTTAATTTTGTAATTTAGCGTGTCTAACTAACCGAAAACATCACAGTGGAAAATTTTTCGGAATTTTAAAATTCGAATGGTACTGCGAGCTTCAACGGCCATAATTCAAGTACCAACTGCAATGAACGTCCGACAACACAGGTGGGAACACGGAAATCTATTTTCACGCGAGTTGTTTTTCCGCCATAGTAACGCACACGGTGGCCATAAAAACGTTGCGTCACCCCGAAGGGCGGGGGGAGCCCATTTGTAAACAGTTTGTGACGTTGTCCATTTGACTTCGCCAAATCGCGACCAACAGGTGGTCTTCAGCTAACGCTACTCTCATCTCACGCACACGCAACACGATTTTCAAAAAGAGAATTCAAATTTAGAGATAAAATTTTTCGTTTTTTTTTCTTTTCAGCCAGCTGTAACCTACCACGTTAGAAACATAATCGGATAGAGGTTCGTACGGTGTAGGGCGGCATGACGGCACGCAACCGAACCGAGTGAAGGCCTGCGCGCGACTGTCGTTCAAGCCACATGCTACGGCCGCCACAGGTAGGTGTTGATTAGCACTTGTAGTTCCAAATTCAAATTCCCGGGACATCGAGGCATTTATATGTGGCCAGTAACGATAAAAATATCCCTAATAGGCTTGTTTCCACTATGAAAGAAATATTCAAAAACTGATTTTCTCTAAAATAATTCATAATTTCAGATGCCTTTACACTAATATTTTTCTGCAGTTCGTATTATTTGATTTTTAATTGGAATTCAAATGATAATTAGTCACTCAGTCGGCATTGCACGCGGTGACGTCAAAGTGTGTTATTCCCATACAAACTCTATGAAGAGAAGCGTTTTGACAGTTGATAAAAAGTACGTCAACGATTGGTGGTGTCAACTACCGTATTAAGTATAAAAAATATAATTTTCTACTAACTTCTACATATTATTTTCCATCAGATGGTCTGAAAATGCTGGCCAATTAAATTTGTAATCTCTATCAATTATGTTAAATGGTGAATAAAAAAGTTGTTACGTAATTGATCTGCAATTACCTCGTAATAACTTAAATGCATTACGGTCTATTAAAAAATATTTTTTGCTTTTAAAAGCTCAATTAAATGATTACTGCTTTAATAATCAGGGTGTAAAAGAGACCTGGTCACATTATGATCAGTGTGGATAGGAGAACTCCTGATATGAAATTTGAAATGGTTTTTATTAACTCTGACTACTCTGACTCTCTAATTTCATAGCAAGGGTCCACCTATTCACACTGACGCGATGTAACCAGGTCTACAGGGTGTAAGCCTGTAAAAAAATGATAAGCAATTGAATTGTGCTATTCATATTTTATTGAATTTGTTGATGGATTCAGGCGTTATTTTGCGGAAATCTATGACTAAAGCTGAAAAAGAGGATTATTCCAGCTCTAGCTTTTTCAGGTGCTTACAGTTGGATGTATTTTGGATCCTGCGCTGGCGTCGTTTAGTGGAAATTTAAAGCAAAATAATCCCCTTTTTCAGCTTTTTATTGAATTCTCGAAATAAAGGCTTTATCTACAGGGTGCCCTAGAAAACCTGTACCTCGCGTGTATAGGTAGGTCTGGAAGGACACTAATACCAAATGTTTGACCCTAATGTATGTTCCGCGATATTAAACAGTTCTCGAGATATGACTTTTTTGTTTATTTAAATTTCAGGGCAATTTAGCTATAAACTGATTCTGTCTGGTATTTCTTTTAGTTTTATTTTTAATTGAATATTTTAGCTGGAGTCTGTGCTCACTCTTGTGATTTCAAGTTTAAGAAAAAACTTAAAAAATATATAGTATCAAACGTTAGGGTCCTAGACTTTTGCTGGTACAGGTTTCCTGGGACATCCTGTAGATGTACGATCAAATCTGAAAATAGCTTTCATCCACTCTCAATACATTATTTATCTCTGATTCGTCACTGCACTTAAAAAGGTATCCCTATGGTATATTGTTAATTATTTAGCTAGGTAGCTAAAGTAAAATAGGTAAGCAATAAATAAAGGTTAAATGAATTGCAAAAAGTCCATTAAGTTCGATATCTTAGGTAATAAATTAGTCTACAAGTAAAGAGTTACCTACCTAATTGCTTGCCATCAATGATTCTTGATATTCAATGATAAAAAAAACAAAAAGATATTATTCTCTTAACCATAAAAAATGTAGTTACGTTGAAAGAAATTTCAATGAAAAGGAACAGTTAGTTTCCTTTTATTTAAAATTTCTTAAAACGAGTTTAATTGTTTTAATTATAATTGGTTGGTAATGGTGTAGAGTACTTACAAAAATATGTAATTGATCCGCTCAAGACACTGATACAAAGCGAAAAAAATATGAAAATTGTTTTTATTAACCCAAAAGTCAAGTCAAGGATATTGTATTTTCGATCTTATAACAATTGATAAATATAATGTCAATTTTTTTTGTCGTAACATTTGTATTTAATAATCCTAGCAATAAAATGTAAGTTTTTAGTGATAAGGCCGATGTTTTATTGCACACTAAAATGTTTATAGATTTCATGATGTTGTGAATAAAAACATAGATAATAAAGATTAAAATCATATTAGGAAGCTAAATCATGTTTGATTCGTACACAATATTTTAAATGAACATGTATTTGTTTGGATGACGTTGAGATAATTAGTAAGTTAGACCTATGCAGATTTCCCAAATCAAATGCAATAATTTTTAAACATTTTAAGTATGATATCCTACCACTTGTATTTTTCGTATCCAAACCGTTAAATCAGTAGTGTAGCGATCACTTTTCAATTGATTGTCATTTGTTTAAATGAGCTTTTAATACAGTTATAATTAATTATTACTAGCGGACCCCTCAGACGGTTGTCCTGCTCGTTGTTTATTTATTATTATTTTTTTTGTAAGAACCATTTAAGGAATATCGTAAAAAAAGAATTGGCCAAATTGGCTGGACCAATTACGCCTGGGCGTACTTGAGTTATGCACTTACAAACACATTTTGCGATTCATTTTGAAGAGCTGAAAGAGTTCAGACAATACAAAAGTAATACTCTCTGTATATTATTTGTGTTAGAGCATTCCTTTCCCACGAGCCTGTGTCGCGGTGCTAGGGCCTAAAAATATGATTGAGGTATCGTTTTACAGATCTCGGCGTGTAAACTGGGCCAAAACTTTAACATTTGTTCGAACTTAAACGAGGACACAAAGTCGCGGGCTGGTAGTATAATTATCAGTGATCGGAATAGGGTGAGTATATTTACCTACAGTTTGACGAACAGAGACGGAAATCGGAGACTTCCTTACGACTAAAAATTTTTTTACCGGTAAATTTACCGGAACTTTGATATGCAACTTTTTAATAGCTAAATGCTTCAATAAATCTTAATTAATGTTAGATAAAAATAAAATAACGCATATTATAAAAAAAAAAATATTAAAAAAAAAAATTGTTTGAACATTTCAATATAACATATAACATGAATATAATATATTAATGACTTTCTTATCCTAAAACATAATTATTTTAAAGTATAAATAAATATAAAGTTTAAATATTACACCTTTTTACAGTTTTTGTAATTGGGTTTGCAGCTACGTTTGTAGCTGCACAATTACCAACACCGTGGATTTATACAAAATGTAAACGCGATTACTATAAACGTAAAAATAATAATTAATTATTTATTATTTTTACGTTAATTCTTTATTAAAAACATAATTTACTTTATTTAAATGAATTTTCTGACCCTAAACTAGACAGCAACTTGTATCTTAGAGATCAGTGACTTCTCCCATTCGTATGTACAAAAACAATAAAAAAGTATTTCGATTTTCACAAAAAGTTAATTTTAATATTCAAAACTAAACAAAAATATTTGAATGAGTGACATTCGTTATAGCTTTCTAAGTACAAACAAACAATAAAATACAGACATTTAGGAACAAATAAGTTTGAAGTGTTTACTATTATTTTTTTGGCTAATTAATACAATCAATACCAATTGAAAGCAAAAATTTCGGTCGAAGTGAGCGTTTGTGGCAAATATAGTAGCATATATTTGGATTCGAGAAGGTCAGCAGTTTTTCCGGAGCGACACTTCGGTGCAGACACTCGCTTCGAAATTACAAATAATCTTGAAATTAAAATGAAACTAAGTCACATATCTAACAAATGAAAACAAATACATTAGTCTTCAATATTTTCATCATCGGTACTGTGACAAATTTTGTTATCCTGTAAGAAATTGAAGTAGATGATCATTAATTTTGCAATATTTTCAACTTTAAGTTTAACTTTTGAGAGTTACGCCTTGATTGACAGTCACGCGGACGGAACCACAAGCAAAAATTAGTCAAAATGAACAAAAAAGTTTAAAATAATTGTCAAAATCGTTACCTGAAAAATAATGCATGTGCATTTTTAATTAATTTGAAAAAGGATGTGTAAAATGAACCAAACAAGAATGTTTAAAAATGCGATATAAAGATTTACACATTAAGGTTTCAGCATATTTACCAGTAAATTTTTTTATAGTAATCGCGTTTTATTAAGTATTGAATTACATTTTGTATAAATCCGCTGTGTTGGTAAAAAGGTGTAATATTTAAAACTTTATATTTATTTATACTTTAAAATAATTATGTTTTAGGATAAGAAAGTCATTAATATATTATATTCATGTTATATGTTATATTGAAATGTTCAAACAATTTTTTTTTTAATAATTTTTTTTTTATAATATGCGTTATTTTATTTTTATCTAACATTAATTAAGATTTATTGAAGCATTTAGCTATTAAAAACTTTCATATCAAAGTTCCGGTAAATTTACCGGTAAAAAATTTTTAGTCGTAAGGAAGTCTCCGATTTCCGTCTCTGTTCGACAAACTGTAGGTAAATATACTCACCCTATTCCGATCACTGATAATTATTATCTCGATAAAAGTCCATTTCTTTTGTTAAACCAATTGATAGCTATTTATTTGTTACTTTTGGTAATCTAGCATGACTGACGTAAAAACTCTTACAGTAAAGTAATCTTAAAAATGAAATTTTCATCCCACCATCTCGGAGAGAGTCATTTTGCTCTTCAATATCTGAGTGGAAAAGCCGTTTTTATTCACTAGAGGTTAAAGTAAATTTGAATTTAGAACATCGTGTGCACCAAGTTTGTGAATTAAAAAAAACATTAAACCTATTTATTGCTACCTCTATGGTGCCAAATATATCATACAACATTTTTTTAATTTGTTAAATACTCAAACTCGGAACCTTCTTGGTGTTCTTCTTTCAATTTGCTTTGTTGGCGGTTCTTTACGGGGCATTTTTTCACGTCATTGTTAAACCTTATATTAAAAACAAGAAACTTGAAAACAAGTGAAAAAACTAAAATGAGTGATTCTAGCGACGAGGAAGTTTGTTTGACGCCAACAGAATTGACTGAAACTGTTAATAATTCGCAAATGATCTTTCTCCCTCAACAATCACGCGAGAAGTATTTAAAACAGTACGTTATGTTCAAAACGTGGCGACTAGCAAAAGGAGCCAAAACTTCCTCAGAAAACGTTTTGCTGGCATATTTTATAGAATGATCCGAGAACAAGAAAGCAAGCACTCGAAAAACAGTACACAAGGGACTAACACCAATATTACAGTACCCAACAAAAATATTACACTCAATTTAAATAACTGTAGCAACGTTACTTTCAATTTTTATTAATTATACCTTAGTATTATTTTGTTATAATTTAAAGATTATTCTGTAATACGTACCTGTCATAATGTAGTATTTAATACCTAAACTGAAATAAAAGTAGCTATCTTGTGATTGTCAACGGTTATTTGCATTTAGTCATTTCCTCGCTGAGGTGGAATGAAAAGTTACGTGTTTCACTCGAGTGCAAAGATTTTTCACCTCGTGCTCTTTTGATTCCCTCGCTAACGCTCAGGATTATAATTTTGAATCACTCGCTGCGCTCGTGATTCAATTTTTGGAACCTTCGCTTGCTCGGTCATCAAAATTGAACACGCGGTTAAAAAGCAACTTTGCACTCTTGTTTAACAAATAACTATTTTATCTACGGACATATCATTAGTGCTCTAAAATGCGTTCAGAAACCGTAGGAAATGACCAGCATTACTACAACCAATTTTACTATGAGAACTTTCTTATCTGTGGCAGTAGGTAAAATCTGTACTGTAATGTTATAACAGTATCAATTTCTGTAAGGTTATGACTTTAAATTTGGAACAGCTGTCAAAACTAAAGTAGGTCTCTATTCTAGTATCCATTGATATTAAAGCAGTTATCGATATGAAACGTCAAATTCAGTATGTTTTTTAATCCAAATCGCACGACATATGATCACGAGTGACATGAGGATAGGGACTTCATTCGTTTGTCTATGATATAAAAAAAAATCGTCGTGACGGAGGATTGAATTACCCGCCATTACTGTTGTCATTCATTTGTTTGTTGGTTTTTCGCTGTGACGAAAATATTGTTAATATTTCCTTACGACCTCTGAACCCATCTTAGAGTACTTATGATATGTGTGTAGATAAAGTAGTGTATGCAACTGTACATAATTAGGCCTTAAAAAACTCGTGTGATGCTATTATGAAACTCGCTGACGCTCGTTTCATAAAACCACACTCGTGTTTTAAGGCCCCTCATTATGTATCAGTTGCATAAACTACTATTATTAGTCCAACAATATTTTAAATACACCGCATGTAGTGCCCATGTTATAATGAATTAGTCTGATTAAAATACTTGCAACAAAACTGTCAATTTATCGAAAAGTTGGCGTCGTTTCAAAATCATCTGAAGTTTTATTTGCCGAATTGTAATTGTACCCCAAGATAAATAAATGTATAAATTACGACCAGTTTCAATATTCTATCTAACTTTGACTGAAAGAGTAATAAGTAATAAGTATAACTGTGAGTTTCATACAAACGGCTGTAACCACAGAAAGCTTTTAGTATCTATGTAACTGACAGTTATCTAACTTTTAGTCAAATGTTAAACCGGCCGTAAGATTATGTTTTTACCAGCCCTTTGAATTAAACTCAAAAATATCATGTGAATGACTAATACGACTGAGATTTCCTTCCTTCCTTGCATGGAGGCAGTTCAATCAAACTCGATGTCAACACAATATAACACATCTAGTTTTTTTAAAGTCATAAATATCAAAATATAATAAAATCTCTAAGAACTCAATAGAGTTGTATAAAATAAAAGTTTAGCTTAATCAACTCAATATTACATAATTTGACATTTATGACTTTAGAGAAATAAATGTGCGATATACTGAACTTTGCAACAATGTATTACTCTAGTTCAGCGTATATTTTTTAATTCTAGGTAGGTACTCAAACTTGAGATTGCCATACAAAAAAAATAAGTGAGTTGCCAGTAATTTTCAGAAAATGTCATCGAATTGAAGAATCGAATGAAATAAGTCAAAGTTCACTTGACTTCTGATATATTTTCCAATACAGGTTCGTATCTTCGGCAATACTTTGTATGTCAAACAGAGACCTTTTTAATTTAAAGAGCAATGTACCATCTAAGTTCCTTGTGTCAACATAGGCCAACTTGTTTCATCGGTGTGGAACGTGTGTCTCAATAAGCTCAGAAGTATTTGAAAACTTCAAATTATTATTAGTTCTGAAGTGCGTATCCGAGAACTCCAGTATCGGATTTCACATCAAACAACCTACGAATGACGATATGAGCTTTTCAATTTATATTGTTTGCTGTTCAAATAAACGAATATCAGCTTACCGCTATTATTGAATCGATATGAAATATTTGCGTCTACGGAAATTTATTTATTTATTTCCACTTTATCGTTCTGAAAGTGTACAATTGGCGGACTTAATCCCTGAAGAAAGGAAAAGGTTGGTTAGTAAAAAACTTTTTAATCGAATGCGAAAATGCGTATTAACACAAAAAGTATTAACTTTTTCGCATTGACTATGACGGAGCTGAAATAATAGAATAGCTCAAATAACTCGTTGGAATGTACGTTTTTATTTAAGCTATAATATAACTACGTAAATACTTACAATGTCACGCTAATTAGATCCAATATGAGGAATGATTAACTTACCTGAAAATAAAATACAAATCATTAATCATCTATTTAGGATTGTGATGTACTTATGTATTTAAAGAAACTGGGACCAAATAAACCAGCTGTTTAACTTAAGAGCAATCGATAATAATGCAAACAGTAAGTCTCAGGTGGATTGGCTTCAATTTAAACGAAACATAGGAACCTCCTTATATTTAGAACTGTAAAGTGTAAATTTTCACTTAAAACATTATCATGGACATTTTTTTCTGCTGATATATTTGTTATTTGATATAATAATTTAATTCAGTGATCAATGTATATTTAACTGAACTTGAATATTGTATTTTAAAATAATTTCATATAATATGCATGCTGTTATAACATGGCTGAAAAAGTCGAACCACAATGTTAAACCTACCACCTAAATGTAATTTCATACGCAAATAAATTTTCATTTCATTTCATTTCAATTTTCATTTAATGAGCGTTATCAACGAGATGCTTATGCCAGTATTCAGACAAAGCAATTAAGTTAGTTTTAATATATCTGAATATTTAGTACATATTATGTACTAAATTAAGTATATTAGCTCTAGGCCGTGTAGTGTTCTCAACCACAGCCTGCGAACAATAGCAAACGATCTATCTGACATAAATAGCGAGAGCCTTTGCGTACTTATGATGAATGGCACAGATAATGGCTTTAGTTAACCGACCGTAGCAAAAGAAGTGTTATGATATATGCGTCTCTGCTTGGGCATTTAGTGGGAATAACCGCCTTCCGTTAGGAAAATTGTAATAAAATATTTTTAAACAAGAAAAAGCATCATTATATGAAAGAGTTTACACCTAGAAGAAGAATATCTTCCATTTTTATGTTTTATCTGTTCTCCGGTGTTATCAGATTTAAATCAGAAATTACTTTTGACAAGTATCATTTTTAAGTTTTGATTTGAAAAACCTAAGCATGTCTGACAAGACAAAACATGCTGAGCTTATACATATTTGTAATGTCACTATTTTGACCATGTTTTGTGCAAATAAATATTTCATTCATTCATAAGTATGCGCGGTCGAAGTAGTGAATAATTATCATAATAAATGGAAAACAATAAATTTCTACATTATAAAAAGACTTTGTGTCAGTATGACGATTTCCCATGAAAATCATTAGAATACATCTGGGTTATTCCATACGTAGCTAACAATTTACAATGGCACATATTTTTGATATTCAAAAGTACCTAGGTACTAAAAATAGCTTAGCTTTTGCTTTTTGATGTGAGGGCTTTCCCCTATTATAATTGAATTGATACTCATTAAAATGGTTTTAAACCGACTTCAAAAATACTTTTACATTCCAAAGAGTAGTGTTTTTGATTGATCCCATAGAAAATGTCAAAGTGATTGGTTAAAGTCTGTTGACATGAGTTCAAGAAATCTTTCACCATCGTTCACGACATTTCTACTGGGTTACGATGGTACTAATAACGATTCAAATGTGGCCACTAAAAAGTTTTAAATAAAAATTTATAAAAAAATTGTACCTTCTTCAAAAAATCTTAAACAAGGAATTTTAATGCCTAATAATTATTTTGAAATCGGTGCCAACATAACTATGATAAAAATGTGACATGTGCAAAAGATAATAGTGGCACCGACTTCAGAATAATGTGAGCATTAAAATTCCTTGTTTAAGACTTTTTGAAAGAGGTTCAATTTTAATTAAAAAAATTACATGACAAACCTATACTTCAATTTTATTCTATAATAAACGGGTATAACTAGTACCTATACTTATTGCCTTTTCGTTAAATATTTATCCCTAAAATACTTTAAAAACTAAGGTTAAGGTTTAAAATAAGGTTTAATGACCGACGCAAATGTAAATACCGAGCCAAGAACGACTAAGACCATTAAGGCTCATATCACAACAATAAAACTTGAATATCAAGTTTTCGGCAAAACATTGCTTAGCTTTCAAAATGTTTATAATAGCCCTCTTAATTTGAATTAAAGTCAACTCATTATTAAGTGACGCATTTGGTATGTACGGTGAAATAATAATATGTAAATACAATTTGAAGGGTAAGTAAATTTGTTTTTCATACTTCATGCTCGAAAAAGTCTAATTACATGACAAAGCAAGTTTTTATTTACTCCGGAGGTAAAATCGTATGGTAATTCCTTAGGGCTTAATATGATTTGAATTTGGAACGTTGAAATTCTTATGAAGACTCATAGCCATAGCATACAGTCACTGCAAAGAGCTTTTTATTCTTATATAAAACTTTTTTCAAACTGGCCACCATAAACAGAACTTTAAAAAAAGCGCCATTCAGAAGAAAAATAAATTAACAATTTGAAACACACATTTTACATAAATTCGTCGATTGATTTAATTTCGGAGTTCATTGTAATTATACGCTTTGGGATTATGAATAATTAACAACTGGACGAATCAAAAGATAAACCAAACGCTTACGACGCTTTAAAATCTTAAAAAATGGAGAAAAACAGAAAAAGCGAAGGCCCTGTAAGTATTGCCTCGTACACGGTGTGAAAATTAGAGTACTCACCTCTGGAGTAAAGGACTGTCGTAGTCTTTGACTGATCGAAACCCTCGCTTAACTCATGATTCTACACTGCTCAACAAAGTCTAGGGAACAGGAGGTTTTTAGGGAATATTTTTATTTTTATATATTTTTGTTTTAAAGTTTATATACCAATCGATGCGCAATTTAATGCTTAATTAGTTGCGTATATAAATAAAGGATTCAGTTTTTGAATTACGAGGTAATTTTAATGAAAAACAAAGAAAGTGTATTACAGAACTAAACAAAGAAATTTAATTTAATAAAATTTCTTAAAAATTAAAACATTACAGTTAAGAACAAATATGCGGGGACTTTTTTAATAATCAGTTGGACCCCCTAAGGCATTAACAACAGCTTGACATCGTCGTGGCATACTGATTATGAGACTATCGATTGTCTCTTGTGGAAGAAGACTCCATTCTCTGGAGAGATGTGAAAAAAGTTCATCTGCTGTGTTCAAATTTTGAGGGAGATTTCTAAAAGCCCTTCTCTTTAGTAAATCCCACGCGTGTTCAATGGGATTGAGGTCCGCGGACTGAGCAGGCCACTCCAGCACTTCGATGTTGTACTCGCGGAACACATCCATCACCTGACTCGCAGTATGTGGTCGTGCATTATCTTGCATAAAAATAAAATCTGCGCCCAGATTTTGTCGGTGCGGGATAACCACGGATTGGACTACCTGTTCGCAGTATCGCTCTGCATTTAAATTTCCCCTGATCAAAACGAGATCCGTCCGTCCACCCAGGCGGATTCCAGCCCACACCATGATTGTACCACCTTGGTAGGGATGCACCTCCTGTGGGTTTTGAAGCCGACTCTGCCGACCAGGAATCCGCCAAACACGCACTCTTCTTGAATCTGGATGAAATCCGAAGCGAGATTCATCGGAGAACAGTACATGTGCCCACTGATCTACGGTCCACTGCAAATGTTCACGTGCCCACAATAATCGACGTCCTCGATTTCCATGACGCAGCGCGGGCACTCTTAGTGGTCTGCGAGCACGAAGATTAGCTTCATGGAGTCTCCTCCGAGCAGTCTGGTCACTGTTAGCAACCTGGTGCTGCGACTGGAGGTCTTCTACCAACTGACGAGCCGTAATGGTGGGTTGCCTCCTTGCGACATTTTGCAAAAAACGGTCTTGCCTTTCCGTAGTAACCCTATACCTGCCTCTGTGCCTTTCGGCTACATCGCCAGTAACGTGCCCACAGTCTGCAGATAACGCTCGCGTGAGAATTCAGAGCAGCTGCAACTTCGCGTTGGGGTAGCCCAGCTTCCAACATTCCTACAGCTCGAATCATTTCTTCCCGCGTTAAATGACGTCGTGACATAATGACCGTAGTCGCAAAAGTTACGAATAACAACAGTTAATTTTGTTTTTCAATAAAATCATAAAACAATAAAACAAATTTTCATCTTTAAAATTCTCATACAGTATCACTACACAGCAATCAAAGTGAAAGATTCCCGCCTTTTACGAAAATTCTTTTGTTTCTAATTTTTTTTTTAAATTCGAACAACGTTTGATAAACATTCAGCCTACCTGTTTACCTCAAATAGATCAGTACTTTTTTAAAGAAGATTTTACAAATACAGTCATATAGTTGGCTTGTTCCCTAGACTTTGTTGAGCAGTGTATATGACTCTCTCGCTTCGCACAGGAGTCAACGCCCGTGACACACACATGACAGTCCTTAACGCCCTCAGTGCATTATCTAGTATTACAATCATTGTTGTGACGTAGACTAGTGGATTGTGTATATAAATTTTATGAAAATAATTTATATAATCTCTTTTTTCTGTTTATTTTATTTTTTCTGTGTTTGGTTATGGCCATTGGTTGAAGGCTCTTGATATATTTTTTTATTTCCTTACCTACATGTTACTCAAATTCTAAAAATATATTTGGTACATATATAGATTCAGCTCAAACTGTCGACCTCTTATTTTTTAGAGCCCTTTAAACAACATAATAAATAAAAATCTTCTTCAAGTCCTCTCTTTGATGGAAAACCAGCCTTACTTAGTCAACCCAATTTTTTGCCTTTTCTATTAAATTCAAACTGCGTTTCTTATTATTTTGGACATCTAATAGCTCATCACTCGGAAATATATTTTGGTACACAACGACTAGCACTATACCAATTAGAAAAACTTATGTAGGCACACTGCACACGGGCTTTATAATTGGCAGAGAGCACAGACTAAAGAGGTCGGCTTACCTTTTTTTTTGGTTAAGGCTTCGACCAGAACTGAACACGTCAGGCTATCTTTAATTGTTGCAAAATTGCTCTTATTTTATTTATTTATTTAAGCTTTATTGCACAACAAAACTTTGTACAAAAGGTGGACTTAACGCCGTAGAGCTCTTAGTACTAGGCATTATATGAAACAGTGCTTACCTTGAAATGCTACTGTGTGACTGCCTCGTTGGTGTAGTGGCAAAAACTCTGCCTTACATCCGAGAGGTCCTGGGTTCGAATCCCAGGTCGAGCCAAAATTGTTTCTGAGATTTTCTGTCATGAATTTCTCAAAAACAGCTCGGAGTCTGGTAGTTGGCGGTGTTACACCCCCGTGCCTCGGAAAGCATGTTAAGCTGTTGGTCCTGCGCCTGATCTCTCTCCGGTCATGTCGGATTACCGTCTCACCGAACTTTGAGAGTGATGGAACAGTGAGTGCACCTGTGTATTGCGCTCACACGTGTGCACTATAATATCTCCTGCGTAGTTGGCTGATCTCTGTTGAGATTGGCCGCCGTGGTCGAAATCGGCCAGGAGGACTATTATTATTATTGTGTGAAGGTTATTATAGCCACCCTAAAAAGTGACTTTATCATGTCACGCTTACACCATTGCTATCTCTTGCCATTCCTCTCCCATGTCAGTTAAAACTATCTTCATGGATTCGAGTCGACCAAACAGGTTAAGGAATTAAAAGGCGAGTAAACATTTTAACTCTTAAACATGTTTGGTTAAATCCACAGATTAGAGACAATGTCAGCTCGATACGTTCAGGGGCTGTAAGCGACACTCTGTAACTAGATTTTGAATGTCACCGACTCACCGAGACGTATCAATACGCGTTGTGCACTGTATCAAGGGCGTCAGCATTAGTTGACGAGAATTGCCTATTGTAAATAACCAATTGACACCGACATCAGTAGCGAGCCGTCACCCACATACTTTCGCGCTTCTCTAAACTCCTTAACGAAGCATACGTAATTGGGTTCCTCGTGAATTCTCAATAAAAAATATAAGTAGCTGCAGAATTGGCACCTGCCACTTTTGGTGCATTACAGCGGAAGCTAATCATATAGTTAATGCTCTGAGACTCATATTGAACCCTGTATACACCACACACTAAAAGGCAAAGTGATTTTTTTCAATGCAGAATGATAAATCGTATCGTTACAATAATGAATTGTTTGCGGGTTCAAGTGCGTTATATTTAAATAAATATGGTACTCAGTTCTTGACTGGATTACAGCCATGGTCACGAGCCGACTGGTGGCGCGCGACGTCATCTGCTAGGGGCGACCGTTGTTTCTAGGTACACCCTCACATTGAGGGTGTGTTGCAGTGACTACCTAATCTCCTCATCAGCCTATATTCGTCCCACTGCTGGACACAGGCATCACCTCAACTATGAGGTGGTACGAGCCATACTCCACCACGGGGGCTCAGTGCGGATTGGTGGAGGGGTGTTTGTAAGGTAAGTGACCAACCTTACTGTCAGATGTTATTAAGCCACCCGAGGGCCTCTGACCAGGCTTAGCGACTAATATCTAACGTGCCTTCTGAAGCACGGAGATGCTTGTAAATAGACTTCACTTAAATAGTCAGAATGGTCACCCATCCCAAACATGACCGCGCCTTAGATTGCTTAACTTTGAGTATCACTACCAAAGCGCTGCATACTCCTTTGAAAATAACTCGCTTAGAACCGTAAACCAATAATTAGTCTAACAATGCAACGCGAAAGTTTAAAATCATTAATCTAATCGTAATGGGATTTCTGTTTCATTTCGGCTATGGTACCAGTAAACCCATGATCGCGTGTGGCTCGCCATTCCAGTTGGCCCAACAATTTGTTTTATCGTTCTACTAGATAAACTCGCTGTGGAATTTCCCAACTGTTGTATTTTTATTTTCTTTTTAGGCTTTTTGCCCCACAAATCAAGTTTTTGTTACACGGGAATATTATGAGGTCAGTGGCGAAGGTGTTTTGTGTGTGAAGAAGCTATTATTTAATTATGATGAAGAACAATAGCCTATTCGTGCAAGTGGGTCATAAAAAATTGGGGATTTTCATAAAAAAAAAATGTTTTCCGTTGACGTTAAATGATTTTTTGTTCTCACAGCCAGCAATTAAGCTTTTATGTAAGACAACTTTAACTACTTCAGTAGGTACCCAAACTGCTAACGATGAACTGCGGCAATAAATATTTTCCTAATTTTATTGATTTAAGTCAAATTCATTTGAAAATACTCAGGAGTGTGTGATCTGCAAAGAGTCTGACTTCATTAATTAAATTTAAATTATAAAACGATTACTTTGTTGGTTAATTAATTGACAAAGGAAATTATGAATTTCTCTTACCTTCAATGGATTATGAAGAAAATCAATTGAAGGTTAGAGACAACACTGATGATATGAACATTAATTTAATTTTAAATTAAACAGACTGAAGACAAAGTCTTACTTTTAAGTGGTAAGTATGGCGGAGTGATAGATAATACACCGAATTTGTAAATTTTAAAAAAGTATAGCGAACTTGCGATGCTGAAATGATAAACGCTGAAAACGCTCGAGCTTTTGTAACCCACTTACCAATAGTATACGTGGCGCCATCTATCTGAAACGTAGCGCTTTTGCACTTCTTGAAAACTTTCCCGCTCACCACTTGACGCATGGCGCTGCCGTGCGTCGCTGGATTCGACGCCAATTCCCGCATGGTGGCGGCACTGTCGCACCGAAACCTCAACCCGTCGAGGGACGGGTCGGGTGATAAATCGGGCGACTGGTCGCTCGCCACTTGCCCGCTTTGCCCGACCGTCGGCGATTTTGCCGATTGCCCCTCCATTTTTAAGTTCACTTACACTGGTTACTGTACACAACACATCTTGCACTGTTTCTGTCAAAGACACTGTCACTGAAATGAGTGAAAAGTTTGGTTTAAAAAGGATGGTAATTTGAATGACGAGTAAAAAAAGGGATAATTACAGCTTGACCAGAAAGAGTAGAATATAAATAAGATGGAACTAAAATTCTTCATCTTAATGACAACTCTACCACATTTTCGTATTTGTTTGTGTTTTTTTTAAATATACAACATCACATACATTGATCTGACTCTGTGGTAAGTAGCTTAAACACTTGTGTTACAGATATTAGAATCAACAGTGGTATTTATTTAAATAAACTTAAATCTGTTTTTCTTGTAAAAGTACAAACAGACATGGTCATGTATACGTCATGTCATGGTCACAAATGTTTGTACATGACGGGGATCAAACCCTCGGAATAATACGGAATTCCTACGGAAAGGCTTGGACCACCTCATAGTTGAGGTGAGGCCTGTGCCCAGCAGTGGGACGATGAAATGAAACAAACGTTTTGCAACCATATTTACACGCCCCACGTCCGTATTTATACGCCCCAATTTAGCCTTTTGTACGTAGATTACTATATAAAATACAATTTTTGAAGAAAGGCAAATAATATTTAGACTGAGAGAACCTTTGAAAACAAGATGGACTAGTATTTTAATATTGGAGAGAAGGAGACACGGTGGCTCAAGTATTGTAGAATTGTGTCTTGAATAGTATTTAGGTAGTTATTTAGGATTATTGATTGACCAAATAAAAGTTTTTGTCGTTATTTTAGGCTCTTATTTTCCAATTTATACAAGGGTTTGCTGAGGTTTAGCTATCTAACATTGGATTTAAGTTTACTTCAGAGTGTTAAATTGCATACTTTTTTGCACTAAAAAGTGCATAAATTCAGATACATGAAATTTGTTAAGTCCTGTATGCAGATGTTGCCATGTAAACGCTAGTTTGCGCCCGTAGCGCCTTCATTTATTTTCCACACTTTATGGTCAGGCTGAGAAATGAGAAAAAAAAACATTTTATATAAATTTGGTTACCTTATTTGGCTTTTATTTAACGAAAATAAGTTAATTTATAAATATTCAAAAGAGTGGTTTACCATAAAAAAAAATCACAGCAGGTGTTAAAAAAATCTGTTTGAAAAAACAAAATTTAACTTATTCTTTTTTTTAAATAAAATCTAAGTAATTTACATTTTTGCATGTTACTTAAGTTAATGTTTCGTGTAATATTTATTTTTCGTATCCAAGTAAGCGAAATAATAACCCATAACCCTTAAAAACTTGGTAGGCTAGTTAACCTAATACAGTTTACAAATCGCTAACAGCTCACAGCTGTTAACCGTATAATGCCTAATTGCCCTGCGCCCTTATCCTCTAATCTTGGAGTAGTTTGTTTACGTTACTTGCTCGTGTAAACAATACTCTGCCGACCATTAGTGGAATTAAGTACAGTTCGACGGGTTAACTTTGCGGTTTTTCTGGCCATGCTAGAGAATAATGTAAGAATAGGAAGTAAGTAGTAGTAAATGTAAATGGAGCTAAGATGTTTATTTGTTAAGTATTTTTTTGCGTTCACAACGCTATTTTTAATTTCGAAAAGTCAACACTTAAAACATTCTTAACCGGAGTCGAAAAATATTTTTTTCAGAGCTAAGAATGTTAAAAAAACGAGAGTTTTTGGGTTCGGAGATTTTTTTGGTATTTTAAGTGGTTCTTTCTTTGCTTTTCTGACTTATTTATTATTTTTACACAGACTATATTAACGCATTTACTATCATATTTCTCAATCACCAATTCTTAACCCCCAACGAAGAACACCCCTCTTTTTAGTCGGGTGTTCTCACAGAACTTTGAGAGTGATGGGAGTGCACCTGTGTATTGTGCACTATAATATATCCTGCGTAGTTGGCTGATCTCTGTTGAGATTGGCCGCCGTGGTCGAAATCGGCCAGGAGGACTATTATTAGTTATAAATCGGTGATTAATAAGTTTGACCTTATTCTGTTTGTGTGTGTCTGTCTAGAGCATCGTAGCTCCCAAAAGGATGTACCGATTTCATTATGTTTTTATTTTATTTTTAAAAGCTACTTTAATCACGGTGGTTATTAGCCATGGCTAGTCAAATTTCGTCCAGCCGTTGAAACTCAACTGGGTTATGTCGGGGGATTTTTTAAATTTTAGTTTTTTTTAATGTTGAATCAGGGCCATTAGACAAGGTTGCATTGCGAGGTTGATGACAAAATTCGAAAAAGAACTTACGTGACGTGTAGCAGTTAGTAGTTTCATACATTTTACACACTTTTTTTTAATCATCAAAAACAATGTTACTTTGTATCTTGCAGTTACAACCATAAACATATTTAAAGCGAAATTCAAAAGGTTTTTCCTTAGCATGCTCGCTTTAACGCCGACTCCAGTCGGATTCTCATCCCTAGGTATAGCTAACTCGTTATGCAAAAAGGTTTTGCAGCGAACTGTACTTACCTACATACATTTTGTTCCGCTAATTTTGGGTGAGGCGCAACTCTATTAACCCTATAGCCGTGTTCGTGTTCATCATGGTTGATTAAAGTGCACACAGTTGAACTGAAGCTGTAGTATTAAACTACATTCGAACAGCCTTATCACGTTTTTTTTTTTTGGGATAGGTTTGCTCTTGACCCAAGACTAAGCCCAACGAGGCAAAGACTGAGTCTACGATAGAGCGAGCTCACCTAAAAGATGCCTATTCACTCTAGCTTCAAAATTTCAAGGTTGTAATTGCAGGGAAACACCGACGATAGTTTTTAAAGCTTGCTTAAATAAGGAAGTATCAGCCCAATTCGATACGTATGTCTTAATTAAGCTATGTCAGTAGTGTTGACAATAACTTTAAGACTAGACTTAAACACTGTACTTCTAATAAGTTGTAGGGCAGAATGTGTTTAAAACAAGTGTAGTATGTAGCCTACCGAGTTACGTCGGTAGAGCTCCATATAAATATGGATCTGCTAGAATCTTCGCTAAACTTTCGTTTTCATATGGATGCTACATTCAATTGTAGCTCTGATGAACTAAGCGCCTGGGCATCCTTGCAGCATCCTGTGGGGTGAGCACGAAGGAACTATTGTAACGTGTTCCTGGCGTTCACCTACCGTTAACTTGTTAATTTGTATGGGGAAACGGTGAGTTTCTGACGTTCGGACGACACGAATACGTTACGATAATAAATAAATAAATATAAATATATACAACAACATCATATACATTGATCTGACTCCCTAGTAAGTAGCTCAAGCACTTGTGTTACGGATATCAGAATCAACAGTGGTATTAAAAATAAACTTAGATAAAAAATACACATAACACCCAGACCAGTACAAACATACATGTTCATGCACACAAATGTTTGAAGAGTGCGGGGATTGAACCCGAGACCTCTTGGTTAATAGTCAACTTCTTGACCATTACACCAAAGTGGTCGTCGAATGATAATGTTCGTGCTCACCCCACTGTCTCCGCGATCAACGACTGTCAGCGATTGATCAGTTGTCACACACACACACACAGTCACACTGTCAGTAACGAATCGCGGCAACAGAGAGTCGCATATAGCGGTACTAGCTTTAATTAGTTACATTCTAAGACCTGTAAAGTGGTTTGACTCGCTTTGTTTTGAAAATGGTGTTAGATTGGCGAAACGAGCGCCCCGCTGTTTCTAACACTCGTACCTATAAGGGGTTCGTTAAAAAGCCTTACAAGGCTTCGACGGACTTTTTATCAGCCGATGATAATAAGAGCCCAGCTAACCGTATTTGAAACAACTGATTTGACGCCAGCAGCTGGTTAATGTCATTTTAAATATTGATGACCTCTTGGTGCAGTGGTCCACATGTCGGACTTCCAAAAGGGTCGCGGGTTCGATCCCCGCACAGTACAAGCATAAGTGTGCATGAACATGTGTGTTTGTACTGGTCTGGGTGTTTTCTATGTATAATATGTATTTATTTATTAAAAAACAAGGATTTAAGTATGTTTATCCGTTGTCTAGTACCTATAACACAAGGGTCGTAGCTTAAGTTGGGACTAGAGAATTGGTGTTTTTGTTGTGAAATATTTATTTATTCATTAAATATGTAAGTGGTTATCCAAAAAAACAATATTTTATATTTCAATGGCTATTGACACTGCCTAAATTACTCTTAGACGTTTCCTACGTGAGCGACGCAAGGCGACAAGTGCGACGCGAAGCGATGCGACCAATACTTGTGTCGAAATCAATCGCGCTTCGTCACACAGCTAGGACACGATCATAATAATAATAGTCCTCCTGGCCGATTTCGACCACTGCGGCCAATCTCAACAGAGATCAGCCAACTACACTGGAGATATTATAGTGCACAAGTGTGAGCGCAATACACAGGTGCACTCACTGTTCCATCACTCTCAAAGTTCGGTGAGACGGCAATCCGACATGACCGGAAAGAGATCAGGCACAGGACCAACGGCTTAACGTGCGCACCGAGGCACAGGGGTGTAACACCGCCAACATCCCGACTCCGAGCTGTGTTTGAGAAATTCATGTCAGACAAATCCCAGAAACAATTTTGGCTCGACCTGGGATTCGAACCCAGGACCTCTCGGATGTAAGACAGAAACTTTGCCACTACACCAACGATCATAAACGTACGGTGGCCAGCACGGCAGGGTTAGCACTGCAGTATCTTATGCGCTTGTGATACGGGCGATCTTTCAGAAAAAATGTGGAGCCTGATGTGCTGGCTACCGTACATACATTTGATGTTGTCGCGTCGCTTCGCACTTGACAAGTTTGTCTCGTTCATGTAGGATAACGTGCTAGTCAAAGAACTTGGCTCTAAGCTATCTCTGTCTTAGTAAACGTATGTAAGCAGAATATGGAGTGAACAGGCATCTTCTAGGTGAGCTCGCTCCATCGTAGACTCAGTCTTTGCCTCGTTCGGGCTTAGTCTTGGGTCAAGAGCAAACCTATCCCAAATAAATAAAAAAATAAAAAATCTATTTTAAGGAATAATGGTTTGAACATTTGTGCACATTTATCGCTCTACCTAGCTTGTTTATTTTGTCAGGGGTATCGTTAAGGTTAATCAGCTGCGTTTTTCACAAAATGACAATAAAAAGAAAGACAAATACCATCGCAACTGTTATAAATTGAGCAATAATAACTCGGAGGCAGTTGTCGACATTCCCGGGTAAAAAACATCACCATCAATATCGCGTTCATAGATTTTTTATTTTTAAATTATAATTCCGTGACATAGTTGTAAATAAAAGACATCTGTTAAATAAACCAAGCTTCGATTCAACCCATAGGCTTGTTCTGCGTCTGTAAAATTTAGCCCATGGGGTAACTTTTACCATTTATTAAAAAGTTTCAACTTCAAACAATTTTATTTTGATAGCAAATGGCGTATTACTATATACGTCATCTGGTAAATGGTGTTATTAAAGGTCGGTAAAACAGTAAACGGTGAAATATACTTACCTCTATTATTGGTAAGGGCAAGGGTCAAAATAACTCTGGACTAAAGTAATACGCAAACGCGGTACTCATGTCATGACATGCTGGCCATACGTAGGTACTATTCGAATAGAACCTAGTAACATGTATTTGACAATTACATTTACTTTGATAACGTCACAAATCAAAAGGCGATCACGTCTGTTAGATAAACGAGCACCAATTTAACCCGGAGGCATGTTGACGACAGTTAGGTGTTAGGTACTTAAAAAAGAGCCGAGAGGTACTTAACGCGGCTGAGATGTCCCCCGTAATATCTTTTTCATAGCGTCCCCAACGATCCTTGAAGCGGACCTCAATTTCCTAAAGGTTTTTCTTAAAATTTCTTTCATCGGACGGACCCATTTATTATTTCATTAGAGGCGTTTATTCGACTTTTGCGAGGGTATTTGTCTTTGTGGCGTGGCTACATCAGTCATGGTAGCTAAAGGGTTCTTGGAAGAAATGTACTGAATTTTCATTGAGCTAGTGAATGTTGCTCGCGTTAGGGCTGATTATTAGCAGATTTTCGAAAACGGAGGTTATGGAATTTCAACTGTACAGTTAGAAGTTATGTGAAGATGTTTTTTTCTCATTTGTCATTAACAATCCAAGCCACATAGATTAGTTAAGTTCAACACCTAAGAAGTACCCAGATCAAAGCTTAAATCGCTAACATATCAAAACTATGTAGGAGTGTGTTGTAACTTACTTAGAGAAATCGTTAGAAGCGTGAAAGTTTGATCATAATAATTACCTATCACGATGATACTTTTTTGTAAAAGAATGTTTAAATCAGATGGCAGCTATTTTCATAAAAATGCGAAAAAATGTGTTCTCCGTCGCCGAAAAAGAAAATTGAAATAACGGGTGTGTGTTCTATAACTTTCCAGCTTATAAGCGTCTTCAACCTTCGCTACTTTGTTCCAAACAATTTTAATAATGTTCGACAGTCCGGAACTTTTTCAGTTTTTTTGCACAACGCGTTTCTATGGCGGATTTAACTATATAAAATTGATATAAAAAATAACTAAAGTATGTGTTTCATTAGCGTAGGTATGTAAAATATGTATGTTCAAAATATCAATTTATAAATAGAACCCGGCAAACGTTGTCCTGCCTGCTGGTTTCGCAATTTTTTAAATATTTACTCACCGTCTCAACATTCCCTGACCTTCCACGAATAACTCAAAATCAAAATTAGCAAAATCGGTACTGCCGTTCTCGAGTTTTAGCGAAGACTATCGAACAGCAATTCATTTTAATATATGTATAAGAACTATTTAAGTGCACACTTTTTAAATGAATACTAGAAAAAACACCGTGACTCGGTAGGGAACCAAATAGATTTGCTTTTTTTTACTTAGATACTGATAAAAATAACAAAGACTGTCTATCAGACAGATGTAGATCAAACTTTATTAAGGTAACTTGATAAATAGAAAGATCGCTCTTCCACCTTGCCTTATTTATCATTCAATTTAGATTTAACTCATTCAGTATCAATAATTTAATTCAGTTCCTTCGTCTTCTTTGGTACATCAATTTAACTCGAATCTAGTGTTTGTTTTGGACAATTCCGTTTGCATTTAGAAGTAGCTTTGTTGTAGTAACATTTTTCAGAATTTTATTTATGAAAATGTCGGAAATAGTATAGTAATTTTTATTTTATTTCTGTTGATATAAGAAAGAGAAACTTTCAGAAGATAGTTCGCGGTCGTCCACTAGTCTGCTAATGATTCTACACTCATTTTTGGCCGCAATCAACAACGCAAGATCACATTGCGTACAATCAAAACTCAGCCCAGACATTTTTAAAACGCCCCCATTCCCCAATTTGTCTGTGACATCTTATTCTGGAATTTAAATAATTGCTGCTTCAGACTTTCCTTTGACGAATAACTCTGAAACTTTACTTTGAAGCTTTAATTAGCATTTGGCCATTTAACGAGATTTGCGGCTGCGAATTGGCCAATTTGCTACAACTTGTTGTTTAAGAGGGCTTATTGATACACTGTCTTAGGTCAAATTACAGGCCGCGTTGCACCAATTTACATAAGCGTCGTAACTAACGCTCAGGCCACACCTGCCATTTTCTGTCACCAGAATGCTTCTGATATATACAAATATACAACAACATCACATAAATTAATCTGACTCCGTGGTAAGTAGCGTAAGCTCTTGTGTTACAGAAATCAGAATCAACAGTGGTATTACAAATAAACTTAAATAAATACATATAACACCCAGACCAGTACAAACAGACATGCTCATGCACACAAATGTTTGTACAGTGCGGGGATCGAACCCGCGGCTTTTTGGTTAATAGTCAATTTCTTGACCATTACACCAAAGTGGTTGTTGTGTCAATTAATCGTCGCGCCTCAATTGCTGACAGTCGCAAGTCGCAGCGTTAGTATAGCGCAGGTGTGGCCCGGCCTTAACCTCTGTCATCGGTGCTATAACTATAAAATCTGGTAGGTCGCCGATACGATTTTGCGTATAACATACTTTTTTCAGAGCGTTAGTGGCGTCGTTCTTTCACCCACCCACCCGCAAGTAACTTTCTTTCGTTTATCTTAAAATTATCTGATAGTATTTTGTATTGTAAATTGCAACAAAAATCCTATTTCGTTTTCATCTAAAGCTAGCATAACTCTTCAAACTGAATACCACAATCGATTTTTCACGTGTGCAAATAAGTGCGAACCCTAATCACAGGTGTTAGCTACCTTTTTGTATCCACCTAGTCCTGGCCACTATGTTTCTATTTAAATGTCAAATATTAGAACATGTCATGCAATGAGTCATTTGTTAGCACATCTTTTGTTAGTTCAATCAAAGCAATCCACGAGTGACACCGCATGTCGCAATGGTGTAAAGTCTATCATAAAATATATCCGAACCGTGATTTTAAGTATTTCTTTTATTCCTGTCGCACCTTCGCGTAGCTTACAAAAGGAGTATTTACTAACACTATTTATAGCAGTGTTCTTTGTGGTTTGAAAGAAAATTAAAGATGTTCTCATCTAAGTAGGTACTCTATTTTTTATTTCATTTATTAGGTTTGTCAAAGGTGCTTGTGGCGCAGCGATTGCAGCGCTTTGGTAGTGATACCAAAAGTTAAGCAACGTACGGCGCGGTCATGTTTGGGATGGGTGACCATTCTGACCATAAAAGTGACGTCTATTTACAAGCATCTCCGTGCTTCGGAAGGCACGTTAAGCTGTTGGTCCCGGTTAATATCGATAGATATTAGTCGTTACGCCTGGTCGGAGGCCCTCGGGCGGCTTAATAACATCTGACAGTAAGGTTGGTACTTACCTTACACACAACCCCTCCACCAATCCGCACTGAGCCCGCGTGATGGAGTATGGCCCGCACCACCTCATAGTTCAGGTGAGGTCTGTGCCCAGCAGTGGGACGTATATAGGCTGATGATGAATGATGATGAAGTTTGTCAACTTTTGATACAATAGTAGGTGGACTGGCAGAAAATGCTTTTAGCATTAAGTCCATCCTTTGTATATTTCTTGTGCAATAAAGTTTTAAATAAATAATGCTTCCTTATGTTACATCTAATACGACTTTATGATAATTGTTCTGCATAGTTCTAACTTGCATTTGAAGTGAAGAATACAATTAATTTTAGTAAGACGACGTCTGTGTGCATCTTTAAAATGTTCAAGCTAACATCACAGACAATTGAACACTTTCTTGCCAAGACGTCTTTAAATCCAGCACGAACAAAGTTAAATGACATTGAAACAGTTAAACGTTGCATTGTTGAACTGTACAAGGTACAAGAAACCTTTTAAAATGTAAATTTGAAATTGTTTCAAGATGCATTCTCTTGAGAAGCATTTGTCAGTTAAATTGTTTTGTTACAGTGTCTTATTCATATTTTGTAGTACTATTGAAATGATACGCTTTTTACGGATTGTTTCGCGATTTATTTAGTGTAATGAGTGGCATAAATAAAAACACTAAGCAAAACGATAAGCACACAGATTTTATTTAAATTAGGTAATAATCAACTATCAAAGTACAAATTGGCAGAGTTTCGGCCTATTCAGTGGCTAAGAGGGCAAAAGTGGGCTAGAATAAGCTGTCCGGCTGTTATAAGGGCTTGCTCCCACCCAAGGGCGCACGGCTGGCGGAAGTTGCAGTGGGGAGCGTCAACTGGCATGGTGGCTTCCTATTGGCTGGCTTGGCTAGGATTGGCTGGCTTGGCTAGGATTGGCTATAATTGGCTATGGTGGCTGAGGCTTGTTACGTTACATTACATTAATTTTTTGGTTATCTAGTCTACATTATACTGTCAAACAGTTTGGTGTTGTAAGCTGGGCTAACGATCTTGCTTTCCGCTCAATGGCAGCGTTCTTATTTCAATTTTATTACCAAAATCATGAGTAGAAGCGCTTCTATTGAGCGATAAATATGATCGTCATTCGGCTTTTGTTCTCCACCAAACCACACTGAGCCCGCGTGGTGGAATATTAGCCGTACCACTTAAGTTGAGGTGAGGCCTTTGCCCAGCAGTGGAACGTATATAGGCTGATGAGAAAAAGCTGTTTTACTAATTTGGCAAAATAGTCCGCACACCGAAATTCAGCGGTTTTATTTCAATTCTTAAAATAATGACATATTATTATTTTTGCCCCGATTAAACGAAAAAAGTGAAAAAGCTGTCACTCACCAGTGAGATTAAGGCTAAATGACTGGATAACACAATATAAATAAAATGTACCTTAAAATGGTGGGGCTGCCTCGGTATTGCAGCGCTTCGGCGATGTTTGTTGAGGCTCGCATAGACGGTTTCCCGGTAATCATGCGTAAGCGGGTTGCCTCTGCCTGGCGCCGCATCCGAGACAGCCCCAACAGCCTCCTGGCGGCGATAGGGAGTCGCTATTGCTGCCCTATTCTGAGGCACTGGAACAGCGTCCATGTGGGTTCCAGACCTGCCTTGGTTAATGTTAAGTAAGCCGTATTTAATGTAATGTCCTTTCTTTTATACTTACTAACCCTAGCTCGTAAGATATTTTTTTTCTTTAACAACTAACCCACTATATGGAAATTTTCATTTCTGAAATAAACGTAAATAATAATAATAATAAAATATTTCAAGGAAACCACTTAAGTTTTTAAACTGATTACTATTTTATGTGACCATTAGGTATTTATTTATTCCTCGGACAATTTATTTTAAAATGGGACTAGGAAAGGTTATTTTCAATAGAACAAATAATATTCACTGAATCTCATAAATGTGGGTATAACCTTTACATCGTGTCGTTGGAACTGAGAAATGGGCATTTGTGTGTATTGGCTATTTATACCGGGATATTTACCTAACGCAATACACACGAGTAAGAGGTGCTTGTGGTGCAGTGGTTGCAGAGCTTTGGTAGTGATACTAAAAGTTAAGCAACCTAAGGCGCGGTCATGTTTGGGATGGGTGACCATTCTGACCATTAAAGTGACGTCTATTTACAAGCATCTCCGTGCTTCGGAAGGCACGTTAAGTGGTTGGTCCCGGTTAATAACGATAGATATTAGTCGTTAAGCCTAGTCAGAGGCCCTCAGGCGGCTTAATAACATTTGACAGTAAGGTTGGTCACTTACCTTACACACAACCCCTCCACCAATCCGCACTGAGCCCGCGTGGTGGAGTATGGCTCGCACCACCTCATAGTTGAGGTGAGGCCTGTGCCCAGCAGTGGGACTTATATAGGCTGATGAGAGAGAGCAGTTAGTTTATTTTTAAACTGAGTCGGCACTTTTGATCCCTCAAAACGATCTGAATGGCTAAATTAGGCCTATTGAAATAACCTAGAAAAATTTTAGAGCAGATATCAATCTCTGGGCTACTGCTGCCTTTTGCTAAACATTTTTACAGGTTAAACACGAAAGGGTAGACAATCTGCAAGATACAGTAAAGATAATATTTATTCCGTAGAAAAATCAACTGTCTGAGGTGGGAATCGAATCCGCGTACATGGGAATCTAGCCCGTGTGCCTATACCACCCGGCACATTGGCAAAGCCTGTTGTGATTTGCTACTGCTTTCTTAACGCGTACGCCGCGTTAAAATTCAAAGTATTCATCAATTTGATTCAAAAACAGTGCAATTATCAAGTTATACTTAATCAATATTTCCTTTTCAAATGAAAGTGAGATCAAGTGTAGGGGAGAAGGGGCACAATTGAACATTGAGCTTTCAAAGCTGGGGCAGCTTTGAACTGTTGAGTTTACGAAGCTATATTAGAATGTAATATTGTGGTGATTTTATTGGACAACTGTCACTAGTCACTGCTGACGTTTGACAGCCTGCCGTTGTGTTATGACGAGTTTTGAATTTCAACTGCAAATGATAAGCTTTTTCAAATAAGCGCGTATGGAGCGTTAGTTTCCTCAATTAGTCAAATTGTTTTATACAAGGTGTAACAAAAAACCCCGTTATAACTGAAGGGTGTTGTTGTGCCCGGAAAACTGCACAATATTCCCAATGATACCTTGGTCAAAATCTCAAAAAAAAAAATCGGACCTCCCATACAAAATTGCCAATCAGCTGATCGATTTACTATGGAAGAACCAAAAACATTTTTTGAGATTTCGACCTAGGTTTCTTAGCGAAAGTTGTTCAGATTTACGGGCACAACAACACACCCTTCAGTTATAACGGGGTTTTTTTTGGTACACCTTATGGCACACCATGCAATGGACTTCAGATCCATTACATTTATTTACTTTACACATTTCGACGGGTCCTAAGAACACAAACGTATGAAAACATACGACGAAATTTTTTTTATTGATTTAATGTGTTTAGAATCACAATAGCTACATGAATCTGTAATTATTTTTAAAATAACCTTTTTACTTTCTGAAATAACCAATTGAACATTGCCTTATCTCAAATACATTCCGAAGAACGAGCACGCATCGACATATAAGAACCTGTTCGTCGTGGTAAGCTCCGCACGCGCCGCGCTCCAACGTCACACGCGAGTTTGTACTCCTCAGTGATGAAATAAATAAATCAACAATCACACCAATTCTCTAGTCCCAAAGTAAGCTACGAGGCTTGTGTTATGGGTACAAGATAACGGATATACATACTTAAATACTTTTTTTTTTGTAAATAAATACATATTATACATAGAAAACAGCCAGACCAGTACAAACACACATGTTCATGCACACTTATGCTTGTACTGTGCGGGAATCGAACCCGCGACCCTTGGTTTAAAAGTCCGACATGCGGACCACTGCACCAAGCGGTCGTCGAAATATTTTTGTGGTTAAAACTATTATCTCGTTTTAGAGTCAAATTATTGTTAAAAGGTGTGTATACAGTTTCATAGTGTATGTTTTAAGATGTCTGCATCATCAAGATAGAGAAAACTTTAAGATTTAGCTCTACAATGGATATAAATAATTGGTTTATTTCAAATCCAAACAAAAATAGCAATGAAGTACTTAATAATCCGGGTAAGTTATTGTTTAATATTTATAATTCCTTCGCATTTTAGAGATAGCTTTGGTGATTTTATTTTTTTCGTCAATATTTAACGAAAAATAAGAAAAACATTAGAGTTCCCGACGTATGTGATTAAAATATTTTGTTCTGCGATATATCATAAATAATAAGATTCTTCCTGATTTCATAAAATGTTTTGTTAAAAGCAAAACTTCAATAATACAATTAAATTAGCAATATTTAACATTTAGAAGGTTATTTTCACATCCGACTCTGTTCGGCCAAAGTTCTCCTATAGCTTTCTAATGCCTGTGCTCATACGATTTTGTTCTACGTAAATTCAATACAAAAATAGAGTCGCATGTGATAATACGATTATGTTATTTGAACAAACTTTCACACGAGACTTAACCGAAACTACATAGTTGAAGCACTATTTTAAATTTAAATAACCGTTTTTTACTCGTGTTAAACTGGTGTTAAAGTATGGTAATAAAATTAAGTAGATACACTGTTAATTATTTGACTTACGAGGGCGTTTTGATAACTCCATGACTTTCAGGCTGAATAGAAACTTTTTTTATTTTTAATGATATTTTCTTAAAAGTAATATTTTTGCGAACCTAAAATAATTCTATTTTCAAATATGGCGCGAAAACAATATTTAATAACAAAAGAAGTTTGGCGGCTGTGAAGGTGTTCTTCGAAAATGGAGAAATCCGAGTTTCAAGTCTTGATTAAACACTATTTTTTACGCGGGAAAACCATTAAGCAGACCGAAGACAAGTTGAAAAAATATTACGGGGATTCAGCGCCGTCTCATGGAATGGTACATAAATGGTTTACTGAGTTTCGTTGTGGACGTATTACAACCAATGATGCCGAGCGCCCAGGAAGGCCGATTGAGGTAACCACTGAGGACATTGTTAACAAAATCCACGATATTGTTTTGGCTGACCGTCGAGTAAAGATACGCGAGTTAGCTGAGGCTGTGCACATCTCAACTGAACGAGTTTTTCATATTTTGCACGATATTTTGGGAATGAAAAAACTTTCTGCAAGATGGGTGCCGCGCTTACTGACAGTCGACCAAAAGCGAAAACGCGTGACTACTTCTGAGGTCTGGCTATGTATAATCGCAATCCAAGTGAATTTTTGCGTCGGTACGTAACCGTGGATGAAACGTGGGTCCACCATTATACGCCAGAGACTAAACAACAGTCAAAGCAGTGGACTTCTACCGGCGAACGTGCACCAAAGAAGGCAAAACGGTATGTTCGGCTGGTAAAGTGATGGCAACAGTATTTTGGGACAGTCAAGGGGTTATTTTCATCGATTTCTTGGAGAAAGGCAAGACAATAACCGGTGCTTACTATGCTGCATTGCTGGAAAGATTTAATGAAGAGTTGATGAAGAAACGACCGCATCTAGCAAAGAAAAAAGTTCTATTTCATCAGGATAATGCTCCGGCCCACTCGTCTGCAGTCGCGACTTTAAAACTTGTCGAATTAGGATACGAATTATTGCCGCACCCTCCATATTCACCAGATTTAGCCCCCTGTGACTTCTTTCTCTTCCCAAACATGAAGAAATGGCTTGCTGTGCAAAGATTTTCATCCAATGAAGAGGTGATAGCTGCAACCGAGGCCTATTTTGCAGGCTTTGACAAAAAGTATTTTTTGGATGGGTTGAAGAGATTGGAGCATCGCTGGAAAAAGAGTGTAGAGTTGAAAGGAGAGTATGTAGAAAAATAAAATGTTTTTGTACACAAAATATATGTTTTTCTTTTCAAAGTCATGGACTTATCAAACCGCCCTAGTATATACCGAATCACTTACGAACTTGAGGCCCATACTAACTCCAATATCGCCAGAAGCCCAATACTTTGTCGTCGAAATGGCAGATGTATATCAGGACATATTTGATGACACTTATCATACAGCAGTACCAGATCTTCAAATTGATGCTGCCAATAGTAATAATAATGCGAACGTTAATACAACCATATCAGAAGAGCAGCATGAAGTCACTGAAAATCTTACGTCGGCTATCTATCAGCAAGTAAATACGACATCTGTTCCCATGTCACAAGATCTGCTTCCAGAAGAAGTACTAACTCCATTTAACAAAGAGGTTATATACCTCTATAGTTTTAATAATTCACCAGTGATATACTTGGAAGAATTTGGAGAACCGCCTGTAGCTACTCCTATCACTTCTCATATGACAGTTGCCGTACCAATGCCATCTCCATTAAATATACATAAGGATTGCTATGACAACTTTTGTTCCGACCATAGTTCATGGATATATTCAGTTCAGAGTGCAACTAACAGTAATTTGACATCAACTCCACAAAAAGAGAAAGGAAATATTTGAAAAATTTCGGTAAAAAATACGTATAAAAACGAGGTAAGATAATTGATGACAAAGTAATGGGAATAAATGGGAATGTGAATGTCTGCAAGACCTAGCTATGAGTGAAAGCTTGATTAAAATATACAGCAACATCACATATTGATCTGACTCCTTGGTAAGTATCTTAAGCACTTGCGTTACAGATAGCAGAATCAGCAGTGGTATTACAAATAAACTGAAATTAATACATATAACATCCAGATCAGTAGAAACAGACATGTTCATGCACACAAATGTTTGTACAGTGCGGGGATCGAGCCCGCGACCTCTTGGTTAATAGTCAACTTCTTGACCATTACACCAAAGTAGTCGTCAAATTCATCGATTGAAACAACGTTTAAAAAATATGATGGTGTGGCTGATTTTGAGGAAGATCGCCGAGGTAAACATAATCATCACAAATATGTCATTACTAATGACATGATAAAGAGTATGTGACCACGTCAATTCGTTTGTCCCCGTTGAGTCTCACTTTATTCGAAAGGATTCGACTAAGTTATGTCTAGATGGTAGTCTAAGTATAAGCCAAATGTATTAATTATATAATTAATGGTTTGATCATAACGTATACTCATCAAAAGCGACGAAAGAATGTCAGTATAGGGATGTCGTTGGTAAAAAAAATAATCTGGGCTTTCACATTCCAAAAAAAGACCAGTGTGAAGTTTTTCATGTTTTTCGAACAAACCCAACACTTACAGATGAAGAAAAAAATATTTTTAAATGTTTGTTAAGAGACATGAACTATTTCGTATAAATGTTATTTCTCGATAATAATTTAAAAGAATAAGTCAAAATTAGTTAAAGAACATGAATATTCTTTCAACTGTTTAGAATTTTGTTACTTTTATTTTGAATTTGAATTTGTAAACATTTTATTTTCAATGTGTAATTAACGAAATATGATTCCTTAAAAAGACTGTTCAATTTTAATAATAAAAAATATCGTACAAAACAGTTTTATTTTACCATCAACATTTAGATACTAATACAGGTACCTGCATTTGTCACATACAACTTAGTTACTTAACCAAATATGCACATCGTCCCGTGTACGCATACTTCTTTTACTGAATATAGAGATTCCATAAAACAAAGTCGCATATGTAGTTAGGTCTGAGTTTATTCCAAAAAACAAAGTCATACCGTTACTTAAGAATCAATTTTTAATAAAAAAGATAAAAACATAAATACTTTAGCAAGCAAAAACAAGTTAATATAATACACAAATAACTTTCATTACAATTTTCTATAAATCATAGTTTTCTGATAAGTTATTGACAAATACAACTTAAATGTGACGTACTGCCACTTTTTTGAATAGGATTTTTTTTATATACGACTTTGTTCTTAGGACCCGTCAATTTATTAACTTTTCATTTTCTCTCTCATTTTTAATTTTACAGATCCCCCTGGGGCAGCTTTGAACACTATCATGGGGGAAGTACTAAATATTTCTGAAAATAAAAAATGAAAATCTGAATAAGCAAGTCATAAAGACTAGATCTAGAAGTATTTACTGTTCGGGAGCTATGATGCCACAGATGCACACAAAAGTATACACAAACAGAATAGGCGTCGAACTTATAAGACCGCTCTTTTCCGTCGGCATGTTAAAAATAATTTTACTGAGTGAATTTACTGCACCTACATATCTGTACTGTACCTAATCAAATGTCGAAACGCTGGTCAACGGACCGGATATAGTTTTCAAAGTAAACATACTGCCACGGAGTAAATCTATTTAAACAAGATATCAAAAGTAATGTTGCTGTGTTTAGAAGTAGGTATGGGTATTTAGTTGGGATATTATGAAATCAGCTATTTTGAAACTCCTCGTTTCGAATCTATGCTGGTTATCTACATTTTAGATAATCACTAGGCACTGAGGTTTCATTTTTTGATAAATCTTCTTAGGCTAACAATGCTGCATCTTTATCCACTTTTTCTTTATTTCCGTTTCAGAGTAGAAGAAGTGGCAAAAGTGTGGCGCGACAATTAAAGGTCTTCTTATACTGTCGCTTTTGAACCCACTTTTAGGTTATATTTCTAGTATGTAAGAATTTTCAATAGATGGCGTTGCCTACCATTTAACTCGCGATTTTAAGGTAGCGTAACTTAAATGTGTGAAAATAGATGGATAGATATGCACTATCAAGTTGATAGGGTTAGAAGTTCAGCTGAGGATATAGTTCTGTGTTTTATATGAGTCTCCTGGAGCACCTCTCACTATGGGTGTGCCCCAGGGTTCGATATTGGGACCGTTACTGTTTCTGATATATATTAATGACCTTCCATACTTTGTCGACGGTGCTTGTGAGATAGTGTTATTTGCTGATGATACTTCACTACTTTTTAAAACTCCAAGGGGTAAAGAATTGTTTGACGATGTAAATGGTACTCTCTCGCGAGTACTTCATTGGTTCACCGTTAACAATTTATTGCTTAACGCGACCAAAACTAAATGCATTAAGTTTACAATGCCCAATGTCCGACAAGTTCCAACAAGGGTTGTTGTTAAGGATGAACAACTAGTTACTTCAAATACTGCAACTTTTTTGGGAATTACTTTGGATGATAAGCTCCAGTGGGGTCCTCATATCATGACCTTATCAAAGAGACTAAGCTCCGCTGCATACGCTGTACGAAAGATAAGGTTTCTGACTGATGTTGAAACGGCAAGACTAGTTTATTTTAGTTATTTTCACAGTATCATGTCATACGGCATCTTACTATGGGGCTCAGCTGCAGATATAGAGACAATTTTCGTATTGCAGAAACGAGCCGTGCGGGCTATTTATAAACTTAAATCAAATGAAACACTTAGAGAATTGTTTAAAGAAGTTAAAATACTCACAGTTTACTCGCAATATATTTACGAAAACCTAATCTACGTTCGAAAAAACTTACACTTATTTCCTAAAAATAGCGATTTGCATAACTTCAACACAAGACAAAAAAATAGGCTTGCCGTTCCACATTTTAGGCTTCATAAAGTTGGTCACTCATTTATGGGTAGATGTGTAATATTTTTTAATAAATTACCTGAAAATTTAATTTCATTGCCTTTAGATAAATTTAAAACAGTTGTAAAAGATGTATTAATGTCGAAAGGATATTATAAAATTGATGATTATATAAATGACAAAGATATATGGAAATGTTTAAATGCAAACAATTACAATTATTGTAAATCAATTTTGAAAAGAGGCAATGACAATAGTGACTGAGTTTCTTGCGCCGCTTCTTCTCAGCACTGGCCCAAACTGTCCCGAAGCGGTGGTAGGGTCAATTTATATGTTGGGACGTGTAAAAGTGCTAATTTGTTAGCCTAATTACAAAAATAAATTGATTTTATTGATTTTTATTGATTTTATCAGAACTTGTGCAGTTTAATTCGGTACTGTACTGTACTGACCCGTAACATAATTGACGAGCGTATCAACCAATCACGGCACAGCCGTGCGCCGCGGCGACATTATAGCACATCTCTGCCTTGGACATTAGATAGTGAAAAAGCTGAAACTATTTTTACTCAAATGCATTGTAAAATTTTTTGCCTAAATCCTTCTTCGTTATTGTATTCGCATTGTGGAAAAAACGGCGTTTTATCAACACGTTTATCGAATCGTAAAAATATTTAACGACCGATGACATCTTGAACTTCACGCTTGACTGCAGCTAGTTCGCTTCAGCTAGCACATTTTCGGTAGAAAATATTTCGGCTGAGAAAAATAATACGAGCACAGGATGTTTTTTTTTAGATTATGTTTCAGATGCCCTCAATAAACTTATAGATAGATCAATTAGGTTTCCAGCGATTGAAATCAAAATATAAGTAGATCGGGTATGATAATTCAAAAGAAGTCTAAAAGTTTTTTTTTAATGATTTACTGAAATCAGAATTGTTTTGTGAGTGAGCGTTGCGATCAGAAAACAACTAAAACCTCCTCACTAGACACAAGTAGGTACCTATATATAATGTTTGATAGCCACATACAATAAAAGCGAGGTACTTTCGCTTGTCCTTTGAAAAAATAATGCCCTGTTAAAATTAAGTCATGTTAAGCCACTGCCTTTTTTGTTATCGTCGTTTGATACAAAACACAGAGTCGCGGTTCACAAATAATGCAAACATGGCACTAGTGATGTGACTCATTTAATAGGCGTACGATAAACCATCGATATATTTGACGCCCACTTTGGTGTAATGATCAAGAAGTCGACTATTAACCAAGAGGTCGTGAGTTCAATCCCTGCACTGTACAATTGTGTGCATGAACATGTCTGTTTGTACTGGGGTGGGTGTTATTATGTATTTATTTAAGTATATTTGTAATACCACTGTTGATTCTGATATCTGTTACACAAGTGCTTAAGCTACTTACCACGGAGTCAGATCAATGTATGTGATGTTATTTATTATTTAATAAGCATGTCTGACATACAAATACAGCCACTACTAGCGACTGTCAGCGTGTCAACGAATCGCCGTGGCTAAATCGCTAGTTGCGAGTCGAATTGTCTGTCCTCAATTCTAACTTAAACATTCAATATCTAATTATATTTTTTGTATACCGATTGCAACGCATGGCGTGTTCTAGGCGGTTTATGTGAAAATTTTAAGGATTGTAATTATTGTTAAATGAAATATGTTACTGACAAGAGGTGGAGCAGGAAGGTTCTTGAATGGAGACCACGCTTAGGTAAACGTAGTCTTAGATGGACAGACGACCTGAAGAAGGCAGCTGGTAGTGACTGGATGCAAAGGGCGGGAGATGCGCTGTGGCGCTCTTTGGGGGAGGCCTGTGTCCAACAATGGACTGTAATAATAATAATAATTTATTTATTTATTCAGTCTTCTAAGGACCACATACAATTAATAAAAATGAAATTAGAATTAGATTAGAATTACATAGAATTTACCAAAACAAATAATTAATAAGAATAATATAAATAGTATTTAAAATAATATTTTAGTATTAGCCAGTACATGCACCATGCCAAGGTGATACACGTACTGACAGTCAAAGCGCTCGGCAAATACTCTCAGGAGAGTGTTTGGGCTGGCCCGCACCCTGCGCCCCAGGGATGTGCACCTCTTGCGCATGATTGTGTAGAAGCAATCCACGCGCGCTTCAGCAAACATCCCTGAGGCGCTACAGAAGCGAGGCAGCCCCAACAGCACCCTGAACGCATTATTGTATTGTACTGTAACAGGCTGATATGATGATGATGATGACATACAAACAAAGTTAAAACAAATGTGTTTCAAATACTAATAATTTGATTTTTATTTTATTTTCAAAAAGGTTTTGAAGGCTTATCATCAATATATGTCTATCTTATCGACAACATAATATGCCCATCTCTAGAACCCTTGACCTTTTAGTCTTCGGTGTACAGAAGCCCCGAAACTCGGGTATCTTGTGATCCCAACAATGTATTTTGATTAAGGAAGGATTGTATTTTAATGGAAGAGCTATAACAGACTATCCAACTTGTATTTGAATAATACGAATCGTAGAAAATCGGCGATTCCTGGAATTTGACGATCTTGATAATGAGTTTAGAAGCTCAATTGAAATATGATCCTTAACAACCCTTACAATGGTATAAATGGAATAGGATTACGAGTAGGTAATAGTATTTTCAGAAAGTTTTGTATTTTCTCTTGATAACTAGCGGCCATGACTTCTTTCGCCTTAGTTCTTGAAATTATCTAATATATTAAGCATGTTAACACATATAAACCTTCCTCTTGAATCACTTTTTCTATTTAAAAAAAACAGCATCAATATCCGTTTAGTAGTTTGAAAGATAGAGACGCGGGAAATGACTTTGATATATACTATGTAGTGAAGCAAACGTTTCTAACTTAAGATAATAAAGTTTCGATCCCTACGTCAGACATTTGATTTTTTGCAGCAAAAAAAAACTTAAATATCTTTTGAGAGCTAAATCTAAAGTTTATAAAGTTACTAATGTCAAGCCGCAGCCTGAATCCAAATTTGATTACCTCAGCAAAAAAAACTTGTACATAACAAGGTAGGTAGCTAGTTCACACATGTTTTAAAGTACATATATTAAATACTACTACAAGTGTATTGAATGTGCAGGGTATATAAAAATAACAAAACAAACGTGAGACGACTAAAGGAAAATATAAATCATATTTTTCAAACTCCGCTTGAGATGTCGTGTGAACACGGAGTGTTTTAAAATACGGCACTGAACAACACAAAAGCTCTTAACTTAGACGTTTTAGCTTTCATTCGGAAAGCTTTTTAATTTTTGTAGCCGTGTTTCAGCACTTTCATTTCTAGCGGTTTGAAAATTAATACCATTAACATTTTCTTTGTTTTTCATTGATCACTAGTGCTTTTTTTTAAATAAGCCCATCGTTAACTGAGTACCACTGGATAGTAATATTCTATGACTTACAAAAAAAGTTCAACATTAAACTGATAATTATGATGGTGTAATACTCTGAAACGTATCAACAGCCTTGAAAAGTCATCTTTTTAGACCAAATAACCCAATAATATAGTATACTAGCTGTCCCGGCAAACGTTGTTTTGCCATATAAATGTTTAAGGTGGACAGCCCTTATCACTAAGGGGTATGAAAAATAGATGTTGGCTGATTCACAGACCTACTCAATATGCTCACAAAATTTCATGAGAATCGGTCAAGCCGTTTCGGAGGAGTACGGGAACAAACATTGTGACACGAGAATTTTATATATATAGAGATAATAACCAAATAATATAGTTCTCCCTAGTAGTGAGGAATTGTAAGGAAATTGGTAACCTTTACCCAAATACAGTATATCATATTTCTAAACGATATCGTGCCTAAACCAACAGATTCTTGAGGTTCAATACGAATAACATTATTTTTGTAACGATATCCCTATAATAACGGCATAAGATTCAGAACATCCGATTTTTAACGGTTATTCAAAACTGTAAAACTGTTAAATTTTTCGTTTACAGTGATATTATTACGAGTACTCTAAATTATTTAGTCGTAGTTTAGTTTTACTTATCTTTGTCTTAGGGCTGATTTTTCAACAGTCGGATAAATAGTAAAATTAGTAATAATTGTGTAATGTTAAATGATAATGAATCGAGCGAATTTAAGATGGCTGTAGTCTTGACATTTTATATATGCAGTGAACACGTTTCAATTCAGCCATCTTGGAATTTAATCTGTCTGTTAACGCTAAATTGACTATTGAAAAATCAGGCCTTATTATTTTACCTACAAATCAATGTTTGATGATAATTTGGCGAGCTCGTGCCTATACTTAGTGTCTTCTTAGCGATTGTATCGATATATCGCAGCCATCTATCTTAATGGCCATATAATCAACCGCCTCTTTGTTAAAAAGAACTGATTGAATCTGAATGAATGTGTTTGTAACAGCATTTAATGAACCGGCATAAAGGGTTGCAAGCGCAAAATAGTTTGCTGAAAACGCGATGAAAAAATATCATTCGTAAAATCGCTCTCGTGCCATCATAGGTAGCGCTGCCTCCGGATATCGTTTGAAGGACGTTATAGTGTGGAATCCCACTGCGAGTGTAGTGCGCTGGCGTCGCCGGCGGGCATACTGTAGTGACAAACGAGCCTAACGTCATACGATTTGACGCGCCCGCTAGCCGCGCCCGCTAGCCGCGCCCGCGATTTGGCATTCAGTGTGGACTCACGCGAAGATTGTCCCTATCTTCTTCTTTATAGCGTTAAATTAAGTTCATAGTTTAAAATTCGTCTAAAATCAAGTGATACCTTATCCAGGATCGACCTCACCAATATTCAAAAGTTGTTATAAGATGCATTGTGAACGAATACCATTTGGGCGCGTCACGCGCGCCTGCCGAGCGTTCAATATATCTATGCTTAGTTCTGATAGGCTCTAACTGCCTAAAATCAAGTGCTACATTACACAGCGTAGCAGATAAATTGGTCCGGCAGGTCTAACCGCGACAAGATTTATCTCCTAGATAGTTAGGTTGGAGGCCATTAGGGTAGTTCTATTTCACATATACCTTTTCACGTAGCGGAACACAGGTTAGTGAGCAATTTATTGCGTAATTTAGGAGTCTATTGTTGCTTTTGTCTTGAGATAACACCTCATTTATTTTTGTTAGAAGGCTTTGGATAGTAAACTACGGCAAATAAAAAAATAAATATTTCACAACAATCACACAACTTCTCTAGTCCCAAATTAAGCTACGAGGCTTGTGTTATGGGTACTAGACAACGGATAAACATGCTTAAATACTTTTTTTTTTGTAAATAAATACATAACATACATAGAAAACACCCAGACCAGTTCAAACATACATGTTCATACACACTTATGCTTGTACTGTGCGGGGATCGAACCCGCGACCCTTGCTTTTAGAAGTCCGACATGTGGACCACTGCACCAAGCGGTCGTCAAAATATAAATATTATTTAGCTAATTTGAGGGCGGATGTAAACTATTTATTGGAAAAAAAAATGTTGAATGCCAAGTTCACCGACTATTAGAACGACTGTTTCATCTTATCAACCTATATACGTTCCACTGCTTGGCACAGGCCTCACCTCAACTATGAGGTGGTACGAGCCATACTCCACCACGCGGGCTCAGTGCGGATTGGTGGAAGGGTCTGTGTAAGGTAAGTGACCAACCTTACTGACAGATGTTATTAAGACGCTCGTGGCTATTTTAGCGGAATTTATAAGAAACATGGCGTTTTATTATGAATGCAAACTTCTGTTGACTGCCGTACTTTTGCAATATGAAACATACCACCTGAGCATCTACTGAAATAAATATCCAGTCTTAATGTTTTGTGAAATCGCTATGTTACAATTTAACTAAGTAAACACTTTGCAAACGGACCATTGGATCAATTTAAAGGTGTTTTCAAAAGAAAAAAATATAAAAACAACAATATATATAAATTGTTGTTTTTGAATATACTTGTGTTGGGAATTACTCGCATTCCTTTACGGTTTGCTAAATAGGACTAAGGACCAAAATAATTTAGACTCATTTTAAATTAAATCAAATAAGGTAGGTAAGTAATGGTTTGGTGTAAGTGAAATGTAGGTGAGGTGTGTGTGAATTGTGTGTGATGTAGGTGCGGTGTGTGTGATGTGGGTGAGGTGTTTGTGGCGAGATTGCGATGTGAATTATGTGGGTATGGAGTGAGTAGAGTGAGTGTGGTGAGGTGTGATTTTGAGTGCGTGTGTGTTTATGACTGTGTGTGTTTGTGTCTTTAAGTGTTAGTGCCTATGTGTGTTTGTGTATTTGAGTGTATGTCAGCGTGTATGTGAACTGCACTGAAATTTAGACACCTATGTACCCTACGGATTGGTTGCCTTGGGATCAGTACAAATAACGCGCGTACAGATTCCTATATTAAGTGATTCTTTTGAGAAGTTCAACTTCTTCATAGCTAAGTGATCAATACTATAGGTTAGTTAGTATTGATATACATAGTTTTAAAGGCGGTATTAACATGATTATATTTTTTAACACTGAAACTTACTGGCTGTTTTTCAGTGAGTCGCAATCAAAGGTCTTAAATTCGGTGACCCGTCCAAGTTATTTTTGACAGTGTCAGCGTGAATTTGAATTCAAATAAATGTCAGAAACTGTCGGGTAAATTGGCACGATGATACACCAATCGTTGACATACTTTTTATTATCTGTCAAAACGGTCTGCCTCCATAGATTTTGTATGGGAATATATGAACGTGACGTCACGGTCATGTATCAGAAATCGGAGTCAATTGACCGAATATTTATTGAGTTTTTGTGTTTAAAAATTGGTTTCTACAGATTTTGGGAAATATATTGGTTGTATTAACTTCATAGGGGCTATGTTTTTTAAACGCCATGGTCTTTAACATATTTAAGATAGGTGTCATCATGCCAATGGCTTTTGTAAAATTAGCACCATACATATAACAACAGATTATTTTATAAGGCTTAATGACATACTCGTACATCAATTAAACTGATCATTCACAATTTTGTTTTACAATCCAATGTTTTCATAATTACCGCTTCATTAAATGTTCGACACGAACACCAACCCAAATGAATGAGGATGCAAGTAAAATGTATTTACTGAATACAATTGTTTTGTAAATTCAGATATCTGTCGGTAAGTTTGTGAGATGTGTCCGCAGGGAGCATCAGTTAAACCGATGTCTAAAGCTGAAAAAGAGCATTATTTTGCTTTAAATGTCCACTAAACGACGCCAGCGTCCCAAATACAAATACATCCAACTGTAATCACCTGAAAAAAGCTAGAGCTGGTAGTCGCAGGACTTACAATGTGTCACAACGTGACACAGAAGATGCACCTGGTATCACAACACTGACACCAACAAAACACTCAATCCTTTATCCTGGGTTCTTGGGTTCCTGCGCTGGCGTCGTTTAGTGGAAATTTAAAGCAAAATATTGCTCTTTTACAGCTTTATTTATGGATTTTCGCAAAGTTACGCCTGATTCCATTAACTACACCGATGTCTGTTAGGCCAGGGCAGACCTTCGGCATTTTGGCAGTTCGCGGCGACTCAGTGTCAGTAATTGGTTGACAATCGTGTGTTGCCGAGCGTGTGCGCTGGCGGGTAGTCACAAAGTCACTGTCACCTACAAAATTACCTGATCACTATTATTAAAACATCATCAAAAATATATAGTACCTCCTAGCTGACCCGGCAAACATTGTTTTGCCATATAAATTATATATTTATTTATTATATATATTTTGAATATGAAAAATAGATATTAGCCGGTTCTCAGACCTACTCAATATGCTCACAAAATTTCATAAGAATCAGTCAAGCCGTTTCGGTAGAGTACGGGAACGAACATTGTGACACGAGAATTTTATATATATTTATAGAGAGATTATCTTTGATTACAAGAACATTCCGAATGAAGAGAACGTTCAAAACGAAATATAAAAAAAAATTGATAATGAGTATTAGGTTTCAAAGTTATACATCCTATCCTAATACAAGTAACAAATGTGTCTGAATCAACATAAAACAATTTAGTTAAGCAATCTAAAACTTTCAAAACACACTACGATTTCGAGTTTAAACCATTCCAACATTTCCACTAATTGTCAGAGACACAACCGTGTGGGAAACAATAAAATATACTCAGAGCAATATCGCACAGCACACAATTATCACATGAACTTTATTGCAAGGACAATAAGTTGTAAATACAACGCCACAGAGTACAAACTAAGCCGATTCGACTAACGAGCATAGTCCATGTAGACTTTATTGAACCGTTCAATTTCTCTTTGATTAAAATAAAGCAGGAAGATGCCAACTGCTGCTTAGAGTTATTGAAAAATTGTTATAGGCGAACCGACTGCGAACCGCAGTGTTTCGTCTTGCTCGCTCGAAGCATTGTTATATTTCCTTTGTTATTTGCAATTTGAGTCATACCAGTTTTCTCCGCGAGTGCACTGCGCTGAGAGATCTCATTGCCCTACACTCACGAAAACTATGACATTTCATACATCTATATTACTACGTAATACGCACGTGTTAGAGGGGATTTCGACAATAAAACGGGTAATTTAATTAATAATTTATTCCATGGTAATTACCATAACAACGATGAACCAACACACGCACGTAACAGAGAGGACGTCAGATTGACAGATGTCCGATGACAGCTCGGCTCGAGTGATGTGTGTCGCACCCCCAGTGATAATAGGGCTGTGTGCTTTAATCGACATCTCGCTAACTCTCGCGGCTCTATATAAAATCTCAAACTCGACGTAAGAACACTTTTTATGTACCGACATGTAGAAACAAATATCGCAAAAATTGATTTGTTATTAGAGCAACAAGCAAGTACAACTCAACTTATGAGCATTTTGTCATTTTTTACGAGCGATTGGCGCGTGTTCGCCGCCTTCTTAAACTTAAATTGATCATAGGAGCGAACATGCGACGAAAATAATGTAATTTTTCGTTGCATGCTTGTTCTCACTTGTTTTCAATGAACATGTTTTTCATTAATTTTGTATCGTCTATTCGGCAAAAATATTGTATGAACAATCATTGGACACACAACAAGATTGTTTTTAAGATAATGTGCTTTTATAAAGCTGTATGTTCCCTTAAGATGAATAAATAAATAAAAAACAATAGTTATAGATTTTCAAAACGATCGTTTTAGCCGGTGACTCGTTAGTATATTATATTTAATCTCATGAGTCATATTATTGGTATTATTATTTTTGTGTTCTCTCTTTTATTTATAGTGTCGCACCGCCCACTGATCATTTCTGCTTAGACCAAAGGTATAACTGGTAAAGAATGCCCTACGGCGTTAAGTTCTTTTGTATATAGTTTTGTTGTGCAATAAAGCTTAAATAAATAAAAAGAATCTTCTATTTTATTTTTGTCAAAGCCATTTCTGCCTGGATAGATTGGGAGGCACAAAAGGAAGCATTCATGTCAATAAAAGGTGAAAACATACAAGTGTTCTCGTTCTCAGTTAGGGGCGGTTCTGAAAATTATTTTGTTCTTTATAATGTTCTTATAAAATATTTATGTTATTTGATAGCATTGAATTGATATTGTAAGTTTGTTTTTATATTTTGATTTTCAGAAGTTTCAAAGCAGGCTTTATCGTTGGCAAAAGCTAGTGCTTTTTTAAGCATTAATTTTAAAATGATCTATTAAGATTTTAATTATTTTGCGTTATTAATCCTTCAACATAATTATCTTGTTATATTTCACCTGCATCCGATGCCATCTTTCTGCACGACCTTGAGGTTGACTGACAGAAAATGCTTTTAGCCTTAAATCCATTTACTTACTTATCTTGTGCAATAAAGTTTTAAATACTTAAATAAAAAAGTGGGTAAAAGTATATAGTTTTGGAGTTTACTCTTTAAGAATCGATTTTCATTTAAAAGACCGCGGTATGAAAATATACGGGAGTAAAATCAAATTCCCGATGTTATCCGATGTCACGCGATGTTACACGAAAATGTCACACGGAGATGTCACACGATGTTACCCAAACACGTATCGGTCATTTTCTGACACATTCAACCGAGTATTGTATATTGTGTATTGTATATGTATGTATTAGGAGACTGACTATTGTTTATATTTCTATGGTTTTGTTAGTATTTTAACAGATTCATTGTATAATTAATAAAAATCAATGTATCATAATATATGCTTTAAGAATCATAAAAAATACATTAATTTATTCTTATTCCCTAATCTATTTACTTTTTATAACCGTTCTTAAGGAGTAAACTCCAGTCATGCATCGGAGCTGACACCCACACCTTTTTTTTCAACCCAAAATTATCTAGTAACAATGCCTCTCCTCATCCCTCGAAACATTCGTTCCAAGTTTTCAACACTTAAACACGTAGCAACACATTCTCCGTTGAACGGGCGCGCCACAGCAGCACGAGTAGCAATAAGTGTGCGTCCACACTAAACGCGCGGTCGCAGGCGCCTGGGCGCGTCAAATCGTATAGCGGCGTTAAGTAGCGTGCACACCTCAGATCATAGAAATAATTTATTACAATCATCTGAGGTCCACACTGTATGCGCAGTCGATAGCGCGGCGAGTAGACAAATAAAATCATACCCTGTGGCGTTAGGCTCCCGCGTGAGTCACTGGAGTATAAATCATTTGAATGTTATTTAGAAGGGAAAAACGAATTATCATTATTATTTCAAACTATAAAATCAAAAGAAAATGCATGATTAATTATTATAACTACTTATTTATTTACATAAATATTAATACTCATATTATAATAACAGTTTAATAATTGAGTATTAATATTTTTTGTAAATAATAAAGTAGTTATAATATAATTATTATTGTTTTCTAATCCTGTAATTATTGTTAAATTATTAATAATAATAATAACTATTATTATTATTTATTTATTTAAGACAACAGAGATCCATTTTGTGTTAGTAAAACAACTTATAACTACATTAGTAAAACAAGAACCAAGTTGAATTAATATAATAAAGATGCCTAGCGTGTGGATGTATTAGGGCTGACACCCAGTGCGTCTGCAGCACACTGTCGGGTCTGTCTGCCAGCACCCTCAGGATAGTGTTTATGCTACCCAGCATTCTACTGCGGACCGATTGAATTTTTTACGCATAATAGCGTGAAAACCATACTCGGGCTCCGGCAAACATGCCGGAGGCGCTGCAGAACCTGGGCAACCTCAACATCATCCTGAATACATTATTGTATTGAACCCGTAGGGCATTGAAAGCACGAAGGGTATAGTCAGCCCACAGGCCGCTTGTGTAGAAAGATTGACAGAATGATTTGAACAAGGTGACCTTCATATCATCTGTGCAATTAGCGAACCTGCGTGCCAACATATTCCCCCGCACCGAAAACGCCCTACGTTCCCTCTCTAAATCACAATCATCTTTTAAGTCTGTAGTGACAATGTGCCCTAAATACTTAAATTGGCTGACCCTAGACAGCTCCTCACCATACAATCTGATCGGAGGCACGTGATCAGGAGAGGTGCCTTGCGCCGCGAATACCATCACTTCACTCTTTTTGCTGTTATATTTGAGCCCGTGAGCTTCGGATAGCACTCGCAGACACACAGCAACTCCCTCAGTGCACTTACCGATGGACTCAGCAGCACCATGTCGTCCGCGTAACTAATGTTGTTGATCATTTGGTCATCGACTGAACATCCCGCCCGCATGCTGCTGAGCCCAACGATCAGCTCGTTCACGTACAGGCTGAAGAGCTTTGGAGACGTCAGCCCACCCTGTCTCACGCCACACTCCAGCCGGTACGTGTCCGAGAAGTGACCCGCCCATCTCACACAGTTGTCCTGACCTGCGTACCAATGCCGGAAAAGTTCCACCAGCTCTCTCGGCATACCAGTGGCCCCGACTTTATCCCAAAGCAGCTGATAGGAAACAAGATCGAAAGCTTTAGAGAGGTCCAGGAAATAGCTGTAAACTGGTGTTTCGCGTTGCGTGTAGTACTGGACGGTCTCCTTGAGTGCAAAAATCGCGCTCTCTGTGGATAGTCCGGCTCGAAAACCGAACTGCGCATCATTTAGACAGAGATACTTGCTTAGTTGGTTATCAAGGAGCCCGTCAAGCACCTTTGCAGTTACTGTCGCTAACGAAATAGGCCTATAATTGTTCCTATCAGCTACGTCACCGGTTTTATTCTTTACAATCGGAACCACCAGCGTGCGCATGAGCTCTGGAGGCAGGTAGGTATGCCTAATACACAGGTTATACAGCATGCTAAGCAAGCCAGGCAGGTGCATCCCTGCGTGCTGGACGTGCTCGACGCTGATCCCGTCGTGGCCAGGCGACTTTCCCCGGGTCATGTACTTAATGATATTTTTGATATCCTTAGCCGCGAAATTGACCGGTGCCTCGCCACGCCGCGCCTCAACGTCGACCGCCCCCGACTGCGACCCCGCACAACCCGGTACGCTTTTAGTAGGCAACGCCTGAACCCTAAAATGCTGCATAAACAGATTCGCTATTTGAGTAGGGTCACTGACAACCTCGACCCTCTCGGGCAAGCCAGGCCTTGAGTTCAATTTATTTGTGGATTTCCAAAATGATTTAAAATCTTTATTATCATGGTGACTAGCAATAATATCCATTTTAATCTGATTTTTAATATGGAGAGCGGTGATATCCTAGCACAAGTATTTATTTACTTAAAATAAATTCTCGATTGCAATATAGAAATGTAAATCACTTGCTTATAAATAAAGATATTTGTATTTGTATATTATATTTAGCCAACGCTATGCCACCGCGCTAGGCTTGCAGTGTAGGACACTTGGGTGTATGAATACAACGTTCTGCACGACAGTTAGATACAAAGCGCGCAGCCATACGTGATGCACAATAGGCGTATCTGCTACGCCCTCGTTGCCTCTGCAACCATTGATAATGGTGCAGAATAAGCTATGTTAAATCAATGTTCCCAAAGCACAACTTCTAGATGCAGTACCTACATAATAGAGATGTGCCAACTCGGAAAAAACATAACTCGTTTTAACTCGGGTTGAACTCGAGTTAACTAGATGAACTCGAGTTGACAAAAATAAAGCACTAACTCTAAGTGTGTTTTATTATTAACAATCTATTCCATCGCTATCGAATGAAGAGTAAAAAAATAGAACAGATAAATTATATTTATATCTGATTCAATTCTTTATTTTTTTATATTGTTTATTTTTAATGTATTGGGAGAGTTAAACCTACTAACTAAAGAAACAAAAAAGTTATTGTTTGAAATAGAATAATATATTTAAGTATTTTTATCTCGAATTTTGATTAAAAATATTATTTACTAGTAATTCAACTATGAAATTATATAGCAGTCTTTTTTAAAATAAAATCAGAATAAAATTATGATGCAAGCATGTACATATTATTATGTAGATTTACAGGCTCCAATGGCTCCATGTCGGTTCCATTCGGTTTTCGAACTTGAGTTAGAAAGAATTCAACTCGAGTTGACTCGAGTTGAATTCATCACTAGTACATTATGCAATTTAATGAAAACGACACTATGCGAGGTGAATTAAGTGAGGCATTGGTCACACTGGACTCCTAGTTTTTACTGTCATAAGTAACACAACGAAACCAAGTCAAACTGTTAAGAAAATAAAGTTTCATCTCGAGTTAGCCTACGTGTTAATTGTTTACAGTTTGCAAAATAATCTGTAGTGATGCACCGTTTCTTATCAAGAGAAATCGCGTTAACTGTTTTGTAATCATAAGTTGTTAACGTGTGGACTTTTGGCTATTAAATTATTCAAGCAAGTCTTTACATTCTGTTGATTCTTATATCTGTAACACAAGTGCTTAAGCTACTACTACTATAAGTGTGCATGAACATGTGTGTTTGTACTGGTCTGGGTGTTTTCTATGTAAAATATGTATTTATTTACAAAAAAAAGTATTTAAGTATGTTTATCCGTTATATAGTACCCATAACACAAGCCTCGTAGCTTACTTTGGGACTAGAGAATTGGTGTGATTGTTGAGAAATATTTATTTATTTATATTTACTTACCACGGAATTAGATCAATGTATGTGATGTTATTGTATACATATTTATTTATTATTATTAAATCAATACTAACATGAGTTAGTTTACCTCAGTACTAACATTACCTTAACAACCTGAGCGCAAGGCAAGCTAAAGAAGATGTTTTGTGGGTTCAGCATTTAATGAAAGAGAGAGCCAGTTGGATCCCCACAATTATCACCTTTTGAAAGTAGTCTTGAGGTGTTAGGTCTTAATGAGTTGATGAATGAATGGTAAGTAGCAGTAGAATATACAGGGCGGAATTTGCATCTTTAAAGCTGTTAAAAATGTTCCTTCCACATTGCCAAACTGTGTATGGTATCGTTGGTGTGCAATAAAGTGTGATCTGTCTATAGGATTGAGTAGTTCAGCATACAAGTCACTACTTGAAGTATGTACTCAACTACAGGTGTACGTGATTTTAAATAAACAAAAAAGTTAGAGAAATACCGAAATACAGCTCTTGACTTTGGACTTCGAAATAACATAACACAAATTTTACTAAAGAAAATCTTAAAGTGTTTCTTTTAACCTCTTCGCGTAGCAAGTTTGTAATAAAAATATTGGATTAGACTTAAAACAACCTAGTAAACTAAATAAAGCAACAGTCTTTCAAATAAGCTTTAATTAATCAAGTTAATCAATATCAAACTAGTCTCAAGGTGAAGTAAGATACGGTATCCTTGGCGGGTGTAATCTTCGTTACAATTTACACCCAATTAATTTCCTTCGGGCACGAAAATAGCTATAGTGAAAAGGGTATTTTAAAATATATTTTCAACGATAAGAATGAAACGATGTCCAATATGTGTGGTGATTTCTGAAACCGATAAATTGGAACGAACAGTAGACGAACGGCGCGGCCTCGGCTAAAGTGTCATGTCAGAAAACGCCTTGCAGCTGTCAAAGCTTTTTTTTTAATATTAAAATAGGTTTGCTCTTGACATCCTTCTCCCTCTTAGAGGTAAAGAAGATGTCGACGATGTAGCGAGCTTACCCAGAAGGTGCCTATTAACTTTCGCTTCGAATGAACTCAAGTTATAAGAAAGAGGGAACAGCGTCGGCGGAAGTGCATTTATTATTTATTTATTTATTTAAAACTTTATTGCACAAGAAATGTACAAAGGGTGGACTTAATGCTAAAAGCATTTTCTGCCAGTCAACCTCAAGGTCATGCAGAAAGAAGGCAATGGGTGCAGTGAAAATTAAATAAGAAAGGTAGTGTTTAATAACGCAAAAATAAATTAACTTAATATATAGATATAACATCAATACATAAAAGTAAATATTAAATTATATTATAATATACAAAAAATAAATTGCAAAATAAAGTGCATTCCATTCCTTGGCTGTGCGCATCATGAAGGATGAAGGATCTATATATAGACATACCAAGTAAGTATATCAACCAAGTATGGATGATAACCCGCCGTACGTCTGGTGGTCCTCTGGTAAAATGGACTTGCCGTCGGGTTAGGGATAAGTAAAATAAAAATTAATAAACGATTTCAACGGCTATTCGTATTCCAATGAGTTGCAGATTTCGTTTTAGTTCCATTGTTCAACCCTGCGCCAAGGGATTCTTTTAGTTTCAAAAAGCCATTAACTCAGGCCACACATCCGGCGTACTATCGCCTTGACATGCGACTGTCAGCGATTGAGGGGCGGCGATTGTTTAAAACTCTGTCAAAAGCAAGTTCCAGGTGTGGCCGGAGCCTTAACTCAGACAGTTTAATCTGACTCATGATATAGATTTGCTATTATTCTCGTAGTGGTTTGTTTTTGACCCATTGAAAACCGAATCGAAAACAAAAAATATTTTCGATAGGTACTTTTTGGTGCAAGATTATAACGATTATCGTCTTTGATAACTTATTTCTTCAATTTCTATGTAGTTATTAAGTCCGGAATCACCTTCAAAGCTGACATTGTCGTTAATATTGTATGCATTGTTTGCACTTGGCATTACATTTATCAAATTTCTTTAAAAACTAACGGCCATACACTACAATCTAGCACGCGATCTCTTTGAAAGCCTACAGTCGCATAAAGGCTGAAGATAAAAGTTGGTTTTCCCCAAAATATCCATACAATGGCCACCCAAAAGATTACGGTATCTTTCAAACAACAAACTTTACTTGTTATTCTAAGCTCGCAGTAAGGTCTTCGTATTACAGGCGATAACCCATGTTAGGTTAGAACTAGGACATAGCTCGAAGGAAACAGATAAGCCACGTACGTTTTTAGCAAGGTCTGGGAAAAAGTTAACAAAGCTTCTCGTGTGTGTGCACTGTGCAAGCCTAGCGCGGTGGCGACGGCGAGCGCGGAAATTACAAACATTATTAAACGCGTCTTCGTGTTCGTTCCATATTGATGTGATAGTTTACTCGTACTATGTATTATGTTTATAGGTAAACGGTTCGACGACCACGTTGGTGTAATGGTTATGAAGTTGACTATTAACCAAGAGGTCGCGGGTTCGATCCCCGCACTGTACAAACATTTGTGCATAAACATGTCTGTTTGTACAGGTCTGGGTGTTAAATGTATTTATTTAAGTTTATTTGTAATACCACTGTTGGTTCTGATAACTGTAACACAAGTGCTTAACCACGGATACAGATCAATGTATGTGATGTTGTGTTCTTGTTTTAAAGCATGTACTCGTATATTCATTGGTTCTAATAATAAACAAGCAGTGTCATGACAGCATTCGTTCGTTTAACTCATCTCCTTAGCTAACCCCTATAGTGAATGCGATGTGACAGGAGGCGGACGTTCACAAATTGATGCTTGCTCGCCGCGTCCGCGCCCGCGACCGCAACCGCGAATTCGGCATGGATTTTCAACTTTCGCGTCGCATTATTACAATTAAACTAATACACGGGACTTTATTCTATTTTCAGCTCAAACGTCTCGCAGTGACGTCGAGAGAGTAACGACACAATATGTCTTCTGCTATCTACAATGGAAAAGTTTGTGCAAGGCATAACGAATTGAAAATAAATAAAATGACATAGTTACCTACTAGACGGACATGATCCATTTTATCCATACATGTGTCAAGTGATCAAATGTCCGGATATAAAACTGTTAAAAAAACTTGTTGCTCTTGTTTTCCGCTCATCAGAGCAGTGCAGCGCCGGTATTGAAATATTCTCATCTCATCTCATCAGCCTATATCCGTCCCACTGCTGGGCACAGGCCTCACCTCAACTATGAGGTGGTCCGAGCCATACTCCACCACGCGGGCTCAGTGCGGATTGGTGGAGGGGTGTTTGTAAGGTAAGTGACCAACCTTACTGTCAGATGTTATTAAGCCGCCCGAGGGCCTCTGACCAGGCTTAATGTCTAATATCTATCGATATTAACCGGGACGAACAGCTTAACGTGCCTTCCGAAGCACGGAGATGCTTGTAAATAGACGTCACTTAAATGGTCAGAATGGTCACCCATCACAAACATCACCGCGCCTTAGGGTGCTTAACTTTAGGTATCACTACCAAAGCGCTGCAACCACTGCGCTACAAGCACCTCAATATTATGTAATATTATGTAAGTATTTTTTTTTCGTTTGATGGCTATTCTTCTCGGCCTGTAACCACAATACAGCTCTCCATAATAAGATTACGCCACAAACGGAATGTTTTCATTCAACGACCGCGTCTTTATTAAAGTCCAAGACCATTTGCAATTCTAAACCGAACGTGGAATTGGGTCGAGAGTGTTCTGGGTGTAGGGAGCTAGAGATTAGATACCAGGCATAGTTTGCTGCCTATGTCTGATATTTTGTGGTTCGTATACTAATTTTATATACTAATATACTATTTTACGTACGTTATATACTAATTTTAATAATAAAAATAAATGTTTAATAATATAAGTGCCCCTTGCCCCATCTTTTTTAAGAAATAAGTCGATTTTATTGATTGACTAGTGGACGTGGCAGACCGTCGGCCTACCTGCTGTTATTGGTTATTTTTTTCATATTTTCTTAACGTTTAAACCAAGATCAAGATCAGATAAATCCCTAGACTCTCACGAACATTTCAAAACTAAAATGAGTCAAACCAGTTCAGTTGATCTCGAGTTTCAGCGAGACTAGAGAACAGCAATTCATTGACGACCGCTTGGTGCAGTAGTCCACAGGTCGGACTATTAAAATCAAAGGTCGCGGGTTCGATCCCCGCACAGTACAAGCATAAGTGTGCATGAACATGTGTGTTTGTACTGGTCTGGGTGTTTTCTATGTATAATATGTATTTATTTACAAAAAAAAGTATTTAAGTATGTTTATCCGTTGTCTAGTACCCATAACACAAGCCTCGTAGCTTAATTTGGGACTAAAGAATTGGTGTGATTGTTGTGAAATATTTATATTTATTTATTTATTGTTTTATTATAGAACTAGCTGTCCCGGCAAACGTTGTTTTGCCATATAAATGTTTAAGGTGGACAACCCTTATCACTAAGGGGTATGAAAAATAGATGTTGGCCGATTCTCAGACCTACTCAATATGCTCACAAAATTTCATGAGAATCGGTCAAGCCGTTTCGGAGGAGTAAGGGAACACACATTGTGACACGAGAATTTTATATATATATAGAGAAGACTAGCGGACCCGTAGACGTTTTCCTGCCCGTTGTTTTTTGTTTTTTAATTTTCTGGACTTCCAAACCTTCCCTTGGCTTCCACAAATATTAAGAGGCTAAAATTAGTGAAATCTTTTTGTAAGGAAAATAAATAAATATTGAATAAGCAATTGTTGTGCAAAGTAGTGCAGATAGAGCTCTGTCTGGGTGTCCACGGAAGACCAGCGCCGTGGCATTCCTGAGATGCTACGACACATGCTGAGTGGTCATCTTTTCAGTATCTTGTGTATATGTGTTTTGAATATGTGTTTTTCTATTTTGTTAAGTATGTGATACTGAACAAACATGTTTTCTTTCTTTCTTCTATATCTATAATATAGAGACTAGCTTACCCGGCAAACGTTGTTTTGCCATATAAATGTAAAGTGTGAACTACCCTTATCACTAAGGGGTATGAAAAATAAATGTTAGCCGATTCTCAGACCTACTAAATATGCTCACAAAATTTCATGAGAGTCGGTCAAGCCGTTTCGGAGGAGTACGGGAACGAACATTGTGACACGAGAATTTTATATTACTAGCTGACCCGGCAAACGTTGTTTTGGCATATAAATTATTGTGGACAACCCTTATCACTAAGGGGTATGAAAAATAGATGTTAGCCGATTCTCATACCTACTCAATATGCTCACAAAATTTTATGAGAATCGGTCAAGTCGTTTCGGAGAAGTAAGGGAACGAACATTGTGACACGAGAATTTTATATATATAGAGATAGAGATATTAAAATATATATATGTAAGAAAGACGTACGGTGGCCAGCACGTCACGGTAAGCACTGCGGTATCTTATGGGGTTATGATACAGGCGAATTGCAACAGAAATGGGTAGCCTGATGTGCTGATAATTGTTCCTGTTATGTTGCTGGATGCAGCCCAGAACTGATCGCGGGAGAGAGCCTTCGAAGAGGCCTAGGATCAGCAGTGGGTGTCGCAAGGCTAATATGATGATGAATTCAACCATTAAATTTGTGTAAAATATTCAGAATCTTAATTAATTAAAGCTGAAGCGCTGGGCGAGTCACGTATGCAGGATGCACCCGGATAGATGGGCTCAAATCGTCACACAATGAATACCAGCAGATGGCTATCGCCGTAGAGGTAGACCCAAAAAAGATGGTGAGACGATTTTTCTAACAGATTGGGAATCCAGCAATAGGGAACAGTGGAGGAGTTAGGGGGAGACCTTTGCCCAGCAGTGAGATGATATAGGTTTATAAAAAAAAAACAGAATCTTAGACTGAAACTAGAACGCATAGCGCGAGGGGTTAGGACGATGCCATTTGAAAAAAACACGCAAAAATGCCCCTCTAATTTTGCAAGAAAAAGACACCTTAATGATAAAAATGATAATAAATCGAATGTTATTACGTCATGTTACCTGCACATATAAATAAACTTTTCATTTATTTTGTGATAACTAAACTTCACAATGAAAACATGCAATAGTTATGAGCCCTGAACTAACACAACATCTCCTGTTTATTAATGTTATTCCCTACACTTTCTTCCCAATAGGTATCTTAATAAGCCTCTTGACACAGAAGTAATGTAGTTAAGCATGCCCAAACAACACTCACAAGAGTCTGTTTACATAGCGAACTCGGTCGTACAATCACACGAATAACTTATATCATTAAAACTTCTCCGCGAGGTGTCGGCGAAAACGGTCGTTTTATCTTTAAGAACATCTTTGGGTGCCTAGTTGTAGAATTTTAGACTATTGTTGGCAAATAAATTGATTATTGGCTTATTAGAATGTTGCTTGTGGTTACATTTTATGAACTGCGTGACTTAAATTCGCTGGCTATCACGTAAAAAATAATTTTACGAGGCGTTAAGAACGAACATTAAAACGAAAATTATCAAGAACCAACTAGCTTATTACAAATGCGCTGATTGCAAGTGGTCACAACATAGGAAAAAAGAAAACGAGGCGTTAAGGTTTTCTCACAAAACTGAATGAAGCAGGTAAACAGCTGGTAAGTTTCAACGGTGTGACGAATTTTGATTAGCCATAGCTAGAACTATCTAGGAAATTATCTTTTAAATAAAAATAGCCGCTACACACAAACAGACACAGGGGCAAACTCATAACACCTCTCCGGTTACGTCTGTGGTTAAAAAATAGATGCAACGGCAGCGTTTTGGGCACGATACGAGTTTTCCTATTATGGAAATGGCAATGGCAATTTAATATTTACTTTTATGTATTGATATTATATCTATATATTAAGTTAATTTATTTTTGCGTTATTAACACTACCTTTCTTATTTAATTTTCAATGCACCCATTGCCTTCTTTCTGCATGACCTTAAGGTTGACTGGCAGAAAAAGCTTTTAGCATTAAGTCCACCCTTTGTACATTTCTTGTGCGATAAAGTTTTAAATAAATAAAATAAAATGTCAAAACGCGTCGAATTGCAAAGTGCCGCATCTGAGATAAAGTTTATTTAGATCCCAAACTCTTCCAAAACTCCTAAAATAGTGTTCCATATTCTATTTACCGTTGACTGAAAGGAAAGTGTCTACCTATCAGTTTCATAGAAACAGCTGTTACCGCAGATAGTTTTTAGTACGAAACTAACAGTTATCTCATTTTCAGTCAGAGGTATATAGAATATTGAAACAGGTTAATCGAAAGAAAAAGCGATAGAATGCGACCGTACAGTGAAACCAGCTTGCTGCTTTTGATCGCAAAAAGTTTGACGAATAAAATAATTAATAGGGCGCCATATATTTTTTTACATGTCATCAGTCTAAGTTAGTCGTACGAATGCGAAAATGCGTAGGCCAGGCAGATTGATTCGTTACCCGAAGGCATGTTGCAACTCCCTGAGATCTTCCCTAACCTTTAACTCAACATGATTGATTCGTCATTCCTCTAAGAAGTACTTAGGAATGTACTCAGTCGACTACACGTTCGTGATGTTACTTCTACTCTTCTACTCTTCGAGTTTATAATGTAGGTTTACGTATTTGTCTAATTTCGATAAGATAAAATACATTTTCAACTTACGTTTAGGTAGCGGTACCGGTCCGATGTGTAATTGATTTCAAAATATTTTTTGTCTAAGCAGGCGGTTTATAATATTTTCATTTTGAAATAGGTCGGTCCATTTTTACGACAGCTACATAAAGAAAAGCATTAACTGGAACTCAAACCTCTATGGCAATACCAACTGGTGTTATTTGAGTTGAGAGTTGGTGTAATTGGTTTTTTAATATCCCATTTCGCTCTGAAATTTCGTGTGCTGAAAAAAATATAATTGCTTTACGAAAGGTCAACGATTAGGTAACTTGTCTGTCGAGTGAAAATAAACTGATCCTGACAAATCTCTTACACTTTTTTTTCTTATTAATATAGTGCGTAGTCACTCTGAGATAACGTCAGATCATGATGAACAAAACCATGTAAAATGTATGACTTTGCATGAAATAGATACGCTTAAGTGACAAAAAAACTTGAAGTTTTTCGAAAGGGTTCAAGTTTTTTTCCTTGACATATATATTTTTTAAATCAGGCTGGTGTTTTAAAAATCAAATATTAAGTAGGTATCTATCTACGCAATTTTGATTTTTTAGAATGTTCAGTCGTATCCAATGTTTTATTTTCTGGATATTTTCTTTCGTTGAGCTGAGAATTTATCGGTAGTGTCCCATACTGTCCCATGATGTCCCATACTAATAGATGTGTTTTTTTTAAACTACACTATTTAAATTAGAAAGAGCATAGTTAAATGTCAAATTTCTTTATATACGTCAAGTGACCCTAATTCATGTCTATGAATAACAACAACTTCAGTCCATAGTACTAACCATCTTTGTATCTAAATTTATGCCTACATTATAGAGTCAGATAGAACAATAGCCATTCAGCGGCTGGGGTTAGAACAAAGCCTTAAATAATGATCCAGATTTGATACGTCTAGCTTATGTTTATATAGCATTCCGTTGAAGGCAGACTGCAGCGTCTGGTCAATTTTGATTGGTTTGAATATGTATTTCTAAGTTAGTGGTCAACTCTGAACTTTGAAGTTTTCGTTCAAGATATCGCAACCACTTGTTTTTTAAAGGTTTTTTATTGGACTTTGATGATAAATAAAATATTGAAAGCAAAAAGCATAAAGGTAAAAGATTTTTCATGTACTTTTGTTTTCAATACATCATATTTAGTTGAACTTGGGAGTATCAAGTCAAATACATGAGTACCGAATAATATTTATTATGTACTGCTGCTGTAGCTGTAATATTATGCGGGTACATACATGCTTATAGAACTTATAAATAAATAATACATACACAAAATAATAGACGATTAGACGACCGCTTGGTGCAGTGGTGGTCCACATGTCGGACATCTAAAACCAAGGGTCGCGGGTTCGATCCCCGCACAGTACAAGCATAAGTGTGCATGAACATGTGTGATTGTTTTGAAATATTTAAAAAAAGCTTAATTTTATAACCTCTTCAAGTTAAAATCGGAACCACACAATAACATATTCATTCGGCAGATATTGGTGCAAGGTATGTTTCAAGCATATCACATAGCACAATATCTTTAATCCAAAGATCACCTTGGGCCTTTTGAATAGCACATGAATAACTTGTTCACAAAAACGATAGCAGCCACTTATCAACTCATTTATTAAAATGGATTGGATTCATGGAGAACGTAGTGTAACATTGGCGAAATCAGTTTTAAATGCGGTCAGAAATTCCAAATTTTACCCATTATAAAAAAATAACTTACAAATGTTTCCGCTTAATGTGAATATTGAACTTTTATTATGAACTACATATTTATTTTAGTTAAATGGCCTATACCTGTCAAACATAATTCTCAAAATATCTTAATTCGAAACTTTAATTAATGCAATCTTGTCTGGAATACTAAAGCCATGGCTTTCCAGGATCGTGGTGCCGTCAGAGAACAGCCGTAATACTATATTTAAACCAAAAGACATAAGACTTAAAAAAATCTTTTCGGCTGCGGTCATCGGGAAGGAATCGAACCCCCGAGCATTGGACCGGACTTCCAAAGGTCGATTCCTCCCCGATGACCGGAGCCGAAAATAATTTTTTAAGTGTTATGTCTTTTCGAAATTAAAAAATAGCGTTATAAACGCAAAAAATACTTAACAAATATATTTAAACCACCAAGCAATCCCACCAAAAGGTAGAAAACTATGTTATTTCAGCGGGAAATTGTCTTAAAAACGACCAACCATTACTTTCCCCTGCCCGTGAAGCCGCTGAAACACTTATATGAATAAAACATCAAATGCTTTTTATGTTAGCAACCGCTGTGCATCAGATAAATGTTCACATCTAAAAAATGTGTAAATTGTGAAATTCAGCCTAAATATTCTCCTTCATTATTTATTCATTTCATCATATATCAGCCTTTTCGCACCCACTGCTGAGCACAGGCCTCCCCCAAGGATTTTTAACGCGATCGGTCCAATGTTTCCCACATCCAGCGACTTCCTGCGACCTTCACCAGATCGGCAGAATCATTCATTTCATCATCATCATCATCATTATCAGCCAAAGGACGTCAACTGCTGAACATAGGCCTTCCCCACAGTTTTCCACATCGACCGATCACAAGCGGTCTGGCTCCAGTATGATCCTGCGATCTTCACAAGGTCGTCTGTCCATCTTGTCGGTGGACGTCCTACGCTGCGCTTTTGGTCGAAGGGTCTCCAATCCAGAACTTTTCTGCCCCAACGGCCATCAGTTCTTCGCGCTATGTGTCCTGCCCATTGCCACTTGTGCTTACTGATTCTCAAGGCTATGTCCGTTACCTTAGTTCTTCTACCATTCATTTATTTATTTGCTTCTATCATTCATTTATTTGCTCGTAAACGAAGAGAACGAGGTGACGAAAATCGGTATGACTTGGATTGAAGTCAAGCGAGAAGCGGTGACCAGTGTACCCCATTTTAGAGACATAGGGCAATCAGTCAAGTATTTTAAATAAACATTAACACTCAAAGGTTTTGTTGAATAGTAGTAGTGGCGTAGTTTTAGTGGGATGTGCTTGCATAACAGGTAAACTAGCTTTTGCCTCCGACTTCGTACGGGTTAAATTCGTTATAATTCCCCTTTCTCTGTGATTTTTTCCTGGTATCTTTTAAATATATACTTGATTCTGAATTCTTAGATTAAATTGAAAAAAATACTAATAAAAAAACTGAATCAATATCGGTTGAGTAGTTTTAAAAATCAAAGCTACATAATTACATACATAGGTACAGGCAAAAGGACTAATACAATACAATGAAAGCAGAAGCAACAAATGTTCTTAATTACTTTGGCGCTTGCTTCTTAGTACTAAGTTTTATTATAACGAGCTCTAACAATGTTTGCGGAAAAATGTCCTTACGCAAAAGAGCAAACAACATTTTCATTTGCAACGATGATAAAAAGTTTATGATATTTGAAAGATACCTAAATACTTTACATGAATCGTTTTTGAATATTTGCCACTTTCTTTCAAAACCCCTTTGTATCCATAATAGATTGATGTAATGTCTGTTCTACAAAAGGCACATCAGTACTGGGTTTTCGTACTAAAGAGTGAGAAACGGGACCGTACTACTGCGACTTTGCTCTCAGTCTATCCGTCCGTCACCAGGCTATATTTTTTTTACCGTTATACAAGACAGTAGATCACTAATTATGAGTTTCTGTTTCTGCTTTAACATAATAGTAGTTTATGCAACTGATACATAATGAGGGGCCTTAAAACACGAGTGTGGTTTTATGAAACGAGCGTCATCGAGTTTCATAATAGCATCACACGAGTTTTTTAAGGCCTAATTATGTACAGTTGCATACACTACTTTATCTACACACATATCATAAGTACTCTAAGATGGGTTCAGAGGTCGTAGGAAAATGACCTGCATTACTACAACCAATTTTACTATGAGAGTGTTCATATCGTTCTCGGAGTCACTACTACTCATATTTATCACTAAAATGCAATTTCACAATATTTTCGTCACAGCGAAAAACCAACAAACAAATGAATGACAACAGTAATGGCGGGTAATTCAATCCTCCGTCACGACGATTTTTTTTATATCATAGACAAACGAATGAAGTCCTATCCTCATGTCACTCGTGATCATATGTCGTGCGATTTGGATTAAAAAACATACTGAATTTGACGTTTCATATCGATAACTGCTTTAATATCAATGGATACTAGAATAGAGACCTACTTTAGTTTTGACAGCTGTTCCAAATTTAAAGTCATAACCTTACAGAAATTAATACTGTTATAACATTACAGTACAGATTTTACCTACTGCCACAGATAAGAAAGTTCTCATAGTAAAATTGGTTGTAGTAATGCTGGTCATTTCCTACGGTTTCTGAACGCATTTTAGAGCACTAATGATATGTCCGTAGATAAAATACTTAAAACAATCACATTACACTGGTGAAACTTCGCGGCAGCCTTTGAGGTTCCTCAGAAGTAAATAGTGGTTCATTACTGTAACCGCTGCCGGCTTAATTGATGGATTAATATTAATTACTTCATCTAATCAGTTTATTTCTCGTCGTTAAATAGACTTAGTTGCAATCTCATCTATGTAAGTATGATTCAGCAAAGACTTGTATGCAACTCATATTTGTAAACAGATGGGTTTTTTAATAATATATTTCTATCCAAAAATACCTGCTTTGTCCCACGTCCATAATATAATTAAAGTAAATATTTTCATGTGAATTGGTATTCGTATTATTAGTATGAATCATATAAAAAGACGTTGGCATATTTCCATTATACATTCAACGAATAGCTAAATTGTTGCCACAGTGAAAATAATCTAATTTCAGAAGTCGGATAGTTACTGCTTGTTTTGTATTGCACTGTGCTTTAATCATCATATCAGCCTGTTACAGTCCACTGCTGGACATAGGCCTCCCCCAAGGAGCGCCACAGCGCACGATCTCCTGCCCTTTGCATCCAGTCACTACCAGCTGCCTTTTTCAGGTCGTCTGTCCATCTAGCCGGGGGGCGTCCCACACTAAGTTTACCTAAGCGTGGTCTCCATTCAAGAACCTTCCTGCTCCACCTCTCGTCGGTTCTGCGACAGACATGGCCAGCCCACTGCCACTTCAGCTTGCTACATTTTTGGACGACATCAGTTACCTTAGTCTTATGTCGTATGACCTCGTGATTTAATCACGTTGTAATAAATACATTTAACTAGCAGTCGCTAGCCGGCAACTTCGTCTGCGTGTATTTCCCGTTCCCGTAAGGATTTCGGGAAATCCTATCTTAGCGTATGCCTACATTATAGTAGCTACCTTCATGCACAATTTCAGTAAGATTCGTCTTGTGGTTTGGGCTGTGCGTTGATAGATATGTCACTATGTCTGTCAGTCAGTCGGTCCTTAAAGTTTTATATATTTAGATAATAATAATAATAGTTCTCCTGGCTGATTTCGACCACGGCGGCCAATCTCAACAGAGATAAGCCAACTACGCAGGAGATATTATAGTGCACAAGTGTGAGCGCAATACACAGGTTCACTCACTGTCCATCACTCTCAAAGTTCGGTTTAGTCATACTTAGATAGATAAGTACTTAAGTATTTGAAATGTACCAGTATTTGTTGTTAAATTACCCTGTCAATTTTGATTTTGAAATAAAAACTTTATCTTTTCATTCTTCTTTTTCTGGTTAGGTTTGACTATTATATCGGTGGACAATAGTTAGATATAATTATATTGACAGCGAAAGTTTTATAATATAAAACAAATATAAAATATAATATAAAATAATATAAAAATAAGGTATAATATTATTATACCTTATTTCAAAATATATTTTTGCGTACCGTCCAAATTCTAGCCACTGATAGTCAGGTTACTGTGGGCGTACCGCGGGCGTTTGATAAGCGTACGGGTGCTCTTCAAAGGAGGCACAATCTATCCGATATCGGTTCCGAGCGAGCGGGCTGTCTAATGTGAAAGCGATATTAATGCTTTTTGACACTTGAATGACCATACATAAAATTTACCGATGTATCGAACATCACAAAAATGATTTGTTTCGAAATGAAATGAACTCCTGTACTAATGGCATCATGTTAGGCTACCCATTTTTGTTAATTGCCTTTATTACAATAGAAAAAGTTGCTGCGAAGTTAATCTTCTTGTATTCTTGTGTCGGGCTTTAATAAATTTCACTATCAGTAAATAACTATAAGCTACTAGCTGACCCGGCGAACTTCGTACCGCTTTAGCGTTGCAATGATTGAACAATGTCATCGAATGACATTGACATTCGTTACGCGCGTTTTTTAAAACATGCAAAATTAAATGTATATTTTTCAATATTTCTGAGAGATTTGCTTAATTTTTTTTTCCTTAAGAACCTTCTTCTGATAATAACAAATACAACAAAAAAATAATAAGTGAAATCGATCCAGCCATTCACGCGTGATGCCGTGATCAAGGAAAACGGGTTAATTTATATATACTCGTAGATAGATGTTTCGTTCGTGTTTAATGTAATAAATAAAACAATATCGATGGTTAACATTGAAAACATACGACTGCTTATATTTGTTTATTTCAAAGCACACAATGAGGCATACACAAAATGTTACGAATTTTATTGTTAAGTACCTGAGTAGATCATGTTTGCGTTACTCCTTCAGCATAGAAAACAAACAGCTTTATTAGATTTTTTCTGGTTCATAGATCTTAATATGAATTTCAAAAGTAATTCCACCATCCTTAACGTAACCGTTAATAGGGTTTAACAAATCACTTATTCGAATGAAATGGAACCCGTAGTCAGGGGATTCCTTAGTAAATTTGTGAGTTGTCACAAGTTCTTTTTCTTTACCATTTTCGGCGCGAAGAATAAAACGTAAATCAGCATCACATGAACCGACAATTTCTAATACTTTTACGTAAACACCCAAATAATCTATAGAGTCTACCTTTTGTTTTCGCATAAACGCCATCCACTTGATGTTCCAGATTAAATAGTTTCGAGAATTTATATCTGCGGAAATATTTTTAATGTCAGGAGCGGTGAACTCAAACGAGGCTTCGATCGAAGGCTTGAAGATCTTTTTATCTTTTTTCCTTGCATCCCTCCTTGAGGAGAATCCATGAGGCATCGGTTTCTTTGCGCCATCATAAGCAATATGAGCAAGAATCGCACAGCCATCGTCAGCGGACAATACAGATGTTGTGGATTCTGCTTTCGCAAATTCTTCAGAAGTGAGAGAAAGAAAACGAATTTTGGCTAGCATATTTCGCACAGACGCCTCGGTGCGTTCGCTTTGTGAGAGTTTCTTCGCGTAGCGGTCGACAGCGTTTAGGAGTTCCACCTCGCTTTCAATGTCCAGATCTTCCAATGCGAACACTGCTTCTAACACGTCTGGGCATGCTTCCTCGAAGCTACTATCAGCGAGCACCACCTTAGTATTCTTCTGTATAAACTCTTCACAATTCGTTTTCAGTTCAATTTCTGTTGAGTGTAGAGCTAGTCCGTATATTTTGAGGACGGTACTTTTATTCAACAAAGCAGAGGACTTATCCAAACATGCCTTGAACAAGCCGGGCAGTTGGTACGTCCTCGCTGCCTCGGCCAAGTCGAATAATGAATTAGAGTCGACGTCTAAAGCGTCTGTGTAGATGTATTGCAACATCAATTGAAAAATTTGCGGTTCAACGTCAGTTATTGTAATCTTGGGGTGATTTTCTGTAGTCGCTTTCAGCTTCTCTTCAAGAACAGGCGATGCAGTGGACAGGATAAGCTTGTGACCTTCAAAATTTTGCTTAGCTGCGCCTACCAGAAATGTGCAGTCGCATTGCGATTTTGTGTCGAAAATATGCTTCATTCTGCTTTTCAGATCTTTGAATTGCAACTGCCAGGGTGACGGCATGTCGAGTTCTTGTATAACGTAGTGCTTTGTAATTAATTTCAACCAATCGACTGAACAGCAATGGTGGACTTCTTGCAAAATCGTGAATGCACGTACATTATATACTGCTTCAAATGTGGTTAGTTCGACGGATGTGATAAACAAATATCATGCGGTTTTGATAAAAGTGAACCATTAACATCCTGTAAAAAGACCAAGTTAAAAATAATATGACTACAAACTTAGGAAAAGTTACTTACTTAACAAAAGTAAGCGACTTACTGTATTTTAGTCAATACCATTACAGAGGCGCAAAGTGTTTGGTTCTTAGTTTCAAAAACAGATATCGTAAGTGGCAATAAATCAATACTTATTTAAATTAGTCGACACAAAACTAATTAACAGTAATGAAACATTCCTAACAGGAAGTTTACATTCCCAAAACTATTTCCTTAAAACTTATTGAATAATTAAGTTTGGTAAGACGCACTTCCACAGTTCAATCATAATTTGTGATCCACTTCCAATAAATAGAAAAAAAGACTGCATAAGTACTTAGTAATTGATAGAAAAAAATAGATCCAAGTCATAAACTCACACTTGAACCACCCGAAGTAAAGATTTTTTCCCAAGTTACGAAAATGAAATTCCTTACATTCCAAGTCACAGCCAAATAGCTTTCACCAAATTGCCTCCAGTTTTCCACGAAAGACCCAGGTGTTTACTACAACATTTTTTGACCTTCATTCTCACGGAACCCCAGCAAAATAGGGACGAAAAAATTGAATTACATAACGAATCTCGCGGCGAAAAACAAAATGAAATAGGTACTTATATTTTGTCTTAAAACTCAATTAATTCACAAATGAATTTTAAAGTTGTGTGTGCTTGTTTTGTGTTTTTGTTTTAGCTTGTAGATTCATTTCGGTTGTAAGACGATAGTAATTAAAATAGGCCGTGACTATTTTTACATTTTAACATATTTTTTTAAAGTTTTCATCACTTGATGTCATTAACAGATGACGAGCTTACCAGAAGATACCTTTTCACTCTAGATGTAAAGATAGTGGGGTTGTAACTCTTACGAGTAAGTATACAGGGTTGAAAGGAAATAACATTTTATTTAACATTTTAGGGTAACCAATAATTCTACTACGAGTATAAAGAGAATAGTAGAATTAGGTTATTCCTATTGTGCCTACCTCTGGCGACATTATCAGGCCGTAGAAAAAAAAAAACATTACCGCTTAAAAAAGTTGTTATTTTTTATAGATAAGTTCAAGATTAATATAATGCCTAATACTCTAGTAAAAGTAAGGTTCATCGTGACTGAAATAAAAATTAATTTAAAAACTTAGATTAAACCAAAAAAGGCAAACACGGTTTGTGCTACTGGCGCGTTGAACTACTAAACCTATTGCAATGAACCCTCTCCGCTCCTAGTCGTCGTTAGCAATTGCAAATAATTTACACGTGCGTGTGCGTTTGCCCCGCACCCTAAGTTGCCCATTTTGAAGTTTACGAACCGTACCTTCCGCTGTTTGGTTTGATTTAAGTTTCAAATACAGGAAATCACACAAAATATAGGTACCTACATGAATCCAATTTTCAACTAGGTAGAAACTTTCGAATAGTTTTGTTCCATTCAATATCTGTGAAATAATTCTTTTCCAATCTTACAACGAGGTCTCTATTTCAGATGGATGATTTTTCCTTTTCTTCATTTCTAGGTTAATTTGGTTTCACTTTGTCTAGGCGCTGACGAAATGATCTCCGCTCCGAGGAATGAGTGAACGTATCGTATTTTGTTGGTTAAGAGCAATATACGTATTTGATCTTGTAGAAAATGTATGTATTTTTAACCCCAAACGAAAGAGAGGCGTGTTATAAGTGTGACCCTGATTCTGTTTGTAAGTGTGTTTTTGTGGCTGTGACCTCGTACTGCCGTGCATATCCAAAAGACTGTAAGTCGACTTGTGTTTTTGCTATCGATTTCTTTTTGCCTGTATAATACCCTTAAGTGACATTAACAAACATTTAACGGCTATTTTAGAAGATAAAGCAAACAAAAACCACTGTATTACTTAGAATTTAGGGTTCCTTTTCAATAGAAAGACTGTAAAGTAGTGTACAGTGTTTTGGCAAAATATATTCTGGAATTCAGGCTGGAATTTAAAATTACAGTGTTTTGGTACGAGCAGATACATGCACGTTGTTGCTAGCTAACCAACGTAGGCTGAATTGACAACAAGATTGCTATCTCGCTCTTTCCCGCGCGCTTGAGGATTCTCCTGCCTTTTCGGCATGATTATAATGGTTCAGTTTACGTTAGTTGCATGACGAGACACACGTCATCGTCGCTCTGCCATGACAAGCTAATACACGGTATTTTTCAAAAACCACATTTGAGATATTTGAGAAAACAAGTTTTTTAAGGTTATTGGCTTCTATAGTGCTTGTAAACTTGTTAATATTTTTTATTATTATACAGTAAGATATAAATGTCCTCAACATAGCCATGTATTTTTTTTTCAGATTAGTTAACTCGTCTAAAATATATGACCGATAACTTGTTTTAGCACAAAAGTGGTCTTTTGAAAAATACCGTGTAATTGCTTGGTAGGGCAGCGTAGCTCCGTAGCATCGTAGATTTAAGTGCGGTGTTTTTTTTAATTCGAAAGATTATTTAATCACGGTGGTTTTAAGCTAGTTTTTGAATTGTCAAAATCCATCCAGCCGTTGATGCTCACCAGCTGTTACCTGGCTCACCTGGTTCACGTCGGAGGTTTTAAATGTTTACTTTTTTACCAAAGACTCTTACCACGACATCATTTCCATCAACAATTAACGAAATAACTTTTTAAACTGGTGTTTTTAACAAGTGACTGTGTAACCACATACTGTTTGAACAAAAAAAAAACACTTATATTTTTGGGCTTATTATGTGCTTAGCTTTAAATTAGGTTTAAGCAAGTAAGTAATATATTCAAAGATATTCAGGTTTCAACTCACAAACGGTAAGATATATTTATTTAAGCTTGAATTTACTTAAAATAACTTTACCTACAAATATTATTTCGAACAAAAAATGCACAGAGATGTTTTTCTGAAAATTGACGCGCAACCTTACACTCTTCTTTGCAGAAGTGTTGACTATGCCATTAGTTACATCCCTTATAAAGACAGCCGATAAGTATTGTAATGATATAATGTACTGAGTAACTTATTGTATTGTACTACATAAACACATGTTTTGGCTTACAGTTTAGTACTTAATTTTAAATTAAACTTTTATCTCCACAACTGTAAACTGTTTTGTGTTAATAAATAAAATAAAAATAAAATAACTGTAAATTTCTAAAGTATAACATAAGTTGTACCTAGTACAGGTACTTGCAATTATTAAAAAAAAACATTACCGGATTTTTCAAACTCTTATTTTGGTGCTTTAATTTACATATAAAACGAAAAATAAATAAAATGGCTAATGAACGGCAGCAAAGATGAGAAATATTTTGTTTTTAAAAGCTCTGTAAGTATCTACTTAGGATTCAAAGTGTATTTTGGTGAGCTTAAGGCTCATGCCACACCTGCTGCAGTCAGCAATTTGGCCGCAGTGATGGGTTGACAAGCTGTCAATCGCGAGTGGCGGTGACAGTATATCGCAGGTGTCCTGCGGCTAGTAAGATTGCTTACCAAACCTGTTAAAATAAAACTATTACTTATCTTTACATAACACATATTTAATTTAGTCCTTCCTTGTTTTGATATCCATTTCCATTACTTTATTTCACATTACTTTGTGCTTATGGCCGACGCCTGACATTTTTTTTGGCCTTACCATAAATATCAATAGGTAATCTTTCGTCGCGAACTCTGATTTTTCAATAACGAATCGCTACGATTAACGTTATTAAAATAACGAGAAAAAAGATATAAGTACCTATGTAAGTTGTGAATTGTTTTATTCATGACCTTACTTAAAATAAAACCTAATAATTCAACACGATATAAATATCGGTTTATGACAAATCCACGCAATAGAATGTCAATGAGAAAATATTTAATTAAGTAAAACAGGTAAAGACGTACGTCGGTAAGATCACAGCATAAAAAAACCTCCCCCTTCACGCGTTCCTAGGCAATGGTTTTCGTATTTCACGCATCTCGGATCTATGATATTTAGAATGGATGTAAGCGTCATTATTTATAGTTCAGTGCCCAATATTATCACAACTAAAATTAGACGTTGAGCGTCACAACTTTCACCATTAGGTAAATTGATTAAGAGCTCAAGATTAGTGTCCGTCAGGGTGACTGGACCAAAAGAAACATGTAAATGGGACCATGTGCATTATTTAATACCTATTTGCTACTATTTGATACCATTCACAAAACATTTGCTACCTTTGTGTTAATATCATTATTAAATAAATTAAATGGCCAGTCATTCTGACGCCAGGTTGACTGGCCACTGATGAGTTTTCATAGTATTAGCGTTGTATTTACTACTTTGTTAATGTAGATATTCACTACCAACGTGCTACTTTAACATATATTTTTTACACAATGTAGAGCTTCTTTAAAAAGTTATCAATAAAATCAATTAAAACGCCTGCACATAATTCACGATTTTTTATGTCAAAATAATTTCTAGTAATCTTTTTGCAGGCGTTTAGTGGCTTATGAACAAGTTATCGCTGAATACAGTTGTGGTCGGTTTAGTTGTACCTAGTACACTTCGTCATGTTATTCACAAGCATACATTGTTACTTGCCATTAACTAGATAATTTAACCTCTGTGTTACCTTGTATTCAGTACGGCGGTACCTTCTTATGCAAAATTATTATTAAGATATTTATTTATTGACTAGTAGAGGCTCACGAAGTTCATTACACTATCTTCTGGATTTTTGTCTTTCATATATCAATAGAAAGTACTTAAAGCGTTATACTCATACTGTTAAGCTGGACTGTAACTGTTAATGTTCCACATTCAGTACTATAGATCTAAGTATACAAGGTGTTCCAAAAAACCCCGTTATAACTGAAGGGTGTTGTTGTGCCCGGAAAACTGCACAACATTCCCAACGATACCTTGGTCAAAATCTCAAAAAAAAATCGGACCTAACATACAAAATTGCCAATCAGCTGATCGATTTACTATGGCAAAGCCAAAAGATTTTTTGAGATTTCGACCTAGGTTTCTTAGCGAAAGTTGTTCAGGTTTAGGGGCACAACAACACCCTTCAGTTATAACGGGGTTTTTTGTTACACCTTGTATATTTTTTTGTATGAGGAGAAATTTTACATTTCTTTGAACAACTTTTTCAGAGGTTCTGCATTCATACTCCTAACGGTCTTTATTTTTGATTTTCGCTGAACTGATTTTCTTAAGGCGTCATATTTATACCTTTCATAAATTGATACTATGTACATAAATTATTCGTGACGTTAAAAGACTTTGCCTTAGGCGTTACATTCACACTTCTACCGGTTTGGCTGGGCTCCTGTGTGTCACATCTGGTACTCTAGATCTTCATTTTTGTTATGGGAACGTGCTGGCTAGACCCGAAAATACAAACGAAACGTTAGGGCGTACGGTGGCGGTCAGCGCCACGTGAACACATTCTAACGAAAATCGTTTGCATGCACTTCGACACACGTGGAGCAATTAGCAAGCGGAATTGCGCGCGATGTGCAAATGATTTTCGCCTTAAAGGTGTTCATGCGACGCAGACCGCGAAAGTACGTACGAACTCTGTGTAGCGTAAATTCCTACTTTTACATTTTCACCCCACTCGCAACATTCGTGGCCTCGTATTGAACGAATTGATTTCGCATGTACGAGTATTACGAAAAACCTGAAAGGAACTCACTCTTTTTGAATTAGCGTACCAACTCTGTGTTTGTCAAAGGTTTTTTGTTTTGGAATTGCATTAGAAGGAAAACGGAACAACGCAAAATACAAACCTCAAGACAACTGTACACTTTCATAGAGTTTCTAACACAAGAGAACAACGTATGCAATAAGAAATACAATTTTTCAATATTAACTTTTGTACGTCTGTCGGTCTATCAGTATTTCCGACTTTCGGGCCGACAATCCCTTTTATTTCGGAATCGTGTAAAGCTAGTTGCAAATTGCAAATTTTTCAGTTGTATAGCCTCCTGTTTGTCTAAAACTCATCGGGTGCTTCCTGAACCGTCGGTTAAATTACTTTGGAAAAAAACCGCACCAAGAAATACAAGTAAAGTTAACGACTCCCCTAACTTGAAACTGTTAGAAATAATCTGGCCACATTTGGAGGCTATATAACTATTTATTATAATGCTAAGTCGCTTTTCGCGTTTGTCCCTATGTCTGTAATATGTATGTATGCTTAAGTCTTTGAAACCTATTGTACGGATTTTGTTGCAGATTTTTTTCATAGATAGAATGATACAAGAGGAAGGTATATACTTATTATAACATGCTTTGTATTTAAGAGAGAGAGAGAAAGATAATTTGTGATAATTTCAAGGCTTCTATTCCACGCGGGCGAAGCTGAGAATTAATTGTCCTCAAGAAAAAAACAGGACTTAAACATATTAACTGCTCCATTGAAATACTTCACCCTTTTAATCGTACTGTGGCGACTGCGTCCCACATACGCCTTATACCGATTAATTGTAAATATGTATTATTTTAATGCATAATTGTAAATACGTCTTTGTACAGAATTAGATGTAAGTGCTTTGTGAATATTCGCGTGTTAATTTTAAGGCATGCTAGATTAAGTTATTTTAGTTTCTCACGCATCTGCGCCTATTAGGTTTACGATGCTAGTCATTAAGTTATTTGTAAGGTGCAATACAATATTGTCGGAATGTTTAACTTAGTCTCTTCAGTGTTTCGCCGACGTAACATTTGTTCCATTGTCAGTCTATAGGTTTATTGCACCTATTAAGAACCAACCTTTGTAATGTCTTCCTAGTTAATTGTTATATTTTCATTGTTGTATTCTGTTTGTACCAACCATATTTCTATTGTATTGTTTTATTCTTTTGTTAGTGTGTTTCCTCCAAAGGCAGCCGACGGCCGTGAGGATTAAAACCAGGTTCAACCAGGTTCAGGGGGTAGTCAGTACGCAACCTCAGCACCGGTCGGACGCCTTGAAGGCTCGTCCTCACTATCATTCTCAATTGTAAATAAACTACGAACCCTGCAACCCGTGTATAGAGCGCCGATACTGTGGCGACTGCGTCCCACATACGCCTTATACCGATTAATTGTAAATATGTATTATTTTAATGCATAATTGTAAATACGTCTTTGTACAGAATTAGATGTAAGTGCTTTGTGAATATTCGCGTGTTAATTTTAAGGCATGCTAGATTAAGTTATTTTAGTTTCTCACGCATCTGCGCCTATTAGGTTTACGATGCTAGTCATTAAGTTATTTGTAAGGTGCAATACAATATTGTCGGAATGTTTAACTTAGTCTCTTCAGTGTTTCGCCGACGTAACATTTGTTCCATTGTCAGTCTATAGGTTTATTGCACCTATTAAGAACCAACCTTTGTAATGTCTTCCTAGTTAATTGTTATATTTTCATTGTTGTATTCTGTTTGTACCAACCATATTTCTATTGTATTGTTTTATTCTTTTGTTAGTGTGTTTCCTCCAAAGGCAGCCGACCGCCGTGAGGATTAAAACCAGGTTCAACCAGGTTCAGGGGGTAGTCAGTACGCAACCTCAGCACCGGTCGGACGCCTTGAAGGCTCGTCCTCACTATCATTCTCAATATAGTCCGTCTCGCCAGTCCATGAACTTTTATTTGTGTAAATAAACTACGAACCCTGCAACCCGTGTATAGAGCGCCGACAGTGGTGACCCCGACGTGATCTTACGTTTTTATTGTGCGCTTAGGGTGTATCAGGGTTCAGTTTCGCGCCGCGCAGTGAAATTTACAGACTTGCTGGTATTTTTTGTGTGTGTGTAATCAGAGTTTCTTACAATGGCTAATGAAAATCCCAATGCCAACGGGCCCGTCAAGAATGTCCCATGGCTGCAGATGGCACCGTTCAACACATCGGACCCTGAATCATGGATGGATTGCGCGGAGAGTTTGTTGAGCATGTCAATGGTGACAGACCCAACACAAAAATGCTTATACATCACAAGCAAAATGGACTCTAACGCCCTCAGTGAAGTAAGAGACCTTATAACCGCCCTCTCGGTCGTCACAGCGGACCAGTACAAAGAGCTTAAAGAAAAGATAGTGAAAAGGTTTGGCGCATCCCAGACCGTGAAAACCCAGCGTCTCCTAGAAGGAGAGGAGATTGGTGACCGAACGCCGACACAGTTCTTGCGGCACCTTAAGTCACTAGCTGGCAGCGCTATATCCGAGGATGTTTTGCGTGTTATTTGGACGAGGGGTTTACCTACCGACATGCAGGCAGCCGTCGTGGCCAAGAGAGATACGCCACTCGAAACACTGGCCGACATCGCAGATCTAATAGCTGAAAACGTTAGGCTGCGGTGCACGAGGCCATCGCCCCCGGTAGCAGCAATCTCTACACACGTCACGGACGAACGTCTTCGCCGGCTTGAGGAGAACATGGCACTTCTCATACAGAATGTGCAACAGGCGCAAGTAAGTGAGATGAATACAATATCCAGCAGGCCACGCGGTCGTTTAAACACACGCTCACTTACACCATCACGGTCTAGAACTAGACCGGCGGACTGGCTGTGTTGGTACCATCATCGCTATGGTGCCCAAGCAAAGAAATGCGTAGAACCGAGCTCCTACAAACCACAGCAGGGAAACGCGAGCGGGAGTCATTAACGGCGGATGACGCAATATCCCATCCACCTACACGCCGCATCTTCGTTACCGACAAGGCGAATAATGCCACGTTCCTTATTGATACAGGGGCCGATCTTTGTGTGTACCCTAAAGCGCTAGTCCCTACGGCTTGCAAAGCTTCTGCCTATGGATTAGTCGCCGCCAACGGAACTCCAATAACCACATATGGTACTATCGCATTAACCTTAAACCTCGGGCTTCGAAGAGACTTCCCATGGATATTTGTGGTAGCGGATGTAGACAAACCAATCATTGGTGTTGATTTTCTCGGTCATTACAACCTTTTGGTAGATGCGAAAAATAAGAGGTTGGTAGACGCGGTCACTCATCTTACGGTCAATGGACATGTAGCTGAGTGTGAGCAACTCACTGTAAAAACATTAAGTGCTACATCACCTTACCTCGATCTGCTCGCCAAGTATGTTGAAATAACACGACCAGACGGAACCATGCAAGGGGTAAAACATGGAACTAAACATCACATACTGGTAACATCAGGACCTCCGGTAGCACTCAAACCGCGACGGCTCGCCCCCGATCGCCTTAGGGCTGCCAAGAAAGAGTTCGATTCGATGGTAAAACTTGGCATCGCTCGCCCATCTAAAAGCCCATGGGCAGCGCCCTTAGTTATGGTACCAAAGACGACTACAACCTCCACGCCAGAATCCAGCTCATCATCGATTCCCGAAAACGTTAAGGAGACCGAAGAAAGACATCGCCCATGCGGTGACTACCGCGGTCTGAATGCGAGAACAGTTCCTGATCAGTATCCCGTGCGTCACATTCAAGACTTTGCGCAGTGTTTAAGTGGCAGTAAAGTGTTTTCAAAATTAGATTTAGTGCGTGCGTTCAATCAAATCCCTATCGCTGAAGAGGACATCCCAAAAACTGCTATCACAACGCCGTTCGGTTTATTTGAGTTCAAATTTATGACTTTCGGCTTACGCAATGCAGCTCAGACGTTTCAACGGTTTATGGACGAAGTGTTAAGTGAATTAGACTTTTGTTATTGCTACATAGACGATATTTTGATAGCATCGAGTGACGAAAAAGAACATTTAAAACACCTAGAGACAGTATTTGATAGGTTAAGAAAGTTTGGTGTAGTGATTAACCCTAAGAAATGTGTATTCGGCCAATCAGAGATTGAGTTCCTTGGCTATTTAGTGTCACCCGACGGTACGCGCCCGCTCCCTGAAAAGGTAGAAGCAATACGGACGTACCCACTCCCAACCACAGCGAAGCAGCTAAGACGGTTTCTTGGTATGTTAAACTTTTATAGAAGGTGCATACCTAACGCAGCTGCTAGCCAGTCTAGCCTTAACGAACTACTCCATGGCAACATAAAAGGTAAAACTCCAATTGCGTGGACGGATCAGGCGAGAAAAGATTTTGATGTGTGTAAAGAGAGTCTAGCCCAGGCAGCTTTGTTAGCTCATCCTCGGGACGACGCCGAGCTAGCCCTCTTTTGTGACGCATCAAACAATAGCATTGGATCAGCTCTGCAACAAAAGGTAGGTAACGATTGGCATCCTATCGCATTCTTTTCTAAAAAGCTTACTACGGCCGAACAAAAGTACTCAGCGTACGATCGCGAGCTATTCGCTATCTATGCTGCAGTCAAACATTTTAGGCATTATGTTGAAGCAAGACAGTTTGTAATTTTTACTGACCATAAGCCGATAACCTATGCATTTCATAAAAAAGAGCAACAATGTTCACCCAGGCAGTTTAGACACCTGGATTTTATTGGTCAATTTTCAACAGACATACGTCATGTGAAAGGGGAAGATAACGTGCCAGCCGACGCACTTTCACGTATAGAAAGTATTCGTAAAGGCCTTGATTGGGAATCGCTTGCAAAGTCACAGAAAAATGACACACACCTTAAGTCGTTGCTGGATTCAAATGACTCATCATTGCAATTACGACTTTTTACTTTGCCAGATAGCGACACACCAGTGTACTGCGATGTATCAACTCAACGCGCTAGACCTTATCTCACGGAGCCTTTCAGGAAGATAGCATTTAATATTTTACATCAGAATTCACACCCCGGGGCACGAGCTACGACGAAACTCGTTTCACAACGATTTGTCTGGCCCTCAATGAACTCTGACTGCAAAAAGTGGACAAGAGCGTGCTTGGGTTGTCAGCGTTCTAAAGTATCGCGACACGTTACCACTCTTCCTGGTACTTTCGCACCGCCATCATCCCGGTTTGACCACGTTCATTTAGACATTATCGTTATGCCTTACTCTGAGGGATATCGATACTGTCTCACGTGTGTCGATCGCTTTTCAAGATGGCCTGAGGCGATACCAATACCCAATCAGGAGGCAGAAACGGTGGCACGCGCGTTCTATTCGAATTGGATTGCACGTTTCGGCGTTCCAAGCAGAATCACAACGGATCAAGGCAGGCAGTTTGAGTCGCACCTATTTAGAGATCTAAACGCTCTACTAGGTTCGAATCACCTACGCACCACTGCTTATCATCCATCCTCAAATGGTATGGTAGAACGCTTTCATCGGCAACTTAAGAGTGCTATTAAGTGCCATACCTCAGCTGACGAGAGCTGGACGCGGGTATTACCAACAGTATTGTTAGGTATTAGGGCATCCTGGAAAGATGATCTACAAGCTACATCCGCTGAACTTCTATACGGTCAGAGCTTGCGCCTCCCAGGTGAGTTTTTGTGTAAAAGTCCCACGCACAACCTAGTACCTAGCGATTATGTAAACCATCTACGACAGCATTTTAACACGTTAAAGCCAGTCGACGGCACGCGCCATGGCATTAAAAGTACTATCTGTTTTAAAGATTTGATGTCGTCTAGCCACGTGTTCGTAAGGAATGACGCTGTTAAAGCTCCGCTGCAACAACCCTACGAAGGGCCATATAAGGTCATAAGCAGGTCAAAAAAAACATTCGTACTCGATATACGTGGACGCGAAGTCACGGTATCGACCGAAAGACTAAAACCTGCCTATATTCTGAGAGATGCGGAACACCACCCAAACAACCATCCTGACAGCAGTATCTCATTGGGTTTAACTTTTGACAGTAGCCTAGGTCAAACAACCGGTTCCAATGTTAGTTCAGGTTCTCCACCTCCAGCTGTACCGCCCGTCTCCGACGAACCTAACGTCCCTCGCCGTTCTGGCAGACGCGTTCGTTTTCCAGACTACTACCAAGCAGGTTTGTGATATAACGTATGTTTTCGTAATTTTGATATTTCGTTATTTAGATCACTGTATAGCTTTAGTAGCGTAGCGTAGTTTTCTTATCACGATTGTTGTTGTTTTTTTTCGTGATCTAAATCACTGGTAGGGGGGTACTGTGGCGACTGCGTCCCACATACGCCTTATACCGATTAATTGTAAATATGTATTATTTTAATGCATAATTGTAAATACGTCTTTGTACAGAATTAGATGTAAGTGCTTTGTGAATATTCGCGTGTTAATTTTAAGGCATGCTAGATTAAGTTATTTTAGTTTCTCACGCATCTGCGCCTATTAGGTTTACGATGCTAGTCATTAAGTTATTTGTAAGGTGCAATACAATATTGTCGGAATGTTTAACTTAGTCTCTTCAGTGTTTCGCCGACGTAACATTTGTTCCATTGTCAGTCTATAGGTTTATTGCACCTATTAAGAACCAACCTTTGTAATGTCTTCCTAGTTAATTGTTATATTTTCATTGTTGTATTCTGTTTGTACCAACCATATTTCTATTGTATTGTTTTATTCTTTTGTTAGTGTGTTTCCTCCAAAGGCAGCCGACCGCCGTGAGGATTAAAACCAGGTTCAACCAGGTTCAGGGGGTAGTCAGAACGCAACCTCAGCACCGGTCGGACGCCTTGAAGGCTCGTCCTCACTATCATTCTCAATATAGTCCGTCTCGCCAGTCCATGAACTTTTATTTGTGTAAATAAACTACGAACCCTGCAACCCGTGTATAGAGCGCCGACAGTACCTTTGTGTAAAAGGTGCCTACGTTTTAGAAGGCTTTACAAGAGGACCCTTTTTATGAAATAAAATATTCCACAACCACAACATACGTGCCTTCACTGAAACCACGGCTGTAACCGAGTCTGAGCGTGCATACCGCACTGGCACTCTGCCAAGATACCTAAGACAATTGGGCTTATTTATATCTACAGTAGAGTGAAATTCCACTGTTATAATGCGCTTTGAAAAGGACAAAAAGGGTGAACAAAGGTGAAATTAAACCCACGTTTTCTTCTTTCATATTTTTTACATAGTATAGTCCTCCTGGCTGATTTCGAACACAGCGGCCAATCTCAAAAGAGATCAGTCAACGACGCAGGATATATTATAGAGCACAAGTGTAAGCGCAATGCACAGGTGCACTTACAGTTCCTTCACTCTCAAAGTTCGGTGAGACGGCAATCCGACATGACCGTTGGCGGTGTTACACCCCCGTGCCTCAGAAAGCACGTTAAGCCGTTGGTCCTGCGCCTGATTTTTACATAACTGGCTGGAGGATCGCCAAACAGAATGTCACTTAGATGGCAAACGCAGCCACGAAAAGATTAATATGTTAAAAAAGAAATGTAGCAACGCCAAATTCCTTATACTTATGAATTAAATAGTTTATCATTAGATTTTCTAGTCATCCTTTAATAATGAAAAAGTTTCATCGGTCCTGTAGATAATGTAGAGTTTCTTCTACCACCACCTATCACAATTTTGCTTTTATGTATTTCAGAATTAAGTGTTTTTTTTAACTTTAATAATAACTTAAAAGCGATGTTTTTTTTGGCAACTACACACATCAAAAGTGTCTAGGGATCAACATATATTTTTGCAATAACTTTTCTCCTGATTGATATTAATTAAAATTTTCTTTTAAGGATTCATCAAATAAAGTGTTTTCGTTTGTCTACAGTAACGATAAACCAAGTCACCTTTGCATTAATAAAGAAATTTGCCATTTTCCTAATAAAAGGATTTTTTGACATTTGAACCACTAACATTAAAGTTCGAAAAAAAGACTGAAATAACCGTTTTCTTTAAAATTTTATTGGGTAACTTAAACAATTAATAATCCGTGTTTCTACCGCGAACACTAACAACACAAGAACATCGGTTTGGCATACTCAAAATGAGTTCATCCAAATCACGCTGTGGAATGGCCGCCCATGTTCGTTGCAACAACAAAAAAAAGGTCTTCTTGCGACTGGATACCCTCCATATTCGGCAGAGCTCTTCTCTGTAGTAGCGCCAGACGGACCAGTAGGACAGTATCGCTGCACCACACGGAGACAAGACCGATACATTCAAATCACAACTCTAAGATCTCCAACAATAACCGCCATGATGTTAGCCGTGAGGCTGTATCACTTATCAGGGAACTTAATTAGCGACCAAACAGTCAGAAACCGCTTGCATGAAGTGAATCTTCATTCCCGAAGACCGCTAAGGGTACCACCTATAGCAATGCACAATTTTAGTATTCGATATCAATGGGTTCTTGAACACAGAAATTGGGCAGAAGAACAATGGCGTTTCGTGTGATTTTCTGATGAGTCTCGTTTTCGTACGAGACCGGATACAAGACGTATACGACACTGGAGAACCCCTGGACGCCAACAGCGATTAAAATCCTGCCAGGAAGTCCATCCTTATAGTGGTGGAACCATCATGGTATGGGCGGGTATTTGGATCGGCGGAAGAACTGAGTTGATTTGGATCAGAGGCAACCTCAAAGCTCAAATTTATGCTGAGACGATTGTATCAGACGTCATCGTTCCTCTACAAGTGCAAATCGGTCCCTTATTTCAGTTAATGCATGATAATGCACGACCGCACACCGCAAGAGTTGTAAGACAGACTCTCGCCGCAGCTAACATCAATGTCATGCCCTGGCCTGCTCAGTCGCCAGACTTGAACCCGATTGAGCATGCATGGGATATGCTACAGAGAAGAGCTCTGCCGAATATGGAGGGTATCAAGTCGCTTTTTTTGTTGTTGCAACGAACATGGGCGGCCATTCCACAGCGTGATTTGGATGAACTCATTTTGAGTATGCCAAACCGATGTTCTTGTGTTGTTAGTGTTCGCGGTAGAAACACGGAATATTAATTGTTTAAGTTACCCAATAAAATTTTAAAGAAAACTTTTATTTCAGTCTTTTTTTCGAACTTTAATGTTAGTGGTTCAAATGTCAAAAATCCCTTTATTAGGAAAATGGCAAATTTCTTTATTAATGCAAAGGTGACTTGGTTTATCGTTACTGTAGACAAACGAAAACACTTTATTTGATGAATCCTTAAAGAAAATTTTAATTAATATCAATCAGGAGAAAAGTTATTGCAAAAATATATGTTGATCCCTAGACACTTTTGATGTGTGTATTTAGACACTCTTGTAAATACGAGCGTGAAGTATTTATGAAGTACGAGTATGTTGATTATTGTAATGTAAAATCTATTCGAAAAGCTGTTAAAAAGACAATAAAACTTAATGGTATACTGTAGTACTGGCTGGCAAAGGTAGCCATCGTAAAATGCTAATTCTAACTTCTCTATGGTTGAAGTCGTGTTATTTTTCCTGTTTCAGAATAACCGTTAAACTGCAATGCATTTGTTCAATGCGCTGATGCCATACGTCATAATGAACCGTCATGAGTTTTTTAACCTTCTTATTCTACACATCTTGTTTTGTATTACTATGTTCGGTACATTTTTAGGATCATAACGGTGTAGTCAAGTACTACCCCGTAGCACTATTCCTAACTACCTACACCTGATATAAGTATTGATAAAAAGGTAGAAGCGCACTTCTTCCAGAATCCTCGGTCACAGGCATGGGCTATCTTTGATAGTAGTCCTCCTGGCCGATTTCGACCACGGTGGCCAAACTCAACAGAGATACGCCAACTGCGCAGGAGATATTAAAGTGCACAAGTGTGAGCGCAATACACAGGTGCACTCACTGTTCCATCACCCTCAAAGTTCGGTGAGACGGTAATCTGACATGACCGGAGAGAGATCAGGCGCAGGACCAACGGCTTACCGTGCTTTCCGAGGCACGGGGTGTAACACCGCCAACTTTCCCGACTCCGAGCTGTTTTTGAGAGATTCATGACAAAAAATCTCAGATATAATTTTGGCTTGACCTGGGATTCGAACCCAGGACCTATCGGATGTAAGGCAGAAACTTTGCTGCTACACCAACGAGGCAGTGGCTATCTTTATTCCAACTGTCAAGTCAGAATACAAAAATGCTGAGAACCTCAATATTAATTATAATTAAAATACAAAACGTATTGCTAACTCAAATAATAGTGCGTACTAGGTTTCATATTTCTTTAATTTTATATCTTTTGCCAAAATTCCAGTACACAAATTTAGAGACCGTCACCTAGCTACTAACTATGTTAATATTAATTTCATACCTACTCAAATTTTAGTTGTAACTCATTTAGTTATGTGACTCATCCAAAAAAGATTCTAGGCCCTTATTTTCAAGAATCGGTTCCCGATTGCGATATTTACCAAACCCTTTCAACACTGAATAAAACTGTAAGTATATTATTACTTTCCCAACTTGTCTATAGCCGCTAAGCTGACGCTTACCCAAGCGTGTTCCCTGCGAGAATTAATAGCTATGTCGTGGTCATCAAATTGAAGGAGCCGTCCCCTGAGAATCACCCCATCTTGGAGTGATAATCAGGTTATGCGGGTCTTCGCGGTTCAATGTATGTGCAATGAATATTTACCTCCACTGCTCGTTGGTGTAGTGACAAAATTTCTGCCTTACATACGAGAGGTCCTGGGTTCGAATTCTAGGTCGAGCCAAAATTGTTTCTGAGATTTTTTGTCATGAACTTCTCAAAAACAGCTCGGAGTCGGGAAGTTGGCGGTGTTAAGCCGCTTGGAAAGCACGTTAAGCCGTTGGGTTGCGCCTGATCTCTCTCCGGTCATGTCGGATTGCCGTCTCACCGAACTTTGAGAGTGATGTAACAGTGAGTGCCCCTATGCATTGCGCTCACACTTGTGCACTATAATATCTCCTGCATAGTTGGCTGATCTCTGTTGAGATTGGCCGCCGTGGTCGAAATCGGCCATGAGGACTATTATTATTTACCTCCAATAGCTGTCGCCTTAGTATCTTTTAGAAAATCGAAGGATGTGTATGAAATCACTACATAATATAGTATAGTATCAAGAAAAGTCGCTCTCCGCGTCTGTCCATATGAATGAATGTATGTATGCTTTTGATGTAGTTTTTTGTTTAAAGCCAAAGTGATTCAAGACGAAGGTATATGTATAACACAGCGGGCAAGACAACGTCTGCCAGGTTACCTAGAAAGGTATAAAGTAGATTAATTAATTTAAAATGTTAAAAACCGGTCAAGTGCGAGTTGGACTCGCGCACCGAGGGTTCCGTACAAACCTGTAGATAAGGAGTAGTAACTTTAAAATTTTCAAAATTGTCAAAAATATTATTCAAAAATATTTTTTATTATATGATGAAACTGAAAATTTACGGTTTTCGTAATTTTTCCTATATCTGTACTATAAGACGTGACTTCGTACTAAATTTCAAGATTCTAAGTTTACGGGAAGTACCCTGTAGGTTTTGAATCCCGTGCGAGTTTCGAAAATTAGCGGTAATTTGCGGCCTAAATGGCTGTATCTTTTGATTGCGTTGGCTTAAAAGGTTGATTTTTCTACAGCTTCCAGGGACAGTAGACCTAAGTATCATATAGAAATTTCAGTTTGATACCTTCACGCGTTCCTGAGAAAAATGGTCTTGACAGACGGATGGACGGACGGACGGACGGACAACAAAGTGATCTTATAAGGGTTCCGTTTTTTCCTTTTTCAGGTACGGAACCCTAAAAATTAAAATATAGAGGCTTAAGTTACCTACGTAGGGTAAATTACTTCATTTTATGTAAACTTCCGTATACTGAGGATATCTTTTAACAAACGTATATTTCTCAATGTGTCTCTCCTAAGTTTTCATACAGCGTATATTTTTATGAAATGTATCCGAAGTTCAATTCCTTCCCTTAGAAACTAAGTCATTTTTCCGACCGCAAAAAAATGTGATGAATCGGCTAATTACCTCTAGTGTACCGTCCTACTGAAGTTTCTGTATAGTTGTTAGTCTCATGTCATTTCTTACTACTCGTAGATAGGATATTAAACAATGAACTAGTTTGACCTAAATATATAAAAAACACGGGTTGCACTCCGGTAGTGCCGGCAGAAGTGAAAACTTGATTATTAACGTTGTGCATTTTTGATTTATTTGAACCGTCTTACGGTTTTTCGATCAGCATCACGTGACCTGACGCGAGTTTCACAGTTTCTACCCATGCCACAAAAGTGCTCAACGCCGCTAAAGAAGTTTTCACTTCAAAAATATGTAATAGCATTATACCCCAGTTTATCTATGTTGGCCATCAAGGAACAGTAACGTATGTTATAGGGTAAATTACAATACAAAATATTTTGACAGAACTGAAGAAAATACTGTACGATCAAAAGGTGTGAAAAGTAACATCTCGGCTGCCAAAACGAGAAGAAATAAAAAAAAAAACACATCTTTTGTCCGGGATCAAATCCATTGTTCCGAAAATTGGTAGGTTGTGAATTTTCATAAAGTTTTTCCTCATTTCGGGGGAAAACTCCGATAATTCGTAATTCATTTTATTTTCCATTAGGGCATTTTCCAATCAATCTCATATTTTGATTAATTCTTTTATGCTAATAGTTCGAATGATCTTTTGATGGTGCTCTTTTAAAGATATGTAGTTTCAATGGTTCTAGACTCTTTACACACAGCAACATTTATCAGCGGTGCTGTCGGGATGCAGCATCGATTTAAAGAAAGCGTCCACAGGCCCGCATTAGACGGATCGCACGTAACGAAATTTGGTTTGCCCTGCTTAAGAACTGTGGATCAGTGGACGCTGTTCTCTTAGATCATATCAACTTGAGGCAGATCCGGTATGAGCTTGGTGCGCGTGGTCCTACTAAACAGAGTCCATCTGCGAAATATTTACATGTGCGTGCGCGTGAGCTACCCATTTTGATGCTGACGATTTAAAGGACATACTTACTTGGTATTCCACTGTTGGGTTTTATCTAAGGCTGTTGTATAAGTTTTTATACAAGGCACATTGAAATCCGTTGCGTCAGATGCGGACGATGCCTGCTGGAGGCATGTGGACGCTTACCTTTAGTTACACAATTATGGTCCACATTTCCACTGTAGCGCCACTTTTTACATCAATACAGACGCGATGCTGTTGCGATGCGAATGCGATCCAGAAGCTGACCATTGCATTGTAACGATTTTTTAATATACAACATCACATACATTGATCTGACTCTGTGGTAAGTAGCTTAAGCACTTGTATTAAAGATATCAGAATCAACAGTGGTATTACAAATAAATTTAAATAAATACATATAACACCCAGACCCCTACAAACATACATGTCCATGCACACAAATGTTTGTACAGTGCGGTGATCGAACCCGCGACCTCTTGGTTAAAAGTCAACTTCTTGACTATTACACCAAAGTGGTCGTCAAAATCAATAAAAATAATTAACCTGGCAACTTGGCTCTCAAAATTCTGGCAACCGCAGCTTGAGTTATTCAAACGTTAATAGAAAGTGTACGTAATATTAAATCATCAATAGAAACTATCCTTTTAAAAAATACCTATATCAAGTATATAACAAATCAATTTTTATACAAAATTATCATTTGAATTTGTGTCGTATTAAAAAAGATTGAGCTTGAGTCATCTACTACTGCTATTTATACTGCTGAAATAAACTGAAAAATATGTACATCATAGTTACATGATTATTTAACTTTTAACTTTTATTCTTATATAGAGTCATAGAGACATCTCTTAGAAGTTGTTAAAGTAGCACAAGTAGTTTGTAAAAAAAAATACAAAATGTTTGCTATTTACTCAAACAAATGTTAAAACGGTCTCGATTATTGCACTTTGCACTTGTTTTTTTTTTCATTCATCAGCCTATATACGTCCCACTGCTGGGCACAGGCCTCACCTCAACTATGAGGTGGTGCGAGCTATACTCCACCACGCGGGCTCAGTGCGGATTGGTGGAGGGGTGTGTGTAAGGTAAATGACCAACCTTACTGTCAGATGTTATTAAGCCGCCCGAGGGCCTCCGACCAGGCTTAACGACTACTATCGATATTAACCGGGACCAACAGCTTAACGTGCCTTCCGAAGCACGGAGATGCTTGCAAATAGACGTCACTTGTATGGTCAGAATGGTCACCCATCCCAAACATGACCGCGCCGTAGGTTGCTTAACTTTTGGTATCACTACCAAAGCGCTGCAACCACTGCGCCACAAGCACCTCAAAGCGATGCACTTGTTTACTTGTCGTTAAATAACCTTTAGAATACATTGAGAATACATAGCATTTATAATTGATGCTAGGGTACTTAAACTGAGCATGTTATGAAGTTATTTTCAATATACCCACATTTTGTATTTTTTAGTTATGGGCATAAGTCACATACAGACGACCCCTGTGTGCGTCGCGGTTACGCTAGTATGAGTGACAGGGGCAGAAGATACGAAGATACTGGTTTCTGGTTTCGAATAGACCTTATCTTCGTAACCACTGTCAGTCGGATGGACGTCAGCCGTGTGTTTCTGACAAGGAGATTTCTACGTAATTGATATTGTTCTAGAAATAAGCTATCAGGTTGTGTTATCAATAAGGGTTTTGCTATTGTCGTAGAAATGAAATAAAAAAGAAATTTGCAAAGTTTATCTTTTAGTTAATGAATATTACTATCTAAGGAGCCTCGATTTACAATGTCCGGATGTAAAAGGCCTCCGTTGTACGTCTATTGGAAAACCAAATACTTTTGTCCAAATACTTTAAGCGCTTTATCTACTAATTGTGCATCTTGTGAAACCATGAATTTTATGAAAATAAAGCACTGAAAAAAAAATAAACAGCAAAAAATTGATTCCTATGGCGTGTCCAAGCTCCCGAATTCAAGGTGCTATCGTCAAAATCTTCATCTTAAATGCAATACTTATGGTTCATTTTTTTCATTTGAAAAAAAGAATGGTTAGTCTTTCAGAAAGAAATAATGAAACAGTAACAAGTTCTAGTTTTCTTAAAATAAATTTATGAACTTTTGTCCCGGGTTACGAGTCTGTGGTAGCATTCAAATGCCCACACAGATCTAACCATTTGCATAGGGGATGAGTTTTGTCCTGCATGCCAACAATTAGAAGTGTTTTAAGTACCATAAGATAAGCTACCCGTTTTGCACCGGAGTTCCGGAGTTATAAACGTAAACACCTGATTTTTCTGAGCTTGGTTCCTTTAAAATTTGACCACTCTAGGCATCGAGGTACTAATAATAGTCAGCTGTATTTCCTGGTCTGAAATAAGCATTTCTGTAACTAGTGGCAGTCAGCTGTAATTGGTGATTAACTTAATTCTTTTTAATTCTCTGGTGTAATTTTGAATTAATTGAATTACTTATTATTTTGAATTAATTATCAATATTTTGTATAAACATTTTTCATTCATCAAATTGGCATCTTTTATTAAAATCTTTTTTTCCTAGCATATTTCTTTCAATTACGATTTCAATGAGAAAATGAGAAAAATATTGGTTCTCTATTTTTATTCATAAAACTTTAAGTCATAATTTAACATGGCATACTGCTACTTGTCCTAATGTTACGCATAATACTATTTTGCCATAAATTTTTAACCATATTTTTTAAAGTCATAACCACTATAAGCATAATAATAATCAATATTATTTTTGTAGATAAAGAATATGATAATGTCTTTACCACTAAACAGATACTTCCGCGCAATGTGATGTCTGATAGAAAATTTGTTTTCATGGTGATTTCTCTTTTGCAAAATTTTTATTCCTCTGGGCACAATAATTACATAACAAAATATCTTCCGTTCTATCGGTCCGACATGGGTGCCTATTTTAATTTCAATTGCATATAGACTTCAGCTTAATATGATCTTTAATGTTTTAAGATTAAAATTTAACAGAGGAATAAATCGAAGGAGCCAAATCCCCAGATAACTATTCATGCCAGCCAACATCCAACATTCTGGGACAAAAACTGTCCTGTGTCCATTCACTCTGTATAAGTGCTAAAGTTTATTCAAATCAGTTCAGTACCTATTTAAAGCGTGGAAGCGTTACGGACAGACTGACAGAGTTAATTTCGCATTTATTATATTACTAGCGTCCCATCAGCGACATCGCATTGGTGAATTAGAAATCTGGATATTGTCAGTGTTTCTCTATAACATTGAGCATGTTGGTATACGTTTAAAACTTCCATCTCAATCACTTATTCTATCCATTAAAAAAAACTGCATTAAAATCCGTCGAGTAGTTTTAAACATCTAAGTATACATATAGACATAGGGACAGACGCGGAAAACGACTTTGCTTTTTATTAGTCGTATGTAGTCATTCGGCATACTGAATATACAACAACATCACATACATGGATCTGACTCCGTGGTAAGAAGCTCAAGCACTTGTGTTACAGATATCAAAATCAAAAGTGGTATTACAAATAAAATTAAATAGATACATAATAACACCTAGACCAGTACAAACAGATATGTTCATGCACACTAATGTTTGTACTGTGCGGGGATCGAACCCGCGACCACTAGATTAATAGTAATTTTCTTGACCATAACACCAAAGTGGTCGTCAAAATCTATATTATATTATAATAAAAATCTATATTAGTTTTTTTTTCTATCTATTAATAACTATACTAAGTGTTATACGCATTTACTCGTAGTTTAGTTAAATATAGAACAGTTCGTTCATAACTCATGTTGTGTATACGTAGGTACTTAGGAGATCGATGAAGTTAATGGAGTGCTAGGGAAACATTCCTGTATCGAAATTGGTTGAAGATTACATCTTAACTCGTTATTTATGAGCAAAAACAATATAGAAGTATCGACTACTCGCAAAATTCTCATGCTTTCAAATTTGCGGATGTAAAATGTGTATTTCTACAATAATATCATGAAGAGAAAAGATTTCATTGATTTTTTGTATGAATTGAATAGGCTCCTAAACAACTGAAAATTTTTTTTTAAAACCCCGATTGAACTTTTTTTGGGATTGGGATACTGTAGGATATATAGCCTATCCTAGTCCACATATCATATCATTAGAGATCGGATATTCGGATGCATATTTACCTAAAGTTCATTTATTTTTAAAATTTTAATTTTGGGTTTGCGGTATTTTCGGGATTGTGAAACTATATCATGTATCATGGTATGTGGTATATAAAACTGGATCCCGGGAGCACTTCATAGTTATTAATGTTATTTACTTAAAATATCCCAATATAAAATATATTTTAAGATCCCTATCAATTTACGAGTATGTTGAGAGTAAAGAGAAACAGAAGGTTGTAGGTGTTTGATTCTGTAGAGAAAAAAACGAAATTTGTCAACCCGATTTTCCCGGGATTTGATCGATGTAAAAGCCCATTCCATATAAGCCAACACCTCAACTTTAGGTAAATATGCATCCGATTATCCTATCACTGCATAACATAGTACATAGATATTTATATAATAAGAGAAAAGTCAGAGAAAAACTTGTCCACCCGTTCAAAGCTGGGACCGGCCGCTAGTAGTTGAATAAATACGAGTATAATTTTACTGAATAAATACATAAAGATGGAAGAGTAATGTTGAAGAAACAGACAGGCCTCAATTTTGGTTATGGAATCATAGCTAATTAATATTTAAACAGGGAAACGCAAATTGAACATAGTCCATCGACTTACCATGCGATATGCTTGGAGGGAGTTGAATGGGTCCCTAAAAATTGAAATCAATATATTCATGTAAAAAGACCCATACGGGGCACTTTTACATGTTAATTTATAACATATAAATTTACCCTTTTACAACGAGAAAATTTGAACCAGTGTTGAGAAGAAACAACGCAACAAACTGAGTCAGTCGTATTATTGCCTCTATTAAACTCGTTTTGACACAGCGCACAAACTTAAAAATTCTTTTTAAACATTCCAGTTTCTCTTTAATAGGCACCTATCGTAAATATTTGCAAGACTATGGCGTTTAAAAAACATAACCTCAAAGAAGTTAACAAAACCAATTAGTTTCCTGAAAGCTATGAAAACTATTTATATACTTATATACTATTTATATTACACAAAATTAAATAAATATTCAGTCAATTGACTCCGATATCTGATACTCTTACGTAACTAGAATCCCTATACGAAGTTTATGGAGGCAGATAGTTTTGACGGATGATAAAGAGTAAGTATGTCAATTGTCAACGATTGGTGGTGTCATCATGCCTATTCCATAAGGTACCTCAGTCGTATCGCTCTGGAAGTTGATGGACTATTCAATTTGAAAAAAGTTATTCTTTTTCAGATTGACAAATAGATATTAATAAGTAGAATTAATTAATTGATTTTATCAGAATCAAATTCATATTAATTAATTGATTGATATTTTTTTTGTATATTGTGATATAATTTAATATTTCCTTTCATTTATTGATATTCTGATATAATATCTATATATAAAGTTAATTTATTCTTGCGTTATTAACCACTTTACCTTTTTCTTTAATTTTCACTGCAACCATTGCCTTCTTTCCACATAACTTTGAGGTTGGCTGGCAGAAAATGCTTTTAGCATTAAGTCCACCCTTTGTACATTTAAATAAATAAAACTTTTTGAGAGATTAGATTAGATTCTTGTGTTTCAAATTGAACTTTTAAAGTTTTATTTGTTTACTTTTATCGTCATCATTATCATTATCAGCCTATATAGGTCCCACTGCTGGGCACAGGCCTCACCTCAACTATGAGGTGGTGCAAGCCATACTCCACCACGCGGGCTCAGTGCGGATTGGTGGAGGGGTGTGTGTAAGGTAAGTGACCAACCTTACTGTCAGATTTTATTAAGCGGAATTAACCGGGATCAACAGCTTAACGTGCCTTCCGAAGCACGGAGATGCTTGTAAATAGACGTCACTTTTATGGTCAGAATGGTCACCCATCCCAAGCATGACAGCGCCGTAGGTTGCTTAACTTTTGGTATCAAGCACTTTTATCATACTTGTGGTAAACTCAGTTCGTGAGCCCGTTTCTGAATTCTGAGATAACTTTATTTATTCTCTTTGTCTAAACTTGGCAGTCGGAACGGGACAAACAGCCAATCTATCAAGCCTCGTTTAGGCTGCCAACAAACACTGATCGATGGTGCACCAAATTCTTTGGACCTATACTTTGTTATATATATAAGGGCAGTATAAGGGTTAAAACATTATTTCTCAAGACATTTTGAATATCAACAAAATGAAATCGACAAAGGACTATCGAAATTTAAGGTTACGTTACGGCCATAATTCACGAAGCTTAAAAATGCCGGATTAAGATTTAATCAGCCAATTTTCGACTAAAATTTTGAACCGGCTGATCACCAAACTAGAAACACTTAAATATTACGACTTACGGTTTTAATGTTCTATCTATCTTTGTTATTCTTAGTTAGTAAAGTGTCAGGTTCATACTAAAAGCTACTGTTACAGCCCTTTGTATGAAACCGGCGTTATATATACTTTAGCCAAAGGTAGAGAGTCAGCGTCGCGGCTGTAAGAGAATTGCAAAAAAAATACTGGCCGGTAAAAGAGAGGAACAGCGGCTGTTATAAAAAAGAAAGGTTGCCTTAACAGATTAAAATCGAAAATTCACGGTCCCCAATTAACAGACCTACGGCCTGTAAAGATGAATTTTATCCCGGAGTGATTCTAGATGGCAAATTGTAGTAAGTAGTCAATTTCCCGCTAGATAATTGGAGACAGTACGAGAGGACCGATCCATCAGCTCCGTTAGCGCTGTCAACCCTGATCGATGTTCGGATCTCGATTCAAATCGACTAATTTCGACGAAAAAACCTCGAATAATCGGTACCGAGATCTCTCAAAATTAGACGGCGAACGAACGCGATGGAATCGCAGGAGATTACGTCGGATTTGAATATAATTCGCACTGAATTATGTCTGCGCACATTTATTTTGGGGGATTTTACTTTTGTTTGTATTTTTGTTGGCACCTACTTTTTTAATGGAACTTTTTTAAAATACAATAGAAGACATTGCCTTACGAATGTAGAGCGTAATTTCAGTTGTCGTAACTCTCCCCTACATTTGGTAATTTTCTTTTGGACTTCTTTCATTTCATTTAGGTTTTTCGTTATTATTTATGGTGAAAATCATTCGAGGTATTTATTCAATATTATTGTAAAACAGAAAAGTAAAAAAAATAACCTTTAGTTAAACTGAAATCATTAAAATTGACATTACCTACTGTATTCGTCTTTAAAAAATATTCTTAAGTAAACACCGCTACTTAGTAGCTTCCCGCAAATTCAAATTGAGCTATTTGCATTTAAAAGCCAAATAAGGTTCTGCGTATATACAAAGTTATTTTTATAATTTATTCCACTATCTCGTTAACACATCTCGAAAAAAATATGACATACTATGTAACTCACCAAGTTTTTAAACGTTACAGAAAAAAATGATGCTGGCTGTTAATACTTAAAAAAAAACACAACCATGACATTTAAATTAAAACCAAAACTTTCACATGTCACAATCACATTCGAATTTCGAACGCACTAATTCACTCACTGCTAGTCCGGTTACACTACGTGCATTCAACCCTATTTACGCAACGATAGCTGTGCGGCCCGGGCCGTGCTTTCGCTGAAACGATAACTTCGCGTCTGGCGAAAACTGGCTGCGTACTCTCGCTACCGTAACTGCAATGCGCCCTACGCACGCTCAGGGAAGGCCCTTAGGTATTAGAAAAACGTTTAGTTTTATTATAGCCCCCCGAGAGTACTTGGAACTATTTACTCGGGCTGAACTATCGAACTATACCACAGATTCCACGGACGTAGATTGAATAGCGAACTGTAATTATGCTTGATTGAAACGCGTGAACACGACGTCGTAGCAATTTCGTCGCTGAAGAGGCCCAAGATTGTTATTTAATTCACGGCACAAACTTCTAAGCATTGGTTTTTAATGGATAGGCTTTAGAGGGATATTTCAGAAAGCGAAATTAAATAATATTACTTGTTTCGATACTGTAAAAGTTCTTAATAAAATTTGAGTGTGAAAACGAATTAATTGCTATGATTTCAAAATGTAATTAAAACTCCAAAAGGTTTTTTTATTCTTTAATTTTCATAAGTACGCAACTGTTTTATTTTTTCAATTTCGAAATTTAAGCTTTTGATTTGCCTCAGTGGCGAACTTCAAAGCGCAAGTAAATAATAAGGGACAGTATGAGATTGCAATCCGAAACCATATCGTTAGGAAATTGGGAGAAATAAAAGAATCAGGTGAATTAGGTCAACCTACTCCGTAAAAAATTAGCATTTCCTTTCCATCAGGACGAAAAGATGGCAATAAAACGACAGCTAGGCCAGGCCTAATGCAAAAGATTCGAGTGGCGTCATAACATAATACTGGCGGTAACATCACAAAGTAGAAAGGCATATCAGGTCCGCTGGAAAAGTTCAAAGCTTTTCACACAGTTAGTGCAAAGAAGACGCGATGTATTCTTTGCGCTATAATAGACATTAAAAAAAAACTGTTTACACAGAAAAAAAAGTTAACACGCGCAAAAGTCCGAATTCAAAATTATAATTACGCCAAGGGTTCACGCCAATGCATTATTTGAAGGCATATACAGCCTAAGCTTTTCAACTTCTGATCAACTAATAACTTTTTTCAAAATATTTGCTTAACACAAATCATTCGCAATTGTCATTCCCCTTAACACGTACACGTCTGGCCGATCGATCGATAAATCTTATCCAGGATCGATGCTCCGGCCCTGTTTAGGTACAATCAAATTGGTATTGGGCCAGTGGTTGCAGGGGCTGACATATGTGGAAACTGCCCCAAATAGCATTTACTCCATTTAAGAGTACACATTTAGTTCACAGGTGTACTTGGAGCATTATTACAATTCACTTGCGGTGTATAAGCTGCATTATGAGGTATTATTGCGATTAATCCCACCTACGTCTGTCTAAGGAACTAATAGGAGTGTAGAGTTATACTTTTGTACGAGTTTTGGTGTTATAAAACTCTAAAAACTATCCTTTAGTCAGCCATCTGACTAAGAGTATTATAGCAGGGTAGAGATACGGCAAAAGCTGTTTAACGGTCTACTTGTTCGATGTTATAGAACTAGCATTTTAACAAAACACACGTGGTCAAATATACAGCTTGAGGCTGTTATGTTTATTTCTTTTACTTTTATACAGCTAGTAGCTGTAGTATGACTTGTTGGTGATTATTAAAATAACCTTTTTTTACTATCGGTATAGAGATGTTTAAATGGTTCACATGTGCGCTGAATTACATCTTTAAGCTGTACATTAACTCACATAAGAATAAATTTATAGTCGTTGGCTCTGTAGTGGTACAAATGTGGGATCTCATATGGATAACAGCAATCTAACAGAACACATGTGGACCTATAAACCTCTCTATATATGTGGAGTTATAAGAGTTCACATAAGAGCATTTAATTTCTACCATTTTGTTCTACGTAACCTAAATCATAACTAAATAATTTTAAAATTATTATGCTATTTATCACATAAAACGCAAATAGAGTGATTAGATATTGGTTTAGTACTATAACTAATTACTGAAGTATAATTATGATGCCTAGTTAATATACATTACCATAGCTATAACATTATTTAAGTATATAAAACAGGTACACCGCGTGTTTATCATATTTATATCCTATATTATGATCCGCCGGAGTTAGTCTTTATCATAGATATTATGGAATATTGAAATAAAGAAATAATTTAGGACACACGTGAATTTAAGGTAGCACTAGAGTACTTTTGTTGGATATTATAAATGTGAAAGCTGCGTAATGAGCCACTTGTTACCCTTTATTACACTCATGTGCGTTGTATGGTCCACACTGCATCCCATATAGCGCCGTAAGTCAGCCCTAAGTTCGATGTTACTTAAGGCTGTATAATTTGTGCCCAAACTGGTTTTATGAGAGCTGTATAGCATGCTATACAGCTCTTATACAGCTTACTTACACAGCCCGTGGAGCACATGTGGACGACTATACATCTTACACCTTTGTTGATTTAAGACAATTTGTAAAACCTATTTTTTAGTTTTTTTGTTTCTAAATTTATTTGTTTTTAAATTAAAAAAATAGACATATTTTTAAAGATGGCAATAGCTTACCTGAGTCCTGTTAAGTCCGGTGGAGGGCGCTAATGACTGTCATACAGTTTTATAAAAACTAGTACAGCCGTCATCGTTCAACCGTATCTCATTATTGTGTCGCAAATACTTTGTTTGTACCTATTTTAAGATACCAGGTGTAACAATTTGTACCAATAAACTTTTATTTATTAATCACTAACATAGTAGTAAGTATTTATTTGTTTTTTTACATCTGGTTCTGTAGATTTTTTTATGTAACTAGGCTAAGTTTTTATACAATAAATTTATCATTATTCGTGTTCACGAAGCACGAAGCACGAAAGAGCTGATAGCGTTAAATCACTTGCTTTTAAAATACGCTATCCTGGTCCCGAGGCCATTTGCCGTCAAAGTAGTATAATTTGCGGTGCATAATGTCACCAAAACATCTGACTTTGCTTACATTGTGGCTTTATTCACATTTCACGGTAATTTAATCGTCAAAACGATTAATGGCGACTTTTTCCCGGAACATCGTCGGCTAATGAAGAAAGTAGAGTTGTTGATTTGTCACTGTCATATTTTTTATGTACCTAGTTCTTGAAGTATCAAAACATAGTATAAAGCAAAGTCGCTTTCTGTGTCTGTCCCTGTCTGTATGTATGTATGCTTAGATCTTTAAAAATGTTCAACGGAATTTGAGGCAGTTTTTTTTTTGATGATGAATGAATAGAATGACTCAAGAAGAAGGTTTATATGTATAAATATATATATATATAAATAATGCGAAAACAGCGGGCAGGACAGCGTCTGCCGGGTCCACTAGTTTGTTATAAAAAAGCTATTGATAACTTACTGGCATTTAGTAGGTGCATTAAAAGTAACGACAATATCCTAAACCTGAAGTTTGTCTCGAAGAGATCGCTCTTTGCGATAAGACCGCCTAAATGGTACATATTTATGTGTTTGTTTATTTTTTTTTATTTTTTGGTGTCATTACCTGTTGTTACATTTAAACATATTAAAGGCGGTGACATAGTTGGAAGGCTGTATCACGATTGTATTTTTTTTACTGCCGTCGCACATATGCGAAATTCTGACGCCGCGACTCAAAACCGAAAGCGTGTCAACCAATGACGGCGGCTAAATCACTGACTGTCGCATGTCACGGGGACAGTATGTCGTAAGTGTGCTCTGGGCCTCAAAGGACACATAATTATTAGAATAGGCATGATGACACCTACCTTAAATATTTTCAAGGCCATGGCTTTTAAAAAACATAGCCCCTATCAAGTTAATAAAACTTATATATTTTTTAAAAAAGCTGTATAAACCAATTTTTAAACACACAAAACTACATAAATATTCGGTCAATTGACTCCGATTTCTGATACATAACCGTGACGTCACGTTCATGTTTTCCCATACAAAATCTATGGAGGCAAACCGTTTTGACAGATAATAAAAAGTATGTCAACGATTGGTGGTGGCATCTAGCCCATTAAACTAGCTGAACCAGCAAACGTCGTTTTACCATACAAATGTTAAAGGTGTACAACACTTATCACTAATGGTGAATGAAAAATAGTTGTTGGCCGATTCTCAGACCTACTCAATATGCTCAGAAAATTTCATGAGAATCGGTGAAGCCGTTTCGGAGGGGTAGGGGAACGAACATTGTGACACGAGAATATTATATATAGAGATGTATTTTATTTGTATTTGAGTTCGATTCCCAGTTCGAGTGTACTTATCGTATTCAGTAGGGTTGATGGAGGAATCTGTTCTTATTCTTTTAAGCTAGCTTCTGACGTCATCATATAAATGACATTTTGTGTTCCGGCAAATATAAGATAGATGTTAGATAAAGTTATATAAAAGTGTAAGATAAAACTGTAAGAGTATCTAGTTTAGTCTGTGGTTGCCTCAATATTTATGGATTTCCCAAACAAAGCGCTAACACCCACGCCACTATAAAAATACATATGGGTTCATATTTGATGGAACCTTTACCATATTTTTGATAGTTAACTTAATCCATTCTATCAAAACGACTTTATTATCAACTAGCAGCTTAAAAGGGCTTATCCCGATGTACGCTAAGACTTATGTCAAAATAAATAGTTATCGGGGGCGGCAATAACTCAACTTACGGTCCGTGTTGGCAGAGTTCCAAGTGTCTTGGTTTGGATAAAGATATACCTATTTAAGTTGTAAGTTATTAAACAGATTAAGTATAATACTAACTGCCTATTTGGGGTTAGCCTCAATTAAAACGCAGTTCATTTGTCAGGGCATTACTTGAATGTTAACTGCCTCGTTGGTGTAGTGGCAAGGTTTCTGCCTTACATCCTGAGGTCCTGGGTTCGAATCCCAGGTCGAGACAAAATTGTTTCGGAGATTTTCTGTCATGAATTTCTCAGAAACAGCTCGGAGTCGAAAAGTTGGCGGTGCTACACCCACGTGCCTCGGAAAGCACGTTGGTCCCGCGCCTGATCTCTCTCCTGTCACGTCGGACTGCCGTCTCACCGAACTTTGAGAGTGATGGAACAGTGAGTGCACCTGAGAATCGGCCATCATCTATTTTTCATACCCCTTAGTGATAAGGGTAAAATCCAATAAAATCCATTTATTTCTGTAAGTAGGCTAACAACTAGCATTTTTACACGTCCCAACATATTGTTACGCCGGTGGGCTAGTGCTAAAACTTTGATCGTGTTTTTTCCGTGCCTTGGAGGCGTTTTCAGCAGGCTGAAATACCATTTCAGGCCGTTTCAGAGAGTGCTCTAACACATACTAGTTTATCGAAATTTCACCCAAGTTGCCGTTGTTTTCAGGCGCCTGAAACATGTTTTCAGTCCGTTTCAGGCCACCCTCTATCAGATGACGCCATAACCTGAAAACCCGTTTTCAGGCGTTTTCAGGACCCCTTATGGGCCCTTGAAGCCCACTTCAGTATATGACGTAATTTTCAGTAGGAGTGAAAGAGATAGCACGATTAGAGAGAGGCAGCTATACTAAGAACATTCCAGAAAGGTGTGACAGAGACAGCACAAGACAAGGATAGCACTATGATGCCGAACATTCGAGAAAGGTCTAGGCTAGGCAAGACGGCATTTGGAAGGATCCCGAACAGTCTCGTACTGGGTAGTAGGTACCTACCGAATATTCGGGAGTCCTTGACGGCCGGTATATAAGGAGCCCGGGAATGCGACCGAGTTGGAGTTTAATTTGGGAAAGCGACGAGTAAACATCGAAGCGAAAACTGCGACAAGAAGATTTTGGAGTGCGATATAAGTGTTTGTGTACTAAGTTTTGTAACGTAAAGTGTGTACAATAAATCCTACTCTACTTCATCGGTTTAGAAGTGCATTTCAATCTAGATCCCACACCCCTAGAACGTAACATTTGGTGTCAGAAGTGGGATTGAAAATGCCGATTACTCCGCGAGAAGAAGAGAAGGAGGGGATGCAGACCCGAAGCCGCACCGCTGCTGGAGACTCTGCGGGCACCGCCGGAACGTCAGACACAGCGGTACCAGCTTCAAGGACGCCGGAGATAGACGTCAACGCCATTCTGATCCTCCTGAAAGAACAGGCTAGAAGGCAAGAGGAACAAGCCAAAATCCTGCAACAAGAGCTACGGGTTCAGCAGGAGAAACAGACCAGAAGGCAGGAGGAACAAGCCAAAATCCTGCAACAAGAGCTACGGGTTTCAGCAGGAGGAACAGACCAGAAGGCAGGAGGAACAGGCTAGATGGCACGAGGAACAAGCCAAAATTTTGCAGCAAGAGCTACGGGACCTGAAAAAAGTCCTCCGTGAGGTACACGAAGTAGCTGCAGAATGGAAAAAGGAGATGGCTGAGGTGCAAGACAAAATTGTGGGCGTTGAAATTAAAGTTGAAAACCACTAGAAGCGCCTCAATGGACTGAACGAAAAAGTGGAGGGCCAGGAGAATCGCCTCCAGAAGTTGGAGTGTAGACGGCACCACCAGTGTATCAGGTGCACCAGCCACAGGAGGTGAAAAGTTAAAGGTACCTCCATTCGATGGTACCTCTTCGTGGGCCGCATACAAGCTCCAATTCGAGATGGTTGCCGAAGCGAATGGCTGGAGCAAGGACTATGCTAAAACGGCACTGAGTTTGGCGCTGCGGGACGAAGCTCTCACTGTTCTGGAAGCGTTAGGAAAGGAGAAGACATACGACCGTCTTCTTGAAGCTTTAGAGGCACGCTTCGGTGACAGCCATCTAGAGCACGTTTACAGAGCTCAGCTGAAGAATAGGACTCAGGGGCATAATGAGTCGTTACAAAAGTGGGCACTTGAGATAGAGAAGCTCGTCCGGAAGGCGTACCAAGGTTCCGCAGCGACTTTCATCGATGGAACGCTAGTACAGGCATTCATAGATGGGATTCGGGACTTTGAAGTGTGGGCTGCTGTACGGCTGAGACACCATGGGACCTTGAAGGATGCGCTCGCCCATGCCCTGGAGGTGGAAGCTGTACGCCAAGACTCAACAAAATCCTTTAGGGTGCGCGAAGTTGCGGCCAGGGAGCCGATTGCTCCACCTCGAGAAACTGGGCCTCGATGCTACAACTGCGGGGAAAGAGGACACATACAATCAGACTGCCCAAAAAGATCTTGGAGGCAACGGGACTCGGACCGAACGGTGAAGACCAGATACGACCGGAAGTCTAACCAGACGAGGTTTGAGGAAGGATCATTCGTGTGGCTACATAACCCTATGCGTCGAAAAGGAAAGTCACTGAAATTGTCGCCGAGTTGGGAAGGGCCGTACAAAGTAGTCACAAGGATCAACGACGTCACTTATCGGATACAGCGTAACGCACGTAGCCCCTGTAAGATTGTTCATGTTGATCGGTTGGCCAAGTACCATGGAACGAATGATGCTCGGGACGAGCATGTCTAAGGAGGGGGTAGTGCTACGCCGGTGGGCTAGTGCTAAAACTTTGATCGTGTTTTTTCCGTGCCTTGGAGGCGTTTTCAGCAGGCTGAAATACCATTTCAGGCCGTTTCAGAGAGTGCTCTAACACATACTAGTTTATCGAAATTTCACCCAAGTTGCCGTTGTTTTCAGGCGCCTGAAACATGTTTTCAGTCCGTTTCAGGTCACCCTCTATCAGATGACGCCATAACCTGAAAACCCGTTTTCAGGCGTTTTCAGGACCCCTTATGGGCCTTTGAAGCCCACTTCAGTATATGACGTAATTTTCAGTAGGAGTGAAAGAGTGTTTGTGTACTAAGTTTTGTAACGTAAAGTGTGTACAATAAATCCTACTCTACTTCATCGGTTTAGAAGTGCATTTCAATCTAGATCCCACACCCCTAGAACGTAACATTTGGTGTCAGAAGTGGGATTGAAAATGCCGATTACTCCGCGAGAAGAAGAGAAGGAGGGGATGCAGACCCGAAGCCGCACCGCTGCTGGAGACTCTGCGGGCACCGCCGGAACGTCAGACACAGCGGTACCAGCTTCAAGGACGCCGGAGATAGACGTCAAGGCCATTCTGATCCTCCTGAAAGAACAGGCTAGAAGGCAAGAGGAACAAGCCAAAATCCTGCAACAAGAGCTACGGGTTCAGCAGGAGAAACAGACCAGAAGGCAGGAGGAACAAGCCAAAATCCTGCAACAAGAGCTACGGGTTTCAGCAGGAGGAACAGACCAGAAGGCAGGAGGAACAGGCTAGATGGCACGAGGAACAAGCCAAAATTTTGCAGCAAGAGCTACGGGACCTGAAAAAAGTCCTCCGTGAGGTACACGAAGTAGCTGCAGAATGGAAAAAGGAGATGGCTGAGGTGCAAGACAAAATTGTGGGCGTTGAAATTAAAGTTGAAAACCACTAGAAGCGCCTCAATGGACTGAACGAAAAAGTGGAGGGCCAGGAGAATCGCCTCCAGAAGTTGGAGTGTAGACGGCACCACCAGTGTATCAGGTGCACCAGCCACAGGAGGTGAAAAGTTAAAGGTACCTCCATTCGATGGTACCTCTTCGTGGGCCGCATACAAGCTCCAATTCGAGATGGTTGCCGAAGCGAATGGCTGGAGCAAGGACTATGCTAAAACGGCACTGAGTTTGGCGCTGCGGGACGAAGCTCTCACTGTTCTGGAAGCGTTAGGAAAGGAGAAGACATACGACCGTCTTCTTGAAGCTTTAGAGGCACGCTTCGGTGACAGCCATCTAGAGCACGTTTACAGAGCTCAGCTGAAGAATAGGACTCAGGGGCATAATGAGTCGTTACAAAAGTGGGCACTTGAGATAGAGAAGCTCGTCCGGAAGGCGTACCAAGGTTCCGCAGCGACTTTCATCGATGGAACGCTAGTACAGGCATTCATAGATGGGATTCGGGACTTTGAAGTGTGGGCTGCTGTACGGCTGAGACACCATGGGACCTTGAAGGATGCGCTCGCCCATGCCCTGGAGGTGGAAGCTGTACGCCAAGACTCAACAAAATCCTTTAGGGTGCGCGAAGTTGCGGCCAGGGAGCCGATTGCTCCACCTCGAGAAACTGGGCCTCGATGCTACAACTGCGGGGAAAGAGGACACATACAATCAGGCTGCCCAAAAAGATCTTGGAGGCAACGGGACTCGGACCGAACGGTGAAGACCAGATACGACCGGAAGTCTAACCAGACGAGGTTTGAGGAAGGATCATTCGTGTGGCTACATAACCCTATGCGTCGAAAAGGAAAGTCACCGAAATTGTCGCCGAGTTGGGAAGGGCCGTACAAAGTAGTCACAAGGATCAACGACGTCACTTATCGGATACAGCGTAACGCACGTAGCCCCTGTAAGATTGTTCATGTTGATCGGTTGGCCAAGTACCATGGAACGAATGATGCTCGGGACGAGCATGTCTAAGGAGGGGGTAGTGCTACGCCGGTGGGCTAGTGCTAAAACTTTGATCGTGTTTTTTCCGTGCCTTGGAGGCGTTTTCAGCAGGCTGAAATACCATTTCAGGCCGTTTCAGAGAGTGCTCTAACACATCTAGTTTATCGAAATTTCACCCAAGTTGCCGTTGTTTTCAGGCGCCTGAAACATGTTTTCAGTCCGTTTCAGGTCACCCTCTATCAGATGACGCCATAACCTGAAAACCCGTTTTCAGGCGTTTTCAGGACCCCTTATGGGCCTTTGAAGCCCACTTCAGTATATGACGTAATTTTCAGTAGGAGTGAAAGAGATAGCACGATTAGAGAGAGGCAGCTATACTAAGAACATTCCAGAAAGGTGTGACTGAGACAGCACAAGACAAGGATAGCACTATGATGCCGAACATTCGAGAAAGGTCTAGGCTAGGCAAGACGGCATTTGGAAGGATCCCGAACAGTCTCGTACTGGGTAGTAGGTACCTACCGAATATTCGGGAGTCCTTGACGGCCGGTATATAAGGAGCCCGGGAATGCGACCGAGTTGGAGTTTAATTTGGGAAAGCGACGAGTAAACATCGAAGCGAAAACTGCGACAAGAAGATTTTGGAGTGCGATATAAGTGTTTGTGTACTAGGTAACGTAAAGTGTGTACATTAAATCCTACTCTACTTCATCGGTTTAGAATTGCATTTCAATCTAGATCCCACACCCCTAGAACGTAACAATATAAATTAACCCTACCACCGCTTCGGGACAATTTGGGCCAGTGCTGAGAAGAAGCGGCGCAAGAAACTCAGTCACTATTGTCATTGCCTCTTTTCAAAATTGATGTACAATAATTGTAATTGTTTACATTTAAACATTTCCATATATCTTTGTTATTTATTTAATCATCAATTTTATAATATCCTTTCGACATTAAAACATCTTTTACGACTGTTTTAAATTTATCTAAATGTTCTGGTAATTTATTAAAAAATGATATGCATCTACCCATGAATGAGTGACCAACTTTATGAAGCCTAAAATGTGGAACGGCAAGCCTATTTTTTTAGGAAATAAGTGTAATTTGTTTTGAACGTAAAGTAGGTAGGCCACCCTTAACATTTATATGGCAAAACACGTTTGCCGGGTCAGCTAGTTATAGATATAAACCTTCCTCTTGAATTACTCCATCCATTTAAAAAACTGCTTCAAAATCCGTTGAGCAGTTTTAAAGATCTAAACATACAACAAACATACATAACAGACAAACGCGGGAAGCGACTCTACTTTGTACAACTTGTTTAAGGATAGATCAAATGACCCTCTTACGATTCGCTCTAAATATGAAAGTTAACCTTTAGTTCCATTTCCCTCAAGCTTACCTCTAAGCTAATTCTTATTATCTCTGGCAAACTAATCTGCATAGTAAAGTATTATTTTGCATAGGAATAGTATACAGTTACTATCATAAAAGTGGATTATTCGTTCTAGCTTCCACGTAGAGTTATGTTGCGTAAGTTAATCGGACATCAAAATCTTATGCACTTTGCTATTGTTACTTTAACAAAAGTAAGTATTTAGTATTGTTTAACGTATCTGAGTCTTAAACATGAGTACTGTGAACCGGAATCCAATAGGTTTCAGTGTACATTAAAAGTTTGACAAATAAATTGACATTTATGTCAAAACGCGTCCGCACTGGACGTCGCTCAATAGGTTAGATGAACCACCAATCGTTGAGATATTCTTTATCATCTGTCAAAACAATCTGCGTCCATAGATTTAGTATGGGAATACTATAACTTGACGTCATAATTTAGTATCAGAAATCGAAGTCAATTGACTGAATATTTATTAAATTCTATGAAAACAAAAATAGGTATAGCTTTTTGGAATTAAATTAATTTTACTAGCTTCACAGAGGTTATGTTTTTAAAGCACCATGGTCTTGAAAATATTTAGAATAGCCTATTCGTCGTACATTGTCGTCGATTGACAATTCATTCTCATATACAAATCACGACAAGACTTCACGGCCTGTAGAAAGTGGCAATTTTCATATAAAAAAACGCGCCATGCTGCGAGCCATAGTCTTACTACATGTGCTATAAGTGTTTTAAAAGCGAAACTTTCATAAAATGTCTTCTATGAAAGTTTCGTCATCTACATACAGCTACGCGGATTTTGAGTCGAAATTAATTGTTTCGCAGCTCCAATGGAATCCATTCAATTTACTTAGTTGAAATGCAATCAACTGCAGTGTGTATGTACTTACATACTTTTAATTGTCTTTGTGGAAAGTTTACACTAGCATTAGTACCTGCTGTGCTATGAATTGGTCGGATAGAAAAAAAAAATGGTAATAGAGTATCAGAGACCTCCATAACTACATTGATTTGTTAAAGGCTTGTTTTATAAGTACGAATCTTATCTTGATTTATGATTTATTCGAAATATAGATATACTCATATCAGTTTAATTAGTTTGGACACGATGTTTTATTGCCATTGCAAAGTCTTAAAACTTAACTTATTAAACTACATCTATGTTGATTTAATAAAACAATTTTGAAGCAAGGCTAAAATTTTTAAACATCAATATCACATTACATTGATCTGACTCCGTAGTAATTAGTTTAAAGCTCTTGTGTTGCAGAAATTACAATCAACAGTGGTTTCAATCAATCAGTTTTAGCGAGGCTAACGAACAGCAATTCTTTTTAATATATAAGATTATTCAACATTCAAATTTGTTATCATGATAATCAGTTGAAGCAGTGGACACGTCTGAAAATTGCGCACCCCCCATTGTTTTTCATGTAGAGCGGTTTCTTCAACAGTTTATCTAGGCGCCCAGAAAATAAAGAAATCTCATAAATATGAAAATCGCTACTCTTAAATATAGTTTAGGTACTCGATTTGCTATCGCACATGCCATAGCATAGCAACGGAGTATTAGTTGAGTTTGTGTACTTTGGCTCGGGTGTATGCTGAAATTATTTCAAAGAGATACCTATTCTATTTTAGGTCAATCGATCTACGCTTCTTGATTTGAGTCTCGTGATGTCTCTAACAATTTGGGGCTATCGCAAAATGAAAATGGACATTACCATAATTTTACCGTAAGTAATTTGTTATGAGTTGTTAATGTTTATAATTCTTATATATTCTTACATCTTACTTTCAAATAAAAATTCTTAATAAAATAGGTACTGACGATAATTGAATGTGACAACGTCATAGGATTGTGCCTCTTTGTCGCTCGTTGCGCGCTCTCGCTTGCAATGCAAACCTTAATTGGAACGCCTCAGAGCGAGGTAACGCCGCATGAGTCATGTTTTTTGGTGCGTGCAGCCGGCTCCATCAAATGATAAGACGTTGTCACGTCAAAATTATGGCCTGTGGGGTGAGCACAAACATTATAGTAACGTATTCGTGTCGCCCAAACGTCAGAAACTGAAAGTTTCCCCATACAAATTGACAAGTTAACGATAGATTAACGTTACGAATATGTTACAATAGTTGTTCGTGCTCACCCCATTGGATACAGTGTTTGTTTAGAACATAAGTTTGTATTCGTTTTTCTAGGCTTTTCTTTTCTTTTTTCTTTAGTTCTTTTCGAACCTTTTTAGATGTCATGAAATATTAGGTCCTTACCTATGAAATTGGCGTTTTGTATGGGAGGAACAAAAAGTCGAAATTTTTTTATATAGCATATTTATTTAATCAAAGTATGAGCCATTGTAATCTATGCACTTTTGCCATCTCATAGGTAGTTCATTGATCCCTTTACTAAAAAAACCATTCGAACGGGAATCAATAAAATCTTTGAAGGCGACTTGGACTGCCCCATCTGAGTTGAACTTTTTTCCCTTGCAAGAAGTTATCCAAATTTCGAAAAAAATGGTAATCTGTTGGAGCAAGGTCCGGGGAGTACGGTGGATGCCTTAGAGATTCCAATTGAAGTTCTTCTAATTTGCTAGCCGTCTGTTGTGCAGTGTGTGGTCTAGCGTTGTCGTGAAGCAGCAGTGGCGTAGAGCGATTGACCAGCCTTGGTTGTTTAGCAACTAGCTTTTCCATCATGGTTTGCAATTGCTGACAATAGATATCTGCCGTAATCGTCTGGCCAGATTTGAGAAAACTGTAATGAACGACACCGGCGCTAGTCCACCAAACGCTTACAAGTAACTTTTTATTGGTCAATTTTCGCTTGGAGCAGGCTTTGGCTGGCTTGCCAGGGTCCAGCCATTGCGATGAGCGCTTCCGATTATCGTAGAGAATCCACTTTTCATCACAGGTAATGATTCGATTTAAAATCCCTTCGTTATTGTGCCGGTCAAGTAATGTAACGCAGCAGTTGACGCGCGTTTGCCGGTTTGCTTCACTCAATTCGTGAGGAACCCACCTTTCAAGTTTTTTAATCTTCCCAATTTGCTTCAAGTGGATTAAAACAGTTTTATCACTAACGCCAAAGCCTGCAGCTAACTCGGACGTGGTTTGCGATGGATCCGCTTCCACAATAGCCTTCAATTCTTCATTATCAACTTGGGTCTCCGGCCGTCCACGGGGCTTGTTTTGCACGTCGAAATTTCCAGAACGAAAACGTTGGAACCAAAAACGCACTGTGTTTTCTTTTGCGACACAACCGCCATACACATCATTAACCCTTCGAGCCGTTTCCGCAGCACTGGTGCCACGGTGGAACTCGTACTCGTAAATAACGCGATATTTCAAATTTTCCATTTTGTAAATTGAGCGATGCAAACAGAAAAAAGATAAGTAAAAAAACAAATGAATGACGGTTTACGAAACACAACTACATGTGGAAATAGCTGTATAAATTTGAATTTCGAATTCCTAACCAAATAGGAAAAATTTGTGATCAAAGTGGCCAGTACGACAAAACGCCAATTTCATATGTAAGGACCTAATATTTTCCACGTAAGTAGTTCAGATAGCAGCTTATAAAATAGGATACAATTTTTTTTTGTGAAATAATTATTTATTTTTAACCCCATCACAAAGTCGGTCAGTAAATGAAATTCACATAAAGTCTAAAAGCCAGGTAAACCCTATCAGGTACATTCGCCCGCGACTTTTAAGTCCATTATCCCAATTTGTCCCACAATTGCGAGCCCGGGAGTCAGGGCACGTAGCACCGTCGGCGTACATTAAACGGTATATTGATTGAGTATGCCAAAGGATTTTACGGAGATGCTAGTTCAGAATTTCCAAAGTTGTTCGGAACAACTCTTTTTAGTGGCGAATCTTGGGGCGTGACGTTGCATCGGAAAGTAGCACCGTATAACAAAATAGTGACGTTGCGTTATAGCGTTCTTCTAATTATAAATAGTCCTCCTGGCCGATTTCGACCACGGCGGCCAATCTCAACACAGATCAGCCAACTACACATGAGAAATTATAGTGCACAAGTATGAGCGCAATACACAGGTGCACTCACTGTTCCATCACTCTCAAAGTTCGGTGAGTCGGCAATTCGACATGACCGGAGAGAGATCAGGCGCAGGATCAACGGCTTTGGCGATGGAGGTAAGGATTTATCATTTCCGTATAAAGCCGTTATTCTACTAAGGTGCGTTCACTTACCTTACAAATAACCCCTTCACCAATCTTCACTGAGCCCGCGTGGTGGAGTATGGCTCATACCACCACCTAGTTGAGGTGAGGGATGTGCCCAGCAGTGGGACGTCTATATAATCTGATGAGATGAGAAATGAGAGACTACTTTTGTTTGATTTTTCGGTTTACGCGACAGTAGACATTGAAATGAGTCACTTTTTACGGATTATTTCGAGATTTATTGACATTTTATTTTAACCTGACGTTTTGGACCCTTTTAAAACGTCAGGTTAAAATAAACTATAAATAAATCGCAAAATAATCCGTTTCAACAACTACTACTGTGACTAAATCTTCTACACGCACTTAAAGGGTCACGAGGCCATAAAATGTGCACTAAAAAACTTGACGCAATACTTATAAAAAGGTTCTTCAAAGAATTTTTCGTACTCTCTACCTACAAAACACTTAGAACATTTAATCAATTAAACAACACCATTCCTCTTCAACATTCAGGGAGCAATATCATGTATTGTAAAGGTTAATTAAAACTTACATTCCGAATATTAAATTTAATACAATCTCGACCGCAAATGTCTCAGTAATGGGTACATACGACAGATCAGGCTATTAGCTTTAGTTGCAAAATCTCCCTTATTTCAAAGATATAAGATCCCACAGTGTTTGTCGTTACGTGCTGTGTGTACACTCACATAAAGTAATTATGTCCGGAATCGAACGTGCCCCGTTTTCGGTCGACATAATAATTATCAGAGAACGAAGAATGAACGCAGAATTCGTGTACAGTCAGCTTCGGGAAAGCATAATGTTTATACATTAACATAATATTCGGCTGTGGAATGGCTATGTTGAACAAGGTGCTTGTGGCGCAGGCGAGTTCTCTCTTAGAGGCCTAGAGTCCCACATTACCCCCAGCTGCCCCCGCGGCTGGTAGTTATGCGTAACAGCATTTTCCTGGCGTTAAAAAAAGATCTTGTGGCGCAGTGGTTGCAGCGCTTGGGAGTGATACCAAAAGTTAAAGCAACCTAAGGCACAGTCATGTTTAGGATGGGTGATCATTCTGACCATTTAAGCGACGTCTATTTACAAGCATCTCTGTGCTTCGGAAGGTACGTTAAGCTGTTGGCCCCGGTTAATATCGATAGATATTAGCAATTAAGTCTAAACAGAGGCCCTCAAACGACTTTATAACATCTGACAATAAGCTACGGCTAAAGACATCTCCACCAATCCGCACTGAGCCCGCGTAGTGGAGTATAGCTCGGACCTCCTCATAGTTGAGGTGATGCCAGTGCCCAGCAGTGGGACCTATTTAGGCTGATGAGATGTTAACAAAGACATACTTATAATACCAAAGTATTTTGATATACAACTGACAAATGATTGACGTGAAAATCTTAGGGGGAGGCCTACATTCAACAGCAGTTGCGGCTGATTACTTAAGATATTGTGTCTGATGCGCAATGATATACTAACGAAATGATTTTTTATTTATTTATGATTGTAAGACTAACGGTATTTCATCACGTCATCCTATTTTTTTTATAAGCAAAAGGCATAGATGTTTCACGAAGGTGACAATTTCAAACTTTAGTAGGAACAATTCTAGTTCCCTAGTCAACATCAACCTAATATGTTTCAGCTATATTATTTCAATTAATCTTTTCTAATAGTTCAACATTTATTTGTGGGGACGACTGTACCCATGTCCGAAATGTGAAATGGGAAGCCGTGTTTGGGATGATAATGCAAATTATTCGGTTGGCCGCTTTGGTATTACGTTAAGTATGTTCCATCTATATTTACTCCTACTACAAGTTCATTATACCAAGACAGAGTTAATTCAATTATAGGTACATGATTTATATTCATAAAGATCCGTAGTCCTTAGCTACTTTGTTCAACTTTCATATTAATTAGCGTACGCCGAGTACTCATGCACCGGAGAAGCGCGGCAAAGCCTAATGTCAATGTGACAGATGTCAAAAGAGGCGGGCTGAAGTTGTCATTGAGTATCGGTTAGGTTGACCTAATCGATACCGTATTTCAATTGAATATTCCATCGATTTATTATATACTTATATTACATAGTTTCCTGCAAGTTATTTATTTTATGTTAATTTTATTTTATTTTTTACCTTGACCCACACTTTCCATTTCTGCTTAGCACAAAGGTATGACTGATAGAGAATGCGCTATGACGTTAAGTCTACCTTTTTGAACTAAGAATTATTGTGCATTAAATAAAATAAATTAGTTTAAGTAAGCTTTCGATATTTGTTAAAAAAATCTATAAAACACTTTCTTCTTACCTTTTTCAATAATTATCTACCTTATCAAACTGAACTCCTCTGTTCAAACTTACTACAAATTAAGTGAAATATTTGGCACCCTTTTACGTGTCAAAAGGCCTTAATCAGTGAAAGATTAAAGATTTATGAGGAAAACCAACTTTGGGATTGTAAAAATAATTCTACGCGGCCCCTTTTTGGTGAACCCAATTGAACCTGAGTTTATTCATAAGAAACAAATAGGAAGGTTCATGAATACTCGTGATTCGCTCCCTGTTATAAACATTCTAGGTCAAGAATGGAATTTCACTAATACGTTTTGTGCTGGACGCAAGGAAGAATAAATCAAAATGTTTACTACTTAAATAGGCTTGCTAAATAGGTTTTTCTCTTAAAAAGTTTTTTTATATATCCTTTCATTGATCATTATCTGCAGCTCGTAATATTAGCTTTTTTTTCTTAATTGATAAAGGGAATCAGTCGGTCATAGTGTGTTATTCTCATACAAGTTATATTGAGTAAAGCTTTTTGACAGTTGATACAAAGTTCGTCAACGATTGGTGGTGTTACCCTAAGTAATCAATTGCATAAAAACGTGATCAATGAAGCTCTTGATAATATCTACAGATATTAATAGTTATTTTACATTGTTCATCTTACAAAATCAAATTCGTAACTTACCTTGTTTTCACACATCGCTTTTACAATGATTTTGTGAAGAATCCCTTCTGCCGTTAGCTTTAGTTTAAAAAACTTACCTGAAAAGAAAAAAGCGTAATGAATATCCTTATGAAAATATATCTGTGCTAAAATTTACAAAATATATTTTGTTTAAGAAATGTTGGTTTCATCTTTGCTTAAGTACAGGAATTTTAGACTTTAGTCTTTTCATGTTTGTATCCCTACAAATATATAATATAATATAATAATAAAATATAATAAATGGGAAAATTAGTTTGTTTGTCTTTCTTATACGACTAAACGGAGCAATATTATGATATGATTTTTTTGTGTGGAGGTAGGTAGGCTGAAGAGTGACATAGGCAATTTTTTTACGCGACAAAACATCTCAAACCCATGAATAAAATTGAAAAATCAACTCAACGCTTACCGATAGATGGCGCCACTCGGTTAAGTTATATATACTAAAGCCCACGCGGACAAAGTCGCGTTATTTATATTAATAAAGCTTCTACACGTGAAATCCTTGCAAGACGTGAGCGTCACGTCACAAAGGACGTCTTGTAGAAGAGGTTTCTTTAATACAACCTCTGTCATGAGGAGATTTAAGGAGGAACAAAATCTGGTTGGGTTTTAGCATCGTGCAGTTATTTTTCAAAAATTTTCTCTTTTTTTTACTAGCGGAGGCTTCTTATAATACCCTAAATATTATTTTTAAAACATTAATAGATAATAGAATTCGTAGAGATAACGAAACCTCAGCTCCCTATTTATGAAATATTTTTTTAAAAATCGGCTTAACAGTTCAAAAAACTTTGTGAAACATAAATAAACTCAGAAACTAACAAACTTTCAAACGTATTTCTAGACCTCTTTACAATATTAAGCACAGATAACAACCTGCTCATTCACATAGGAAACTTAAAAACCAGTCTGTTAATACAACACTTGAAACTTATCCATAGATATCGAACAAAGGTCCTCTCGCAAAACCTCTTTTCCGACAAGCCAGGCGCAATGAGGCTTGTCCAAATTTATTGAGACGGCTTTCTATCTGTGGGAACATTTATGACAAAGAAGACGAATAAACCACACTTAAAATGGGTTGCTGTTGCACTACCGATAGTAGATCGATTTGGTTATCGTGTCTGATGTGTATTTTTTCCCCTTTTCACTCATTTAGTACTTAAAAATTGATATTGTCGTGCTATCATGTTTTTGTTTCATAGGTATATCTAATATTTATAAACGTTAAAAATAGGTTTATTAAAATGTCATATATGCTTTATGTATGTTTATATTCTATAAAAACATATTATGTAATATAATATTTCTCTATGTAGCTTTGTATAATATTTATTTCTTCACTCATATTCTGCCACCAATTCATCTTCTGCATTCCCACTCGGTTGACTGGTAGTTACTGGTAGGTAGTTTAAGTCCGCTAATTGTACACTTTTGTTGCAATAAAGTTTAAAATAAAGAAATAAATAAATCGTACATCGATTATCATATTAATATATTGATGATACAACTATCCGATTAATACTTTGTATCAATTCCATATTTTTCATTCAGCACTAGGCTAGGCTACACCTGCGGCTATCGGTCACTGCTCAAAAATAATGTGGATATCGTGAATGTTTTACCGATATAAAGAAGTCGATACTCAGATTTATCGATATTATCCCAACTCTAGCTGCTGGTTCTATTCAGAGATTTTCCCGTATTGTGTTATTTATTGAAGCGTAATGTGCTCTGCTGGTTTCAGTATTTCACACTTCAAACACGGATGGTACAGATTATAAAAATACGTTACATGCTTACTTAGAGTAAGAAGGTTATAAACCATCTTTGCAGGTTAAATAGATAGAATAACACTTTATTGTACAACACAAAACAAAAATTACAGACATGTTTAACAAAGAAAGATGTTAAATTTTAGTTATTTTATAAAAAGGGAAAAGTTTAAACAGATTTTGTTAATCTTAAAAGTCAAAAGGACGCATACCTACTAAAAGTGTAAAACAATATAAAAAGATTAAAAAAGTATTGATTAGATGTGCATTCGGTACACAACCAAAACATCGGTAATAATAAAGGGAAAAGAAGCAAAGCGAAAATTTAACAAGATTTAAGAGAGAAAAATATACATATATGATAGGCAGCTTCGGGCCTCTGAAATAGAATCCACAAGGTGTATGGCCATCTTGTCATACTATTGAATGCAAAACACTGACGTATATTGACGTCCCCCATGTACAAGATAATTAAGTACCTAGGTACATTATGTACCTAGAGGAAGGTGCATTCAGCAGATGCCGAATTTGGTTACACCTAGTGGCTTGCGCATTCATTTTGTGGCGTTACTGCGGTTGAGGGACCGGATATTGTGTGGTAGTTCGCAATTCGTGGTAAGTGTATGCTTGTGACAATTTGACAGTAATTTAAAATGAAGATGATTTGCTTAAACTGCTTTATACTTTGAAACATGTATTGAGTACTCAATTATATTTCTTGTAGTCGTAAGCCTTATCATAGTCATTGCGCATCTAAATGATTGCATTTAGACGGGCGGAAAAGTTTGTGCCAGTCCATAACAAAAAAATAATGGGGTAACAGACACAGGAGAAAATTCCCTGAGCATCCTGATCCTCTAGGCGTCCGTCCCGGAGAATCCCGAAGATGACTTTTAATTGTGTTCATCAAGATAAAAAAAATCGAGGTCCCCGGTACGGAGGCCTTAGGGATCGGGGTACTTAGGGAATAACTTGACACAACTCAATAACCTAGCACAAAATTGCTTTTTTCCAATAGTTTAGCCAGTTTATCTGAATTAATTTTCAGCCAATGTTAAAAAACTGAAAGATTAAGTTAAAGTATTTGTTAAAAAACAGTTTAAGTAATACTTAAACAGAAAGATTCAGATTTGATATAACCCCCGCACCCGTACATTTCCACTTAATCGAATCAATTTCAGAACTAAATAAGTAATGCTTTTTGTATTAATTAGTTATAAATATTCGATAATTGGCGGATCGTGTTCTCTGCAATTTTCAAATTTATTTGTTGAGCTAGTTACGAAATTCTGTACCATTGTTTGTATAACGTCTTGGTACGGTTGGGTTAATTTGATGTACAATTAGGATTTTTGATGAAAAAAATCATATTTTTGTAGCGCTTTTTAGGTGCGCGTTTAAGAAACATATATTAAATGCTGTTGATATATGTTTTCAAATTATTTATATTGGTGTGTGGTTTGATTTGTATATGTGGTTTTAATAAACAGTTAGTTTAAAAAAAAAGTTATTTGATACACACTTCAAATAATCCCTTTCTAAAAATAATAATTTTAATAAATCTTTTAAAAAAGAGATAGTGAATACGATAGCTCAGCACCACTAAGTAGAACATCATTGCTTTAACTTTGCCATACAGCGTCCTCTCAAAATATTATGATATCGTGATCGCGTATCGTAAATTATTTATTTCGGCGTATAAAGCGTACATCCAATGCTTTTGTGGGCGATCAACTTTTATACGGCCATCGAAGTCTCCTCTTAAATATGCTGTAAAATTTATAACCGAGTTTCGATGCAGTCATATTTCACGCTTTGTTACCAAAGATTATGACAGTTTAAAAGTTTACTTACTTGAGACTTAGAGTTACTTACTTAGACGACATTGTGTCGTATACGCGACATATACCACAAGAGGATCCCGCAGACTTTTTTTTTATTTCAGTCGTTTAAGATGACTTCTAACACGGGTTCGACTCCCGCTTCAAACAGATGATTTTTACTACTGAAAAAAATATCTTTACTTTGAAACGAGAATGCTTATCAACATGAATATATAATATAATTGTGAATTACTGCGTTATATGAATCAAACGGTGAATTATTCCACAAAAAACGAATTATCAAACTAAACACATCGATCTCAAGTGTGTGCATTTCAAAAGCACTATAGTTTTTAATCATAACGTGATAATTTTCAAAGAACTTTACGAAATTAATTTCATTTCACGTCTTTCATTCGTCTGCAAGGTTATAATAACAAACTTTCATAATTAAATACCCTTCAATCATTGAATGGTACTTTATGTAACTAATTACTTGAACACGTGAGACCCACTGGTCTGGTGAACACTGCTAGAAAACGAAATGATTAATTCTAGAGACTGTTTCATTATGATAGCGCAAAATGCGTTATCTTTGATATTAATGAAAGTCGTATGATAAGGGTAAAAATGTTTTCTTCTTAACATTTCATCTTATTGTAGTCCAAACCAGCCGATTATATACTTATTTTAGATTATCTTATTGCATTTTTACTTAAACTACACACAATTCACCGGCTTTATGTAACCCTTTTTATGTACTTAGGTAAAACGGTATTTACCTTCCCGACGTTACGATTCGGTTGCATAAAGCCCGTGAATTTTGTATATATTTTAAAACCAGCATTTCAAGCTTTTGTATCTTTTTCATACTGTATTCATCAACCAAAATTATTGCTGGCGTTTTGTATAGTATAACCGTGCCCTCAGATATTTCAGTTTGCAAAAAAGAATAATTTGTATAAAAGATTCTAAGAACCACATTAGTGAACGAAAAGTCATATACCTTATCATCCGCCCAATTCCGTCCGAAAAAGATCACCCACATAAAGGTGTCATGTTTCGAATCTCAAAGATATCAAGTTACGTCTCCCCTTTAGCCTGTGAAATCCATAAAAGCCTCAAATATCGACACCGACCACATTCCCGGCCTGTACTAGCTCTATAATAGCTTCTTTTACGACCTTTTTATGACTAAAAGCAATAAAACGAATCATCGACTCACGTCATTCCGCCGCATGAAAATCCTTCGCAATAAATTTTTGGACACTGCTTATTAAATAAGAAAAGTGATGTGCCTTTTGAAGGCTTCCTTTGTGAGATTAAATAACGTATGCTATAGTCGGATGTCTAATAATAGTCACATAAAAAATATGGTATGGAATAGGACTTTTTAACAAAAGTCCTTGTTTAAGTCCTCGTGGGCTAATGAGCTGAAACGCGTGTAAGTAACCTCTTGGTTTTTTTTATACAGCGCGGTTTCCTTATCAAGTTTTTTGTTTTTAAATTGCAGGCGTTTCCACCAATCCTCTATGATAACAGGAAGATTCCAAGTTTGAATTACTACCCTATATTTTTATATCGAGTTCCAAAGATATCCGGTTTCGGTCAAAATGGCCGATTGACAGTTTCATTTCCTATTAATATTTTCTTTTGATCGAAGGGTGGCACAAAAAATGTGTTTCAATAAAAAACATATCCAATTTTGTTAGTGGTGTGACAGTGGACTGCCTTTCGTCTCGTACAAAGATAAATATAAACATGAGATAGATATTGGAGTTAGATTGAAGAGCAAAGCAAAACCTGAGTATAGGTATCGAATGTACATAGTACTTCATCTATTTACAGTCTAGTAATAAAACGGTTCACAGTTGAAAACAAACTCACTTTAAGAACTTAGTACTTTATATATTTTTGGTATCCATAATAATTAATTAATTGTTTTTTTTTGTATACTATAATATAATTTAATATTTACTTTTATTTATTGATATTTTAATATTATATCTATATACATTATATATTATATATTTAATTATTTTTTGCGTTATTAAACACAATTTACCTTTCTCATTAAATTTTCACTGCACCCATTGCCTTCTTTCTACATGGCCTTGAGGTTGACTGGCAGAAACAGCTTTTAGCATTAAGTCCACCCTTTGTACTTTAGAACGGCCGAACTGATTTCCGTTGTCTACGGGTATCCACAGTTGACTGGCATTTCCTTTGCAGGCTCAGGCAGACATTTGAAGCATCAGGACCTCGACACCAATTAGGCGGGCCCTGGTAGAGCTCAACACTATTTACGTGGGGCATTACGACCTCAACACCATTAAGGTGGGGCCTGGTGACGCTTGACACGATTTACGTGGAGCATTAGAACATCAATACCATTAATGTGGGGTCTGGTGACACTCGACACGATTTACGTGGAGCATTAGAACCTCAACACCATTAATGTGGGGCCTGGTGACACTCGGCACGATTTACGTGGAGCATTAGAACCTCAACACCATTAATATGGGGCCTGGTGACGCTGGACACGATTTACGTGGAGCATTACGACCTCAACACCATTAAGATGGGGTCTGGTGAAGCTCGACACCATTTACGTGGAGCATTACGACCTCAATACTATTAAACTAGAGCCTAGTGACGCTCGACACGATTTACGGGGAACATTAGGACCTCAACAACATTAAGGTGGGGACTGGTGACGCTTGATACGATTTATTTGGAGACCATAAGGACCCCAACACCATTAAGGTAGGGCCTGGTGACGCTCGACACGATTTACGTAGAGCATTAGGACCTCAACACCATTAAGGTGGAGCCTGGGGACGCTCGATACGATTTATTTGAAGACCATAAGGACCTCAACAACATCAAGGTGGGGCCTGGTGACGCCCGACACGATTTACGTGGAGCATTAGGACCTCAACACCATTTAGGTGGGGCCTGGTCAACCTCGACACGATTAACGTGGATTAACAGAACCTCGACACCTTTTTGGTGGAGTATCAATAATTCGACACGATTTTCGTGAGGTACCTCGACAAAAGGAGAACACATTGTCACTACTATATTAAAAACCTTAACACGATTTACGTGAATAAAATACATCAAAAAGATATATATCAATTAAAAAATAAACAGGCCACACACAGTTTACTTGATCATCATATCATGACGCACAAGAAGCGTGGGGCGAGCCGGAAAGGGTTAGCAAGACCGGATATATTGGTCTCTTTTTAGATAATGCTAGCTCTAAAAGTGTGATGAAGATAGCAACAACTAACGTACTGCTGCATGTAGATAATGTAATCGTTTTTGCTTGACACACGAAGTATTATTTACTTGGATAGAACCACACTAGAAACACACAGTGGTCTTTGCTCGATAAATCCCATGTTTATGCATTACCTAAGTACATCGAATCTTCAAATACCTTTTATTTTTTTTAAATATAGAACCGCGCATTACTAAAAGCTTTGCCAGTTCGTTTGCTGTATAAGTCCGCACGTTTGATCTGCAGTTATCTTAAGGCAGGGGCGCACTTAATGAATTGCAATTTACTGTCCGACTGCACGCCAAACGTAGCGATAGTGGAAATTTAAAGATAGCCGTTTCCTTACCTAAGTATACTACATGAAATAAGAATAACGCATTCCCTCTACCACTACAACTTCTCAAGTTTTAGCCCAAATTATCACGAAGTAGTGGTAGGGTTAATTTATACGTTTACTTGGAAACGGGTAAAAGGGCGATTTATGTATTGAAATAAATTTTTGATGTTTTTTTTTTTAAATAATTGTATTCAATAAAAAAAAACTTATAAAAATTTATATCCAATCCAAAGAAGTCAGGTTTCAAGAAAAAAGAAATATTAAAAATAATAATAATTAATGGTTTGCTCTAGCACACGGATCTAGACGCTAGTCTATCTTAACAAGCGAACCCGGTAGACTTTGTACTGCCCGCTGCGTTATAAACCTTTCTCTTGAATTACACTATCTATTTAAAAAAAACTGTATCAAAATCCGAGTATCCGAGATCCTGATTAGGTTTAAAGAGCTAAGCATACATACATAATATGTAAGTCGCTGTAATATAATTACAGACATAGGGACAGACGGGGGAAGCGACTTTGCTTTAGCACATTGTGCGTAACGTACAAGACCGAAGTTTATTTGGCTGATTTTACGTTTTTAAATATTCGGTATAATATATTGTAGGTAATTTCGACATAGATATAGTTACACTAAGCACTATTCACCGCACAGCCTAGATACTTTTTTCTATAACATAAAAAAGACCAAATTACTGTGAGTACGGTACCAAAAAAACCCCGAGCGTTCTTTCTACAAATGAAACGAAAAAAAAAACTATTCGTTATTTCCAAACAATGTACTTATTACAATTTTTGTGGTGATTTTATTCCGAAAGTCAAGGTCATATCCATTATCCATGGAAAGATAACCAAAAGAAAAAGCGAACAAATTACATTGCGCATCGAACGATTTATATTGCGCCGCTAAATCAGACATAAAGCGTATTTGGCAAGCTCCCTGAATGTCCAGCAGAGATCCGCAGCATTTTTCACGAGATCACATTCAGTACAACATTCCCATTTGGAATACTGAGTGTAATACTCATGTCGGATATGGAAGGTTCTTGGATAGATTCCGACTCGTGCGGATTTTTTAACAGTTTATCTTAAAGAATAACTTAGGTCACCCTGACACCGTCATAAGTTGCATGGAACTAGGTAATTCGTAAGAATGCTTTGGTTCGGTATTGGTAAAATAGTATACGCCGAAATGTTTTTAATAAAATATGGTACCTTTGGCATTTTCAGTATGACCAAGGATATCTCGGGAAGGCTGTTTAGGTATGTATCTGCTTTACTGTCAGATGCGTCGTAAGCTCTTTCGTAATTTTATTATTTCATCTTTAGTGCTACGTATGGGAAAAAAACTCAATTATGTCTTCACACTTAAAAGAATAATTACATTTGGTTTACGCCTTTGACTCAATAATATAACTGCCAAAATGTTTTCTAACTGACTGAATTAAGTTTACATTTTGATGTGAATTTAATTCAATTTAATTAAAATCATGGACAGATACAAGTTCTGCTAATCATTTTTTTCTTCTTAAAATCTTAGATTTCCTAAACCACTGAATTGACCTTGAAATTTAAATATAAATCAACCGAACGTCTTTTGAAATACGAGTACATCAAAAGCACCCAAATGAATGGGCATAATTTTGTATGCTTTTCATCAAGATGAATAATTTATTAACTTGTTAAATTATGCCTCCCAAGACCAACTCTGCACGAGCCGTTTGCTGTATACTCTAATATTTATAGTCACTGAGTTCTAGATAGAAAGATAGAAAGTTCAAGATATAAATTTAAAATGATGATTATGGTGTAAATTTCTTCTGTATCGGTGATACTGAAGCGAAATCATGTCCCTTGTGAATTCCTCTTTGTAGCGTCAACGTCCGTTGAAACGTGTATAGTATTTGCGTATGTAGATGTATAAAAAATATATATTTTTTTAAGATACAAATATCTTTTTTTATAATAACATTACATATATATATTACAATCGAGAATTTCTTTCAAGTAATAGTAGTTTATGCAACTGATACATAATGAGGGGCCTTAAAACACGAGTGTGGTTTTATGAAACGAGCGTCAGCGAGTTTCATAATAGCATCACACGAGTTTTTTAAGGCCTAATTATGTACAGTTGCATACACTACTTTATCTACACACATATCATAAGTACTCTAAGATGGGTTCAGAGGTTTTGTTTTAACTTTTCACAATATTTTCGTCACAGCGAAAAACCAACAAACAAATGAATGACAACAGTAATGGCGGGTAATTCAATCCTCCGTCACGACGATTTTTTTTAATATCATGGACAAACGAATGAAGTCCCTATCCTCATGTCACTCGTGATCATATGTCGTGCGATTTGGATTAAAAAACATACTGAATTTGACGTTTCATATCGATAACTGCTTTAATATCAATGGATACTAGAATAGAGACCTACTTTAGTTTTGACAGCTGTTCCAAATTTAAAGTCATAACCTTACAGAAATTGATACTGTTATAACATTACAGTACAGATTTTACCTACTGCCACAGATAAGAAAGTTCTCATAGTAAAATTGGTTGTAGTAATGCTGGTCATTTCTTACGGTTTCTGAACGCATTTTAGAGCACTAATGATATGTCCGTAGATAAATAAATAAAAGAGTATTCAATCCAAGGCTTTACGAATTGTCTCCGGGGCTATGAAATCTAGCCCAATAAACGCCCTTCAGGTAGAATGTTGCGACCCACCATTATCATTACGTAGGCAGTACTTAAGTGATAAATTTTTATTCCGTTCCCTACAATTTTCAACACACCCATTATTTTCTAAATTACAACAACTATCCTTTCTAGTTGAAAACTCTCCATATTGGAGAAATAAGAAAACGCCTTGTCTAGTAATCAGTTTTAGAAAATTTTTATCTTTACAATCCCCTACTAATAGATCTCAATATCTCCCAATCTTCTGCTATAATTTTGAATCACTTATTTTATCACCCACTATTCATTTAGATCTTAATATTTCTAAATATGATAGAAATGCTAACATTCATTTCAATTTTATACTTGATAGGGATTTTCATGATTGTCATCATATTTATTGTGATGCTTCCAAACATTCCCCTGAATCACCAGTAGGGATAGGAATTTATCATGATCAGTTAGGAATAGTCCAGAAAGTCAAATTACCTCCAGAGTCATCAGTATTTACTGGCGAGTGTTATGGCATTTATAAATCCTTGGAGTATATATTATTATTTGGATTAAACAAAACTATAATTTTCTCAGATTCAAAGAGTGCCCTAGAAGCATTACTTAAATTCCCTTTTAAATGCAATACTAAAAATAATGTTATTTTAATGTGTAGAGACTTAATTTTCAAAATTTATCTAAAAAAATTAGAAGTTTCTTTTGCATGGATTCCTAGTCACTGTAATATTGCTGGCAATGATAAAGCTGATAGGTTAGCTAATGATGCGATAGTTTGTGGTGATTTAAACCATTATAAAAACTTCTGCTATGATTTGGCTTCTCTCCCCAAAAAGTTCCTTCTTACTTCTTGGGAGGAGAACTGGAATCTTAGCAGCCAAATTAAAGGTAAAAATTATAAATCCATACAGCCAGTTATACCGAACAAACCATGGTTCTCAAAATTTAAACTTAGCAAACAAGCTACATCATGTATTATCCGAATGAGATTAGGTCATACATGTACTCCTAACCACCTTTCCCGTCTAGGTATAGTAGACAGCAATTTGTGTGAGTGTGGCTCTGACGTTGGAGATTTGAACCACATCTTCTTTGCTTGTCCATTATATGACAGATCTTCCTTCATTTCTTCCTTGTTGTCCCTCCGTATTCCTTTTCCAACTTCCATTAATACTTTGTTATCTACATATGATTACAATATATATAACTTTATTTCTATGTATTTACATAAAAATGATATAAAATTGTAGTTTTGCCCAGCTCATATTAATTCTGTATAAATATCTTTAAGACTTTAATATTAAAAATATATGTACAATTATACTTTCCTGATCCGATCCTTGTAGATTCCCGAATACTATCCTTTTATTAACCGTTTCCCTACCTTTTAAACCTAAACCATTCGCTGTGGCTGATGCACAAGTCGTGCGAGGCCAAGAAAAAAAAAAAAAAAAAAGAGTGCAATTCACTTCCTGCGTCAGTGTTTCCCTGCAACTACAACCTCGAAATCTTCAAAGCTAGAGTGAACAGGCAGAGCGAGCTAGGTGAGCTCGCTCCATCGTAGACTCAGTCTTTGCCTCGTTTGGGCTTAGTCTTGAGTCAAGAGCAAACCATTCCCAAATAAATAAATAAAATACTTGTGGGAGAATATCCCCGCTCTCCAAATTAATTTATTAATAATTGACAAATAATAAAACAGTTATAAATTATGCGATATAATAACAGCTTAATAATAATAATTGAGTATTAATACTTTTTAATATAAATAATTAAGTAGTTATAATAATATAAAAAATGTATGAGCGAGTTCACACATACCTTCGAGTATACTGGATCGAATTAGTACTGGGATGTGGTGTGTAAATACTATCTCTAGTAGCGACGGATCCGTTAAAATGAATGTTAAATGTGTGTGCACCGTAACGAGCACGATGTTATAATAACTTATCATTATAGGCCTATAATAACTGCAGGCTTGTACATGCGTTTATGGGTCAGGATTGACAGTTACAAACGCATCTGTAAGTTGTGTTATAAATATGTACTTGAATATTTAAGGTACCGTTTAGTGCCCTACCATAGAGAGGCCACCGCACATACCCGCAAAACGTAACCGTACGTACATGTTTCTATGAAATTCCAAAATCTTGTATCCTAACCGTACCGTACCGTGACGCATTAAGTGTGATATCAGAAAATTTGACAGCTAAGCAGTTTTTTACCGAAAGCTTGGACTTCATAGGTTAAATCAAAAATTGGAAGTCGCTACGAAGGCGGAATCACCTATTTACATATATATTAAATAACCTATTGCGTAAAAAACGTTGTAACATTGACACATCGATGCACTAATTATGAATATTACTTCATGCACATCGATTTGTACATTTACAATGTTTTAAGTAACAGATTACTTATATATATGTAATTACGTAAAACCTACCTCGTAGCGGCCTCCGATTTTCGATTTATCCTTGAAAATCATGTATCCCATGGTATGCCTCTCAACTTTTACCGCGACATGCAGTGTGGCCTGAGGTTTCGTTCTGCGGTCCATTTCGGAAAAGGCTAGATGACACCATCAATCGTTGACATACTTTTTATTGTCTGTCAAAACGGTCTGCCTTCATAGTTTTTGAATGGGAATACAAGAACGTGACGTCACTGTCATGTATCAGAAATCGGAGTCAATTGACCGAATATTTATTGAGTTTTTTTTGTTTAAAAATTGATTTCTACAGCTTTTTAGAAATATAATGGTTGTATTAACTTTATAGGGGCTATGTCTTTTAAACGCCATGGGTTTGAAAATATAAAAGATAGGTGTCATCATGACCATTCCACCTATAAGTACACACTGCTTGTTGACCGTAAAACAAGATCCAAACGCAAGAAAAAAATCTACATTGATGCCAAATTTAAGGGATTTGTATCTTTCCGATTACAAATCCCTAAAATTTGGCATCGATGTAACATTTATACGGTTCTGAATAATTCAATCGTGAATTAATATAAAACTGTTCAGAACCAATTCTAAAATGTTCCTGTCTGCTGCGGTTGGTTGTGAAAGCTTTTGAATATTCATTTCCGCGTTCTTTTACCACGCTTTTCATTTTTTGTGAGGTTCTAATTGAGCGATGTTATTATCAGAGCTGAAATTTTCATGCGGGTAGTGTTTTACGTTCATGAATTTGGACGTTCAGATTTGAATGCTTTGTACGATAAAAAGTAAGTTCAAAAACTAAAACTCCTAGAAGGTATAAAATAAGATTCTCGAACATACAAACATACATACATGCATGCCGGTCACATAACCCTCCTTTTTGCTTCGCCGTAGTTGTATTTTCTTAAACTCTTGATTCAAAATTTGTCAAGTTTACTACACACAAGCGGACCATAAACTATTGACATTATCGCGCATATCTTTACTCTTGTAAAAAAGTATACAGTGCACAATAAAGGTCTGAAACCTGAAAGCTGTAAGTTCGGTTGCCGACTGCATGAATAATGCCGAGACAATGGGCTTAGCGAAGAGTGAGTTAATGCACTTTGTCGTTTAGTAGCTAGAAGTACGAGTGCCTGGTTTCTTTTGAACAGGCTAAGCTGTCACAACCTACCCTTTGACCTAGCAAAGTTCGTCAGGATATTAATGAGGAGAAACGATGACAATAGCAGCAACGTCCACTTACTTATTTTAGAAACTGATTATTCCAAACGTCAGTTAAAGGACGATAAATTCCTCTTATTATATTTAGAGCTATTTGGTATCTTTTGATTGGGAGATCACTTAAAAAGACAATAATTTTGACTTTACACAAATGCAGTTGTGAATTTTTAGATCAGCTGACTTGTAATATCATTGGTCAGTTAACACTTACTGACTATTAAAAAGGCTCTAAGATAAACAATTAGCTCGCAGCAGTACCTAATATCGCTTTCAAAAAATGTTTTTTTTTAGATAAAGATAAAAAGAAGGCAAAACAAATTTTTGGATGAAGTTTTTTTTTCTTGAAACACCTTACCTGCATGGTTTCATCTTTTAGGTGAACCAAAACCAAAATGAATTCGTTGTTTAAAAGAAAATCACAGTGACGTCGTTTCATCTATTCTTGTGTTAGAAAACGTGCCTCGGTCTCACTCATATATCGCCAAGACACCACTCTAAACGTTTTGCTTCGAATGAAGAAAGTGTCAAGTACTAACTGCGGGAACATTATTTTTAGCTCAACCTCGAACCGAAGTAATTACTTTCTTTTGTTTATCCTCTAACAGTATGCTGGAGCCAAAATATTTTGGCGACATAGTCCAAGCTAGATATGTAGTTAGCGGCCAACGTTAAAGTTATGCTATGTTTTAATACAAAGATAATATGAATGTAAGAGCATAAGCTTATTATTTTTTACGACACAAACCGATCTTGGCCTTTCCACTTCACCGCACCAATTTTCAAGCCAACTCCTTCCACATTCAGGCCATCAGGCTCTGGAATGCTCTTCCCGAATATATAAAACAGGCTCCCAGCAAATTATCATTCAAGGGACCCATTCGCACCCACTTTCTTACTTTATCGCAACCGTCATTATAGATCTTCCTTTAACAGTTCGTCAATTTTTTTTTTTAGTGTATATTTGTATATATTATGTGTATTTTAAATATGTTATATATATGTATATTTTATATTTAATCTTATGTGTCATATTATTCTTATTTTTTTGTTTGTTTTCTGCTTAGCCCAAAGGTATGACTGGTAGAGAATGTCCTACGGCGTTAAGTCCACCTTTTGTACAAAGCATTGTTGTGCAATAAAGCTTAAATAAATAAATAAACCGATAAAGCGGAGAAAGCAGCCAATAAATAGCTATTAATTTATCAGATTGCCACTTAATTCAATCCGTACTCTACAAAGATTATATAAATACATTGTTATTTCACATTTTGTAATATGTATTGTTTAAGTTAATTTGTAATACAACTGTTGATTCTGATATCTGTTACACAAGTACATAAGCTGCTTACCACAAATACATATCAATGTAATAGTATGTGATGTTGTTGTTTATTTATTATTATTTTGTCTAAAGGCTTTGTCACACTGCGAAAGTGAACTCGTCGTGCTCGCTGCGTGACAAGCCCTAAACTGCATGAAAAAACGAAACTAACCGTAATGGTGCACCGTCGTCGACAGCCTTGACATAATAAAATATTATCGCGAAAATGTCGCTAAAGAAAATTTATCGCTGCACCAGAATCATTGTGAAAAAATATCAGTTGTGCATGAAACGAGGTTTGGGTACCTAACTACTTAGTTACTTAACTATCAAAAATAAAAATAGTATATAATGTGAGGGTATATGAAGGTATATTGACGACCGTTTGGTGCAGTGGTCTACATGTCGGACTTTAAAACCAAGGGTCGCGGGTTCGGTCCCCGTACAGTACAAGCACATACACATGTGCTTGTACTGTACATACACATGAACATCTGTGTTTGTACTGGTCTGGGTATTTTCTATGTATATTATGTATTTATTTACAAAAAAAAAGTATTTAAGTATGTTTATCCGTTGTCTAGTACCCATAACACAAGCCTCGTAGCTTAATTTGGGATTAGAGAATTGGTGTGATTGTTGTGAAATATTTATTATTATTATTATACAAGTATGACAGTCCAATAAAAAAAAAATATTTCGATATCTATTGACGACTGCTTTGGTGTAGGTAATGGTTTAAAAGTTGACAATTAGACGAATAGGTGACGGGTTTTGTTTTGGTTGAAATAACAAAAGTCTTTTTGTTGTTTCGTGGCTGCAACCATTTATTTATCAAATAAGGTGAATAATAGTGACGACCAAGAGGTCGCAGGATCGATCCCGGCACTGTACAAAAATTTGTGTGCATGAACATGTCTTGTCACGTGGGTGTTAAATGTATTTATATAAGTTTATTTGTAATACCACTGTTGATTCTGATATTTTGAACACAAGTGCTTAAGGTACTTACCACGAAGTCAGATCAATGTATTTGACGTTGTTGTATATTTATTTATTATTTATAGTTTCAATTACGTCAGTTTCATTTCTTTTTACTCATTCGATTCGTCTCCCCAAAACGTGATTCACCGAATTGTCTACACAATTGAAGGGCAAACTTGAGAAGGGAACAGTAGCATATCAACAAAAACATAGAAGTGTCTTAGGTCGAAGGAAATACATTTAAAGAAAGCCTGACAGTTATATTCAGGTCGGTCCGGTTCCATTTTGAGTTTTTTTTTCATCTGATTCATTTTTGAAGTACCTAGGTACCTATATTGTATCTGCTGTTCTCAAATCATAATATGATTTGAACTTAAATATGATAAGATATTATCTGAGCATTTTTGGTGTAAAAAAATATTAATTATCAAGCCATATATTCTATGAAAAATTATCCAGATTTTTGATTTCAATGTTTTATTAATTTCTTACAAGTTGTAATCACAACAGTACTTAAGACGTTCTGTCGCGATAATTAAAGCCGAACGAACGAAGCCGAATTAACGAAAGCCGGCAGTTGCGGGTTTGAATCCTGCTAGGGGCAAATGATTATGTGATGAGCACGAGCATTTGTACCTGAGTCATGGGTGTTTATAAATGTATTTAAGAATTAATATCCGTTATCCTAGTCATCATAGCACAAGCTAACGTTTAGTTTGGGTCTAGGTGATTGGTGTGTTCGATAAGACAATTTATTAGTTTATTTTAATTCTTTGCTTTTTTCGTATATCAGGGACAAAAGTAAAAAATGTGAGGACAAATAAAGAATTTAGTGACTTAGTTCAGAGAAGCGTCGTAAAACTGAAAATAAGCCTGAAAAGGATTTGAAGTAGAAATGTATATTAAAAGAAAATCTCCTTGTAAGAAATTGAAAATAAACACAATAGAATCATAATGCTATTCATGTTTTCAAGGAAGCTCTATAAATTATACGTGTGGTTCCTATTTGTGTATTACTTGCAAGTGTTTAAAATATACAAATCAAAAGTTATTTAGAAGTTGGATTCTTTTATCGGTTTAAGAAAACTGTAAAAAAATTGGTAACTTGGTCTTGACCCAAGACTATTATTTATTTATTAACATTTGCATACTAGGTGTATTTACATTACATAGATGGTAGTTATAATGCTTAAAAACAATCCATTCAGAATATAAAATATATATTTACATACACACATGGTGCGGTGTGGGGAGCGTGTGTGATTGGGATTGATGAATAATTCGTATATTTATGTATGAGAATGTTAGCGGTCCTAGTTATGTATGTGCTTTGCACCGCACCATGTGTGAGCATTAACTTAACAATGAACAAAGGCCGGTCGTATTGGAAGCGACGCCCTTTAAGTGGTGATAAAATCTTAAAAAAATAACTCAATAGTCTTTTACATAACAAAACAAAATTCTCAAAAGAACATCTGGGGGAAAAAAAAAAACTTATTGTGTAACTTGTATTATACAAGTTTGAGGGCAGGTTAAATAGATTTACATTTTTGATTTTTGACGACCGTTTGGTGCAGTGGTCTAAATGTCGGACTTCTAAAACCAAGGGTCGCGGGTTCGATCCCCGCACAGTACAAGCATATGTGTGCATGAACATGTGTGTTTGTACTGGTCTGGGTGTTTTCTATGTATAATATGTATTTATTTACAAAAAAAAGTATTTAAGTATGTTTATCCGTTGTCTTGTTCCTATAACACAAGCCTCGTAGCTTAATTTGGGACTAGAGAATTGGTGTGATTGTTCTGAAATATTTATTTATTTATTTATTTAAAACAAAAATATAAAATGAGATCATGTATTATTAAAAGATACAATTGTTAGTTCAATTTATTTGTACTAATTGCCAAACGTTACATGTAGGTACCAACAACCAAGTTGAATTATTTGCAACAGTGATAATTTCCAGATAACCTTATTTATAAGTATTACTAGTTGGTGTGTAATATGGGACATACTTCTTTATTGCTGTATACAATGTTTGAAGTGAGCAACAATATTCATGTGATAATATTCGAAAGTAAGCAAACGCTATTAAATAACAGTAAAATGGCTAGTAAATATTTTAAGTGCGCGGTTTAAGTAACAATAACATTTACTTTGTTACAAATGAATACACACCTACTTAGATTCCATGTGTAAGTTACGTAGGTACTTCAACTGATAATATTTTTTCGTGAACCGCCACGGCACATATGCGACTTTCTAACGCCACGACTGACAGCGTGTCAAAAATGGCCGAGACTTAATCACTTATTCCACGCGACAATATATATTTTTTTAATAAATAACTATACAACAACATCACATACATTGATCTGTCTCCGTGGTAAGTAGATAAAGCACTTGTGTTACAAATATCAGAATCAACAGTGGTGTTACAAATAAACTTAAATAAATACATATACCAGACCAGTACAAACAGACATGTTCATGCACACAAACGTTTGTACAGTGCGGGGATCGAACCCGCGACCTCTTGGTTAATAGTCAACTTCTTGACCATTACACCAAAGGGATCGTCAGTGTCACCAAAATGTATTTGTATGTGCGTTGATGACAATGTCATACGTGACGAAGTTCGATTGACATTGACACAAGTATGGGTCGCATCGCGTCACGTCGCATTTGTCGCGTTGCTGAGCTCATATAGGACAACGCCTACATTCGCGAGTTGCGGCGACAGTGTGCCACATAAATTCCTTGGGCCTAATAGTTTTCGCAATCCGTTTTATTCATGCGTTCATCAAACATTCTTCACATTTTTCTCGTACATGAACTTATGTAATCCCATCGTAAATTTTCATAAATATGCGATTTATATGACGTCCTTGACAGTGGAGCAATTACTCAAAGACTTGACTGGGATTTTTTATGAGCAGTGACATTCAATACTGCCTTTTTATTTACTTAGAATTGATATTTGGTTGGTGTGTGTTACCAGTAATAACATATGGATCCGAAACATGGTCTCTAACTATGGGCCTTATTAAGAAGCTCAAGATAACACAACGAGCGATGAAGAGGGCTATGCTCGGTATTTCTCTACGAGATCGAATCAGAAATGAGGAGATACGTCGAAGAACTAAGGTAATGGACATAGCCTTGAGAGTCAGTAAGCTCAAGTGGCTTCACATAGCGTGAAGAACTGATGGCCGTTAGGGCAGAAAAGTTCTGGATTGAAGACCCTTCGACCAAAAGCGCAGCGTAGGACGTCCACCGACTAGATGGACAGACGACCTTGTAAAGATCGCAGGATCACTGGATGCAGACCGCTTGTCGATGTGGAAAACTTTGGGGAAGGCCTATGTTAAGCAGTGGACGTTCTTTGGCTGATAATGATGAATGATGATATTTGGCAAAGCCAAGAAAGAACCATCACTGTTGAATTACTTAACACGAATAACAGAGGTATTTAAGTTTGGCCCCTAATATCTGTTTGTGTGTGTATGTATGTGTTATGTTTTTGTATTTTTGTATTAGGTATCTTGCATCGACACGCAAGATACCTAATTCAAAAATAACTTAATCACGGTGGTGTTAAGCTATAGCTGGCTATATCCGTCCAGGAGTCAAAGTTTACCAGCTGTTTTTCTGGATCAATCTGTCGTTTTTTTACTGGATAGTTTCTTACTATTTCCCATGTTCAAATACTGTTTGCAGTTGTGATTAGTTTTATTTCTTATAATCCTTTTAGATAGGTATTATATGTACAAATTGGTATGTATCTTCTTTTTAATCTTTTAGCTTTTGGCTTCGATTTAAATTGTACGTAAAGTTATTCGTTCACAGGCCCGTATCGCAAGCTTCGGACGCATCTCACGTAACGCATTTTAGTTGGCCTTGTTACATACAACAGCGTCCACTGATCCGCAGTTAATATACAACGAAAACTAAGATCCGTATCGTGCAATGCGTCCGATGCGAGCTTGTGGACGTTTACCTTAATATAAATAAATATATCACAACAATCACACCAATTCTCTAGTCCCAAATTAAGCTACGAGGCTTGTGTTATGGGTACTAGACAACGGATAAACATACTTAAATACTTTTTTTTTGTAAATAAATACATAATAATATTCATCATCATCATCATCAGCCTATATAAGTCCCACTGCTGGGCACTCAGGCCTCACCTCAACTATGAGGTGGTGCGAGCCATACTCTACCACACGGGCTCAGTGCGGATTGGTGGAGGGGTGTGTGTAAGGTAAGAGACCAACCTTACCGTCAGATGTTATTAAGCCGTCCGAGGGCCTCCGACCAGGCTTAACGACGAATGAATGAATGAATGAATGAAATATTTATTTGCACAAAACATGGTAACAATAATGACATCACAAATAGGTATAAGCTCAGCATGTCATATCTATTGATATTAACGATTATCGATATTATCGATATTCCGAAGCACGGAGATGCTTGTAAATAGACGTCACTTAAGTGGTCAGAATGGTCACCCATCCCAAACATGACCGCGCCGTAGGTTGCTTAACTTTTGGTATCACTACCAAAGCGCTGCAACCACTGCGCCACAAGCACCTCGAACAGAATGTTTTATTTAAAACCTCTAGAAATAAAAATCTTAAGCCGTTATTGTAATTTACTTCTTTATTTAGTAACCTTGGAAAATTACTCGATTGTTATATATTATGTATAGTATGTTATATTGTTATACTACATAGTGTATACTTATCACTTCTCAACTTCAAAACTATTAAGTAATATGTGGTTATCGTAGTTGATGTCACAATATGCCACATCTTATTTACAACTTTTTACCTAGTGTTGTCTTTTTGTGATATTGTTTGACGACCCAAATAAATAAATAAAATAGCCGGCCCTGACATTTTCGGAACGAACAAATTGCTGAAAAATAGCGTCTATCCAAAATTAATAACATCCCATATTACAATTTTTAAACTTTTTCCAAGCTTGTTTATTCTTACTCCGCAAAACGTTTTTCCAGCAACTAAGTTAACAGTATTTAAGCTAAAAAGCTACAAATGTACTACGTGTCTCAGTCAAAAGCCCTACTACGTAACTGACTGTCCATATTTTCTTAGTTCTAGTCATATTTAGTTCATTTTCGTATTTTTCTAGAGTTCGCTTCATATCACTTTCACACTCATAATATTAATCTTAATTAATACAGAGTGATGGAAAAGTACGAGCCAAACTCAAGGTTAGAAGTTAGGTCTAGAATATGGAAATTTAATTTAATTTGTCTCCTATATTTTACGTATCACCAAATGTCAGTGTCAGCGCTAACCTGCCCCTGACCGATATACCCCCCAACCCCCTGACCCCGGACACATATCGAATTCGAATTGGATACGAAACATACGAGTACACGGAATTAAAGATATAAAAAAATGAAGCTTTAATTCCTGTGCCAGTGGCTTCACCCGCTTGGAAGAGAATCGATTCTCTAATATATTAAGTATGTTATTATACATGTAAACCTATATAAAAATCTGCATCAAAATCTGTTGAGTAGTTTTAAAGATCTAAGCATACAGACATAGGGATAGATGCGAGAAGGAACTTTGCTTTATTATCACGTTCACTGCGTTACGGGGCCCTCTCAACTCCATGCACGACTTTCACTCTGGTGAGGGTATGGTGTTTTTAATAGTGTGAAAGAGATAACTTTATTTTTGTGTATTTTCAAAAACAGAACCAGTCTAGTTTTCATGGTCTTATGGACCCAGTACCAACTACAAAGTAAAAATTATCTTCTGGCGGTTACCCGGATGAAAATATTTTAAGCCTAATTGCATTAGTGCAGGCAATAGGTACTTAAAGAAAGTTATCGATGGTGAAGCACTACAAACAAACTTTTAAATTCTCACGTCCCAAAAACGATTACTTTTCCATGAAATCATTTCAGTATAGTATGTGTAATCATTTCAGTACAGTTTTTGTAAGTAGTTGCATTTTGCGCTAGAAAAAAAAAACACCGGCATGATTCATCATTCGTCGTCGTCACTGACCATCGTGTGAGATTAGGTAGCATTTGGTCAAATATTCAGCTCGCTAAAATAATTTATTGAAAAAGAAAGCTAGATTTGAAACATCAGACTTCGACATCCACAGTAGGACCTCTTCAGTCATTCCGTATCCAAGTTTGTAAATCGTAATTACTCCCCTGGAGCAGCTCTGTCAAGTTTATGTCACGAACGGAAACTTTTTGGTCTAAGTTTGGACGGGGTTGCAATTTGAACCCAATTGGATCGACTGATGCATACGTAGAAGCATAAGCCTGAGGTATGTTGAAGTAAGAAGATACCTACAATTGGGAGAGCAATCGCCCGGCCTGCGAGGGGTGCGGATTCGAGTCCCGCCTCCAGTCCATTTTTCTTTAAAAGTGTTTTGATTTCACATTGTGGATTAAGTTGTTATAATCACTTACTTATTTTACGGTATCATTACTTAGTATAAAGCAAAGTCGCTTTCCGCGTCTGTTCCTATATCTGTGTTTGTATGTACGAGTATGCTTATATCTTTAGAATCTGATCTGATTTATCTGATCTCTCTCCGGTCATGTCGGATTGCCGTCTCACCGAACTTTGAGAGTGATGGAACAGTGAGTGCACCTGTGTAATGCGCTCACACTTGTGCACTATAATATCTCCTGCGTAGTTGGTTGATCTCTGTTGAGATTGGTCGAAATCGGCCAGGAGGACTATTCTATTAATATCTTTATTTTTTTATTTTTTATTTTTATTTTATCATCAGCCTATATACGTCCCACTGCTGGGCACAGGCCTCACCTCAACTATCAGGTGGTGCGAGCCATACTCCACCACGCGGGCTCAGTGCGGATTGGTAGAGGGGTGTGTGTAAGGCAAGCATCGAATTCCACGCGGGTGAATCCGCTGGCGAAAATATACTAAGTTTATATTATTGACACCGTTCGGCGGTAGCTTCGTATGGTGGCTGTGTTGTTTTAAAATAACGTTATATGAAAGAATACGAGTATATCGTTTTCCTTACACCATTTTCTCCTTAACACATAATAATCTTTCTCGTCGATTGGAGACTAATCCGCTATTATCTCTCCCAATCCCGATACATTATAAGACGAGAGCCGTTTTAAATCGGCGCTCCTTCGTGCACAAGATATTGTAAAGCAGTTGGATAATGCTCACCTTATAATACTTACAACTACAACGTTATTGGTAAATAGCTTAGGTACCTTTAAAACAGATACTGATTTTAAAAAATAGAGTAATTTAAGTTCCATAGAAACCCTACTAATATTATAAATGGGAAAGTCAGTTTGTTTGTTTCTTTGTTTTTCTTATACGACAAAACAGAGCAATGTTATAATTTTTTTTTGTGTGGAGGTAGGTTAGAGGCTGGAAAGTGACTTATGTTAATTTTTGCGGCAACAAACCTAAATTTCATTGAAAAATTGAAGAATCAACTTATAGATTATTTGGGAAAGGTTTGCTCTTGACCCAAGTCTAAGCCTAACGAGGCAAAGACTGAGTCTACGATGGAGCGAGCTCACCTAGAAGATGCCTGTTCACTCTAGCTTTGAAGGTTGTAATTGCAAAGAAACACTGACGCAGGTAGTAAGTTCCACTCTTTTGCAGTGTGCATCAGGAATGTAGATGAGAAGCGGTTCGTATCAGTGGAACATCATCATGGTTGTAAAGATAAATCCACGCGGACTTGGTGGAGGGTAGCCAGTATTTTAACAAAACATTACGTTCACGTTCATGCGTTTTCAAAGGACGCATTCACATGCGAAACGTCACTGACGACTCGTCAAAAAAAGGCGATTCACAACAGCAGCAGACCCGTCAAATAACCGGCACGATGCGTGATTTTTAATGAATGGTGATTTTTAAAAGACGATAACTTGATCTTTAAAAGATGATAGGTGATTTAAGACGTATCTGTCTTTTATAATTATTTGTAAATCATGTAAGCATGGATATTTTAAAAGCATATCTCACGTCAAATAAAGTTTCGATTCGCGGAAAAAGACGATTTGTGAAAAAACACGATTGCGATTGAATTGCGCGATTCAATCGCGATTGCGCCCTAACTGTTCGTTACTCTTGGAAACGGAAACACTTGTTAAAGACTATGTACCTTGCTTCATCGATTTCACGTCAATCGCTAAAGATAACGTCTTGATACGACACTCAAACAAAATAAGTGTACGACAAACTTCGCGAAAAGTTTGCGCCACGCATGTTGTTGACTTGCTGAATGATCGATTAGACATTTATGGCTCAGGTGCCATGCATGCATCAGTGAATTGTATGGCTATAATTAAGAAGATTATATTAGTGAAGTTCTGATTTAAATATATGAGGGTGTCAGCCAAAGACAATCAGATTATTAACTAGCATCAGTAGAGTTGATGCATCTTCCTCACACCTTTAGAACTAAAATCATACAAAAGGAACCAACATGTCTAGACCTGCTCCCTAACCCAGCTCGAATCGTGCCTCAAGCCCCTTATTACTTGTCATCATCACACCTTATTACTTTCGTGACGGTGATTTATTTATTGATTTAGTGTTGTCCAAAAAATGATGAGTTTGGAGAAAAGAAGCAATTTTTTTCGTAGCCAAACTTTAACTCGTGAGTTCGTGACGTGTGCTTCGTGGAGAAAGTAGCTAGCATTAATCAAGTTATAATGTACATAAAAGCGATGAACGCAAATTAAAAAGCTGATTTGCGTGAATCCAAATTCAAAATAACTTATTTTTCCTTGAACCATTATTATGGTTTGATTACAATTATGGAAATACCATTGACAATGATGTAAGAGAATGGTTCTTCTCATTTTAATTACAATTTCCACATCACAAATTTGTAAGTTTTATTCTTAGATTAGAGAAACAAATTATGTGATGTTGTCAACATTATGGACTGGACTTCTTATGTAACTAAGTGGTAAAGAAAGCTTTCGTGTAAGTACCCGGTCCTTCTCGAATCGCTTTTTTTTTGTTCAGAACTTTTCTTTGTTTGCCATTCCCAGCACAGTAGGGATAAAGGGACTGTGACAAAAAGCATTGATCCTGGTACTGAAGTCAAGTCACGAACTTCCAGGGATCAGCGATTTGTTCAAACACTCAGGGGAGTTGTATTGTTAGTACACTCAGGTGAAAACTATCCTTACAGTTTTGCTTCTGTCTTTATTTATTTTCTATGACCTGTATTTTTTGAAGATTTTAATTTTACTTTACAAGCAAAATTACACAATTACACATTCACAAACCTTAGTCATATAAGAAGTGTAGGTCTATGATCAGATTAACACCAAAACCTCTAAAAACTCAATAATCACTCAAAACAAAGTCAAAAATTAATTATTATTAATCTATTATTATTATTATGAAACCTACCCTGATGTTTATGCGGTTATGTTCTAATTTAAAATTGTGAGAAAGAACAATAACTATACTATAGCGAAGCAAAATATAAACGTACTACGTTTAGCACGAACAAAAGTTTAATCACAAGAGTATACAATGTGCTTTCTCGGTTTATGCAAGTCTCAACAAAAGAAAATACTTGAACAATATGAAATAACATAATGTTTACAACATGAATACCGTATTCTATAAATCGTACAAAGAATAAGTAAAATATCTTTATTTTTGGCAGCAAAGCAACATCATCATATGACTTTTTATTAACGAGTAGAAAACATGGGTCTGGCAGCCGCGTAATAAATATTTTAAACTTGTTGCTTGTTGTTGTGGTTGCTATCCTTATTTCGTGTTGAAAATTATTGTAGCTACGTATAAATTAATAGCTACGTATAAAATAACGGATAACCTACTAGTATAATATATGAGTAACACCTACTTAAACCTCAAAGACATTTTGAAAATTCAGTAGCAATCCACCAGCTATCCGCACAACAAAACAAAAGCTTGTCGCGCGAACAATCCAAACCTTTGCTACGAAAGTGTACGGACCGTCTTCAAGATGGCGGTAACAAGAGCGTCGTAACGCGTAGTCCGTAGCTCGTAGCGGAAGCTACGCCGTAGCAACGATCGTAGCGGAAGGCTTCAGCGCTACGGGAAAAAGTACTAGGGCGGCATAAGTACGAAGACGTCAAAACGTACAAACCATGAAAACTTGGTGGAAAACTCTCAGGGGTAAGTCGGGGAAAAACGGATAAGGCCGGATTAATTCGCACCTGCCCGGCTAATAGATTTCTGGAAATCCCGATTAGAGCGGAAAATGTCTACTTGGTACCAGGGGCGCATAGGCTCAAGGCGTTACGCGGGGGTGTTTTAGGATTAGACGAAGAGCGCGAATGTTTAGGGGGTGGGGTTTGTTTGCACATGCGCATGGATGCAAGCCAGTCTGAATTTTCGCGTTTTTAAAATGAATAATTTTCAGATGTAAGAATTTAACGAATTGTTATTTATTTTAAAACATTATTTGAATTGTAAGTCGCAAATAAAAATTATGTTACTCCTTACTTATAAGCAAATTATATAGAAATCAAAAGGCGTCGACAATGTTTTCTTTGTAGCGCCATCTATGGACTTATACCTGAACTTTAATGCATGGAGAGTGCATTATTTGCTACTCATTAAATATTTTTTATTTATAAGCAAGTTATTTTGCCTATTGGAATAATTTATCATTTACATTTATCAGCGGCAAATACGTACCTTTAACGTGACGCAAGCATATTCTCATGTGCTTGTCTCGCTATCAAGAACACTCTAGTATGATATGATATCAACAGATGGCGCTGGCAGACATTGCAATGTGATAACTTGAAATTTAGGGAAAACCAAACCTTGTCTCTCACAATGCAGCGGTGGAACGGTGCTAGATGGCGTTACTATCCGTTTTCTTCGGAAAGTTATGAGGTTAACTTTGTAACAGCGCCGAAACTTGAATAAAATAGAGAGTTTAAGGATTTTACTATACTTTGGGCTGCATACAATGTTGCTGATAAAAATCTAACGATTTTGTTTTTTAATATAATATGGACAAGGCAACGCGTGACACAACTCACGATTTTTGAATTAGCGATAAAAAGGGCATTAACAAAATTTTTCATCAACCTGTTTGTCGCTAGCAATATAATATTTACCCATTGTTAAGCAACCTAACTTCAAATACTATTTTTTGGTCTCGGCAAGAATTTTATACAAAAAAAGAACAAATTTGATGACCGATCAAATTGGTACTTTTTGACGTGACAACGTCTTATAATTCGATGGAGCCGGCTGCACGCACCAAAAACATGACTCATGCGGCGTAACCTCGCTCTGAGGCGTTCCATTTAAGTATGTTTATCCGTTGTCTAGTACCCATAACACAAGCCTCGTAGCTTACTTTGGGACTAGAGAATTGGTGTGATTGTTGAGAAATATTTATTTATTTATAACTATAGTCAGTATGCCGACTCTACTGACACCTGATTTTTTGTATAAAATCAGATGACCTGACCTGATATATTGCAGAGACTAGATTCATGGACACAAAACCTTTTTACTATCCCAAAATTCACATCGGCCCATAAATGGGCACTTAAATAACATCATTTACCGTCCAATTCGGAAGGGCCTTAATTGAATTTTCCCGGAGACCAAAGGATTCGTGGGGTGCTCTTTACAAAGAAACCAAAACATGTGAACACAAAATATTATGTTTGATTCAAATTAAATCGAAAAGTTCAAAGGTCGTATTAATGTTAATTTATTTCGGCGCATTTTTTATGTTACATTCTGTTTGAATGTAATTTCGGGCTTTGTGAAACAGGTAGCGTAATGCAACATGTTAAAATGCGCTTCGCAATCAACTAATGCCGACAAACTCATGGTGACTGTTTGGCAAAGCCTTTAAGGTTGAGCTTGTCACGTGGGTGTTAAATGTATTTATATAAGTTTATTTGTAATACCACTGTTGATTCTGATATTTTGAACACAAGTGCTTAAGGTACTTACCACGAAGTCAGATCAATGTATTTGACGTTGTTGTATATTTATTTATTATTTATAGTTTCAATTACGTCAGTTTCATTTCTTTTTACTCATTCGATTCGTCTCCCCAAAACGTGATTCACCGAATTGTCTACACAATTGAAGGGCAAACTTGAGAAGGGAACAGTAGCATATCAACAAAAACATAGAAGTGTCTTAGGTCGAAGGAAATACATTTAAAGAAAGCCTGACAGTTATATTCAGGTCGGTCCGGTTCCATTTTGAGTTTTTTTTTCATCTGATTCATTTTTGAAGTACCTAGGTACCTATATTGTATCTGCTGTTCTCAAATCATAATATGATTTGAACTTAAATATGATAAGATATTATCTGAGCATTTTTGGTGTAAAAAAATATTAATTATCAAGCCATATATTCTATGAAAAATTATCCAGATTTTTGATTTCAATGTTTTATTAATTTCTTACAAGTTGTAATCACAACAGTACTTAAGACGTTCTGTCGCGATAATTAAAGCCGAACGAACGAAGCCGAATTAACGAAAGCCGGCAGTTGCGGGTTTGAATCCTGCTAGGGGCAAATGATTATGTGATGAGCACGAGCATTTGTACCTGAGTCATGGGTGTTTATAAATGTATTTAAGAATTAATATCCGTTATCCTAGTCATCATAGCACAAGCTAACGTTTAGTTTGGGTCTAGGTGATTGGTGTGTTCGATAAGACAATTTATTAGTTTATTTTAATTCTTTGCTTTTTTCGTATATCAGGGACAAAAGTAAAAAATGTGAGGACAAATAAAGAATTTAGTGACTTAGTTCAGAGAAGCGTCGTAAAACTGAAAATAAGCCTGAAAAGGATTTGAAGTAGAAATGTATATTAAAAGAAAATCTCCTTGTAAGAAATTGAAAATAAACACAATAGAATCATAATGCTATTCATGTTTTCAAGGAAGCTCTATAAATTATACGTGTGGTTCCTATTTGTGTATTACTTGCAAGTGTTTAAAATATACAAATCAAAAGTTATTTAGAAGTTGGATTCTTTTATCGGTTTAAGAAAACTGTAAAAAAATTGGTAACTTGGTCTTGACCCAAGACTATTATTTATTTATTAACATTTGCATACTAGGTGTATTTACATTACATAGATGGTAGTTATAATGCTTAAAAACAATCCATTCAGAATATAAAATATATATTTACATACACACATGGTGCGGTGTGGGGAGCGTGTGTGATTGGGATTGATGAATAATTCGTATATTTATGTATGAGAATGTTAGCGGTCCTAGTTATGTATGTGCTTTGCACCGCACCATGTGTGAGCATTAACTTAACAATGAACAAAGGCCGGTCGTATTGGAAGCGACGCCCTTTAAGTGGTGATAAAATCTTAAAAAAATAACTCAATAGTCTTTTACATAACAAAACAAAATTCTCAAAAGAACATCTGGGGGAAAAAAAAAAACTTATTGTGTAACTTGTATTATACAAGTTTGAGGGCAGGTTAAATAGATTTACATTTTTGATTTTTGACGACCGTTTGGTGCAGTGGTCTAAATGTCGGACTTCTAAAACCAAGGGTCGCGGGTTCGATCCCCGCACAGTACAAGCATATGTGTGCATGAACATGTGTGTTTGTACTGGTCTGGGTGTTTTCTATGTATAATATGTATTTATTTACAAAAAAAAGTATTTAAGTATGTTTATCCGTTGTCTTGTTCCTATAACACAAGCCTCGTAGCTTAATTTGGGACTAGAGAATTGGTGTGATTGTTCTGAAATATTTATTTATTTATTTATTTAAAACAAAAATATAAAATGAGATCATGTATTATTAAAAGATACAATTGTTAGTTCAATTTATTTGTACTAATTGCCAAACGTTACATGTAGGTACCAACAACCAAGTTGAATTATTTGCAACAGTGATAATTTCCAGATAACCTTATTTATAAGTATTACTAGTTGGTGTGTAATATGGGACATACTTCTTTATTGCTGTATACAATGTTTGAAGTGAGCAACAATATTCATGTGATAATATTCGAAAGTAAGCAAACGCTATTAAATAACAGTAAAATGGCTAGTAAATATTTTAAGTGCGCGGTTTAAGTAACAATAACATTTACTTTGTTACAAATGAATACACACCTACTTAGATTCCATGTGTAAGTTACGTAGGTACTTCAACTGATAATATTTTTTCGTGAACCGCCACGGCACATATGCGACTTTCTAACGCCACGACTGACAGCGTGTCAAAAATGGCCGAGACTTAATCACTTATTCCACGCGACAATATATATTTTTTTAATAAATAACTATACAACAACATCACATACATTGATCTGTCTCCGTGGTAAGTAGATAAAGCACTTGTGTTACAAATATCAGAATCAACAGTGGTGTTACAAATAAACTTAAATAAATACATATACCAGACCAGTACAAACAGACATGTTCATGCACACAAACGTTTGTACAGTGCGGGGATCGAACCCGCGACCTCTTGGTTAATAGTCAACTTCTTGACCATTACACCAAAGGGATCGTCAGTGTCACCAAAATGTATTTGTATGTGCGTTGATGACAATATATATTTTTTTAATAAATAACTATACAACAACATCACATACATTGATCTGTCTCCGTGGTAAGTAGATAAAGCACTTGTGTTACAAATATCAGAATCAACAGTGGTGTTACAAATAAACTTAAATAAATACATATACCAGACCAGTACAAACAGACATGTTCATGCACACAAACGTTTGTACAGTGCGGGGATCGAACCCGCGACCTCTTGGTTAATAGTCAACTTCTTGACCATTACACCAAAGGGATCGTCAGTGTCACCAAAATGTATTTGTATGTGCGTTGATGACAATGTCATACGTGACGAAGTTCGATTGACATTGACACAAGTATGGGTCGCATCGCGTCACGTCGCATTTGTCGCGTTGCTGAGCTCATATAGGACAACGCCTACATTCGCGAGTTGCGGCGACAGTGTGCCACATAAATTCCTTGGGCCTAATAGTTTTCGCAATCCGTTTTATTCATGCGTTCATCAAACATTCTTCACATTTTTCTCGTACATGAACTTATGTAATCCCATCGTAAATTTTCATAAATATGCGATTTATATGACGTCCTTGACAGTGGAGCAATTACTCAAAGACTTGACTGGGATTTTTTATGAGCAGTGACATTCAATACTGCCTTTTTATTTACTTAGAATTGATATTTGGTTGGTGTGTGTTACCAGTAATAACATATGGATCCGAAACATGGTCTCTAACTATGGGCCTTATTAAGAAGCTCAAGATAACACAACGAGCGATGAAGAGGGCTATGCTCGGTATTTCTCTACGAGATCGAATCAGAAATGAGGAGATACGTCGAAGAACTAAGGTAATGGACATAGCCTTGAGAGTCAGTAAGCTCAAGTGGCTTCACATAGCGTGAAGAACTGATGGCCGTTAGGGCAGAAAAGTTCTGGATTGAAGACCCTTCGACCAAAAGCGCAGCGTAGGACGTCCACCGACTAGATGGACAGACGACCTTGTAAAGATCGCAGGATCACTGGATGCAGACCGCTTGTCGATGTGGAAAACTTTGGGGAAGGCCTATGTTAAGCAGTGGACGTTCTTTGGCTGATAATGATGAATGATGATATTTGGCAAAGCCAAGAAAGAACCATCACTGTTGAATTACTTAACACGAATAACAGAGGTATTTAAGTTTGGCCCCTAATATCTGTTTGTGTGTGTATGTATGTGTTATGTTTTTGTATTTTTGTATTAGGTATCTTGCATCGACACGCAAGATACCTAATTCAAAAATAACTTAATCACGGTGGTGTTAAGCTATAGCTGGCTATATCCGTCCAGGAGTCAAAGTTTACCAGCTGTTTTTCTGGATCAATCTGTCGTTTTTTTACTGGATAGTTTCTTACTATTTCCCATGTTCAAATACTGTTTGCAGTTGTGATTAGTTTTATTTCTTATAATCCTTTTAGATAGGTATTATATGTACAAATTGGTATGTATCTTCTTTTTAATCTTTTAGCTTTTGGCTTCGATTTAAATTGTACGTAAAGTTATTCGTTCACAGGCCCGTATCGCAAGCTTCGGACGCATCTCACGTAACGCATTTTAGTTGGCCTTGTTACATACAACAGCGTCCACTGATCCGCAGTTAATATACAACGAAAACTAAGATCCGTATCGTGCAATGCGTCCGATGCGAGCTTGTGGACGTTTACCTTAATATAAATAAATATATCACAACAATCACACCAATTCTCTAGTCCCAAATTAAGCTACGAGGCTTGTGTTATGGGTACTAGACAACGGATAAACATACTTAAATACTTTTTTTTTGTAAATAAATACATAATAATATTCATCATCATCATCATCAGCCTATATAAGTCCCACTGCTGGGCACTCAGGCCTCACCTCAACTATGAGGTGGTGCGAGCCATACTCTACCACACGGGCTCAGTGCGGATTGGTGGAGGGGTGTGTGTAAGGTAAGAGACCAACCTTACCGTCAGATGTTATTAAGCCGTCCGAGGGCCTCCGACCAGGCTTAACGACGAATGAATGAATGAATGAATGAAATATTTATTTGCACAAAACATGGTAACAATAATGACATCACAAATAGGTATAAGCTCAGCATGTCATATCTATTGATATTAACGATTATCGATATTATCGATATTCCGAAGCACGGAGATGCTTGTAAATAGACGTCACTTAAGTGGTCAGAATGGTCACCCATCCCAAACATGACCGCGCCGTAGGTTGCTTAACTTTTGGTATCACTACCAAAGCGCTGCAACCACTGCGCCACAAGCACCTCGAACAGAATGTTTTATTTAAAACCTCTAGAAATAAAAATCTTAAGCCGTTATTGTAATTTACTTCTTTATTTAGTAACCTTGGAAAATTACTCGATTGTTATATATTATGTATAGTATGTTATATTGTTATACTACATAGTGTATACTTATCACTTCTCAACTTCAAAACTATTAAGTAATATGTGGTTATCGTAGTTGATGTCACAATATGCCACATCTTATTTACAACTTTTTACCTAGTGTTGTCTTTTTGTGATATTGTTTGACGACCCAAATAAATAAATAAAATAGCCGGCCCTGACATTTTCGGAACGAACAAATTGCTGAAAAATAGCGTCTATCCAAAATTAATAACATCCCATATTACAATTTTTAAACTTTTTCCAAGCTTGTTTATTCTTACTCCGCAAAACGTTTTTCCAGCAACTAAGTTAACAGTATTTAAGCTAAAAAGCTACAAATGTACTACGTGTCTCAGTCAAAAGCCCTACTACGTAACTGACTGTCCATATTTTCTTAGTTCTAGTCATATTTAGTTCATTTTCGTATTTTTCTAGAGTTCGCTTCATATCACTTTCACACTCATAATATTAATCTTAATTAATACAGAGTGATGGAAAAGTACGAGCCAAACTCAAGGTTAGAAGTTAGGTCTAGAATATGGAAATTTAATTTAATTTGTCTCCTATATTTTACGTATCACCAAATGTCAGTGTCAGCGCTAACCTGCCCCTGACCGATATACCCCCCAACCCCCTGACCCCGGACACATATCGAATTCGAATTGGATACGAAACATACGAGTACACGGAATTAAAGATATAAAAAAATGAAGCTTTAATTCCTGTGCCAGTGGCTTCACCCGCTTGGAAGAGAATCGATTCTCTAATATATTAAGTATGTTATTATACATGTAAACCTATATAAAAATCTGCATCAAAATCTGTTGAGTAGTTTTAAAGATCTAAGCATACAGACATAGGGATAGATGCGAGAAGGAACTTTGCTTTATTATCACGTTCACTGCGTTACGGGGCCCTCTCAACTCCATGCACGACTTTCACTCTGGTGAGGGTATGGTGTTTTTAATAGTGTGAAAGAGATAACTTTATTTTTGTGTATTTTCAAAAACAGAACCAGTCTAGTTTTCATGGTCTTATGGACCCAGTACCAACTACAAAGTAAAAATTATCTTCTGGCGGTTACCCGGATGAAAATATTTTAAGCCTAATTGCATTAGTGCAGGCAATAGGTACTTAAAGAAAGTTATCGATGGTGAAGCACTACAAACAAACTTTTAAATTCTCACGTCCCAAAAACGATTACTTTTCCATGAAATCATTTCAGTATAGTATGTGTAATCATTTCAGTACAGTTTTTGTAAGTAGTTGCATTTTGCGCTAGAAAAAAAAAACACCGGCATGATTCATCATTCGTCGTCGTCACTGACCATCGTGTGAGATTAGGTAGCATTTGGTCAAATATTCAGCTCGCTAAAATAATTTATTGAAAAAGAAAGCTAGATTTGAAACATCAGACTTCGACATCCACAGTAGGACCTCTTCAGTCATTCCGTATCCAAGTTTGTAAATCGTAATTACTCCCCTGGAGCAGCTCTGTCAAGTTTATGTCACGAACGGAAACTTTTTGGTCTAAGTTTGGACGGGGTTGCAATTTGAACCCAATTGGATCGACTGATGCATACGTAGAAGCATAAGCCTGAGGTATGTTGAAGTAAGAAGATACCTACAATTGGGAGAGCAATCGCCCGGCCTGCGAGGGGTGCGGATTCGAGTCCCGCCTCCAGTCCATTTTTCTTTAAAAGTGTTTTGATTTCACATTGTGGATTAAGTTGTTATAATCACTTACTTATTTTACGGTATCATTACTTAGTATAAAGCAAAGTCGCTTTCCGCGTCTGTTCCTATATCTGTGTTTGTATGTACGAGTATGCTTATATCTTTAGAATCTGATCTGATTTATCTGATCTCTCTCCGGTCATGTCGGATTGCCGTCTCACCGAACTTTGAGAGTGATGGAACAGTGAGTGCACCTGTGTAATGCGCTCACACTTGTGCACTATAATATCTCCTGCGTAGTTGGTTGATCTCTGTTGAGATTGGTCGAAATCGGCCAGGAGGACTATTCTATTAATATCTTTATTTTTTTATTTTTTATTTTTATTTTATCATCAGCCTATATACGTCCCACTGCTGGGCACAGGCCTCACCTCAACTATCAGGTGGTGCGAGCCATACTCCACCACGCGGGCTCAGTGCGGATTGGTAGAGGGGTGTGTGTAAGGCAAGCATCGAATTCCACGCGGGTGAATCCGCTGGCGAAAATATACTAAGTTTATATTATTGACACCGTTCGGCGGTAGCTTCGTATGGTGGCTGTGTTGTTTTAAAATAACGTTATATGAAAGAATACGAGTATATCGTTTTCCTTACACCATTTTCTCCTTAACACATAATAATCTTTCTCGTCGATTGGAGACTAATCCGCTATTATCTCTCCCAATCCCGATACATTATAAGACGAGAGCCGTTTTAAATCGGCGCTCCTTCGTGCACAAGATATTGTAAAGCAGTTGGATAATGCTCACCTTATAATACTTACAACTACAACGTTATTGGTAAATAGCTTAGGTACCTTTAAAACAGATACTGATTTTAAAAAATAGAGTAATTTAAGTTCCATAGAAACCCTACTAATATTATAAATGGGAAAGTCAGTTTGTTTGTTTCTTTGTTTTTCTTATACGACAAAACAGAGCAATGTTATAATTTTTTTTTGTGTGGAGGTAGGTTAGAGGCTGGAAAGTGACTTATGTTAATTTTTGCGGCAACAAACCTAAATTTCATTGAAAAATTGAAGAATCAACTTATAGATTATTTGGGAAAGGTTTGCTCTTGACCCAAGTCTAAGCCTAACGAGGCAAAGACTGAGTCTACGATGGAGCGAGCTCACCTAGAAGATGCCTGTTCACTCTAGCTTTGAAGGTTGTAATTGCAAAGAAACACTGACGCAGGTAGTAAGTTCCACTCTTTTGCAGTGTGCATCAGGAATGTAGATGAGAAGCGGTTCGTATCAGTGGAACATCATCATGGTTGTAAAGATAAATCCACGCGGACTTGGTGGAGGGTAGCCAGTATTTTAACAAAACATTACGTTCACGTTCATGCGTTTTCAAAGGACGCATTCACATGCGAAACGTCACTGACGACTCGTCAAAAAAAGGCGATTCACAACAGCAGCAGACCCGTCAAATAACCGGCACGATGCGTGATTTTTAATGAATGGTGATTTTTAAAAGACGATAACTTGATCTTTAAAAGATGATAGGTGATTTAAGACGTATCTGTCTTTTATAATTATTTGTAAATCATGTAAGCATGGATATTTTAAAAGCATATCTCACGTCAAATAAAGTTTCGATTCGCGGAAAAAGACGATTTGTGAAAAAACACGATTGCGATTGAATTGCGCGATTCAATCGCGATTGCGCCCTAACTGTTCGTTACTCTTGGAAACGGAAACACTTGTTAAAGACTATGTACCTTGCTTCATCGATTTCACGTCAATCGCTAAAGATAACGTCTTGATACGACACTCAAACAAAATAAGTGTACGACAAACTTCGCGAAAAGTTTGCGCCACGCATGTTGTTGACTTGCTGAATGATCGATTAGACATTTATGGCTCAGGTGCCATGCATGCATCAGTGAATTGTATGGCTATAATTAAGAAGATTATATTAGTGAAGTTCTGATTTAAATATATGAGGGTGTCAGCCAAAGACAATCAGATTATTAACTAGCATCAGTAGAGTTGATGCATCTTCCTCACACCTTTAGAACTAAAATCATACAAAAGGAACCAACATGTCTAGACCTGCTCCCTAACCCAGCTCGAATCGTGCCTCAAGCCCCTTATTACTTGTCATCATCACACCTTATTACTTTCGTGACGGTGATTTATTTATTGATTTAGTGTTGTCCAAAAAATGATGAGTTTGGAGAAAAGAAGCAATTTTTTTCGTAGCCAAACTTTAACTCGTGAGTTCGTGACGTGTGCTTCGTGGAGAAAGTAGCTAGCATTAATCAAGTTATAATGTACATAAAAGCGATGAACGCAAATTAAAAAGCTGATTTGCGTGAATCCAAATTCAAAATAACTTATTTTTCCTTGAACCATTATTATGGTTTGATTACAATTATGGAAATACCATTGACAATGATGTAAGAGAATGGTTCTTCTCATTTTAATTACAATTTCCACATCACAAATTTGTAAGTTTTATTCTTAGATTAGAGAAACAAATTATGTGATGTTGTCAACATTATGGACTGGACTTCTTATGTAACTAAGTGGTAAAGAAAGCTTTCGTGTAAGTACCCGGTCCTTCTCGAATCGCTTTTTTTTTGTTCAGAACTTTTCTTTGTTTGCCATTCCCAGCACAGTAGGGATAAAGGGACTGTGACAAAAAGCATTGATCCTGGTACTGAAGTCAAGTCACGAACTTCCAGGGATCAGCGATTTGTTCAAACACTCAGGGGAGTTGTATTGTTAGTACACTCAGGTGAAAACTATCCTTACAGTTTTGCTTCTGTCTTTATTTATTTTCTATGACCTGTATTTTTTGAAGATTTTAATTTTACTTTACAAGCAAAATTACACAATTACACATTCACAAACCTTAGTCATATAAGAAGTGTAGGTCTATGATCAGATTAACACCAAAACCTCTAAAAACTCAATAATCACTCAAAACAAAGTCAAAAATTAATTATTATTAATCTATTATTATTATTATGAAACCTACCCTGATGTTTATGCGGTTATGTTCTAATTTAAAATTGTGAGAAAGAACAATAACTATACTATAGCGAAGCAAAATATAAACGTACTACGTTTAGCACGAACAAAAGTTTAATCACAAGAGTATACAATGTGCTTTCTCGGTTTATGCAAGTCTCAACAAAAGAAAATACTTGAACAATATGAAATAACATAATGTTTACAACATGAATACCGTATTCTATAAATCGTACAAAGAATAAGTAAAATATCTTTATTTTTGGCAGCAAAGCAACATCATCATATGACTTTTTATTAACGAGTAGAAAACATGGGTCTGGCAGCCGCGTAATAAATATTTTAAACTTGTTGCTTGTTGTTGTGGTTGCTATCCTTATTTCGTGTTGAAAATTATTGTAGCTACGTATAAATTAATAGCTACGTATAAAATAACGGATAACCTACTAGTATAATATATGAGTAACACCTACTTAAACCTCAAAGACATTTTGAAAATTCAGTAGCAATCCACCAGCTATCCGCACAACAAAACAAAAGCTTGTCGCGCGAACAATCCAAACCTTTGCTACGAAAGTGTACGGACCGTCTTCAAGATGGCGGTAACAAGAGCGTCGTAACGCGTAGTCCGTAGCTCGTAGCGGAAGCTACGCCGTAGCAACGATCGTAGCGGAAGGCTTCAGCGCTACGGGAAAAAGTACTAGGGCGGCATAAGTACGAAGACGTCAAAACGTACAAACCATGAAAACTTGGTGGAAAACTCTCAGGGGTAAGTCGGGGAAAAACGGATAAGGCCGGATTAATTCGCACCTGCCCGGCTAATAGATTTCTGGAAATCCCGATTAGAGCGGAAAATGTCTACTTGGTACCAGGGGCGCATAGGCTCAAGGCGTTACGCGGGGGTGTTTTAGGATTAGACGAAGAGCGCGAATGTTTAGGGGGTGGGGTTTGTTTGCACATGCGCATGGATGCAAGCCAGTCTGAATTTTCGCGTTTTTAAAATGAATAATTTTCAGATGTAAGAATTTAACGAATTGTTATTTATTTTAAAACATTATTTGAATTGTAAGTCGCAAATAAAAATTATGTTACTCCTTACTTATAAGCAAATTATATAGAAATCAAAAGGCGTCGACAATGTTTTCTTTGTAGCGCCATCTATGGACTTATACCTGAACTTTAATGCATGGAGAGTGCATTATTTGCTACTCATTAAATATTTTTTATTTATAAGCAAGTTATTTTGCCTATTGGAATAATTTATCATTTACATTTATCAGCGGCAAATACGTACCTTTAACGTGACGCAAGCATATTCTCATGTGCTTGTCTCGCTATCAAGAACACTCTAGTATGATATGATATCAACAGATGGCGCTGGCAGACATTGCAATGTGATAACTTGAAATTTAGGGAAAACCAAACCTTGTCTCTCACAATGCAGCGGTGGAACGGTGCTAGATGGCGTTACTATCCGTTTTCTTCGGAAAGTTATGAGGTTAACTTTGTAACAGCGCCGAAACTTGAATAAAATAGAGAGTTTAAGGATTTTACTATACTTTGGGCTGCATACAATGTTGCTGATAAAAATCTAACGATTTTGTTTTTTAATATAATATGGACAAGGCAACGCGTGACACAACTCACGATTTTTGAATTAGCGATAAAAAGGGCATTAACAAAATTTTTCATCAACCTGTTTGTCGCTAGCAATATAATATTTACCCATTGTTAAGCAACCTAACTTCAAATACTATTTTTTGGTCTCGGCAAGAATTTTATACAAAAAAAGAACAAATTTGATGACCGATCAAATTGGTACTTTTTGACGTGACAACGTCTTATAATTCGATGGAGCCGGCTGCACGCACCAAAAACATGACTCATGCGGCGTAACCTCGCTCTGAGGCGTTCCATTTAAGTATGTTTATCCGTTGTCTAGTACCCATAACACAAGCCTCGTAGCTTACTTTGGGACTAGAGAATTGGTGTGATTGTTGAGAAATATTTATTTATTTATAACTATAGTCAGTATGCCGACTCTACTGACACCTGATTTTTTGTATAAAATCAGATGACCTGACCTGATATATTGCAGAGACTAGATTCATGGACACAAAACCTTTTTACTATCCCAAAATTCACATCGGCCCATAAATGGGCACTTAAATAACATCATTTACCGTCCAATTCGGAAGGGCCTTAATTGAATTTTCCCGGAGACCAAAGGATTCGTGGGGTGCTCTTTACAAAGAAACCAAAACATGTGAACACAAAATATTATGTTTGATTCAAATTAAATCGAAAAGTTCAAAGGTCGTATTAATGTTAATTTATTTCGGCGCATTTTTTATGTTACATTCTGTTTGAATGTAATTTCGGGCTTTGTGAAACAGGTAGCGTAATGCAACATGTTAAAATGCGCTTCGCAATCAACTAATGCCGACAAACTCATGGTGACTGTTTGGCAAAGCCTTTAAGGTTGAGCTATCGTAAAACCACATTATTTCAGTTATGTGTTTATTTGAATAATTGTGTAACTGAAATGTCTAAGGGGCTGAAGACATAAACACGTTTGGATTTAGTCTCTAACAAAATTTGGATTCTAAATATTACTTTGAAACATAGAGACTCACTCGTCGTTGCGATAAGAAAGACTGCTCCTTGAATAAGATATTTTTAAACATGCAAAAATTAAACGCCGGTATGTGTATTATATCATAGAATAGCCTAAAGACTCGGGGCTGTTCGTGACAATCATACAAAAGTGAGGTCTGGGATCAGCGGAGGTATAACGTAAAGTTATCGCAACTAGATATGATATGTTATTTGTATGCGGGGTGTCCCAGGAAACCTGTACCAGCGAAAGTCTAGGGTCCTAAGACCTAACTAAGGTTTAAAACCGTTTATTTTTTTTTTATTTTTTTTTTCTTGACATTGATATCAAGTGTAAAATTTAATCCTGCTAGTAGATAGATTTTTATTTATTCGTACACAGACATACATGTGAGCACAGACTCTAGCTAAAAAACTCAATAAAAAAACTAAATAAAACAACATACAGAAACAGTTTGTACCTAAATCATCCTGAAATGTAAATAAACAAAAAAAAACATACTTAAAAAACTGTTAAATATCGAGGATTTATAATTGATAAAATTCATATCGGTGGTCGTGTCACAATGTCACATAAAATACTATTTAAACTTAAAAAAAACATAATCAAATGTTTATTACTATTATGCTGCTTGCTACGCGTCTACTTTTGCATCCATAATTTGATAGGTTTTATGATTGGATAATTTATGATTCGGGAAATAAAAAAATAACATTGTACAAGGTACTTTAGTTGACCAGACTGGATGATAGAAATTCAGTCGCAGAAAATAATAAAATATTTCGATAGGACTGTTCTCAATCTTGCAGTATGTAAAATAATCATAAAGTTACAAATTTGTTTGCGTTAACAACGCCTATTTATTATCAACAATACAGAAAACACTGATTACATTTAAACATTTTTAGGTTATCTTATAGGTACTTGTGTGTAAGCGATCGCATTAACTTTCTGTAATGAAGTTGCTGCTCCACAATTTTTACACAATGACCCACATTCTCGTAACATTATCTATCCGCCTTTTTATTGTTTCAGGCCCTTCCTTCTCTTTCTGTTAGTATGACATTTGATGTCAGAATCGTTTTCATCTCCATTAAGACAATGGTTATTTTCTTTGACGATCTTCTGGTTGGTTGAGTTTCGAGTAGAGTTTAAGAGCCATATAAAAAAAGACAGTTAAGCTGTTTTTTGACGAGAACTTGGATTTCAAACGATTGTAAAAACATTGTCAGAGTTTTCGGCAAAGAACTTAGTTTTCTATTTTTTTATGATACGGCTCTTTTTTAATCAATTTCCAAGATACGTAACTAATAATTACTTATGATGGGTATTAAGATGAGTATGTATTTAGCTCCTAAAACCTAGTAGAGCTTCCCTTTACTATTGTTCTACCAGTTTAAAATAGTTCCACGTCAAATTACAAAACTATTTTCTAAAGCAGATACGAATGTCGATATTTAATTTTTATCTCTCACATACTAACCTATTCCCTCTTTAACCTTCAAACTAACTAACCCGAAATAACAGACGCTGAAGCCTGAATAAACAAATCTTTTAGAAAGGGTTTCAAAGGTAGCGCCAATTTAATCTTTAAAAGGAAAATATTCACGTCGATTCGTGTGTTGCAAAAACGCATGGAAATAAATGTTTTTTTCTAAAGTAAGTAATTCGATTTGAAAATTCCTTCTTTAAAAACCTTTCGTTTACATTGAAATGATTGGTTACCTGTTTTTCTTTGAGTTATCTCTGATGAAATCGATGAATGAAAAGTACCTGGAAAAGACATTAAAATTATTTTTTCAATGGAAACTGAAAACTTTTGACTATTACGGCCAATAATGGTCAAGAAGTTGACTACTAACCAAGAGGTCGCGGGTTCGATCCCCGCACTTTACAAACATTTGTGTGCATGAAAACGTCTGTTTGTACTGGTGTTATATGTATTTATTTAAGTTTATTTGTAATACCACTGTTGATTCTAACATCTGTAACACACGTATTAAGTATTCTACTTACCACGAAGTCAGGGGACCTAAAAAGGCCGCTTCGTGCAATTCTCCTTGGATTCATATTATGATTCAGATTTCAGAAATCGTAAAATGGTCACTTTTCGGCAATTCACAATGTGATTCAGATATGATTCATATTCAGCAATTAATTCATTTGACAGTTTTGTATGACACCGTAAAATGGGCCGCAAAATAGGAATTGCTTAGGACAAGAAATGTGTCAATTAGCAGATTCATAAGTTACTCAAGAGCCACATTTTACATTTCTGCTTTCTTATATTTCGGAATAAAATACGTTTTTCATACAAATTTAGGCCTAAATAATTTATTTTTTCTCAATGCTCTCGTTTAAAAACCCCTTTTAAACCCCTTTTTTAGTATTTTAACCGGTCAAATCCGAAGATCACAGACACAATCAATGTTTCATTGTATCAATGAAACATTGATTCGCTTCGAATAGTTTTGATACTTGTCGCCAAAGTGAGTTCGTGTAGCTATTGATAGCGATCTAAGGATAGCACTTTATTCTATAGCCCTTATCCAATGTTACATAATAAAAAGTTTCAAGATTTTTTAACGACATCGATAGCTTCGACAGCTAATTTGTATTGTATTCACACTACTTTTCCGTAGGTCATTTCTGTCCTATGGTTCCTTGGCTTTTCTAAGAAAAGGATCAGGGAGGAGCCTAAAGTTACTTACGATTCTAATGTTAGTACATAAAAGAGACCTTTTTAACTTTTGACCGGATGTTATGATAAGCTTGTGTGACGGACGTACCACTCTCCTTTATTCTAAAAATTATAAGCTAAGATATATTCCTCCTAGCCTTCAAAGTCAATGTTCAATTCCTTAGCATCTTATTATAACCAAACGTTTAATGGATAGTAACGTAATATTTACCGTGATGCAAAACAAATTCACACAAGGCAAGTATACGCTACGCAGTTCTAAAATCAAAACAAGCCTTCACAACAAGAGAAACAATAACAATAATATCTAAATATTCCAGGTTTTGATATGAGAAAACAGAATAATTATCGTATCATATCAAAGCAATTTGACCAACCACGTAGTTTGCAAAAGACAATCAATCACGTCAACAGACAAAGACACAGATGATGATGATTAAAATTGATCTGTAGATACAAATTTAACGATAATTATAGAATTAATAATTTCAACAGATTTACTATGGAGCAATGCAGATAAGATAGTGTAATGAACTAAAAAATAATAAGAAATTGTTTGAAATAGAAATAAAGAATGTACGCCTGATTGAAAGGTACAAAAAAGTACATTTGAAGACGGTGTAGGAATAGTAACCAAACTCGGGATTAATCACTTTCGCTTCCAATTGATAAGATGAATCATGTCTCATTAGTTATCTTGTATTCAATGAAGACAAATTACTGGTCACGTTGAATAATTCATAGGAATGATGGATAAGAAAAGTAGGGGTTACATATCAATACAAACTGATCAGGGATCTTATGAAGGCACCGTATTAGTATAACATCGATAATAATATTATATATTCCCATAAGGAAAATTTGATTGAAAATAAAAGTAATATTACGTATAAATGAAAATGATAAGGTTATTAACATTGAAAAATTACTTAGCTTTAGATTTCCGCTCAGTTACGCCGGCATAAGTACCCAACTACACTACCTGTGACCACCGACTATGTTAGAGAACAAGCACATGCAAAAAGCACCGCATTTAAACCCCTTTTTTAGTATTTTAACCGGTCAAATCCGAAGATCACAGACACAATCAATGTTTCATTGATACGCCAGCGGGATTCGGCCGAACGGGGCAAAATGGGGTAGTAGGTTACTACCCCTTTTTGCCCCGTTCGGCCGACACATCAACATCTTTACCAAAAGTGGAACTAGGTATCTTATTCAAAGCAAATTATGCAAGATATATAACACATTTAATTTAATTACACTGGACTTCATCAAAACTTGTAGGAATGGGAATAAAGACTCGTTAATACAAACTCATACAACATTTTTTGACGTGACAACGTCTTATAAATTGGTTTGCCGGGTGACACCTCAAGAAACTGCGTTACGCTGCTCCGCTCACGTTTCGCGCGAGAGAAACAGAGCGAGAGAGAGAGAGAGAGAGAGAGAGAGATAGGCATACACACCGGTTCATGTTATACGAATGAATATTCACATTAAAATTATTTTACCACTCAGAGTCGTTGTCACGTAAAACTTTCGCGCGTATACCGACTTTACAGGCAACCAATTTTTTTATTAAACAAATTAACAAGTTATCACATATCAACAAGTACTTGTTGTGTAGTAGTATTTCTATGTTCGCTTCACCGAAGTAACAATGGTTTATTTGTTCTCAGCGCGGCTTGTTGTTGTAGTTCCTTGTATTCCGCGCCGTCATCATAATTTTGTTGTCCACTTATTAGGCCAAAAAGCTCCAACGACTTATCAAGGGTTTCAAACAAATCTTCGATCTAAATCTTAGTCCATAACAAACCCGCCTTGTTGTGATCTTAATGTATCAATCGAGAGACTTAAGATGCGTAGACGCAACTGTGTATGGCGCCGTCGATATTTGATATTCCAATTTTATGTCAAAACCACTTGGATTGTAGCTAAGCACTCAAAACGACGATTTATTTATTGAATCGCGTATAAACTCTGGTTATATAGCGAAGTTGTTTACTAATCTACTTTTTTTCTTCGGTTGACACGACACCTAACTTGTTGCCATTCGTGAAAACTTTTCGTAGTTCTATTTTAAACTTACACATTTGACCTATTAATGTTGAAATTTAATTTATTTTGAGTAACTTACATAAATTTAAGGTAAATAACAATGTATTTTATTTCATATTTCCTTCTTAAACTATTATTTTACATAGAAATGATGACCGGTATAAGAACCGGTTCTCATTATTTACGTATGGCAATCAAGATATCAAATATGAATCAACAAATGAATTGAATTGCCGCGATTCTGCTAAATTTTGCGACCATTTTACAAATTTAAGAGGAATTGCTTAGGATCTGCAAGGAATTCAGGAAATGAATTCATTTTAGCAATGTTGCATGAAGCGGTATATTAATAGCAAATATAAGGGCTAGGTATTAATAAATTGGAAAACATAAGGTTACTGGGATAAAAAGAATCCCTTATGTTCATCCAAGTTAGAGTCATCTAATCTGTCATCTAAGTCTGAAGTCATAAAAACGGATTAACCTTTTGAACACAAAACAAACAAACTCATGTCACCTCCGCACCGTACGAAAGAGCTTTACATCCACTTGTCTCGATAGTTTTCTTCTGTCTTGGTCTGACGCCATCAGATCTGCAGTTGGCAGTCTGTACCAAATAGTCCATGCCTCATGCAACCGGAACAGATTGAGAAACGTTTTACCTCAAGCATCAGCATTTAGGGAACGACGAAGAGGTAGAAGTTCAGTTGTTTTTCTTTGTCTTCTCATTATATCTCATCAACATTTACGACATACACACTCACACAGGTTAAACGTCCCGCATGGGAGTGAAAACTGTTGCGGTCAGTGTATCACACGGCTCAGTGGTCCAAGCAACCCAACCCAAAGGTCGCTCCGTAAAGGTCAGATAACACTTTGAGGTTAGAGGGAATGCGTAAATTAAATGTTCGTGTATGTTGGTCTTAATTTCGCACGGAATTTTGAGCTACGGTTGCGGATGTAAGTGTAATATTTTTGAAATTTGAGATGCTTTGTGCCGACTCCGGGGAGCGTCAAATGCGTCAAGCGTTGTAATGTGTCCTATTACCGAGGTATTTGGTGACATTTGAAAGTAACAAAAAAAAAGCATTTTTAGTGAACGCAGCCATGTAAAAAATATCATCAAATTTTCTTGAATCATGATTAAATATATATTTTTTAGGAAATCATTTGTTAATCACTACGAAAGACTTGAACTATTTAAAAAAATGATAAGGTTTGTAAGTCGATTTTCCATATTTCCAAGGTAAAATTAAGTTGAAACCCTATTTCTGGAGAAATATGGTTCCTAAAACCGAGTATGGTGATTCATGTCATCCCAAAATATTGATTTATTATACTTTCAGGGTAAATAACGCTTAATCCTTATATAGGTGTAATAAATATAGAATAACATGATCTCTTTGCAAGTGTCTGACTCTTTCCTTTAATTTTCACACATAGTTAATTAATACCCGATAAGTGCTATCCAGATACAAAGTTTAGTTAAATGTACAGTTTAACTTTAACATTTAATTATTGTCCGTACATAGGGTAACTTTAAAACTGACTTTGGAGTAACACCGTATTAGGCTATAAGGAGTTCCTTTTACTGAGTTATATCCACCAAATTAGGAGTTCCAAGAGCCTAACTGGTAAACCAACAACACTTTTAAAGAATGATAATGCTTAAAGCACTATTGCAAGGAAACAAAACACAAAATTTCTCTCAACACCGATTATAGCACGGAATCAGGTTTACTCTATGATGATGAACTGATGCTCCTAGTCCAGCCGTTGAAGCTCATGAGCTGTTTTCATTTTCATGACCCATTCGAGTTTTTTAACTAAAAGTTAGTTTTAAAAAAAATACTTTTGGTTTTGGCTTCTTTTCTCATCAGCTTAAATACGTCCCACTGCTGGGGACAGGCCTTACCTTAACTATGAGGTGGTCCGAGCCATACACCACCACGCGGGCTCAGTGCGGATTGGTGGAGGGGCGTTTGTAAGGTAAAAGACCAACCTTACTGTCAGATGTTATTAAGCCGCCCGAGGGCCTCTGACCAGGCTTAACGATATTAACCGGGACCAACAGCTTTACGTGCCTTCCGAAGCACGGAGATGCTTGTAAATAGACGTCACTTAAATGATCAGAATGGTCACCCATCCCAAACATGACCGCGCCTTAGGGTGCTTAACTTTAGGTATCACTACCAAAGCGCTGCAACCACTGCGCTACGAGCACCACCTTGGCTTGTTGTGGCTCTTTTAAATTCGAGCTCAATTTGTTCATGCAACAAAAAACAGCGAATTTCTATCATGCTTAGTTCGTTTACAAATACAAATACTAGTAAAATCAAAAGTCACTACATTAATATCATATCATTTCAACGTTCTACAGCTGCTGTGAGGTTGCCAACCGCTGTTTATTAATATTCAAACCGGGAGAGCAAAAACCCGGTTTTGTACAGTGCAAAATTAATGAATCGCATTCAGCACAGTAACAAAGCGGAATACTATTAATTTTAATGTCAACCCCAGGTAAACCAGCTCGAAGTTGATACTGGTTTGTGTTATAAGCGACCATTTAAAATAAATAAATAGGGCTGAAAAAGAGGATTATTTCGCTTTTAATTTCCACTAAACGACGCCAGCGCAGGAACCCAAATACATCTAACTGTATAACCCAAATAATCAAAAAAGTTTACTGTTTCAAGTATAATCCCCATGGTTTCCCATCCAGTCAAGTTAACAACGATTAATTAAGGTCGTATCTTCAAAACAAAATCAATCAATTAACATCAATTATGATGCTGTTACACTCGCAATAGAAAAGTTGATGCGATAAAGAAAATGTCTGAGTCGGGAAGGTGTTTTTTTACAAAAGTCAGATAGCGCTAACAGTCATGATAGACAGTTAAAGTCAGTACAGCTTACGTATTCTATTACCGATTCTAACACAAAAACAGAAAAAAATAAAATGAAACGGACGTTTTTTATTACCTACAAAATCACATGGGTCAATCTGGGTATGGTTTGTTTGACTGTATAGCCTTAATAGCCTATATAGACTAAATAGCCGTTTATGAGGCGTCTTAGCGGACTTAAAATGTAACGGAATCCATCTTATGCGGGTCCGACTAGATCTAGCCTTCTACTACGAATAAGAAAAACAGAATGAATCGAAATCTTTCGTTACAATACACGAACACATGGCAGCATGTCAAAGTAAGAACTGTGGCACAGTAATAATAGTCCTCCTGGCCGATTTTGACCAGGGCGGCCATTCTCAACAGAGATCAGTTAACTACGCAGGAGATATTATAGTGCACAAGTGTGAGTGCAATACACAGGTGCACTCACTGTTCCATCACTCTCAAAGTTCGGTGAGACGGCAATCCGACATGACCGGAAAGAGATCAGGCGCAGGACCAACGGCTTAACGTGCGCACCGAGGCACGGGGGTGTAACACCGCCAACTTCCCGACTCCGAGCTGTTTTTGAGAAATTCATGACAGAAAATCTCAGAAACAATTTTGGCTCGACGTGGGATTCAAACCCAGAACCTCTCGGATGTAAAGCAGAATATTTGCCACTACACCAACGAGGCAGTCCGTCAACGAACTGTGGCAAATTATGGCCATGATATAAGTGCGATTTTGCAGTATTAATCGTAGCTTGAAGTTTTGTCGCCTGCGCAACGAAAGAAAGATTTACCGTTCTGACGCGTTTATTCTTTTATTTTTAGTTTTTACCAGACAACCGTACACTAGATGTATTACCTCTATAGATAGATGTCGCTGCAGTTAATGAAGCGAAACTCTCGCAAAACATCACCGAAGGGTAATGAGCTGTTGCAATCGAATCGATAGCCACGCTCGGGGTGATCGTGATTAATGGAATCGGTAATCGATTTTGATAGTGCATGGATAATTAAAACCTGGACGATTGAATAAAGAAAGAAATAATGAAATATTTTTTGTGTGTAGGTAAGGTTTTCTTTTCCAGTTTACACATTTTACTACCACCTACTAATAATTTTCTTTTACAGCTCACACATTTTGATTGGTGTTTCAATGAAAGATAACTAAACAAAGAAGTAAGTAAGATAAATGATGTTATGAGGTCAGAAGTTAGAACCTGTACTACAAATTTCTATTTTTACTAACAAAATTCATTTTAGTGTTACGGCCCTATATAAGAGCATAACACGATACAGTCAGGCAGTGTTAAATGAAACCTTTTCTAATAATAACCTAGTTTTTTTAAAAAGGAATGGAAGCACGAGTGACTTACTTAGTAGAAAATTTATCTAAAAGCAATTTTGCAAGGAATTCTTTAGTTTTCAAGAGAAACTCTCGCTGATATTCGTGGGTCCATTAAGAGTATATATAGTCAAAGAATGGTAGAAATCCGGACCCACGTTTCTGACGCGGGGTTAAACCGTTCACGGTAGAGGTCTTAACTCCATGGTTATTTGAACCATCACAGAAGAGGGAAACTACTCTTACTACGTAAGGGTAGAAGGCGTTAGTGGGCGGGGCGCGATTCGTCATAATTGCGCAAATGAGCTCAAACTTTTTGATATTAAGCGTGTCAGCCAGAGACAGTAACTGTAGGAGACGTTTTCGGCAAAATAAATGAAATATTATTATCAGATTATTGTTATGAAGAATTGTTTATATTATGTTCTATGTATAAGTCGCAAGGACGGTTGTTACAATTTTTTTTTATAAGAGACTCATAATGGCTGTCATTCTGACTAAGCCTGATTTAAAAGTAATTTTTATTCTTGTGTTGTTAAAGTTAAAACAGCGAATGTACAGTAGGTTACGTTATGGTTACCTAATTACCTATATTAGTTAAATGGGCCAGTGTTGGTGCAAACCTTTTTTAAACTATCAAGGTAATATGATACTGTCAAATGGACAGACATTGTCTCTTATATACAACGTATTGATCTTTCGTACTACGCGTTTTATTAAATCCGGTTATTCTATTTCATACACACACTCACTCACACACACACACACACACACACACACACACACACACATACACACACTTAAATAAATTATCATCATTAATTTAATCATTATCATTATTTCTTTAAATTATTCTCCATTGTTAATCCTAAAATAATATTAATATGTATTGTCACCTATCAACTCTTGTTGGCCTCTGCAATACAAGCAATAGCTTAGTGCAGAGACCGCCGCAAAAATGTTATACACTTAAGGGTTTCTTTGGGAATAAACACTTATTATTATTATTATTATTAGCTATGTTGTACAGTTTTAGAGTGCAGTATCGACAAAAATAAAACTCGGGTGAAAAGAGGCATTGCATACCATCGGTAAACATATTTACTAAATATTTTTACTAAAATAGTAATTAAATGCCTTCATAAAAACACTGTAAATTTGATCTTCTTTTTATTAAAATAAAGACGATTTTACCTAGAATAGGTTTCACATTATCTAGAAAGTTACAATACTTAGGGCATATGACCACTTTTGTGAGGACATCTAGATGGGAGAAGAAATAATAAAAAAACTAGTGATACCTTTAGTTTAGATTCATAATATGCACGTAATAAGGTTAAGTTTAAATTAATGGGTTTGTGTTATAAGCTCTTTTGTAACTTCTACGTTTGACCAATCAAAACTCGTTATGTCTTAGCGTTACGTTAATGTAAATGTGTGAGTTTAGTTACACTGGTGCAAGACAGCGACCATGCTTAATCTAGGTTATTATTTTTATCTGTGCCAACCATCCTCATAACGTCTGATTTTATAAACTCAAGAATCTCACAATAAGTGCCTCCATACTCGTTCTGACGAACTCGAGCCTGTGACTTGAGTGATTATGAAATTCCAACCACTTTATTAACTATTCAGTTCTGCAACTCATTTTGAACTTTATTTTGCTGAGAAAAAGTCGGTTCCGAAATGGTCATGGAATCGGGCCAACACAGCGCTTTATATGAATATCAATGAGGCATATAATTAAAATCTTACACTTCAAAAATGGGAATCTACTCGAGACTCTTCATTCAGTGTTTTGTATTAAGTTTCTCTCTGATGGATGAAATTTAGAAAGTGCCAACCTTCTTATTCAATACATAAATAAGGATTTAAAACCAAGAACAGGAAGTAGATGAAAGCTCAGACTCTGCGGTATGATGCGGTATGCGGTAGATTAAATCGATTTGTCTTTGCCCTAAAAAAGCAAAGAAACACTGTCTCTATGGAGGCAGCGATCATCGCTTATCATGGACATATTTCTTCCGTGCTAAGCTATGGCTTGATTTTATGGGGAAACTCTGTACTCGTAGATATCGACAGGGCATTCAAGCTTCAAATGAGGTACAATTCGAACAATCACAAATACGTGTTTCAGAGATAGCTGCAGGCCCTTATTTAAAAAGCTAAAACTTTTACCCTTAGCTTGCATGTACATAAAAACATGTGCATTCTTGTAAAGTATAACCCAGAGTTCTTTCTAAGACTAACATGGTCATAACTAGAAAACTAAGGGCTCAGTGTATTAATATGTTGCATTATCCTCGATGTCACACAAATATATATTAAATAAATGCCTATAATATGAGTATCACATTGTTTAATAACCTCCCGAATAAAATAAAAACTTAAGAGTGTAGAGAGTTTGAGATACAATTGACTGAATGACTACAAGAAAAATGTTTTTACAGTGTGACTGAATTTATGAATTATACAAAATGGACGTGAAATTAAAAACATAAATGTAACATATCATAATTTATTTTATATTCATTCTGCCTATTTTAATTTATTTTTGCACACCTGCATGCAGGTTGAAAACTTGTTTAGTACAATTACAATAACATTAAGATCTTTAAAACCTGTATTCTTGCAAATAAGCGAATTTCATTTCATTTCATTATGAAAACAAAAGCTGCTTAAGTTACGTTAAGATTGAGATTTGAAATTTAAGACGACAGCACATCTCCGGTTACCCATTTTTGTTCGGAAATAACTCTTAATTCGAGTGCCTATTAGCGATTTGCGCCATCGACTATGCAATGTAACATTGTCTAGGGCCCGGGATTGCAACACAAACGTTATTAATCAGTATTCGGTACACGGTCTCCTAGATTGCTAATTGCCATTCACATTGATTCCTGCCGCGAGCTTTAGTTTGCATTAAATTAGTTAGTCTATCGATTTATTACAGAAATTAACGTCATTAAGGCAAAATTACGTCAAATAGTTAGGTACTTCTAAAACAGGTGCAGGTCTGGCTTTTTACCTATTTGAAGATAAACGCTCCTTTGGCTTTGTAAAATGAATAATTATGTACTTTGACAATGTATTAATTAATTACCGTTATGTTTTTTTTTTTCATTTATCATGAAGTAAATACTTTTCGTGTCTATATCTTCATACGTTTTTATATTCTTCCATAAAGTAAATAAAGTGAAGGCTTCTTCTACAATGTCACAGAAAATGATACCGACTATAAACTTTGTTTTAGTGCTCGTAACTGAGCCATGCTGAGAAATGCGGTTTTAATTGGAAAATTGTGTCTTATTACTTGACTCGCTGAAGAATCTACGACAACTTTGGTGCGAAGGTCAAGAATTCGACTATTAACCAAGAGGTCGCGGGTTCGATCCCCGCACTGTATAAACTGGGTGTTATATGTATTTATTTAAGATTATTCCTAATACCACTGTTGGTTCTGATATCTGTAACACAGTGTTTAAGCTACTTACCACGGAGTTAGAACAATGTATGTGATGTTATTGTATATTTAAAAAAAAACTAAATTATAAACAACCTTAATAATTAAGAAAACAATGCAACGCCATTCATAGTTAAAATAGGTCTTAGGCTCAGGTCCCACCTGCGGCATACTGTCACCGCGACTAGCGATTGTCAGCGATTAAGGCGCAGGGATCGGTTGAAACAGAAGCGATTACCGGCTACAATTAGTCGCAAGTGTAGCCTGACCCTTCGATATAAGGGACCGTTCAAGTATTACGTAACGCAATATTCAAAGATATTTGACCCCCCTCCTCCCCTTGTAACGCACTGTAACAGTCATGACGATTTTTACCCTAAAGTCGCAAAAAGTTATATTATAGTTTACAATCGAGGGGTTCCCCATAAAACATAAACGAAAAAGGTTGCCTATTTAGGAGTTTGAACTCCCTAATTTTTTATTTAAAAAAACAATGTTTCGTAACGTAATTGTAAGAAAGATCTCCTCCTGCCCCTGAAGCGCATCGTAACGTTTTAGGAGACCCCCTAATTGCGTTACGTAATACTTGGACGCCCCCTAGCCTATAATTATGATCATCCCTGCCCTGAAAAGTTTGCAAATATTTACGAAAAGGTCACTTCGCGGATTTTGATGATCACTTAAAAGTACCCATTGCGGACCAATCCCTTCACTTTCATTACAATTGACGGCACCAAAATAGACGTTTTCCTTGAAAAATAAGTGGCAAGGCACTCAACACGTCCTAAGTACATAAATCCCAGTTAAGAACACTCCAATGTATCTCGTCGAAATATTTTGCCAAAATACGCGAGCGCCTTGAAAATACTAGTCGAATATGCCTTTAGAATAAATATTATGACCACCAGAAAATAGTTTTAACCTAAGCTTTTTTGCCAAAAATATATACCTACTTAACATAATGATATTTCTAGCTGTTTTATTCACAACTAAATTTCAAGTTGTATTTTGAAGACTAAAACTAGTATGTCATAAAATTTTGTCGAGAAAATTAATGTGCTACTTTTGCTCATTTAGGTATCTATGATTGCCATAAAATGTGATCGCATTACCAAATAATGTTTAATGACTCATGTCCAGTCATGTCTGTCAATACAAGCCCCGCCTTCTTAAGATTTTTACACGTTTTAAGCGGGTCCCGTAGAACGTCTGCGGGGTCCTGCCCTTTGTTTTTTTTTTCGTAAAAACTTTAAGAAATATCAAAAAAAGAGAATTGGCTAAATTGGTACAGGCGTTCTTTGAGTTATGTCGCTTAACACATTTTACGATTCATTTGCATAATACAGTTAGGAGGTCTGGCGTTTATGTTTGTAATAATTTTAATAAAAAATATATTGAAATTGTATGACTCTTATAATTTGTTTTAGAGCTATAGATATTTAGTAAAACAAATGCATAAAAAATAGTTATTTAATGGTTAATCAGTATAGATAGGTACATTAACTGCTGGAAGACATTTTACAATACTAAGGGTTCATACAAGAAGTTTATTTACTATATTTAGATTTAAAAAAAAAACTTTCATAAAAAACGAGATTTTAATTTGTTAGCATGTAATTTTTAGTTCACATGTGCCTTAACAGTTTGGTGTTCATTCACTATTTTTAGTTTAGAGTCATTTGCTTAAATAGGAAAACAAGACGAACAAATTTTGGTTATAATTTTAAATTAAAATGCAGTTTAGTGTTTCGGTAATCATTTACAATTTTAGCCTGGGATAATTGAATAAATCAGGTGATCAGTTAAATATAAGCCTTTAGTTTTTTGCATCCTACAATCTGAGGCATTTTTTTACTAGTTTTTACGAGAGTATAATTCTCTAAGACAATGAAACAGTGAGACAATGAAAGCTCCATCTACAATTTTGACTAGATAAAATAATTTAACTTAAAAAATACTGGCCATGTGTTTTGGATTGGTTTTGACAAGTCTTTGTCAACCAATATGAGGAAATCCAAGGATTCTCATCACCATATCCAAATTAAAATCCTCCGTTGATTCATGGTTTCCTATTTGGCAATTTGTTCCATATTATTTGCTTTTCCGCTGACAAAAATACACCAAACAACGAGAGTGATTTATGACGTTATGGCTCACCTTTTCATTTGAATTGTACGAGAGAATGGGGTTTGACAGTTCATAAAAAGGGACAAGAAGACCGTAATGTTTGTACCGTTATTTATGGCAGATGATCGAACGATGAACATTCACAGATGATTCCTTTTAATATTGTAAACGGAAAAGTTTTGAAGAATGTGTAGTTGTTTGTTACTCGCGCCAAAACTACTGGACTAATTTGGCTGAAGTTGAGAACATGGATAGATTATAACTTGTAACAACACATAGGGCATTTTTATCCCGTAATACTTCACGGTTCCAGTGGGATATGTATAAAACAGGTTCTAAGCGGTTGAAACCACAGGGAACAGCTGTGAATAAATAATTTTGAAATTTTGCCTTAGCTTTCAGAAGTAACATAAAGAACTGTCTCGTGGGTGTAGTGGAAAAGTTTCTGCCTTATAGGTCCTGGGTTCGAATCCCAGGTCGAGCCAAAACTGTTTCTGAGATTTTCGGTCATGAATTTCTCAGAAACAACTCGCAGTCGGGAAGTTGGCGGTGTTACACCCCCGTGCCTCGGAGAGCACGTTAAGCCGTTAGTCCTGCGCCTGATTTCTCTCCGGTTATGTCGGATTACCTTCTCACCGAAATTTGAGAGTGATGGAACAATGAGTGCACCTGTGTATTGCGCTCACACTGGTGCACTATAACATCTCCGGCGCATTTGGCTGATTTCTGTTGAGTTTCATACCTCATAAGTGTCGGCCGCCATCTTAAGACATTCATTCTGCTAACGAATGAATTTCATTTGTGTCGGAAGCCACTGCATACAGACCAGCCATCTTAGTGAAATTACGAGTACTTTATATTTTGTGAGTAAAAATGTCATTGCTGTGAATTAGAGTTATTATCAAAGCGATGAGAGAAACGTGATGAAGGTACTTGTATATGACGACCTACAATTATTGTCAATCTAACGTTTAAGTACTGTTAATGTTAATGTATTTTTTGAGCATAAATTATAACACAGACCTTACTTAAGACATAATATAGCATCTAAAAAGCGTCTTCTCTTTGCGACTTGGCAGCAGCATTCTTCAAAAAGTATCTTCTTAGCATAAATGAACCAAACTATAAAGGCTTAGTCACACACGTAGCTCGACACACGCGTGTGAAGTTCTTGGCTTGGTTTCGCTATGAGAATAACAATGACAACACGCCCCGCTCTTTACATTATACCTCTTAATTTTATTCATATTTAACCATTCCATTTGTTTTCAAAGATTATCCATTCCGGGACAACGAATTGTGATTGTAGCTGTCAGATAAAGAAAATATAATTAATGAAAAAGGAAATTAATTAAATCTCAACTCCAGTTGATTGAGCCTATTTTAAGCGTTTGGACCGTGTTTTCTTGGGTTCCAATTAACCTTCCGTTATTGTTATGGTTAAAAATTATGAATTGGATATCATGAAATGTAAGTTATTACTTTTTATTTTTAAATTAACGAAAAAAGGGCGAATACTGTTCTGACTATATAAACTTTGGTATAGGGATAATTTTCCCATTTAAAGTAGTAAAGAATCAAATAACTATACATGTTTGCTTATTTTTACATTTTAATAAATTCACACAAATAATGTTAATATGAATGTAGGCGGAGTTCAAAATGTAAAGACAAAATTATCTTCTGCCGATGGGTTAGAGGCAAGGGCGTTTGATTTAAAAATAATTATGTTCATTAGAAATCTTTTAACACTCGATTCGGTAAATTAGCAGCTCATCATTAAGTTATGTGGACATTAAGACCGTGTCGCACATAATGTGAACACATTTGGACGCCGTGGTAGGTGAAGGGTTAATCCCGTACTAAGCCCGCAAGCTTATTGCAGTGCAGTACACAGAGTAACACACTAACCTACTTAGGCTCAGTTTCCACCAGCGATGTGCGACGATGTCTAGCTATGCTGTGAAAATGGGGGTTTCCACCAAAGCTGTGCGATGAAAATGTGTCTACGAGGATGTGGAGCGGAGCTATGGAAATGTGCATTAATGTGTGGCGAGAGGCTACAGTATGCGCAAACCTTGCAACACATCCTACTTAACACACATTCCCTGTACACATCCCTCGCACACATCTCGTACCATTCCCTCGCACACAAGGTGATATACAAGGATAATGTAGAGAACATGTGCATTCTATAATTTAACCATCTACCTGAAGATGTGAAAGTGTTAGAGGAGCTGGCATTCAAAAGAAAGATAACGGATTGGCTAAAGTTGCATTGTTTTTATAGTATTAAAGAGTTTCTAGATTATAAGACCAATTAATTAATTATTTACCACTTGTTAATATTTGCACGTCTGCTTGCAGGCCGAATACGTTTTCTTTGTTTGTGCTTGAAGACCTTATTTTATGTATGTATTCTTGCAAATAAATTTCTGATATCTGATTTCCACATCCATCGCTTTTTTACGCCAGAGCTGTGCTAATCGATGTAATGTTAATGAAGCGATTCTATTAATATTTGACGACCACTTTGGTGTAATGGTCAAGAAGTTGACTATTACTACATTTGTGTGCATGAACACGTCTGTTTGTACTGGTCTGGGTATTATATGTATTTATTTAGGTTTAGTTGTAATACCACTGTTGATTCTGATATCTGTAACACAAGCGCTTAAGCTACTTACAACGGAGTCGGATGTTGTTGTATATTATATTGTAATAATTATTATTATTGGTTCTTTACAAACACATCCCTCGCTCCGTATCTTCGCACACCTGTGTTGACAACTCAGCCTTACACTATTTGAACAATCAAACGTCTACTTTAAATTTTACAAGAATAGAGTTATAATAAAATTTTGTGTCGGTCGGTACACGTGCGTATAACATTTGGTCATAACATTTCACATGGAACTTTCGCTGTTAATTATACTTAAAGTTTTCTAAAACTGTCGTATTTCCTCTATTTATGTACAAAATTATTTCATCTTCGAAAGGTTTTATAAAAAAATACCTATCATTTTATAGATATTGCATTCCAAATATGTGTTCAATTATAATTATGTGTCTATATGGCATCCTGAAAACGAGCGGCATCCCGCAGGCAACCCGGCCATAATGTAGGAAATAGTCAATATTCTCACTGTGTAGTGAAACGTTATATAATTATGTTTTAACGTTAAAGAGTAAAGTCGTTACCAGGAGTAAAGTAGCAATGAGTTGTTCGAGATTTTTATTTATTAATCTGGACGCTAGAATTTTTTAATAAAGCAATGCCAACCAATATTTCGAGAAAATAGAGGCAAATTCTGATGATTAGCGCTGTGATTGAACGGAAAGCAACATATCAATGAGTCATCTTGTGTATCTGTGATATCACTGTCACTGTCACTCTATACACAGTAGAAAGAGGTACAGCGCTTTAACTATAACTTTTTCTCTTGCTTTGGTTATCGTCGTAGACTCTACAAAAGCAGCACTGTTGCTGGGCAAATTGAGCCTACTGTGTCTGCGTTGACTGTGCCATAACTCAATAACTCCAATCACACAACCTCTCCCGAATATTGCTTACAAATATGGGACGAATTACGGTATATGGCAATCAAATGACATCGAATCCATCTTGCCGACATTGCGGTGGGTTTTTGTAACATTTATTTAATGAAACGTTTTCTCAGAAACAAATAAAAAGAAAAAAGCGTGCTGCATCAGAATGTTGAAGTAATTTTTCTTTCACGAATATGTTTGATACCTCCTGCTGTTGTTCCACATATATATTCCATGTTTTTACTTGCCAAATATTTTTACAACTACCTACCTGCTTTTTCAAGTACTGAAGCATCTATATTCTGGTTACAGGCATCATCTCAAGCTTAATGTTTCATCCACTACGCGATATGTGTGTGGATTTAGTTGGGGTCTGTTTAAAAGGTTTGTGACTAAATATACTTGATGATTAAACGAACTTACCTGTACGTGAAGTTCTATCATAATTATACGATGGCTTCGTCCGAAGAGATTAAGTAATACACATGTAGTAACACCTACTGTCTCGCCAGTTAGCACAGATATTTGAGAGCACTATTTTAATAAAAAACAAAATAACTTAACAATTTCTTATACCGTTACCGTTATTCCTTGCGTTATCTATGAATCCCCACCTTGACGTCATTATGTTCAGAGCTTTAGTGATATTTTGCAACATGGGTAGGGTGGGAGGGTTGTTAATCTCTTCGGACGAAGCCATCGTATAATTATGATAGAACTTCACGTACAGGTAAGTTCGTTTAATCATCAATTATACTCAGCTTCGTCCTTCGAGATTAAGTAATACACATGTAGACGTTGAGAGGTAAAAAGTTGTAAAATATCACACCAGGTATCCAAAAAATAAACATTGTTATTATTAATCAAACAAACATGTTTATGAAATAACAATTTTCTGATAAACAATAACATCAGGTAAAAATATTTAATAAATCAGTCATTCTGCAATTGACTTGATATAATGGATCGAGCAAAGGAAGTCTGATCTGCATTATTATCACTAACTTCCCTATGATAGAAACGACCAAAGGTCTTAGAAGTGCTAGACCATCCAGCAGTCTTCCTAATCAAATCAATATTAACTCCAAGTTTATACGCTTTGGAGGTTGCAGCATGCCTTGTGCTGTGAGCTGTGAATATCGATACATCCACACCACACTCTTCTAGGGTACTCTTAATCCAACGACTAAGAGTTTGGGAAGTAATTTGAGAATGTGGTTTTCTAAAACTAATAAATAAATTGGAATGGCCGCTGCGTAAAGCCTCTGTCATAATAAGATTATGTATCAAGCGTATGTACTGGACAGATTTGAGGGTTATTGTGGAAGCAAGGCAAGATTAATGTAGGTTGTTGCGAACCTATACGAGAAGTTTTAGTAATATCTGGAATTTTGATGACTATTTTATCTGATAATTTTTCAATGTTGCTGACATTAATTTTAGAAAGAGTTTGAACTCTATGAGCAGTCGATAGGGCAAGCAACGTCACGAGCTTTTTCGATAGTTTTTCCAAACTCAGTGATTGGTTGGGATACCATAAGGCTAAACAGTCTAGTACTAATGATGGGTCCCAAATGCTTTTATATTTTGGCATTGGAGGACGCAATCTAAATATCCCTTTGAACATACGTTTGATTCTGTCATCGTTAGCAATATGAGTACCGAGAATCAAAGACAAGGCAGATTTGCAACTGTTGAGGGTGCCATACTGTGCACCCGCTTCAAATTGCTCAGTTAAGAAAAGTAGAACGTTTGGCACAGACTCTTCAAACAGATCCATATTATGAGCACAACAAAATTGGAACCACTTTTTCAAACACGAATCATACTGTTTCATTGTATTTTCAGATAAAGAAGCCAAAATAATATTGATTGAGGGCAACGGAACCTGTTTCTTAATCATCGATTTGGTGATAAGACTCCGGCAACCAATGTAAGCTGCAGGTGTACGTTGCGGTTGCTGCAATGAGAAAATATGAGGTTTTGAGATGGTTTAAGCATGATTAATTTTGACATAAGTAGATTGTGAAAATTCGGGAACCAAGGTATTTTTGGCCGCCATAGGCAACTAGTATACACCTTGCTTTATCATTGATAATTTTACGAATACATTTAAGAATCATACTAAACGGTGGAAAAACATAAAAGAAAAATGTTGTCCAGGGAATAGTAAAAGCATTGATAGCAAATGCGTCAAGATCCCTTTACTCTGCTTGCAAAAATACCTATTTCAGGCGACCCAAACGCAAGTCAAATTCGTTGAAATGCAAAATCCGCCAGTTCCCATTCAACATCATGCACGAACCTCGATTCTGTATCAGCTAGAGTGTTGACTGCGGAAATGGATATGTATGCAGCAAAAACTATTATATTTTGGCCTCACACCATTGCCATAATTCACGGGTAATTTGCGTCAAATGAAGAAACTTTACCTCGCCCATTCGGGTAATACACGATATTGTCCACTCGAAGCAGTATTTGTCAGTTTATTAGAGTCTTTGCAAAACTTTTAGGCCTATAAAGGCGCAGCAAGTATTTCTAAGTAGTTTATGTGCATATTGCGTTAATTTTCGGTCCATAAACTACTTGCAGTTTCCTCACTCCACACTGCCCCCCATCCCTTAGCTTTTCAGCAATGCTTCCAGCATTGCTGAAAATTTCCATACAGTATTCGTCATATTCTTTTTTATTTACAGGGATTGATAACTCTTTAATCCACCACTTAATATCAGTACTTAGACTGCTTGATTTGTTTATCTGAGCATCATTATTATGCTTTAAACTTTAAAACTTACACCTTACGAAACTGAATTTAATAAACCGACAAAAACTTTTGTAGACGACTAATATGAAAATTTTCAGTGTCAATTATACATATACTCGTAACCTAGAAATTAACAGGTTCTTTTTGGTTGTATGGTACTTTGATCATAATTTATAATGAACCCTAATGCTAATAGTAAGTAAACTTATGGTGATGTTTAAGCTCAAAGAACAACGTTCATAGCCTGCTGTTAGCTATTATTTAAATGTCATCCAAAAACAGAGTAAATAGTAAATATAATATGATTTTGGACAGTCTCAGTAGACTAACAACCGGGTTTTAGTATAAAAAATACTAATCTTGACACATCTGGCATAGAAAATGGCACTAATAGATAGCAAATCATTAAGACAATCTAACTTGTAAGTACTCAGGGTTAGAGTATAAGCTAGACTGAGGAGGGCAGCGTTGTATGACAGGTCACGCAAAAGGTATTTTACACCCGGATATCCAATATCAAAGCGTAGGGTCAGTTGTAAGCAAAGTCCAAAGATAGTAAAATCTTTTAAGCATGCCGGCATAGCTCACCCGGACTAGCGACGGCTGCGAGTCTTCGGAGGCAGCGCTCGATACGATGGTCGCGAGGAGCTCGTGGCCTGACTCCTCTGGACAGGCTCCTTCGGCTCCTGAGTCCCTCTCTGCCTGCGATTCTGAGGAGGAGCCTTCCAGTTTAAATTTCTTTGTGGAATGGAAACTGGAGCTGGTTTGGTGAATTTAGACGTGGCGGGTTTTGGCGCAGGAGCTGATTTCAGTTCGGCTCCTGATTTTGAAATATTCTTCGCGGTTTTGATTGTTTCAACTAAGTCCGAGCCAAAAAGGGTAGAATAAATTTTAGTTTTCTGTAATTGATCCCTCATTTCCTTTTGAAGGTTGTAAAGAACGAAGTTGCGGCGAGTTATTGAATCGCTGTTTTGGGCATCGCACATGATACGGCATGCATCCATCAACTGTTTAATCAATTCTGTATCTTTGTCTTCTTTTGATAGTAGACTCGATACAACCTCTACGATACATGTTATTGCACTTGTAAGTAATTTTTGCTTTAATTCTATGCCCTTATCTCTTTTTTGGACTGTCTCAGAAATAGCAACTTTGATTTCCGGATTCAGTATGGGGGCGTCAATGAGTGTACAATTACTTGGCGGCAGGTATTTTCCTTGTAACTCTTTACGAGTATCCATTGAAAGGCCGTTAGTAACAATATGCTCAATACGCATAGCGAGCTCAGGATTAATCTCCTTTCCGTATGATTTAGTCACAGAAGGATTATCACCTAACAACTCTAACATCAATTTATCAGTTTGATCTTTCTCGGTTTGTGAGGGACCTGGTTGACGTTCGGAAGGTAGCTGATACGTGAAGGTTGACGCTCGAATCGCGAGGTCCCCGGGCCACTTGTGATTGCAGCTATGCAGCCATCATTTGTTGACTGTAAATCATCTAAGACGACGTCCTTATCCACATACATTGATTCTAAATCGTCCATTTTGCCATCTAAAAAAACAATAAAATCAAATGTTTACATTCTATTTTTAGAATGCAGCCGCGTAGTAAGTAGGTCACCGGCATTTAGCGATGCAATGCATCAAGGTAAGTATCAAAGTGACAACCCAAACGGAAGCCCGCAGCGTACTTTTCCTTGTGAATTATTTTTTATTGATGTGACAATGAAGTGACTACCCAAACGGTAGCCCGCAACATTGTATGATAACATGTTTGTTAGCTAAGTGACAGCCCCAAAAACTGCCCGCAAAGTTAACATTTACATGCAAAATAAGTTAAGAAGTGATAACCCAACCGGTTAACCGCAGTGATAGAAGTATTCTTTTGTACGAGTTACCTTTGCACTTTTTAAGTAGGTAGAAGCGAAACGTACCTTCTAGGTTTATCGGCGAAGCGACCGATTTTTTTGAATCATTGGATGATGATGAGTCGTGTCGCTTTCTCTTTGATTTTAAAACCCGTCGTTCCAATTTCCTTATCTTTTTCATTATATGGCTATATTCTTGATCACTATTCTTCCTTTTCCCCATTTTGGAATGCTGTAAAAAATATATTTGAAACGGAACGGAAACGTGTGCGCACTGGCGGAGCACAGAACGTGAATGACGTCAAGGTGGGGATTCATAGATAACGCAAGGAATAACGGTAACGGTATAAGAAATTGTTAAGTTATTTTGTTTTTTATTAAAATAGTGCTCTCAAATATCTGTGCTAACTGGCGAGACAGTAGGTGTTACTACATGTGTATTACTTAATCTCGAAGGACGAAGCTGAGTATAATGTCTGATGTGTTATCAAGTTGCCTACCAATCTCGCGATACTAAGTCGGAATTAGTAGGTACTTATTGCAAGGATAAAAACGCAACTTCTCCAAAAAAGAAAAACACCTTTTTAACGTTCTGAAACTTGCTAAATACTTAGGGTCAAACCCGGATAATAGCCCCACTTTTTGAAAACGCTCTATTCCTTAAAAATATCTTAACTTTTGTAATAGCCTGTTTTAAATATATTTTTATTAAATTTAAAACAAGTTACCGTCACAGTGAATTGGAAAAAACAACAAAAAAATAAAATTCGTAAAAATTTTAAGGCTCATTATCTCTATCCGCAAAAAAAGGTTGGCAAATATCCTTTTCGTAGCGGATACTTGTCCTTTTTACTTACGAAATAAATAAAAAATATTTTATGCCACCTATTCCGATGGCTTATGATGGCGGCAATCAGGCCTGCGGGGGGACAGCATTTATTGTAGTAAAGCGCTAAAACAACTAATACTCCTAACATACTTAATTAAAAACCGGGGCATGTATCCCCGAGGCAACTATCCGGCTTTTGACCTATCTGAAATTGAGTTTAGATTTCAATACACAACAGAACAAGCCACTTTCGAACATGAAAGCCTTAGATGATGGGACAACCATGCAAGCATTTGGACTCTGGCCAATCTGACTACTCACAAAAGGGTTTACGAAACGTGGACATTTGAGTAACTAGTTAGATTTGTGTTAACCATTTTGAGCGCGCCTAAAAATTATAAAGTGTCGCCTTAAGTGTCTATCACCCCCAAACCAAAAAAAAACACGAAATATTACGTAAAATGGCTCTAGAAAAGAGTCTGCTGCAAGTAGCCCTAAGTAATAAGGAAATTTCGTTGAATCCCATCTGCACACCACATCCTACATGACAGTCAGCTTAGTATGTTTCATTTCAATTAAAGATTAGTTCGTAACTAGGAGAACCAAGAATATTACATTTTGCCTTCTCCTGAAAATCGAAAGGAATCGGATTTATACAACACAAAACGCATTTCACCAATAAAAAAAAACACGTTCCGTTAATTTGCAGTACGCTCTTATATCAATTATGCCATGTTTACCGGCAAACAAACTCTTACAACATAATTATGACCATAGCGACCTCTGTACCTGTACCCTGGGAATTCGGATCACCACATAACATTAGTGGTCTTGTTAAAACAGGTTACTTTAGTAAAACAGTTGCCTTCACTTTCCAGTTTAAAAACCCCCGAATGAGCCAGGAAACAGCTGGTGAGCTTCAAAGGCTTGACGGATTTTGATTAGCCATAGTTAAGAGCCACCGTGATTTAGTTATCGGTCCATCCGTTCTGAAGCTAGGAAGCCACAGAAAGACACACACCAACACAAAAATAAATATACAACATCACATACATTGATCTGACTCCGTGGTAAGTAGCTATAGCACTTGATAGCATTTTACAGATATCAGAACCAACAGTGGTATTACAAATGAACTTAAATAAATACATATAACACCCAGACCAGTACATACAGTCATGCACACAAATGTTTGTACAGTGCGGGGATCGAACCCGCGAACTCTTGGTTAAAAGTTAACTTCTTGACCATTACACCAAAGTGGTCGTCAAAAACACAAACACATATACACACACAGATAAAGGGGCCAAAGTTATGACAACCCTCTTTTTCGTCGGGGATTAAAAAACATAATACCACAAACATAAAAAATCATGCTCAGATAAATTGCGAACATTATCATGCCATGTTTACCGGCAAACAAACTCTTGCAACGAAATTATGAACATAACGATATACCATCTGTACCCTCGGCTCAGAAAAATACTTGTGTGTTCCTGTTCTTAGGGTGCTACTCTATACGGCAGTGTCAGCAACCGAATGCAACTATCACTGTCACACATGCGAGCTTGACGGTGCGAACGATAAGGAAGGGTGAAGTAAAAATGCGGACCAAGTGGTGCTGTAGCACCACTCTTTGTAACAAACGGTAGGTCAGGGGACTGGGTCCCGATCATTTTTTATTCACGTGGAGTGATGAGTGAAAGCTGTAAGTATATATGGTGTAGCGGTTGGTTTAAGGTCATTTACATTATCAAATATGATACCGTATGCATTTTTAAGGACTCGGTTCTTACTGCGGGCCTGTGTGTTTTAGTAAAACAAGCTTTATGGCAACTGCTGAAGTAAACCTTGTGTTTATGTTCGACCACAAATTATTGTTTAAATATGTAATGTAGTTAAAAGACGAAGGACCTACTTTAAGACTTGGATCCTTTTCAATTCAAACAAACAAACAAACAATCAAATCTTTCCTCTTTACAATATTATGTATATATAATCTTATATATATAAAAATGAAACCTGTTTTCCTTGGTCACGGCATCACGCGTGAATGGCTGGACCGATTTCACTAATTTTTTTTTGTTGTATTTGTTATTAGGAGAAGGTTCTTACGGAAAAAAATATTAAGAAAATCTCTCAGAAATATTAAAAATATACATTTAATTTTGCATATTTTAAAAAACGCGCGTAACTAATGTCAATGTCATTCGATGACATTGTTCAATCATTGCAACGCTAAGGCGGTACGAAGTTCGCCGGGTCAGCTAGTTGCTTGTAAAATTGTTTTTACACTGACAAGAAATAAAAGCAACCATATTGGTTTGCCTGCCAAATGATTCTAAAGCTTATGTCTTTTAAATGTCTTATGTCCTTGACTTGTACACAGCCAATATAATATTTTGGCAATGCGTATTTATTTAACATTCCTGAACATTTACGTAATAACACTACATTTGTTGCTGTCTTATGTTTAGCAAAGGGAATAAAAGCAATAACATTATGTAAATAGATGACGAAATTTGGCAACAGCTGATCTCTAGGACTACAAGTATGTCACGACAAGGTCGGTATTATTTAAGTGGTCATATTATATTTAATACTGTTTCACTAAGGGAACCTCTCAGTGGGAGTGTCTCAAATTAGAGACAATTTTTTCTTCTCTAACAAGAGTTGCCTAAAATTAATTGACCAGTTGAAATACCCCCGTATAAGCCAGAAAAAGAGCTGGTGAGGTTGAACGGCTAGAGGATATTGACCAGTCAAAGCCAGAAACCACTGTGAGTATAGTTGATGGAATCAGGCGTTACTTTGCGAAAATCCATGACTAAATCTGAAAAAGAGTCGCTCGTAGTCTGTCGAAGCGAAAACATCTCCTAAGGATGCCACATGTAGTGGCGAAAGGCGTCGAGTGTTTCTTGGTGTTAGTGTTGTGATTCCAGGTTCATCTTCTGTGTCACGTTGTGAGTTGTAGATATTGTAAGTCCTGCGACTTCCAGTTCTAGCTTCTTCGGGTGATTACAGTTGGGTGTATTTTGGTTTCTGCGCTGGCGTCGTTTAGTGGAAATTTAAAGTAAAATAATCCTCTTTTTCAGCTTTACCACTGTGAGTAAATTATCTTTCAAATAAAAAACTGCTTTGAGATCGTTCCATCCGTTCGGGAGCCACGACGCCACATACAGATAGGTACATACAAAAAAATTGGTTACCTGTAAAGTCGGTATACGCGCGAAAGTTTTACGTGACAACGACTCTGAGTGGTAAAATAATTTTAATGTGAATATTCATTCGTATAACATGAACCGGTGTGTATGCCTATCTCTCTTTCTCTCTCTCTCTCTCGCTCTGTCTCTCTCGCGCGAAACGTGAGCGGAGCAGCGTAACGCAGTTTCTTGAGGTGTCACCCGGCAAACCAATTTATAAGACGTTGTCACGTCAAAAAACCCGCATGAGCCAAAGGAAGACAGCTGGTAAGCTGCAACGGCTTGACCAGCCATAGCTCTTAGCTACGGCTGGTCAAAAACCGTCCGTGATTAATAGTTATCTTTCGATTAAAAACGTATCTTTAAAATGGATTTATCCGTTCGCACGCTCACGATGCTCACGACAGACACACACCAACACAAAAACATAAACACGTATACACACACAGACATAAGTGGCAAACTTATAACACTTATAAACTTTTTCGTCGTAAAAAACATAAACATACACAAATCCCTTCTTTTCTGTCGGGATTTAATAAACTAGGGTAATTATGATTGCAAGATATTTAAGTCCCTTGCCCTAACTAACAACAATAAACAAAAATAATTTTAATAATTAAGGTGTAACAATTACTTATGCTGCCAATTTGAAAGGCTCAGGTTGCCAAATGTGGCTTAACTACTGCGAACGAAAATGGTAATTTGTATCTTTGTGTCCTTTACATTTGGAAATTAAGTCACATCTTTCCGTACAATAAGAAAGAGAAATTATTGTTTTTGTGCAAAAAGGTTACGTTACTCAACTTATTTGATACAATTTCAATACAACTATTCAAAAACATTTCCCTTACCATTACGTTACTTATCTAAGGTGAAACCGGGATAGATCCTGATAGATAGTACCTGCACATTATTTTTGGGATTTCGGACCTGTATGGGAAGAAATCTTTAGTTCAGTGTATAGGGTAATACCAGGATAGATGCCCCCAACTTTTCGAAATCGCTCTAAAACTTAATAATAAAAATCAAAACAACTCTTTATTTATTTATGAAACAAATTTATTCCTGGGAATTTTATATACAAAATTATGAAAAGTACAAAACGTTATCTTATATATGTATTAAAAGTACCTATTAGGGAATTTCGCGGACCTCTTAATTTTCTTTTCATCTATCCCATACAGGTGATGCCCGACCCATATAAATTGCGTTTAGGATAGATGACTCACCAGAAAAATAGGTATCTAGCCTCCAAAATCTTTAAATTAATTTTGCCATTGCATGCTGTCGCTACGATACATACAAGTGAGTCAATTAAAATAGAGTTAGAGATTCTTTTGAAAGATATGAAAAAAAAGTTATCGAATTTATCTGCGAAACTAATGTTATTAAAATCGGGTCATCTTTACCATTGGGGTATCTATCTCGACTTTACCCTACAAATAAACGTAAAAATACGTAGTTGTCATTTTTGATGCAAAAAGGTTCGAACCCAATCGTACCCTTCGTTTGCTGATCTCAACAACCATTTCCGACGTAATTTCTCTGTTGACCGTACGTCACTTCGTCCTACCCACTCGGTAGGGTCAGCAAGAAACCTTTTAACCCAAAAGAAAACGAAACGAGAGCCGTCTCAAATTTAAGACAACACAGTGGTGGCACTTTAATTCGTCCGGAATGTTTTTGCTGCTCGATTTTCCGTTGACTACCGTGCAAACTTTGTCCGCGATTTGGGAAAAGATTTTCTTGCTCATTATTTTTTTGATTACTTTGATTGCTGAGAAAATATGTTTTTATGATTGTCTCATGAAATGTATGAGTTTCAAGAAGTTTATTTTACGATTGTCTTAATCAGTACAAAGTATGTACCAGCAGCCCCCCGCTACTTCATCCGCGAGGACTTTAGTTTCTTTGCCACCGAGTTTCAAACAAATTTGCAACCCCTATTTTATCCACTTGTACGTAGAATTTATCAAAATCCTTTTTTTGGGATACCTACTTTATTACATCTACCTGCATGCCAAATTTTAAGCCAGATTTGTCCAGTGGTTTGGACTGTGCGTTGATAGATCACTAGGTATGCCAGTCAGTCATCTTTCAGTTTTTTTTTTTAATATTTAGATGACTGAAAGTGTTATAAACGTAAGAGTAGACAAATATAATCAGAAAGCTTCGAACTGCTAAGCTATCGGGAGTTTTGAAAAGAGGCAATGACAATAGTGACTGAGTTTCTTGCGCCGCTTCTTCTCAGCACTGGCCCAAATTGTCCCGAAGCGGTGGTAGGGTTAATTTATATGTTGGGACGTGTAAAAGTGCTAGTTGTTAGCCTACTTACAGAAATAAATGGATATTATTTATTGTTACACGTCTTATTGTCAGTCAACCATAAAAGAGAGACATATGCTATCGTGCGATATTTTTGATATAATTTTAAGGAGAACGTTTCCGTCATCCATGATTTCTGTGTAGCTTTAACCAAGAAGGTTGCACAGTGCACATGCACGACGGAACCTTAAAAAATGGATTTTTCCGTTTTCCCAACAGTTCCCGTCACTGCTCTGCATCTATTTATTATAGCGTGATGAAAAGTATACTATAACTAGCTCAGGAGTATAAAAAATAATTGTACCAAGTTTCGTTAGAATCCGTCCGAGTAGATATTGTTTCTATACCGGTTACACAGACAGACAGAGTGCCATTTATAGCTGTGAGGGGAAAATTAATCGTCACTCTCTGAATCCGCATCTTATTCCGATCCCTTACCCACTTCCGTAGCAATATAAAATGATAGTAAATTAAAAATTTACAAATATTTATAATCATTGATTTATCGATAGTTTATTATCGTAGTATACATATAGCGAATATTCGACCGGATGCACCGGTTGACCTGAAGGGATCCTATGATCTTTTCTGGGCGCTCTCCGCCCTCTATCTCGAAAACGGTTCTCCGTACAAAAATTTTTTAGACAAAATTGGTTAAAAAAAGTTTTTTCCTAGATTATTGATAATAAGTACTAATAGCAAAAAATCCATAGGAAATTAAATATTTACAAAAAAATGACCTTGAAATTCAATAGTCGCGTAGACCTTACACCCTACTACTATATGTAAGTTTTGAGACAACTTTTCGGGTGTGAAAATACAAGTATTTACAGACTTACAGCTGGGTATTTCAGATTTCGAGATAAACTAAGTATATTGACTGGATTATAAGTTTAACAGCGGGCAGGACAACGACCGCCGGGTTCGCTAGTAAAATATAGATCTATAGGTACTACATAACAGGTACCCCTATATACAATATCATATATATATATATATATCAAGTGTTTTACTCGTAGATGGAAAACCAAATTAATTTTGTTTTGTTTAAGTTAAAATTATTGTCTTAGTGGTACCTTCTTTTTCAAAATTACCACATGCCCCTATATACAATATCATATATATATACTAGGGCGGTTTGATAAGTCCATGACTTTGAAAAGAAAAACATATATTTTGTGTACAAAAACATTTTATTTTTCTACATACTCTCCTTTCAACTCTACACTCTTTTTCCAGCGATGCTCCAATCTCTTCAACCCATCCAAAAAATACTTTTTGTCAAAGCCTGCAAAATAGGCCTCGGTTGCAGCTATCACCTCTTCATTGGATGAAAATCTTTGCCCAGCAAGCCATTTCTTCATGTTTGGGAAGAGAAAGAAGTCACAGGGGGCTAAATCTGGTGAATATGGAGGGTGCGGCAATAATTCGTATCCTAATTCGACAAGTTTTGAAGTCGCGACTGCAGACGAGTGGGCCGGAGCAATATCCTGATGAAATAGAACTTTTTTCTTTGCTAGATTTGGTCGTTTCTTCATCAACTCTTCATTAAATCTTTCCAGCAATGCAGCATAGTAAGCACCGGTTATTGTCTTGCCTTTCTCCAAGAAATCGATGAAAATAACCCCTTGACTGTCCCAAAATACTGTTGCCATCACTTTACCAGCCGAACATACCGTTTTTGCCTTCTTTGGTGCACGTTCGCCGGTAGAAGTCCACTGCTTTGACTGTTGTTTAGTCTCTGGCGTATAATGGTGGACCCACGTTTCATCCACGGTTACGTACCGACGCAAAAATTCACTTGGATTGCGATTATACATAGCCAGACATGCCTCAGAAGTAGTCACGCGTTTTCGCTTTTGGTCGACTGTCAGTAAGCGCGGCACCCATCTTGCAGAAAGTTTTCTCATTCCCAAAATATCGTGCAAAATATGAAAAACTCGTTCAGTTGAGATGTGCACAGCCTCAGCTAACTCGCGTATCTTTACTCGACGGTCAGCCAAAACAATATCGTGGATTTTGTTAACAATGTCCTCAGTGGTTACCTCAATCGGCCTTCCTGGGCGCTCGGCATCATTGGTTGTAATACGTCCACAACGAAACTCAGTAAACCATTTATGTACCATTCCATGAGACGGCGCTGAATCCCCGTAATATTTTTTCAACTTGTCTTCGGTCTGCTTAATGGTTTTCCCGCGTAAAAAATAGTGTTTAATCAAGACTCGAAACTCGGATTTCTCCATTTTCGAAGAACACCTTCACAGCCGCCAAACTTCTTTTGTTATTAAATATTGTTTTCGCGCCATATTTGAAAATAGAATTATTTTAGGTTCGCAAAAATATTAGGTCCTTACCTATGAAATTGGCGTTTTGTATGGGAGGAACAAAAAGTCGAAATTTTTTTATATAGCATATTTATTTAATCAAAGTATGAGCCATTGTAATCTATGCACTTTTGCCATCTCATAGGTAGTTCATTGATCCCTTTACTAAAAAAACCATTCGAACGGGAATCAATAAAATCTTTGAAGGCGACTTGGACTGCCCCATCTGAGTTGAACTTTTTCCCTTGCAAGAAGTTATCCAAATTTCGAAAAAAATGGTAATCTGTTGGAGCAAGGTCCGGGGAGTACAGTGGATGCCTTAGAGATTCCAATTGAAGTTCTTCTAATTTGCTAGCCGTCTGTTGTGCAGTGTGTGGTCTAGCGTTGTCGTGAAGCAGCAGTGGCGTAGAGCGATTGACCAGCCTTGGTTGTTTAGCAACTAGCTTTTCCATCATGGTTTGCAATTGCTGACAATAGATATCTGCCGTAATCGTCTGGCCAGATTTGAGAAAACTGTAATGAACGACACCGGCGCTAGTCCACCAAACGCTTACAAGTAACTTTTTATTGGTCAATTTTCGCTTGGAGCAGGCTTTGGCTGGCTTGCCAGGGTCCAGCCATTGCGATGAGCGCTTCCGATTATCGTAGAGAATCCACTTTTCATCACAGGTAATGATTCGATTTAAAATCCCTTCGTTATTGTGCCGGTCAAGTAATGTAACGCAGCAGTTGACGCGCGTTTGCCGGTTTGCTTCACTCAATTCGTGAGGAACCCACCTTTCAAGTTTTTTAATCTTCCCAATTTGCTTCAAGTGGATTAAAACAGTTTTATCACTAACGCCAAAGCCTGCAGCTAACTCGGACGTGGTTTGCGATGGATCCGCTTCCACAATAGCCTTCAATTCTTCATTATCAACTTGGGTCTCCGGCCGTCCACGGGGCTTGTTTTGCAGGTCGAAATTTCCAGAACGAAAACGTTGGAACCAAAAACGCACTGTGTTTTCTTTTGCGACACAACCGCCATACACATCATTAACCCTTCGAGCCGTTTCCGCAGCACTGGTGCCACGGTGGAACTCGTACTCGTAAATAACGCGATATTTCAAATTTTCCATTTTGTAAATTGAGCGATGCAAACAGAAAAAAGATAAGTAAAAAAACAAATGAATGACGGCTTACGAAACACAACTACATGTGGAAATAGCTGTATAAATTTGAATTTCGAATTCCTAACCAAATAGGAAAAAATTGTGATCAAAGTGGCCAGTACGACAAAACGCCAATTTCATATGTAAGGACCTAATATTACTTTTAAGAAAATATCATTAAAAATAAAAAAAGTTTCTATTCAGCCTGAAAGTCATGGAGTTATCAAAACGCCCTCGTATCAAGTGTTTTACTCATAGATGGAAAATCAAATTAATTTGGTTTTGTTTAAGTTAAAATTATTGTCTTAGTGGTATCTTCTTTTTCAAAATTACCACAACGATAAAGAAACTTTTTAATTTTGATCTCTTTAAAGTATTTCATTCGGGTTTTAAATCAGATTTTCTAGTTTTATTTTTTAATTTTTCCTCTTCCCGATTACGGAACTCTCCCTGACTGTTCTGGTTTCTTGGAAATTTTCCGTAACAACATTGGCTATGAAATTTTATATTGGCAATACTTTAGCATTCCCTTTTTGAGCTTGTACAGGTGGTGTTCAGGTTTTAATTAATTTATAAATGATCTACAAAAGATTTTAATAAAGCATTATTTTTTTTTCTTTTGTATAAAGATTTTACTGAGTGAGTGCACCTTTTTCGTAGAGATGATTACACCACAAATCGTTGTTACAAATTTTTGCCTGACCAAAACGATTTGCCCCTATTGATTTTTTTAGGAAATATACATAGATGTGGTCTTTTTAAATAAGTGTCCTGAGGTGTATAGCGCTTGCCGCTATTGGACGTTGCTCTTAAGTGCAACCATAATCCAGTAAGGTTATTTCCTATGTCACTATTTTGGAGTACCTTTTACAGTAATAAAAAGTCTTAGAACCAAAATAAATATCTGGGTACTACTTAAAACAGGAAAGTACTTTGAACTGCAAGTAAAAAACTGTCTTGTACACAAAAAAAAAAAACCGGTCAAGTGCGAGTTGGACTCGCGCACCGAGGGTTCCGTACAAACCTGTAGGTATATAAGTAAAAGTTTACCCATCACGGGTATTATAGACTTAAGTATTTAATATAAATATTAATTTAATATCTCAACGCGTTCATGAGATAAGGAGTAGTAACTTTGAAATTTTCAAAATTGACAAAAATATTTTTGAAAAATATTTTTTTTTATATGATGAAACTGAAAATTTACGGTTTTCATAATTTTTCCTATATCTGTACTATAAGACGTGACTTTGTACTAAATTTCTAGATTCTAAGTTTACGGGAAGTACCCTGTACAAGTAGGTTTGCTTTTGATTCCCGTGCGAGTTTCGAAAATTTGCGGAAATTTGCGGCCTAAATGGCTGTATATTTTGATTGCGTTGGCTTAGAAGGTTGATTTTTCTACAGCTTCCAGGGACAGTAGAGCTAAGTATCATATAGAAATTTCAGTTTGATACCTCCACGCGTTCCTGAGAAAAACGGTCTGGACGGACGGACGGACGGACGGACAACAAAGTGATCTTATAAGGGTTCCGTTTTTTTCTTTTGAGGTACGGAACCCTAAAAATTAATGAAATAACAAACTTATCATTTTTGTACTTGTATATCGATATTACTCGTCTTGTTGGTTATACTCGTATGTATAAAATTTGTTTAATAAAAGTAATTGAGTCCGAAGGCAAAAGCGGCTGCCATTTTTATTCAGCTTTTTACCGTCTGAAGTGTCACTTACAGAGTTCCGAGCTTTCAGTGGTGCCCGATAAAAATGTACTTAATCCATAAAGCCCCAACATTGTTGAGAGACTTAAAAATAATATTATAGTTCAACTCAAAAGCATAGCAAGTACGAAGAACGTTAAAATTATTTAAGGCTACATTGTCGGGTTTTTCTTTATATGACTTTTACAAACTTTTACAGGTCTAGTCAGGTTTTACATAAGACGACCACTTTGGTGTAATGGTCAAGAAGTTGACTATTAACCAAGACGTAGCGGGTTCGAACCCCGCACTGTACAAAGATTTGTGTGCGTCAACATGTCTGTTTGTACTGGTCTGGGTGTTAAATGTATTTATTTAAGTTTATTTGTTATACCACTGTTGATTCTGATATCTGTAACACAAGTGTGTACTTACCACGGAGTTAGATCAATGTATGTGATGTTGTTGATTATTTATTTATAGTTCAGCTATTTCGGTAACCACGTTTTAAATCGTAGCGTTTACTCGCCTAGCACTTCCGAATTGTAAGTGTTCTGTCTTGAAACGTTGGTAGAACCCAAATATAAGGAGACATGGTCTGACAATGTTTTTATAATCGACAGTCACAATGATTATTCTGTTGTAGGTTCCAAATTGAATAAAAAAACATTAAAATTTTGAAGTTTATTTATGTATTGTTAATCATACCTCAGTCACAGTGCGCCAGTAACATACAAAAAAGATGAGAGTAACACATAAACTCATCAAAACTAACTTAGCCTTATGTCTAAGTTACATCACGAAAACAAATAGGAGAAGCCAAGCCTCTCGTAGTTATTTGCTCGTCCTCATCACGAGTAGTAATATTTAGCTCTTTATAAGACCCATCCCGCAAATACAAGTTGTAACTTCTGACAATTTACTAACTTGTATAGTTTTAGCATTTTAGCGTGACATGGTTTACAAGTTTAACTACATTAACAGGTTAAGTTAGCAGTTTTTGTAAAGCTGAAAAAGAGAATTATTTTGCTTTACATTTCCAAATTCATCCAATAATCCAGGAATCTAAATACATCTAACTGTAACCACTTGAAATAATTAACAACGTGACACAGAAGATGCACCTGGAAACACGAAACTGATATCAACAAAACACTTGACGCGTTTCGCCACTACACGTGGCATCCTCAGTCGCTCGTTGTGAGTTGTATTGTAAGTCGTACGACTTCCAGCTCTAGTTTTTTCATGTGGTTATAGTTGGATGTATTTGGGTTCCTGCACTGGCGTCGTTTAGTGGGAATTTAAAGCAAAATAATTCGCATTTTCAGCTTAAGCCATGGATTTCCGCAAAGTAACGCCTGATTCCATAAAATATAGCATTTTTTACGTACCCGCTCTTACCGGCCGGTATTACTGAAGTATACCTTAATATTTTTTGTTTCTCGTGCTATAAAGACGATAACGTTTCTATATTTTTAGTATTCACAATGCAAATTTCTTTTAAATTTATTTATTTTAATATCATTAATTTGTTTCTTTCGGACGTTGCACCTGTTGTTGGACCTTACCACAACATTAGGCCTAAGGAGTACTCAAAGAAATTCAGATCGATGCAGATGAATAAATGTCACAGTAGCTCAATTGGTAAAGCAATAGCCCGGCTTGCGAGAGGTGCGGGTTTGATCCCCCTGTGGCAGTCCGTTTTTTATTAAAATGTGTTTTAATTTCACACTTTAAAGACAAATTCGACAGGTTCTAAAATGAGATGCGACAACATTTCAGATAGCAAAATATGTCACACTGTAGACTGCATCTGGATTGCGCATTAACATATTCTTGGAGCCATTCAATTTCACATGCATGTATTTTATATAAAATCAAACAAGCAATAAAATCTTTCCTCTCTATAATATTAGTGTAGATGATGTTAATAAAATAAGATGGCTCATCGCATACTATTAAAAAAAGTTGTACATTTTTTTAATGGGGATACAATATTGTAAAAGATATTTCTTGTATAGAATTTCTTGTGTAGATCTTTCGTGTTCGACTCTACATCAAAACATTTAAATGCTTTGGACTTTCTGCCCTCGAGTCGCAGTTGTAATACGAGTAAAATTATTTTAAATTCCTTGTTTCGTATCTGTAATAAGTGTTGCTTATATTTTTATATCAATGCTGCTTATATTTTTATATTAAAGGTTTACATATTACATATACACATTTTGACGACCACTTTGGTGTATTTTTTTAGAAGTTGACTATTAACCAAGAGGTCGCGGGTTCGATCCCCGCACTGTACAAACATTTGTGTGCACGAACATGTCTGTTTGTATATTGTTGTTGTTGTTTATATGTATTTATTAAGTTTATTTGTAATAGCACTGTTGATTCTGATATCTGTAACACAAGTGCTTAAGCTACTTACCACGGAATCAGATCAATGTAGGTATGTGGTGTTGTGATGTTGTTGTACATATAAGATTGCTAACTCTAGATGATATCGAAATATGTAATGTGTGTATATGTGTACTGTTGGCGTACCTAACTTTCTAAATAAAATAAAATGCATTCGCAATGACGCGATACCGTCTTGCTTTGATCTGTATTCACGGTCTCTATTACGTTTTATACTTTACTCCGTATGTCATTGAAGTCGGTAAACCAATCGGGGTTCCGTGAAGGAATGAATAAAATATCTGCCCATACCCCTTCAATGGAGACGGTTTGAGGTGGATAATGTTGAGCAGGAAATTATGCCGGCATTCACTTTCGGGTGAAATTGAATGTTTGGCAGTTGGGTCTCCATGAATTTTTGGGGGTGCCTTTAAGGGTTTTGGTTAATTACACTTTCGATAAATTAGCATTTTGAATATTCGATTTGTACCTATATAATTAAGGTCTCATTGCAATTTGTAATCCACATTATCTTCAGGCTACAGTTAGTACAAAGTTACAGTAGAAATCTACAGTATCTATGAATGGAATAAACTTATACATTTTGAAATATACAGAGTGTTATGAGCATTTTATATTTTTCTTGTTTTTTTTTAATATACAACAACATCACATACATTGATCTGACTCCGTGGTAAGTACTCGTAGCTTAAGCACTTGTGTTACAGATATCAGAATCAACAGTAGTATTACAAATAAACTTAATAAATACAGACCAGTACAAACAGACATGTTCGTGCACACAAATGTGTGTACAGTGCGGGGATCGAACGGGCGACCTCTTGGTTAATAGTCAACTTCTTGACCATTACACCTATGTGGTCGTCAAAATATTGTGCGGAAAAACTCGCCAAGGACCAGTAATATTCCATAAAAAGAATCGCAAAACCCAAAAGCCACATTCCGTCTGAGTCTTACCCATTCTAGGAATTCGCCAATATAACGTGAACAATAAATTTTCCATTAGTGAAAAGTCGACCGTCGGCGCTATTATGGCCGGCGTCGCATGCTAATAACTGCGAAGGGAGGCCAAGTGACTTAAATTAAAAAAGGACAACGTGATCAGTTAAGAAAAGGGTTTTGTATGAAGGACAGTGTTTTTAACTAATAAACTGCGTCTCATCACCTTATATAAGTCCCACTGCTGGGCACGGGCCTATGAGGTGGTCCGAGCCATACTCCACCACGCGGGCTCAGTGCGGATTGGTGGAGGGGTGCGTGTATGGTAAGTGACCAACTTTACTGTAAGATGTTATTAAGCCGCCAGAGGGCCTCTGACTAGGCTTAACGACTAATATCTATCGATATTAACCGGGACCAACCGCTTAACGTGCCTTCCGAAGCACGGAGATGCTTGTAAATCATCATCATCATCATCATTATCAGCCAAAGGACGTCCACTGCTGAACATAGGCCTTCCCCACAGTTTTCCACATCGACCGATCACAAGCGGTCCGCATCCAGTGTGATCCTGCGATCTTTACAAGGTCATCTGTCCATCTTGTCGGTGGACGTCCTACACTGCGCTTTTGGTCGAAGGGTCTCCAGTCCAGAACTTTTCTGCCCCAACGGCCATCAGTTCTTCGCGCTATGTGCCCTGCCCATTGCCACTTGAGCTTACTGATTCTCAAGGCTATGTCGGTTACCTTAGTTCTTCTACGTATCTCCTCATTTCTGATTCGATCAGAAAATAGACGTCACTTAAATGGTCAGAATGGTCACCCATCCCAAACATGACCGCGCCTTAGGTTGCTTAACTTTTGGTATCACTACCAAAGCGCTGCAACCACTGCGCCACAAGCACCTACAATGCGTGCTTTCATCAAAAACATTAGCGATCTTAGACGTTGTCCTAGATGAGTGTCGCAATGCGACAAGTGCGTCGCAAAGCGATGCGACCAATACTTCAAACGCCTTGTGTCAATGTCAGACGCGTCTCGTCCCTTTTGTAGCGCTCCTCGCTCGCATAGGACAACGAGACGTAGTACACGGCTTTACATTAAGATACTTATTTTCGTTGCAAAATCACTCTTTTTACGTTAGCGTAAAATACCACAGTGGTTAGCTCGACGTGTAGCCGTGCGTACGGGCCAGGCACATATGCGACATACGAGTAATGTTGCGTGAACAACTAATCGCCGCGACTATTTAATGTTTATTAAATTATTCATTGTAATTTAATGTTAATAATTTAATTTAAAGCTTTCTAGGTGCAGTATGTTATTACCTTTGTGTTCCGTGGGCGAGGCAAACGCTAAGTGGAGATCTTTGTAGGAGGCCTGGCATAGCAGTGGGTATGGCCTATAAAATTAAAACACTCTTAAAGAAACAATCCGGAATGCCATAGGCGGGATTCGAACCCGCATCTCTCGCAAGCCGGGCGATTGCTCTTGGAGAGAGAGAGAGAGACAGAATCCCACCTGTGGCAGTTCGAATTTTTTCTTTAAGTGTGCATTTATTTCATATTGAAAAGAAATTTGCATTTAATGCTAAAATATACTAACCAAATATGGCCTATGATTACGGCTGATTTGATGATGACGATGAATGGCATATATTGAGAGTTCTGGTTGTTATAAAAGTATTGGAAACGAATCGCGACGTTTTTGTTCATTACAAATGACACCAGACAAAGGAGTTTAATTCTAAAATACATTAAAGCCTTATTAGACTTTTTAAGCGATGGAAATAACGAAACACAAAAACAAGCCAAACTTTATTAGTAGAGACCTATGGAACATGCCACTGCAAAACGTTTTATGTTTTATCGTTACACTAGCGAACCCGGCAGACGTGTACCTTCCCGTTGTGTATTCTACATATACCTAAGCCTTTCTTTTGTATTACTCTAACAAAAATTTAAAAAAAAAAAATGATTTATTTTTTATTTTTTAAATATATTATTTAAAAAATAATTTAATTTTTTGTGCCGTTGAGTAGTTTTAAAGATCTAAGCACACTTACTTACTTACAGACATAGGGACAGATGCTGGAAGCGACTTTGCTGTATTTGAAATCGGTTTCTACAGTTTTATTAAATTATTTGTGTTAACTAGTTTCTTGAAGGTTACGTCAACGAAACGTTGAATGCAATCGTCTTGTAAATATTATACTTGCGGTAGGTGACATCATACCTACTCCGCGTTCATTTCGTGTCTTTATTGTATCGCGGGAGAAGTTGAACGGCTGCAGTACACCATCCGTGAGCAAACCCGATATGCCCATTGGCGTGCATCCGCCAATATTCAATCGCAAATGAAAATCCCGTGCAAGTGAACTGGAGTAAGCACGAAACCGTCAAACAAACGGAGGCCAATATCGGCCCGAAGCTGCGAAGCGTCGAATGCATTTTAAATCGATGCATCTGCAGTAAAAGTTTTTTTCCCAAGCTAAAATAATAATAATAATAATAAATAAATATTTCACAACAATCACACCAATTTTTTAGTCCCAAATTAAGCTACGAGGCTTGTGTTATGGGTACTAGACAACGTATAAATATACGAAATAAATACAATTATAAATAAAAACCGGTCAAGTGCGAGTTGGACTCGCGCACCGAGGGTTCCGTACAAACCTGTAGATAAGGAGTAGTAACTTTGAAATTTTCAAAATTGACAAAAATATTTTTCAAAAATATTATGTTTTATATGATGAAACTGAAAATTTACGGTTTTCGTAATTTTTCCTATATCTGTACTATAAGACGTGACTTCTATAGATTCTTAGTTTACGGAAAGTACCCTGTAAGTTTTGATTCCCGTGCGAGTTTCGAAAATTTGCGGAAATTTGCGGCCTAAATGGCTGTATCTATTAATTGCGTTGGCTTAGAAGGTTGATTTTTCTACAGCTTCCAGGGACAGTAGACCTAAGTATCATATATAAATTTCAGTTTGATACCTCCACGCGTTCCTGAGAAAAACGGTCTTGACAGACGGACGGACGGACGGACGGACGGACAACAAAGTGATCTTATAAGGGTTTCGTTTTTTCCTTTTGAGGTACGGAACCCTAAAAACACCCAGATCAGTACAAACACACATGTTCATGCACACTTGTACTGTGCGGGGATCGAACCCGCGACTCTTTGGTTTTAAAAGTCCGACATGTGGACCACTGCACCAAGCAATGCTAATTAGATGCAAAAGTGATTGTACAGATTACACTAATTAACTACTTGAGTGCACTGAAATGGTGTTTCGCTTGCTCAAATTAATGAAAATTATTTTTGCTTACCGTAGCTTCGGAATGGTTGAACCGATTTGAGTACGTTTTTTTATTCATTCAAAATCGTAGTAAAGCCACAAACAGCCTTCTTCATGGCTCATTGCATGGCTTGAACTTTCTTATAATATTATAAAATATACCTACCATTGATTTATTCCCAAAACTAACAATGACTGGAGAACAATAGCATTACTGATTGATTAGTAAAAGGAAAAAACCCTAGCAAATCACTCTTTTTTTAAATCCTTATAACCACTATACTAAACTTATCTACTACTACTATACTATATCTTAGGACTTATTTAGTTTATAAGTATTAACTAAATAAGCCCTAAGATATAGTCTAGTGCAACTTTAGATAAATCAATATGCGGGTGTGTTTATGTACTCGTATGTGTTACCACTAAAGCCGCTGACTTTGCCTGCGATAAAAAAAAAATGTGAAGGGTTAAAGGCGTATCACCGTTTCAATAATTGAAGCGTGTACACCTTCAATAACATCTTTACAGTCACAGAAAATGTCCTCGTAAAGTTTCCCGGCGATTCCGAGTGTTGCAACAATTGAACATCGTACAGCGCCATCTGTTTTTTGGACTGAACGGCTTACTAGCGCTGTAGTGATAAGCCTGAAATGGTATTTTCTTGAAACTTATATAATAGTGTAACTATTAGAAAGTGCTTGGAAATGTCGCAATGTTGTGATGTAATTGTCTTATTTATTATTTTGTTAGTTTTAAGCTTCGTATTAGTGATATCGCATTTGCATTTTACCTGGCTCAAAACGAAATTAGTTTGCAGATTTCTGACGACTGCATAGGCCTCTAAAACCAAATCATATCAAATCAAAATTATTTATTTACCTTAAATAATCGTAATACTGTAGCTAGGGGCCAGAGTCTCCTTTTAAGTATAAAAATACTAGGCCTCTAAAACAGATGTTCATGTAAAAGATTCCTGTTACAATTGTAACCTATGTTTCAGCAAGTATTTTATCTGCAAATTAGCAATGAAAATCTTCTGATATTTAAAGCTCCTTTACAAATGTTAGTCGAGCTGTAATTTTTCACCACATATTACGTAAGACGTATTTACTTCAAACACAATTGTTCTTTCAGACTGTGACATATAAGCCTAATCTCATAATACTAGCAGCAATAAATCCATACAGGGTGTTCGGCAAAACGGTTGCCATCACATAATATATAGCGTCCGTTTTAGATCCGTTTACACACGGATATTAGTAGCGTATGAGCGAGTTCACACACACTACAGAATTCCGGATCCAGTAGAAAATACTGATCAGAGAATTTTATCGGTTTGTTTGTGATAAGCAGAAATCCGTCACAGGTGCATTTTTTTAAACTAACTTTTGGGTTATAAGAGTTACTTGTGCGCATGACACGTGAGATATAACGAAATTTGCATTACAGTACCTTTGTCTATATAAAAAAATTGACTAACGATAAAAAACGTTCTCTTAAAAGGATTTGTGTCACTGAATTTTTGTATTATATCGATATAAAACAAAAAACAACATGTGGACGAAAAACATTATACCTATATTGAGCTCAGACATTTTTTTTGCAGTACGTTAGTCTCATAGTAAAATGTAAATACGTACCTATATTTTAGGCAGAGTATACGAGTATATTTCAAATTTCGGACATCTCTTTGCTACCACCCTGTATAAAGAGGGCGAATAAAGCTCTCTGGTATTTTGCATGATTGTTCATAATATGTCACGTCGTAATAAATGATGGGCTACATGTGGCTATATCCACATGAGCGCAAGCTAGCTAAGAACAGCTTGTACATACGAGTAGTAGCTAAGAATTGATGTTAAATTAAAAAAAAATGTATAAGATTAAAAAGTTATTGAAACTCTATATATTATTTGTGTAAGAGCATTCCTTTCCCACCAGCCTGTTAAGGTCCAAAATAATAATCTTGTATCGTTTAACGTCCTTTCCAAATTTAATTAGCAGTTTTAGTAATTTATTAAGAAATAAAAAGAGTGACGGAAATTAGACGAAGAACACCTCAACGATGAATAACCCATACAAGGCCTCAAACAAACAAAGATGCATTTCTTCAAGAACTTAAATCCATGACTAGAACATTTTATTTCATTTTTATCAAGTTTCTACGAATATGAATTCTACGAGATGTAAGTTTTCCTCAATAAATAGAGACCTGTTCAGGACCGTTCTATTTGAGTTATGTGAATAGAGCACTGTGGGGAATTCTAACAGTCGGGAGTTCGCCGGCAGAAACACAGCCTCCAATTGTCTATTGCCGTTGACACGTTGCCAATATTAAACGTTATATCATTTCACCGTGTGTTACATATATGTTGGCAATATGGTTTAATTTAGCAAAAGTCGGATGAATAAGAGTAGTTTTTGTGGTGTTAAATATGAATCGGCCGAATTTAAAATGGCTTTAGTTTTTACATATGCTGTGATGACTTTTCAAATCAGCCATCTTGGAATTTTATCTGACTATTGAAAAATCAGGGCTAAAAATAATTATTCATTGAGAAATACTAAATTGTTTCATCAGTTCCGTAAACTAACTTTCAAATAGAGTATTTTTTTGTTCTGTGTCTATAATTTTTACGTTATAGCCTGTTTCGGAGTCGTTGCCCATCTAAATGACACATTTTTTGTTATTTGATAAGAGGATTTAACATAACGCTCTATAGTTCTTTAAAGTCATAAATGTCAAAAAATAAACGATCTTTGAACATTCAATAGATTCGTATAAAGAAAAGTAAAATAAAAGCTATGGCATACATAGTTAACTCAATTTTCGAATTTCTGACATTAATTTATGACTTTAAAGAACTAGATGTGCAGTAACATAATCGAAGTTGCACTTTGACTAAAACGAGAATCACGTTCACCTCAATATTGTTAGGGCGTCACATGTTCCAATATCATTTAAACTTTTACACCAACTTGATGTAATGTGACATGCAATAAATGAGTTGAATTTGAATTTGAATTGTTAGTAGTTTTATACGCTTGGTCAATGATGACCAAAATATAAAATACCAGCTTCCCGCAAGCGGTTTCGCCCGCGTGGAACTCGGTTCTCTAATACTCGTATATTAAGTAAGTGAAATTAAAATACACTTAAAGATGGTCTGCCACACACCTTTTTTTTGTTTTAATTTCACATTGTAAAGTAATTTGCATTGTTAATTCTAAAAAATAAAGTAAATATATATTAGCATGTAAATATAAACCTTCCCCTTGTATCACTATTTATCTATCTATTTAAAAAAAATGCATTTAAATCCGTTAAGTAGATTTAAAGATCTAAGCATATACAATCACAGACACGGGAAGCGACTTAGCTTTACACTATGTAGTGATTATGTCGATGAAATCCATATTAATGTTGAACTGCCCGATTTCCACAACTACAAGTAGCAGAAACCATCACGAAAATAGATTGGGTAGATAACACATACACAAATCGCTTTAACCAGGGAAAAGTACTTCGTAATTCCCGTACAAACAGCGATCGCCGAACGTGTGGGCTACAAATTTCTCAGAGCTCAGGGCGGGGGGTGTAAAATTTAATTTTCTGACCGCAGTCCGGTGCCCCGCAGATGTAAGCGGTCGGTCATACTAGGCAATGGAGCGAGAAGCGAATTTTAAAAGCGCAGCAATGGTTTTCATTGGCGATATGGACTGACTACCTTACATAGATCGCAGACCTATGGGAAAGAGTGGAACTCACTACCTGCGTCAGTGTTTCCCTGCAATTACAACCTAGGAATCTTCAAAGCTAGAGTGAACAGGCATCTACTACGTGAGCTCGCTCCAACGTAGACTCAGTCTTTGCCTCGTTGGGCTTAGTCTTGGGTCAAGAGCAAACCTATTCCAAATAAATAAATAAATAAAATAAAGACCTACATATCTAGGAAGAGGGTTATGTAAACGTCTGTGTGGCCTCTGTAGACACGTCATGTCTCTGTGGTAGATATAGACGATAATAATGCGTCGTGATGCGTTCTAGCATTAAAAAAAATGATCACAATCGCAATAAACATGCTAGATTAAGAACCAGATCGCCAAGGTCTCATAACTCAAAATGAAAAGAAGCAGAACTTTACGTATAATATGATCGTTTTGTCATCCGTCCGTCTCCATGTAACATTCATTGAAATTCATAGGAACTAAATCTCCGTGGCCGAGTCACGAGACAGTATACTGTCGCCGTGTCTCGCGACTCGTCGGCGTCTCGCGCCGTGTTTGCCGTGTATGGGCCATACCGGGCCCTGGGCATAGATTCCCGAAACTGCAAAACTATCCTTAAATTGACAAGGCTAAATGCACTTTCCAGTTTTTTCAATTAAAAATACATTATAAAAATGCGTTACGCTGCTTTGCGCTAATAGTGTGCAAAATCTTTATATTTTTTACAATATAAATATCATACACCAAGAACTCTTTGTTTATAAAAGAAAGTAGTTAACTCAAGTAATTAAAGTCAGTATTGTGTTTAATAAAAGCGATTAAGTACCAGAAAGCTTGTTTTAAGCTTTGCGTATTTTCATTCGACCAACCACTTTTTCATGTGAAAAAACTATCACTCACTTTCATCTTTGACGTAAAAATAATAATATGGCAGACTTAAAAGTATTAATTAAGACGGTTTATTTAATTATTTAAGCTTTATTGCACAAAAAAACTATTTACAAAATGTGCATTCTCTACCAGTCATACGTTTGGGTTAAGCAGATGTGATTAGTGGGCGGTGTGACAAAATAAATAAAAAATAATAATACCAATAATATGACACATTAGATAAATTTATATACCTCTAGAATACATATTTTTAATTACACATATTATATACTAATATACACTGAATAAATAAATAAATATGACCAACTATTTAAGAAAGATTTAGATGACGGTTGCGATAAAGTAAGAAAGTGGGTGCAAGTGAGTCTGTTGAATGATAATTCGCTGGGAGCCTGTTTTATATTATCGGGAAGAGCATTCCAGAGCCTAATGGCCTGAATGTGAAACGTTTACCATGGTTTATAAAAATGCGTTAGAAATAGACACAATACTTTTTTTTTTGTTACCTACCAACCTAAGCATATCTTAATCAAAACGCAAATGGAAGTCTATTCATATCTTTGACGGCTTGTCAAACATGCATACATGATTACCCACGATTTAGTTTGTTTCAAGCTTCAGTTAGCTTCATGGGTTTTCCCTCATACAAGTGAAACCGCGCCCCTCATTACAGGAACAAAGGCCGAACCCGAATAATGGCTTGTATCAAATATTTATCTACCCGCCTGAGTGGATTAGTGCCTGGATACTAGTGAGAACTACACGGGTAACCGATTTTCACCAATGAACATTTGTACCAAACGTTTTACAAGCTTCGGTTAGCATCCCAATGTTCTAGCGTCAGAAACCTAGTTACCTATTTAGCCCCGTTCGGCCGAATCCGGCTCGTGTAACAATCTCTATAGACTAGTAATTAGTCGCGGAGTCGTTAAGGGGAGGTAGTCTAAGGTTATTCTGTCAGATATCACTATGGGAACTTCTGTTCTTTTTTTTTATTTTTTTTTTTATTCTTTATTTAGGGACTTTTATACATTATGTACATGACAGTCCTATATTATATAAGAGTAGGTACATACTAAACTTAAAACTATTACACTTTTAGATAGATACATTTTAGCTATACTACATTATTACTAGATCTTAACCTAATACTATTCAGTACAAACTCGAACACATTCCTGGCGTGTTGGGATGTCGGTTCAGACAGGATCTGATGGAACACGCCAACATCCAATCGTTTTATACCAGATGCCTTTTTCAACTGAGCGTTCATCAAAATACTCTTTAAACATTGCATGTATTTTATGCTTAAACTTTGGTAGAACTTCAGAAAAGATTGGTTTTATTTGGACAATTGATCCATCATTGACTGCTTCTTTTGCTAAACGGTCAGCCTCCTCATTCCCAGACAACCCAACATGTGAGGGTATCCACTGAATCTTTAAAACGACATTCATTTGTTGACATTCTTTAATTTTTTTAAAGATAGAATATGCCAGAGATGTGCTTCTATTACCAGATGCACATTTAGCGATATGATAAATGGCGCTTCTACTGTCTGACAAAATGACAGCGTTAGTACCTGCTAGATTACGAACAATATATTTTAATGCCTCTAGAATAGCTAACAGTTCAACTGACATTATGCAAACTGTACCATCAATTTTGAAGAGTCTGCTGTGTTTTCTATTGAAGTCATGGTAAGCTGCGCCAAGACCAGCTTCACTTTTGGACCCATCAGTAAAAATTTTGTTCCACTTAAAATATTTGTGGTGTATTTCTTTGATTATTTCACATTTCAAAGTCGTTAGGTTATGATTTTTCTTTGAGATAGAAACACAATCTAAATTAGTTTCTAAAATACTAAATATGTCTATACTTGACAGCCAAACATTTAGCGTAAACATTTCTAGGACTTCGGTAGAGTGTACAATTTCCTCCTTTGTCTCCTCATATGCTATAAGTTGAAGTGGTTTTTTCTTGTTGTGCCAGTATCTTTGATACACAGCGTTCGACATTTCTGTTAATAAAGCTATAACTTGATTATTTTTTAGAGATTTGGCTTTAAGTAGATATTTGTACACAAGGTATTTACGTCGTATATTTAGTGGGGGAATACACAACTCACTCTCCATGACGTGTATAGGCGATGATCTTATAAAACCACCAACTATTCTCAAGGCTTGGTTTTGTATTTTATCTATTTTGGCTAGATGCGTCTTTGCACTGACATCATATAAAAAACTACCATAATCAAGTCTGCTTCTAATTAATGATATATATAATCTTCGCATGTGTATAGGGTGTACCCCCCAGGCGGGGCCTGCTAAAATTCTTAGTAAATTTAAATATCTTCTTGCTTTATCAGTGATTTCGTTTATGTGCTTAGACCAGCGCAATGATTTATCCAGCCACATACCCAAGTACTTGACATTATCTACGATATCTAACTCAGTATTGGTCACTTTCAATGGGAATTGATGCCTTTTATAGCCTCTAGAAAAAAGACATACTTTTGATTTCGTAGGCTGCAATTCTAAACCTATAGTATCTAACATTTCAACCAATGTGTCTAGAGATGTTTGCAATTTATGTATACTATCTTGTATTTTTTTATTTGTCGTATATAGTACAAAGTCGTCTGCGTATTGTGTGATGGCTACTGTTTCAATACGATTGCAAATATCTAGGGTAACGATGTTAAAAAGTAGAGGTGACAGGGGATCTCCTTGGGCCAAGCCTTTATTGGTCCATCTTGAGGAGATTGTATTTTGATCTTCATCCAAAACAATATTGAGATGTCTTTCACTTAAGAAAATCCATAGATATCGACATATTGTCTGCCCAATGTTAATCTCATCTAGCACACTGACAACCCTTTCGATGAGAACATTATTATAAGCGCTATTAATGTCTAAGAAACAAGCTACAGTTGATGCTTTTTGCGCAAAGCCTATCTGGATGTGTGTTACCAGATTTGTTAGATTATCTAAGGTGGACTGCCCTCTTCTAAATCCAGTTGTATATGGTGACAACATTTTTTTTGATTCAACAAACCATTCAATTCGCTTAGCAATCATCAAGTGAAATAATTTACATATACAAGAAATAAGCGATATTGGTCTAAGTTTAATCTCTTGGTTTACGGTAGGTTTAGGTATGGGAATTATGCGAATACTGCGCCATTGATAAGGGATGCACCCAGAGTTAAATATGTTATTAAAAATGTGTAGGAGACAAACTTTACCGGTCTTAGGTAGATTGAAAATCATCGAATAGGTTATGTTGTCATCTCCCGGGGCTGTATCTTTTTTTTTAATACAATGCAGAAGCTCCTGAAGCGTGAATTTTGTTTCTAATACTGGATTATTCGAGGTTAGTTTGGGTGGCAATGTATAAACATAATCTGGTGAAAGCGATTGTAATAGTTCTTCTTTTTGTTCAGATGAAATTGAACAAGTATTTTGCTTTATACCTTTGTACCATCGCATTCTACGCCACATGTCCGATGTTGAGGTAGCTTCATCAATGGAGTCACAAAAATTTTGCCAGCTTTTGAACTTAGCTTCTCTTATAAGTTTTTTGGCAACTTGGATTTTTTCTTGCCAAATACTGTAATTAAGCGGAGTGGGATTTCTTCGAAATATTTTCAGACACAATCTACGTTTTGCAACTGCTTCAGATATTACGGGGGACCAATATGGTTTGGGCTTAAATTTTCTTGTGGGGTCATGAGGAACCTTGTAGCTAGGAATACTAGCATCCGCTGCGGTATTAAGACAGCTAACAAAGTTATCGTATGGAGATTGAACATTGTCTGTAACGTTAAAGTCCGATGTTTTCAACTGATTTTCTACAAGGCACTGGTATTGTGCCCAATCTGCTTTTTTAAAATTACGTTTGTGTGTAAAGGTACATTTACCGAAATCACTGCTGCTGTATTTAATAATCATATGATCGCTACCTAGACATTCTGCCGTTACCTGCCAGTTGAAATGTATTGCGATATCAGAAGAGACAAAAGTGATATCTGGAGAAGTTTCTTGCACCCGATTATTTACTAATTTAATTCTAGTGGCTGCGCCGTTATTGATAGCAATATAACCGTTTTCTATACATGAATCAAATAGTTGTGTGCCTCTAGTGTTAGTTTTATATGACCACTGCATATGGTGACCGTTGAAGTCGCCAGCAATAATAGATTTTCTAGGGAACTTAGTAAATATTTCGTCCCAATCTGACTGAGTAGTTCTAATTGGAGATGGACAGTAAACCGATACAATGTTTTCAATGTTATTACAGTTAAGCAACTTAATGTGAAGTAATTGTATACCTGTGTTATTAACGTGAAACTGACAAGGTTGAACTTTGATTGATTTGTGACTTACGATAGCAACGCCGCCGTAACCATCAGGCCTATCGGCTCTATGGATATTGTACTCACTAATCCTGAGTGGTGACTCCGGTTCTAGCCAGGTTTCACTTAAGATCGCTATGTGTATTTTCTCCTGGTGAAGAAGACAAGAAAACTCGTTGAGTTTCGGGTTTAGGCTTTGTGAGTTCCACTGTAACAAGTTCAGCGAAGACGTGTTTATAAGACTTCTATCCATAAGCAAATGACATTAACGTGCTGTAAATATTTCCTTTTTCTATTAATTCACCAATTAGTTTTGTAAATTCTTCTATTATTAAATTCATAATTTGTTTGACTTTTCTTTGAAAATCGTTCTTGCTGAATACAATATCTTTAGTCTTATTGAATATTCTTTTAATATTAGATTCCTTGGTTTGTTCTTTGTGTTGTTTTTCCTCTTCCAGTAGTTCTTCCTCACTATTATTATTTGATGGGTGCAGGTAGTCGTTGATGTCTGAGTCCTTTGGATTTCTCTTCTTTTTTTTCTTCCCGTTCTTGGTATTTTTTGTTTTGTTCTCACCTGTTATTTCCGTTGTTTCTGTAGTTCTGCGATCGTTTATTTGTGAGTTTTCTTTGTGTATTATTGCTTTGGTCATAACTATGTCTCTATATGTTGGTTCTGTGCTAACATGTTTTGTAGACTCATTCTCCATATCACTTACGTCACTCATTATCATATTAATAGAACGTCGTTTCTTTTCTTCAAATTGTTCAAAGGCTTTCCGATATGAGCAATTTTCAGAGCTCATAATTTTCCTTATCTCTTTTTCTTTTGTAAATACTGGGCAAGATTTGTCAAGGGCCATGTGATTTCCATTACAATTTATACATGAGTATTTATTAGTCTCACAATTTACGAGTTCATTCCCACACTTAGGGCACATAATTTTTTTCGTAGGGCAAAAACGTACTAAATGCCCATATTTCCAGCACCCAGAACATTGTGTGACTGGGTATGTATAGGACTCCACCTTAAACCTACAGCCGTATCCATTAATATACGGGGGTAAGGTGGAACTCTGAAAGCATATACGTATAGTCTCAGAATCTACCCATTGTCCGTCACCTGTTAGTCTCTTTAACCTCTTTACTGATAGTATTTTATTCTGGCATTTGAATATCTCACTCATTTCTTCTTCTTTCAAGTCACTATCTATGTGTTTCACTATTCCGTAGGAAAAACGAATTTCGTCTGTCAATTGGCATTTACAACCCATATCTTTAATTTTTACACAGTTTAACAACTTATCTGCCTCTTCTTTTTTTCCAAATTTAATTAATACTTTATAGGGACCCTTATATTTGATTCTCAGTATTTCTGTTATATTTTCAGCGTTCAAAAGCTTTGCTAAAGCAACTTGTTTCGGTAAAGGTTGTATTGAAGTAAGACAAACCTCGAAGTTTATTTTATCATCACTCGTACTCGTATTTCTCATGCTTTGATTATCTTTGTCACTGACCTTTGAATAGCTTCTTGCTAATTTCTTCGTACTTCTTCTCACTGTAATAAAGTCCTCGTCGTCTATAATTTCTTCTCTGCTGTTCCTTAGTCTTTTTTCTGCTAAACGTTCGGTTTGCTGCGGTAGTTCTATTCCTGTGTTGTCCCACTCAAACTCGTTAGTCTGCTGCTGGCACTGATGTTCTTCGTCATCACTATTAAGTATTTGAAACGAGTTGCCTTTACTTATTTCACTCATTGTAATTGAGGGTAGACGTAGAAAATTTGTACATGACAGTTAGCGGACGGATAACGCGATAGATAACACGAACGCTCACTAGAACGTGCCGCGCGCAACTCAACTTCTGTTCTTATTTAACCCTATGTTAAGTCGCTCTGTATAAATTATTGCTGTAAGATCAATCCTATTATCACAGCTTGCGTCGCTTAGGCCTAAAAACATGGTCATGGCCAATCTTAACAGAGATCAGCCAACTACGCAGGAGATATTATAGTGCACAAGTGTGCGAGCAAAACACAGGTGCACTCTGTTACTTCACTCTCAAATGTCGGTGAGACGGCAATCCGACATGACCGGAGAGAGATCAGGCGCAGTACCAACGGCTTAACGTGCTTTAAAACCGAGGTATTAGCGATGGTGCTAACCGCTTCATCACAGATCTACATACCTACGAGTAATTATCAGAGATTTTTAAATGTTTTCTACGAAAAGCAGAAATATCGGAATACCACGTATAGATAATAAGTTAAATTTAGGATCAGCGCGCCAATAAAGTGTTAGTTAAGTACTTATATCCTTTACAATTATAACACAAGTGTAAAATTTAAACACAAGTCCATTTATTACATAAGTGTGTGTTTTAATTTCACATTGTAAAGAAATTTGCATCGTTAATGCTAAAAAAAGTGCTTTACTAATATCCTACTTTCTCCGACAAGATAATTCTTCAAAAGCAGTTTTTTTTATCAATTATTTGAAGGTTACTTTTTAAATACCTAGCCTTTTTTTAATCAATACTGTCCCTTTTTTCCCAAAAAAGCTTAGTATGAGTGTAAAAAAAGAGTAAAAGAATATTGAAATTCGACTCCAAATTAGTCGTTATTTTAACGCCACGCAGGCTGTCCAACGTTATTATCCCAAGCTATAAAAACGTTCTGAAATGAGGCGAACTGTACGTTAGCATCCATCTCGAGTCTCAACTCAGCAAACTGACATAGTAATAAGACACCCCACCCTGTATTAACGGGAGGGAGGCTTACTCTGTAAGACCTCGTAGGCAGTACTGATCACAACTATCTCGCTTGCACGTGACAAAGACGGCTATAGTGTTGAAGAAGATTGTGGGTTTTCAAAGATGGCTACTATGGAGTGGCAATAATGAATCGCATAATTATGTACTTAAGTGCAGCACGGTCAATTATACCTAATGGTTTTGTGTCAACAACTATGGCGATGGAAATTGTGTACTTTTACCGCTGACGGTAATAGTATTTCCATTGGGAAGACTAGTGAGAATAGCAAATACTTTTTGTAATTGCATTTTTTTCTTGTCCTGCGCACGGCATCAAACTTAAAGCTTAATAACCGTCTTACTACAGAAGAACAGAAAATAAAAGGTCTACACCAGGTTTACATAATCGTTGTCTAAAATATGAGGCAGGGCCTGGACCAGGATTTAGCCGTTCGTACTATAAAACGATTTTTTTACAGTGATAAGTTAACCACGTTATTCATTCAATTCAAAGAAAAATATTGTTCTAAGCAGGTAGCATCTTGGAAGAAATTTAAAATTAAGTTCACGAAACGGAAATAACAATAAACGCAAATTGCGGGAAAATGGCAGACATGAAACTACGATAATTGTTAGAAACAAATTTATTCTTTTTCAGCGTAGTAACGTAATAAATCTTGTTAAATCGTTCATATTTTTTTTATTTCATTTTATGTGGGCTTTTGACCCACGACTAAGCCCGAACGAGGCAAAGACTGAGTCTACGATGGTCATATGTACACAAATTAATAAATAACTATCATACTAAAGCGTTTCATTAACATATTTTGTTAAATCGATATAAACTCTGATGCTAAACTCTACTTTAACTAGGGGCTTAGCTTCTCTAACTTAGGGAGTGTATACTCGTAAAACAGGGTGTTACGTGCTAAACATGCTTCTGTAGTACAAAAAATTTTAGTCACTGGATAAACCTGTGATTATTTATTTTTTAGTAAAACGGCTTATCTCTTTAGCGATGCCACACCGAGTAGATCTGAGAAGTAAAATTGCATCGTTCACATGTACAGAAATTCACGCACCATTTTCAAAATTAGATCTACAGGGTGTATTCGTTAAGTGCGCACAGACGATTATTCCGAAACTAAAAAAGTTATCGGAAACATTTAAACTGATATCGAAAGTACATACACAACCTAGTCTATTGAATGTCATTAATATTTTTAAACATAACAACTAATAATTGTCTAAAATCGCTTATCAAATTATTGCACTATCATCAGTATCTGATACGTGTGCAAAGTTTCAAATTATTCCGATTTCTAGAAGTTGGTGAATATTGAGCTAAAAGTTTCTGGTACATACATGCTCGTACATCATCATCTCATACATAAGCCCAAGCTAATAAAAGAAGGATGTAAAAAACGCGTCTCGCTGCCGTCACATTTGCTGTGTGACGGCAGCTTCTATGAATATAAATAAGACACATTTCGACAATTAAGAGGAACTCTTTTTAACCATTGTACGCAATTAAACTATTCTTATGTTTCGGGTTCGCTTCCTGACCATCTCCCGGAAGAGAATCCTGATCTTAAAATTATTAAAAATTATATTGCTGTCCCGGTCGCTCATGCGAGATTCTTATAGCAAGTGACAAAGTAAGCTTGAGACAAAAATATAAATATGGTTTATAAAGTAGGACCTTTGAGGTCATCGTTAGCCGGACCTTTTAGCCAGATTACCTTTGAATGGAAGTCGGAAGTGGCTGAAGCTTCGCGTCCTTCGTTATCCTGAATAATTAACTTCCAGCTACAAGTTAAGTAAAGTTTCGGGAAAGTAGAATAATTAATAATCAGCCTTCGATACTTACCCACTTCTGTTTTATACAGGTGGCGACCACGATACGACATGTGACTTTCTGTCTGTTACGCTTACCTACACGCCTTAACTAAGAACAGATTTGCATGCAATTGGGATGATGACACCTATCTTAAATATTTTTAAGATCATGGCGTTTAAAAAACATAGCCCCTATGAAGTCAATACAACCAGTACATTTCCAAAACGCTGTAGAAACCAATTTCACAAAAACAAAAAGAAACACAATTTATTTCACAAAAAGCTGTAGAAATTAATCACACAAAACGCAATAAATATTCGGTCAATTGACTCCGATTTCTGATACATAACCGTGACGTCACGATCATGTATTCCTATACAAAATCTATGAAGGCAGACCGTTTTGACAGATAATAAAAAGTATGTCAATGATTGGTGGTGTCATCTAGCCAATTCAATACGCATACAGAATGGTGACCGATAAGTGTATTTTTTATAAAATTTCATCCAAATCTGTTTAGTAATTTAGGCGTGAAAGAGTAACAAATTTAAAGTCAAGTGTCGTTTTGCGGTCGCCACCCTGTATAAACGGGGGCACGTCGAACTGACACAGGAAGTTAGATTAGCATAAGATGCATCGAACAAACCCAAAAGTCTACTGAAAGTTTTAAGAGATTTAAAATATGCCTAATTTTTTGTAACGGTTTTAAAATTTTAATACTGACATGTGTATTCTCCAAACCTATTCCAACTTTTTTGTATTATCTTGATATTTACTGAAAATCTAAAACCGCCACCTCTGATGCCGGCGTTGCTTAGCAGAAGAGTTCTGACGTAGTCATTGAAAAAAAAACACGAAACAAAAGCGTCTCGCTTCTGAAGGTCTACTTCAACAAACGATACCCTTAAAAACGATAACGTACATCACGCCACAAATTTCATCGACTTTATTACATGCGCATAAGATATTACAGTTTTTTATCCTTGACGTGCAGTCTTGAGTGCTACAGGCCTACTGTTGAGATCTTTCAATGTCATTGCCACAGTACACGGAAACTAAGTAGGCGCGAGTATAATTAATTACGTTCTCGAAGATGCAATTGATGAGTGTGTGCCCGTTTGGACGTGACAGCAAAGTAAAGAAATATTGACAGTTTGTGACAGCAACCGGCTGTGATATATTTGTCAAAAAAATTAAGAAAATCCTCGCTTAGCATCTTAACAAACTAGTAATAGGGTTAAGTTTGCATTACTGGATTTGTGCTTTAAGCTCTTTTGTAACAACTACGATTGACCAATTAAAACTCCAGGGCTCTCACTTTTAACTCAACGTACATGTGTGCGTTTGGTTACACTGGTTCTGGATCATGCTGTTTCTAGGTTATTCCTTGTTCTGTGGACATGGTTCACCTTACAGGCTCTATTCTCGACTTAAGCAATCTTCAAATAGCTAAAACCGTCTACAGATAACTTCACCAGGTGATCCCGCGTCCTAATATCGAATGAAAAAGGTTCTTCAAGCAATCAGTCACCGTGACACCATTCATTCCCGTGATGTGATTTCGCAATCCGCCCCTGCCTTTTCTGCGTCGCCCAACTGCGATCAATTATCGATGACCCTGGCTTCTGTTGAAGCTTTCGATAGCGCTGTTAGTAGGGTTGTCAACATTAGCTTTTCCTCGCCAGAATTTGGACGGTAACAAGATTGAGTAAAAATGTATACAATGATGGCGTAGCGTGTTTTGACATTTCGTTTTGGTAGAAAAAGGCGCCAAAAAGGCAAGGCATCTCAATACTTATTGCTTGCTAGCGGGTCTAAGCGCGTGAAGTGTTTAGTGTTACAAGGCAACGAGAAGTATTGTTTGATAGCAAACAATACTTGGTCAAAGAGCAAAGCGCTGCATTGCCCAAACGATTAACTAGAAGAATATGCCTCCAAGCATTTTCCACTGTAATTACGCATTTATTGTTTTGTGACATTAAAAAACCATTGAATAACGAAACTTAAACATCAGGCGCGATTAGAGCTAAGAGCTACTTCGTTGTGCTGTGTAAAGAAAAATCTAACACTTTTTAAAGCTACTTTTGTTTTTAACTATTATTTTGCTTTAAATTTCTGCTGAACGACGCCAGCTGAAGTGTACCCAACCACATCCAACCGTCACTATTTCGAGAACTAGAGCTGGAAGTTGCAGGACATAAGCCTACATTACATTAAGCGCGAACCAGAACCATTCGAGAACCAGGCGTCCTATTGTACGCATGTAAGCGCGCTCTTTTGGTCAAGCGTGCGTCAAACGCGCGTTCTTATATTATGTTATGTACGATAGTGCGTTATACATGAGACGCTATTTTGAACTTTGGTGTTGTGTAGACGTCAGTTGAATGAAAAATTCGAACTGAGCCAGAAAAAAAACATCAAACGCTCGCCGAACGCCGAGCCGAACACGGTGTGCTATGAACGCACGCTCAACGCAACGCCAAGCTTTTACAATTCAACACACAACGTGGCACGGAAAATGCACATGGAAACAAAATACTGACACCAAAAAAATTTTTTTTTTGTTAATTTAAAGCTAAATAAATTTTTTTAAGCTTTAACTTTTGCCAACCCTAGCTCAAAGACATATAACTGAAATTTTCACCCGCGAGCATTCAACGATACGTTAGGCAGTAATGTAGCGAGTCCGGAAATTCGTTTGCGAAAGTGCACCCGACTCAACCACCGGGAAATTGACCAGCTATCATTTGGATTAATGGACCTATCTACAGAGATTTGTCATATTAGGAGCGTAAAGAATTAGCTCGCACATTATTTCCAAAATTAAAATTTCCACTTTGTTAGTGTTTGAAAAAGTGTATTTGAACAACAATATCATCTTTTCTAGCAATTATTTTTCGGTGTTTTATTTTAAAAAATCAGAATGTCGTAGTAAGACTGCTCTGCAGCGTGTTAAATATTCATACTTTAATCATTTTGTTTCGGTGTGCTTGTTATTTATCTATGTGAATTAATATAGTCATGATTAACATCGATTGACTACGTCTTGTGTGGCGCATTGGTTGCAGCGCTTTGGTAGTGATACCAAAAGTTAAGCAGTTAAGCAGCGTAAGGCGTGGTCATGTTTGGGATAGGTGACCTGATTCTGAACATTTAAGTGACGTCTATTTACAAGCATTTTTGTGCTTAGGTATCTATCTATCTAGCTATCTGTCGATATTAAACAGGCCCAAGCCTGTTAGATAAATATTAGATTTATTCGTAGATATTAGATTTATTCGTGAGAGGTGCTTGTGGCGCAGTGGTTGTAGCGCTTTGGTAGTGATACCAAAAGTTAAGGAACCTTCAGCGCGGTCATGTTTGGGATGGGTGACCATTCTGACCATACAAGTGACGTCTATTTACAAGTATTTCCGTGCTTCGGAAGGCACGTTAAGCTGTTGGTCCCGGTTCATATCGGCGGCTTAATAACATCTGACAATAAGTTTGGTCACTCACCTTACACACACCCCTCCACCAATCCGCACTGAGCCCGCGTGGTGGAGTATGGCTCGCACCATCTCATAGTTGAGGTGTGGCCTGTGCCCAGCAGTGGGACGTATATAGGCTGATGATGAAGATTTATTCGTAGATGTATTAGTAGATACTAGTCCTTAAGCCTAGTCGGACGCCCTTGGGCGGCTTAATAACATCTGACAGTACTCAAGGTTAGTCACTTATCTTACAAATACCTCTCCACCGCACGTCATGAACTAATATTATTAATGCGAAATTTTCTTTGTTTGGATGTTTGAATCTTAGGATGTTTGTCCGTCAATCACGCTAAAACTACTGAACAGATTTTGATGAAATTAAGTATGCAGACAGGGTATGAGTTGACTTGAGTAATAACATAATTTTTATCTTGATTTAATGCTCCCGTGGGGCAAAGGAGGAAAGAGAAAAAATCCAACGTTTGCGTGGAGTCGCTAGTAAAATATAGAGATAAAGCTTCCTTTTGAATGACTCTATCTCTAAAAACTACATCAAAATCTGACGAGAAGTTTAAAAGATCTAAGCATACATACGGGCATACACATGTGAAATTGATTACAGAACGGGTGAAGCCAAGCCAACGCATTGGATGCTAAGCTGTGAAGATGTAGTGTGAATGGTGCGACGATGAATTCCAAGGGAGAAGTAATAAATTCGAAGACTAGAACCAATCTGTTTCCCTTTGTGCCCCAATCACATTTACCTACATACATACATAGGAACAGACGCGAGAAGTCACTTTTCTTTATACTATGTAGCGAATAGCAATTCCAAAAGAATTAATTTCCTTTATTTATTAGTTTACCTTTTCATAACCACTTGTAAACTCAAAACTCACTAAACGTTGCACGCCAGACATGTTTATTACATCATGAATGTTATAACCTCATTTAAAGTTACCCAAAATTGTTGGGACGTGAAAATTTTCAACGCAAAGGAGATAAGGCCTCCCACATGGCAACGGTGGTAAAGTTTTTCCGACCCTCAGCTGAAGGTTTAGGGTGGAAATTGTTTGGATGATGTTAGTTTTCACCTTTTTTCTCGCTGTGTCCACGAAGTCCAGTCTATTCTGAAGAAATTATGATTTATAAAAAGGTGCAACGTCGCGCGAAACAGGAGTGAGAGGTGGTTTTAAAGTTTTTTTTTTAAGTTTTGTAATTCAATATAATTTAGTAGAGTTTCAATTATGTCGGATACTTTGGTTAACTTCGTTGGAGTGCTCGTGGCGCAGTGGTGGCAGCACTTTAGTAGTGATACCAAAAGTTAAGCAACCTATGGCGTGGCCATGTTTGGGATGGGTGACCATTCTGCTGACCGTATAAATGACGATTACTTACAAGCATTTGCGTACTTCGAAAGGCACGTTAAGCTGTTGGTCCCGGTTTATATCGATAAATATTAGTCGTTAAACCTGGTCATCAGAAAGAATAACTTCTGACAGTAAAGTTGGGCTCTTACGTTACAAACACCCCTCCACCAATCCGCACTTACCATATGGTTCGTACCACCACACAGATGAGGTGAATTCTGTGCCAAGCAGTGGGACGTTTATAGGCTCATGAAAGTAGAACGCACACTTACCCGAGCCGGACGCGTCCTACAAGTTGAAAGAAACGAATTAAAAAAAAATTACTATAAAATGGAAAATGCTATTTAAGGTACTTCATGATAGTTAAGGTTGTTTAAAATTAATTAAATACAAGAACATGAATCATAATATCCCCCAATGATAATGGCAATTGAACATTCCGGCATGGCTATTAGTACCGACGTCATTAAGTCGAAATTACTGGATATGAGTTCTGAAGTTGGTAGTAGTGGAAATGACAGTGCGTTTTTGTCGAGAGGTTGGCAGCAGCGTAACAAGAAATATAGCAACACTACAGAAACGTCAGCGACGCCATCTTCGAAAGCTGTCAAAACCAAAACAATACGCTGCTACAAATGTAAAAACATTGGTCACTATAAAAACCAATGTAAATTTAATAACAACAATAAAGAAAAGGAAAGCGCAGTTTTTAGCGTCTTTGCAATGAACTCGAGTTATAAAGATAACGAATTTTATATCGACTCTGGTGCCAGTGTTCATATGGTTACCGATCAAAAACGTTTGCAAGATGTATCGTATAACAACGTTATGAAAAACATTGTTGTGGCTAATAAGACGACAGTACCGGTACTATGTTCTGGAAATACACAGATTACGACAGTCGTGGATGGCACAGAGTTCAATATTACTGTTAAAAACGTCTTGTGCATTCCTAACCTCACTAAAAACCTCTTATCAGTGAGTGAACTTATAAGAAATGGAAATCAAGTAATTTTCCAAGGAGATATTTGCAAAATTTTGAACAACAACAAAGTTGTTGTTGCAATAGCGCGTCTCGTGAATGGAGTGTACAGATTAGACACAAAACAGGATTGTCTGTTAGCAGGAAAGCAGAAACAGCAACCAGTATGTTATGGCACAGGCGGTTAGGCCATATTAACAGTAAGGATTTGAACAGTATGAAAAATGGCGCTGTAGAAGGGATATCTTTCCCGGAAAAGGCTGAAATTGATAAGTCCCAGTGTGTCACGTGTTGTGAAGGGAAGTTAGCAAGATTGCCATTTACACACAGAGGTTCCAGATGTGACAGTGTGTTGGAGGTGGTGCACGCGGATGTGTGCGGTCCAATGGAGACAATCTCAGAAGGAAAGTCAAGGTATTTTCTCCTTTTCGTCGATGACTACAGCAGAATGGCCTTTGTATATTTTCTAAAAGCAAAGAATGAAGCCTTAAAATACTTCAAGATTTACAAAGCTTTAGTAGAGAAACAGACAGAGAAAAGCATTAAGATACTAAGGACTGACAACGGTGGGGAGTTCTGTTCTACAGAGTTTGAAAGTTACTTAAATATAGAAGGAATAGTGCATCAAAAAACTAACCCTCATACACCAGAACAAAACGGATTATGTGAGAGGTTAAATAGGACCGTTGTAGAACGAGCTCGATGTCTTCTATTTGATGCCAAAATGGAAAAGAAATTTTGGGCAGAGGCAGCACGTACGTACCAGATCATACCTTGGATTCATCGACTTCAGAAGAATTCTGCGGCAGCCTGTCGCAAGAGGACACTTTTAAAGCGGAAAGATTGAACCTTGAAGAAAGGAGCCAGCGTGAGAGAAGGCCTCCAGTAAGGTATGGGTACAGTAATGTATGTGTCACAGAAAGTTCGGATATGCATGATGATAGTGTTACCTATGAAGAAGCGATGTCCGGTCCAGAAAAGGAAGAATGGTGTAAGGCTATGAAGGAAGAGTTGCAGTCTTTCGATGACAATCAAGCATGGGATGTGGTAGACCGACCAAGTAAAGGAAAAGTGGTTCAGTGCAAATGGGTGTTTAAAAAAAAGTTAAACAGTGATAATACAGTGAGATATAGGGCAAGACTGGTTGCTAAGGGCTTCACACAACAAGAAGGGATCGACTACAAAGAGACTTTTTCGCCAGTACTTAAATACTCAACTTTAAAATTATTGTTTGCAATAAGTGTGCGTTTAGATCTCAATATAACCCACTTAGATGTAACCACAGCTTTTCTAAATGGTTGTCTTGATGAAACTGTTTTCATGGAATTGCCACAGAATCTCAAATGTCAATATGATAAAGTTTATGTTAAAGTTAAATAGGGCCATATATGGGCTTAAACAATCAGCGAGGCAATGGTACAAAGAAGTAGATGATTGTTTACAGCAGTTGAATTATAAAAAATCTTTATATGAGCCATGTTTGTTTGTAAAATCATCAGAAAATTTTAAAACCTATGTAGCATTATTTGTTGATGATTTCTTTATATTTTCTAATTGTAATAAAGAAGTAGATCACTTGAAAAAACATTTAAGTGCCAGATTTAAGTTAAAGGATTTAGGGCAGTTAGAAAATGCTTAGGCATGAATGTTAAAATAGAGAAAAACAAAATTTATGTTGATCAGAAAGACTTTATTGAAAAATTGTTACATAAATTCAAATTAGAAAATTGTAAAAGTATAGATACACCTATGGAAGTAAATTTAAAACTTGAAAAAAGTAAAAATGACATTTCTAACTATCCATATCAACAGCTTATTGGTAGTTTGATGTGCCTGTCAGTTTTAACTAGACCAGATATATCTTACAGTATAAGTTATTTAAGCCAATTCAATAACTGTAATACTGAAACACATTGGAAGCATGCAAAACGTGTTCTTAAATACCTAAGTTCAACAAAATCATATGGATTGATGTATGTAAGAAATAGTTCAGATATACTTGGCTATGTAGATGCAGATTGGGCCTCCGATATTGTAGATAGGAGATCTTATACTGGATACTGTTTTGTACTTTCTGGTTGTGTTGTATCCCATGAAAGTAGGAAACAGCAGACAGTTGCCTTGTCGAGTACAGAAGCCGAATACATGGCTGTCTGTGAGGCCAGTAAAGAGGCAATCTTTTTAAAAAAATTATTATGTGAACTTACCGATAAAAAAAACTTACCTGTTATATTATGTAATGACAATGAAAGTGCGCAAAAGCTTTCAGAAAATTGTATGTATCATAAAAGAAGTAAGCATATAGATGTGAGGTTTCATTTTATCAGAGAGGCGGTTGCAAAACATTTAGTAAAAATTCAATATTTAAAAACATCAGATATGCCAGCCGATATGTTTACAAAAAGTTTATGCAAATCAAAACATTATGAATTTATGAAGAAAATAGGTGTAGTAGAGATATGAATGTATTGTACTGACTTATATACTTACCTGTTTATTTTTCTATAGTATTAGAATGTTGTCTAGTTTTAGATTATTTTGTTAAGTGGTGGTATTAAAATTTGACTCAGTTGGTAACAAAATAATCAAATATGTACATCGTAGCGCCATCTGCTTAAATATTGTACCTACCTGATACTTTCTATTAAAAAAAAATAAAGTCAGTCTGTTCGAAGCAATAACCGTGTTTTAATATATTAGCCTTACCACGAATAGTAAGAACTCTGTTGAAATGTCTCCTTAAACTAAAACAAATTCAAAATTTACCGGTTATTTCACTAGTTTTAACTTTCAATCTACACTTATACAACTTTTTTTTATGAAAAACTTTTAAAAATCACATTTCTGTACGAATATAAATGATTACACAAAACGTATGAAAAAAATTGGTATAACGGTATTAAAGTTATTCGGCATCTTGGCTCATCATCACACAATAATGTTAGCTTACAATTATATTTAACTCAATCATTCGTTCACAATTTTTTTAGCTTAATAAGTTACTTATATTTTGAAGTTCAAAAGCTCTTTTTGGTACAGCCTTATTCTTATAACTTTGGATATTATGTACCAATATAAAATGATGCAAACTATATTCATTTATAGCATTCATGAGTATATAATAGGTGACAAATACAGTTTAAGTGGGTACATCATGAAGCCCATTTGGGCATGGCAAATGAAATAAGGCAATATAATTAAATGTCAATAATAATAAAACCAACAACAATCAAAGGTATAAGACCAGTCCAGTTCTGTTAAAATATAATCAATTAATCTAATCTTATTAAATAAAATTAAAATAAAACATATTTATATATATATAACTACCTTTTCCCTTCTATTTTTCCTAAAATTATCGTTCTTATAAGGTCGTCGTGTCTTATCAGGTGTTCTAACATCTTTCCTCTCCTATTTTCAATGGTCTTTAGGAAAAGAGAAAAGAGAAAAGGAAGAGAGGAATACTTAGAAGATCATACATGGATCAGATAAAAGAAAAGTTAGGTGTCGTGTCATATCAGGAAGTCAAAGAAATGGCATTGAATAGACCAACATGGAAAAAACTCCATCGACAAGAGCATAGGTCTTAAATTTGATGATGATGATATATACTCAACTACGCATGTAACACACATCGCTGGCATTTCAAGCACATAAACAGTCCTTAACCCCAAAATTCAAAATTAATCCGCTAAATTTCCGCTAGGCTGCACAGTGTAAAATCCTCGGAGACTTCGCGGTTAAAAATTCAACAGCTCAATCTGCGTGGAACATTTTTAACATCAATTTACTGTTTAATTAAGGAGGTCATTAACCGCAGCGGTTTCTAGTAATTGCGGGTAGGTGCCTCTGGCGCACCTGGGGTGAGGGTCGTTTGTTTTTACTTGCTATATTTTTTATTTTATTTTCCTAGGGGTGAAAATAAAAATTCGTTACTACTCTTATTGGAAATAAGTGCACGAGTAAAGTTTTTCACAGGATTTATATCGAGCCGTTACCAGGTTTCAAAACGTATCGATAAGGCGATAGCTAAAAATAACCAGCGTCAACAAAAAAACGACTTGTATAGAGTTTTAATAGGCCTTATGTGTACATAAAAAATATGCTTTTAATTTCGTCTTACCCGCTGGGGTTCCGTAGAATTAAAGTCTTACATTTACAAGTCCGCGCAACAGCGGGCACGGGCGAAACAATCATTGAATATAATAGAATAGAATCGTTTATTTGCTCTTAAATATGGTACATGTCAGATCTTTGAAAAAAAATCATACAGTTCTTTCATATCCAGCAATAAAAAAAACATGTAAAAATAAATATAAAATTAGAAATATAATGTAATCTAGTTCAGGATTTAAAATTTATATCCGTTTACAATAACAAAACCATTGAATTAAACGTAAATATTAATTAAAATTAATGTCCCTATACAAAAACAATACCAAGTTAATAAATCTGTGTCAACCTCAACCGTTCGCCATCACAAGCGCATGCCCAACGCCCAACGGTGGCAAGCACGACAGCGAGCGCTCATACGGCTCCATAGGCTAGATGGCGTGTTAGCCTAGTACCGCACTTGAACCGCGGCATATAAGATTTAGATTCTGAATAATAAAATAGACAAATCAAGATGATGTCTATCGAACCTCGGTCCCCGACCATAACACCCAGTCGGTAGGAAGCGCTTTCCTTTAGCTTCCTAACTTTAAATCAGTTGTGCCAAAAACCAAACGTCAACATCATTCCTTGTAGTCAAGAAATTCTTTAAAATAATATAAAGAATGCTCATGCTGCCAGTTGTGTAAGCTTTTTTAAATTGATTAAATGATAGATTTTATGCAATTTGGGGAATTTCATTTTATTTTCATGCACATGCGCGAGCACTCTTGGAGGTAAAATTAAGGACCAATCTATTGTAATTCGGACTACGGCGTCGAATACTAAATAACCTTGGATTTCACAGTAAACCGATTCGCAGTGTCAGCCGCCTTAGATCGCATTCACAAGGGATGGGATACGTCATTGACGATTCGTCGAAAAACACGATACGTCGTAACGGGTGAACCACTGTGATTAAAATATCTTTCGAATGAAAAATCGCTTGAAATCAGTTCATCCGTTCCGGAGCTACGATGCTACATACTTACACACAAAAACACAAACATACACACACAAACAGGCAGGGGTTTAACTTATAACACCCCTTTTTTCGTCGGGGGTCCAAAACAAAAATCTCAATAATCGCCAGGGACAGTCGCGAGTCGCGGCGACCAGGCTGCAGGAGTGTCCTGGGCCTTTACAAACAATGTATTATTGGTAAAGGCCCAGGTCATTAAGGTCTGCTTGATTCAAATTTTGGCTTTCACATGGATAGACTACGCGGGATTAATCAAAATCAGTTAATAATAATAGTCCTCCTGGCCGATTTCGACCACGGCGGCCAATCTCAACAAGGATCAGCCTACTACGCAGGAGATATTATAGTGCACAAGTGTGAGCGCAATGCACAGGTGCACTCACTGTTCCATCACTCTCAAAGTTCGGTGAGACGGCAATCCGACATGACCGGAGAGAGATCAGGCGCAGAACCAACGGCTTAACGTGTTTTCCGAGGCACGGGGGTGTAATACCGCCAACTTCCCGACTCCGAGCTGTTTTTGAGAAATTCATGACAGAAAATCTCATGAACAATTTTGGCTGGACCTGGGATTTGAACCCAGGACCTTTCGGATGTAAGGCAGAAACTTTGCCACTACACCAATGAGGCAGTTAACTGCCACACCAAAAATCAGTTAATACATACAGGTGAAAAAAGAACTTAGCACGTGGGGCATGTACACCCTGAAATATAAGAAAAGAGAATGACCACAGACGGTATCGCTTGAAATCTTAGTTGTGTCATCAATAAGTGACACCTATAATTCTTCTTTTTAATTATAGTTAATTTTGTAAATAAATAAAAACCATAACTTCTCCGGAATAAAAACGGATGATTTAAAAGTCTTTGTTTATTTTCCGGAATGCGAGGTCGTGGTTCAGTGTTGCATATGTAAAAAATATTCATTAATATAACTTCATTAACATCGATTCAGTCAAAACGATTGTTAATATGTCCGATTCTGTTAATTAAATGACTACTACTGAGTTGTGTATATTAAAATAATGTCAACGCAATTAAAAATAAACTGTGCTTCTACCAAATAAAGAAAAATGTTAGTATAGCACAAATAAACATATTATACTACTAAGCTAGCATATAATTCTAATGACTGCTACTTAATTATTGTTTTGATTTGCCATACCCCGACAGGGTCAATGTATGTACTATAAATAAATAAAGCACACTACAACTCATAGTCAACCCTGCAAAAGCCAGCTTCAGATACGATAAGCGTTAATAAACCGACACTGTGAACCAGCTTTCTATGGGTGTACGCCCCATGTATTATACGGCTTGAGTGAACAATTTCTTCCTACAAACATATATAACAATCTATAAAAAACATTAATTAAGTGCATTTTAACATTAAAATTATTTCTGTGAAAGATACGAATGATGCGATCCCCAAACATCCGATTTAAGAATCGATTACATTGATTTATGCTCTAATAATTGTGGACAGTTGGCACCACTGGATGTCAAATGTCAATGTCTGCTCTTATCGTTACCTGTTACGACCGGTGCATAAAAATATTGGTTTGGGCGCACATTTTTGTGTTTGTTTAGTTGTTTTTCTTCAATTTATCATAAACCAAAGTAGCGAGAAGGAGACTCCATTAATTGAGTTTATTTCGTGTATTTTATTTTGTTAGTAATTCAGTAACTGTAAGATAGAGACTAACTAGTTAAGTTAATCATGGAAAATCCTGGAAGAAAATGTATTATTTGTTTCCTGGCAGTCCTTGCGGGAAGTGAACGATGAAACCTACAATACCCTGGCATCTTGGATTTCATCAACTGCTGTAAGTCTAGTTCTGTATAAATATTGAATTCCTCTAGTCAACGGTACAGCAATCACTGTGCGAATATATACCTACCTTCATCTAATTACGGTTATATCCTTCACTAACCTGAGTAGGTAGTTAATTGCCTTAAATCGTACATTTGAATTAACACATGTTTTGATGTCTTATACATTGCTAGTAATACTGTGTAATCATGCAAATAGTTACCAGAAGTCTTCAATTATAATTTGTTACGTCTATTCATAGAATAAATAATCCCAATATTTATGATAGGAAGTTCATTTTAGAAGGCAAATTATTTTTATAGTTTTATTAAAAAGAAACTACAATATATGATACTAGTACCTTATAATAAACTTATCTCATTTGGTAAAATGATAATGAAAAGTGTTAATAAACTATGCTTAGTATAATTGATATATTTACTCATGATTTTAATTTTTAGGTTTCCCGTGAAAGTGTCATCTGCCAAGAGTGTTTTGCTTTACTGCAAAATGCTCTCCAGTCAAGGCCTACACTAACTCCTACATTAGGGCATACCAGTGTATGCTCAGCATGTGGAATATCTGTTGTATGTACGCATACCTCAAGAGTGCCTCCAGATTGCGAAGAAAGGAATGTCATTCTTAGTTGGATATCCCCTCATTTGGTCAGTATTAATTTTGGATTCTGAATTAACTGTTATACACACTACTGACAATAGTAATGATTCTAAAGAATTGTTGTGACTTTGAAAATTATTTAGATAGATATTAGTACCTTTACTTCAAACTATTTATTCCTTATTACAAAAACACACACTATGCTTAAACCAGGTTTAAACTTGGATTGAACAATAGAATCTTTGGTTTAAACCAAGCTTAAACCTAGTGTTAAGCATAGTCCATGTTTTGTAATAGTGGGTTTATGTTTAGTATTATTCTGTCATGCATGACTTGCAAATGCATTTAAAATAAGTATTAATGTAATATAATGAAAAAACTTTTTTGAGACATAATTGACTATAATTATTTTTAGTTACTTTATTTTTAATTGCATTAAAAATTATTACAAGTATGTCACTTGATTATGTTAAGCTGAGAGTATGTGACGTCATCATCCTTAGCTACTATCATAAAAAATCACAAAGTATCTAGTGGTTACTGAGTTTGTTCAAGGGTTTCTTCTCAGCAATTGTCTATGTTTTATATTGAACCACTTGTAGAACCCAAAACTATGAAGAAATGTAAAGGCCCCTTCAGGGCAACCAATTTCATAATACTTTTATTTTATGTTGACGATTTGTAAGTAGTCATTGAATATTCTATGCAGTTAAAGAGATTTTGAGTTTAGAATACTATTAATTTATTTTCAGGTCTCACATGTAGGGAGAGTGTGCTGAGCTTGTTGGATGGCTGCAAGGAGAAATATAGAACGACAATCACATCAGGATGCACATCGAGGGATTGCTGATACTGATGCTGAAACAGAAGATGTACACATTCCTGCATACCTTTCTCGCCTAACGCTTTTAAGGATTCAGCCGTGCAAAGATCTGTACCAGAAGCATTGACAATGAAATAAAACCTATTCATATGTATATCTATACGTTTTTATTGGAATACTCCTTCCCCTTGCAAAATAATACAATATAACAAAGATACGCCATTTTGTTTTGAGTTCATAACTGATCGGTGGCGTTAAGGTGACGCTAGCTTAGTAGTACTTAATAAATTGAAAAGTCGAAAATAAAATATAACACAAGATCACATAATTCGCACATATCTAAATCACTTCTATGTAGGTTACGTTCAGATGGTCGTGAGAACTTCATTTCTTAGTTTAGCTCGACCGGGAATCGAACCCAGGGCCCTGAAAGAAGGCGACACCAATTTCGTCATACTCGCCTCTAGGCTGCGAAGGTCGGCAGTGGAAACGATAACGCTATGAAATCGGATTTGCAGCGCCGCAAAGTCGATTTTAAGGCTATAATTCAAAACAGAATTACGACAAAATGCGGAGACTTACAAAAAAATATATAACTGTATCAAAAAGCCCAATAAACATACTATAAATTAAGCTTTAATAGATTATGACACAACAGATTTGACAGCGATACCAACTCCCTTAGTCACTTGGTCAATCTCCTTTTCATTCAACCTTGAATGATAAAGAAATGCAGGTTTTCGTTTTACCGAATATTCAATTTTCGTTTGATACGAGGACTTTTTATTATTTTTTGCAACATAATTTGGCCAGCTTCGCTGTTTTTCTTGCCAAGTTCATCAAGTATGAAGTATGAATTTGTATTTGGAAAGCAAAAATGTAGAGCCTATCTACTTATTTTACCCCAATTGACTTGATTGCACGACCTTGAAGTTTTCTGGTTGAAAATGCCATTATTTCTTTCTCAAGATTTTTTTATTGCACAAGATACTCGTACTTAAAGGTAAATAAGTAAGTGCAATAAAGATTTTAATAAAAACATAATACAGATTGAAAATAAAACCTAATCAATAATCATCGAGAAGAAGCGAAAAAATTTGTCCTGCTGCCTCGTCACGGTAATATTATTCATACAGTATTCCAACTCGGCCGTGTTTTTAAAATAAGTACCTACCGCCGCGTGGTACGTAAGCATAAGATAGGGCTGTCGCTGTACTCGCTGTCGCCTACCTACAGCGTTTTAATTGCATCTGCCTACTTTGAGTTTCTATCTTGTTTTGAGATTGTAAATTTGTTACTTTTTATTTATAAGCACAGATACTTAGAAACAATATAAAATATTTACATGATTACATAAAATACTTTGTGAATTGAATGGAAAGTGTTCAATTAAAATGCAAGTTGTTTTATTGATTGATAGATTTAATTAAAACCCATAATTATGTGACTTTATAACAAATCGGGCTAATAAATTTGCGACCGAAAAATATTTGCGCATTGATTGTATTACTAATGTTATTCTCGTATGAACGAAATGCTTAATTATTATATTTGAGTGTATAAAAAATCCGCAATCCAAAAACAGCACAATATATTCTACTTGTCATGTTAAATAGCTACTTGCACTTATTTCTAGTTAAAATTCGGGCGGTTACTGATTAAAAACCAGCACACCGTCCGTTCGTCACTGCGCGCACTCGCGACTGTAGCATGCCAAGCGCATGCCAAGATCCGGGCGCGTAGGTATAGCTCGCGCGTCGTCCGTTTATATGAAGATGGAATACTGTATAGATAATTTTACCGTGGTCTCGTTGCTGAAAAATCGTAAAATGTTCCAATCAAAAGTATACTTTGTTCATCTGTCGTCCATCAGTCTCAACTTAAAAAATACACTGTTTAAAAGTAAAATAAACCATTTTGTCACAATTATAAGACATAACAATATCAAACCGAGAATTATTTTGAATATCTTCACCTGATGATCATTAGACCACGCAGAAACGCAATTTAAAAATACGAAAGTATAGTACAGTTAAGGTACGAAATAAAGTCAGTTTTAAGCACTTGCAAATTCAAAACTTACAAAGGAGACCGTAGAATGTCTTTTAACATTGGCTTTGACGCCATTAAGGTGACCAGAACATCAGGCTACCAATTTTTGTTTAAAAATCGCTTGTATCACAAGCGCTTACGATGGCGTTGTATGTACCTTGACGTGCTATCGTGAAGTACAGATACTTGAGTGTAGAGCTAAAGAGGAAAAAATCATTTTGTCATATCAGAGCTGATGGTAAAGCCTTTGATTTTGAAAACATTATGCTTCGGTAATGTCTTCATGCTTCAACAAACTACGGCTTCCAAGATTTTTTATTTGTATTAATATTGGGTAGGAGTAGATCCATGATTAACTAATCGTTTAGAAGTATTTTTCATTTGTGTATTTGTTTAAATTCAAATAAGTTAGTCTGGCAACAATGTGAATGCATAGCCATTTCATTTATCACAATGTGTGGATTTATAAAAAAAAAACTTATACATCCACTTTTATAAAACTGTTAAAGCAAATATAATATAAATAAAAATTTAGTATTTATCCAATGAAAGGCGATTGTATTACCTTCAAACCATGCTTTGGAGGTATTATACTCGTATATGTAAGAGCTTGTTAGATAGACATTTCCAATTCTTCGCCGCCTTATTATAATTACTTAGTGAATAAATAGTTTTACACAATTTTTAAACTGCGCACTAAGTCAAACGTAGCCATAACAGTTTTTCTTATTACTTATATTCCTAACACTCTCCTAATAGTGGTGACAAAGGAGTTTGAAAAAAAGTCCACTCCGTCTCAAAGATTTAGCAGGTCAGCTCGTAACTCATAGTTAGATAGCATCACACGTCGCTATGAAAAAGCCCTTTGTATCGCAAAAGGCACTTTATTTGAAATTAAATTAGCTGTTTGAGAAGAAAGATTAATAAACTAAAAAGGAAAGTGTCCTTCGCAGCTATCGGACGTTGCAGCGTTTTTGTGGCCGTGTCGTTTTAAGTTTTCGACTATAACTAGAGGTTTTTTGACTATAAGTTAGCTATGTCTGTTTGTGTGGCATCGTAGCCCCCGAACGGATGAACCGATTTCAGTGCAATTTTTTTCTTCGTAAGATAATTACATTATGATTGTTCTTAGCTATAGCAGTTCAAATTCCGTTTAGGAGTTGAAGTGTACCAGCTGTTTATCCGGCTCATTCGGGGGTTTTGTAGCTGGAAAGTTATTTTTTTTATTTTTTGTCCAAGTCGACCTCCTTATGGCTTGGATGACGATATTGGCAATGAAATAATTAAAATTATATTGTGTCCCATTGCAGTGGCTCAAATAGTAGTTTTAAAGACGTTCACTTATTAATGATCGTTAATAAGTGAACGTCTTTTGTTGACGTTGAATATATTTTTTAAAAGTCCGCAATGCATCTTACCATGCATAGTATGCATACTCATACAAAGTACTTAACAGAAAAATTGATTGTTTTAAGAAGATTTTATAATGAAATCGTGCATTATCATCAAAATCTAAAAGTATTTTCAATTTTTCAGTTCAATCGGACACTGGGAAGAGGTAAAAATTTAGTTTGCAAGTTTCGATAAACACCGGGACAGGTAAACTAAATAAAATCTTGTAACAACGACAATGGATAAGCAATTAAGATCTAGAATATTAAGAAGAAAAGGGTTCTGAAAAGAAATAAAAAGGCTTTTATTAAAATCAACTAATTAGACTCTTGGCTTTAGAACTGTCCTCTACTTTAGTAGCCTCTCGAATATATCAGTTTGAAAATTCTCATCAAAATAAAAATTGTCGAGCGAATTTTCACACGAAGATTCCTCGAGAGATTGCCTCGTCTTCCGTCAAATTAATTTTATAAAGAGACGTTTCACCCTGTTATCCCGGTTCAGTTTTCTTGAGGACGTGTCACCATTTTCTTTGGTCCCTACAATCCAGTTTGATCATTATTCTAATTAAGGATACAGGGTGGAATTTCAGTCGCAGTCAAATGATTGTAATTAAATAGATTTAATTGTTAAATAGATTTTTTTTTTATTAAAATGAAAGAATTACATCAAGATTAATTACGTGCGGCCCACTTCACGGGGCACTTGCGGTATGGCGAACAAAAAAGGTATCTACTAAAATAAAGGTCCTAAAGGTAAATCATTGCGCTGTTGAAAAAAAAAACAATAGAAATAGAAATATTTATTTGCGTAAATAGGGTATGATTAAAATGTGTTTGTTGGTCATCTTATAATAGTGCGTAAACCTATTTAGCCGTGTCAAACAGCATGCAAATTTATAAACACTTTCCAAAATATAACTGCACCCTGTATTTTCTTTCTATTCCCCAGCTAAAGCGTACAAGTTGCAAGTTTTCCAAATGGAATTCAAAAGTTATTTCTCAGTCTACATTCCACAAAAATATTTTTAATCCTGCAAAAGTATGTACTCTGAATAAATTCTTTCATTCCGGATTCCTATTCATCATTTGTTTTTTATTTTAAAATGCGCAATCTCTGTTCTTGTTTGTTCAACTTTTGCCCCTACATATCTTGATCTTTTCAGACGTCCACTTTTAAAACGGATTTCATAAGTTATTTTTTAATTACGAAATAACTTTTTCTTTTCGTTCCTGTGGCGATGATTCTTGACTGTCCAAATGCGATATAGGAAAATAGCAAGATATACTATGCTTTCTATATGGCAATTTCTACATGGTATAAAGGTTAAGCATGTAGGTAAGGGTAGGGGTACAATATTTCATCTGGTGAATGTGAAAGAAATTAGGACCGATGAGTAAATGTGACAGTAGCTGAATTGGTCAGAGCAATCGCCCGGCTTGCGAGAGGTGCGGGTTCGTCCCGTCTGTGGCAGTCCGATTTTTTTAAGAATGTTTTTAGATGGTGACTTCCATGATGTCTAATTCCTACTCGTATATACCTCTAGTATCTGCATGCTGCATGTCTTAACCTCCTATTATTTCGAATTATTTGGAAACTTTATATCACAGCCTATTATTCATTCCACAGGCTAAGAGAACTTAATGAACATTGGGTTTGTAATGTGAGGCAGGCGTTAATTCAGGCTTACCCAACAGCAACTGAGGACTGGTACTTTATACATATAATTATGATACTCTCAGTATGCGTTCAGGATACCTTCACAGCGGTCCTTACTTATTGAAATTCGGTTAAAGTCTGCACAAAACGCGCAAGATTTCAATCTAACATTTGACGACCACTTTGGTGTAATGATCAAGAAGTTGACTATTAACCAAGAGTTCGCGGGTTCAATCCCCGCACTGTATAAACATTTGTGTGCTTGAACATGACGTGTTATATGTATTTATTTGTAATATCACTGTTGATTCTGATATCTGTAACACAAGTGCTTAAGCTACTTACCACGGAGTCAGATCAATGTATGTGAGGTTGTTGTATATTTATTTTATTTAACATCCCTTGAACAGTGCAGTGTAACTTGTAAGTAAAAATCCGATGACCAAATAAAAATATCACCAGGTCAGGCCCCTTGGGTTCAGCTGGTCGGCCAAAAGGTCCACTTTTTCACCGAAGCGGTAACAGGCAAGTTATTTTTAACGAATTCCGTCGCATCGCCGTGTGTTGTGTAGATTTTACAGACTACAGCACATCAAACAACTCATTTTTGTTGCAAAGACGCCCTTAACACAAGTGCATTAGATGGTGCACTGCTAATCTTGCCATGTCGTCGTGTGTACACCGGTTACAAGTGTGTTGTTTATTTTTAAAACATGAGCCTACCCCGTCGTTTTGTCTCCCATTGAAACTGTACCACACGAAACCCGGGAAATAATTAGCACAAAACCGTGTCCGGGTCAGTTCCGCGGTCTCCGGTTTTACATAACGGATATTGTCCGGGTTTCCCGGACGAGATCCGGACAAATACCTTTAACATTTGCACGGACGCGGTCAAGTGTTCGGCTTTCCGGGGATTTTGGTTCTTGTAATTTGGAAAAGAGATTCGCCGAGGATTTGCCGAATAAGCTGTTTTAGATCTGTTCGGACTTTCTGAGATCTGTGCAGATTTTTTTTTTCTTACTTACTTACTTACTAGGGTGAGTCAACGACCCAAAGTGAGTCTTGGCCTCCGACACCAGATCACGCCATGCATCTCGGTCTTGCGACAGTTCTTGCCAATCGCTTTGGCCGAGGTTGCGCAGATCTTTAGCAACAGCGTCTTTCCAGCGGTACCTAGGACGTCCAACCGGGCGTTTCCCATTTGGTTGTCCCAGATACGCTCGCTTCCCCCCCTGTCGGATCTCCACCTTGTCGTGGTGGGGGGGCTCAGTAACCGTGGCTTTGCCACCCACGGTGAAGCTAAGCGGGATCCCGGGAGGGGACGCTCCACGTGGGCTTGGGGAGGCCTGCGCAGGATGCGTTCAAGGGTGCGGGTGTGGGGGACGGTTTTGGCTGTCCCTCGCAGTCGGATGCGGTCGCGGGAGGAGAGACGTCTCGGTGTGTCGTTGCCGTGTGACCTATCTCCCGCGACCAAACGGGGGCGCACCGTTGGATGGCGCCGCGGTGGGGCCGCAGAGGAAGAGGAGATGCGGTGTGTCGTTGCCGTCCTCCCTATCCTCTGCGACCGGGTGGTGGCGGAGCCCAACACCTTGCTCCGCCGCCAAGGAGTTTGTGGCCCTCGGGCTACCCGCCGGGGTGCCGTGGTGAATGCTCACGCGACCCCATGGCGCCCCACAATGGCGGTGTGGCGGAATGCGCTGTGGTTTTAGTGGGTATTACGGCCTTGCACACCAGCCGTTGAGTCCCACATACCCCCCTGCAGATGTGTGGGGGGCATTTCCACAGCGAAAAAAAAAAAAAAAAGGTACGCTCGCTTCACGGCACGATCCTCTCCCATTCTCTCTACGTGCCATCGAAGCCTGGCTGCTTTGGTCTCTCCAATAATGTTAGGTTCGGACTCTAGGTCTTCAATCTCCGTGTTCTTCCTGACTCTCAACCTCCCATCTTCCAGTTTCTTCGGTCCCAGAATCTTAGCAGATTTTCTTAGCTGAGAAAAAAAGGATTCGTAGGTATTTAACTTGATTTTCCACTTATTCCCATTTTTATTACAGGAAAAGTTGGGACAATTTAAAAATATATATATTGCGTAAATTTATGAAGTCTATTCAGCACAACAACTCCTGCTTATTGAAGTGAAAACTTCTTTAGCGGCGTTGAGCACTTTTGTGGCATGGGTAGAAACTGTGAAACTCGCGTCAGGTCACGTGATGCTGATCGAAAAACCGTAAGACGGTTGTTAAGTTTTCACTTCTGCCGGCACTCCCGGAGTGCAACCCGTGTTAGTTTTTTTTTAATTAACGAATATACAACAACATCACATACATTGATCTGACTCACTCCGTGGTAACTACCTTAAGCACTTGTGTTACAGATATCAGAATCAACAGTGGTATTACAAATAAACTTAAATAAATACTTAAAACACAAATGTTTGTACTCTCGGTTAATAAATTTAATATACATTTGAAACTGCTAGGAATACCATAGAACGTTAATATGGACAATATGCTTTTTTTTGTAAATTCTTCAGCAAAATGTGTAAAAAGTAATCTATCCATCTAATAATCATATGCATTTTGACTCAGCTGAAAACAGATTAAAATTATTCGCTCGTAACGAAAAGCTATTCTGATTCAAAATGGCTGCCCAACATTTTCCTTAAGAGGGATGCCAAGCAATATTAAAACGAAAAAATATATATTAGAGCCTTATCACCAATGTGCAGGGATAATGTCATTTTAAATATTCAGTATCTGATGAAGCCCATAAATCATCTAATATTTAAATAATAAAATTAATAAAATTTATATTAATAATTTACAGGATTATCTGCAGATACATCTATAACTCTAAAAATATATTTCATAATCCGGACAGCATTGTCACTGCTTTTCGTTTTACTGCAGACTCTTTGATAAACAGCAGAGAGTTGTACAGTGGCCAGCACATCAGGCTACGCATTGTTGTTGTTTACCGTGACATGCTGGCCAACGTACCAACGTACTGTTCATCTTTTGTTGTAACACTACAGTCGATGCAGACCCATTTTCTAAAATTAAAAAAATTCGTTATTTGTTTTATGTAAGAAAACTTTTTAACTTTTCTTAGTCCGAGGCTTTCCAGTAAGTAAACCGAGATACCTACTTGTTTTGGGAATGACTCGCTACTTCCCAACTACTCGATTTTTTCGCATATTTTTAAACTTTCCTCTAAAATATTATAATAATAATAAATTATTCCAACAAACACACCAATAACCTAGCCCTAAACTAAACGATAGCTTGTGTTATGGTGGTAAGAATAACGGATAGAAATACTTAAATACATATATCCATGACTCAGGTACAAATGCTTATCACACAAACATTTGCCCCTAACAGGATTCGAACTCGCAACAGCCGGTTTTGTAGTCAGTACCTCAGACCACTTGACCAAAGCTATCGTCATCATCTGAATGCCTATTAAAAAAACCTGCAACTAAATCCTTTTAGTACTTAGTTTCAAAGATTTAAGCATAAATACGAGTTCATACAGACATGAGAACCGACGCCGGAAGGGACTTTGCTCAATACAATGTAGTGAATTTCCGAGGACTTAATAGGTACCTAATTGGTTTTGTAAAGGCCGAGGAAGCCCTTGTATACTTCTTGCGATGAGGCAATAAACAAAGTAACAACTTTTCGATAACAACAGTAGATAACTAAGGTAGGTTAAGCCTTATACTAGAGCTATAGAATCTAAAACACTGTTTCCTGGTATGCACTGTTAAATTGGACGGCAAAGACTTAAATGACATCTTGGAGATCGTAAACCTAAGATTGAAGCTGGTTTACGCTTGTCTAAGACAAGAAAAGGCACTATTTTGTTTTTTGATTAAAATGGAACGACAAGGCGTCTTCAAATTTTCTTCCTGAAGCTTTCTATTCGAGAATGAACTTTGCAACGCAGTTTAGAAGTTCCGAACTTTGCTCACTGTTAATCATCATAAAGTCACTTACAGGTTGAAAAGAAAATAAACTTTGTTTTCATTTATCAAAATAAGTAATGACTTATGGGTATACTAAAAAATTACTTCAATCAATTCAACCACGCTTAAATGATCGGATCTCAAGCTCGAAAAGCTATAGAAAGCTCAATTTCAGCGGTGCACTAAATAAATTCGAATAAACTGGTGAAAAGTCGACGCCATTAATTATGCAATTGGAAATTTATTCTGCGAGTAAAAATGTTGAGCACACCTGTGTCGGTCGAATCCGTCGATTCCATTTTTTTCGTACCGAAATCAGTTTTACAACTCAATGGGCCGAAAAATAAACTATACGACCGTTAATGCGGGACAGGCGAGGATGTCGATTTATCAAAAGTGTGTGTTCCTGGGAACACTGGCTAAACACGAGTTGGACTCTCACACCGTGGTTCCAGATTTTTTAGTTTGGTTCCAGCGAAAAACTTCGGAAATGACAAAAATGCTACCGTAGTTTGTATGAAGTGTTCAACTCTTTATAAAAGCGTTAAAATGTACTACTCAATATACAGAAACCAGTGTGATATTTATATTGACATCAATTCGCCTCACGATTCCATCGGCTTGTATCTTGGTCACGGCATAGGCTGCATTGTAGGTACGGTGGCCAGCACGTCACGTAAACACTGCGGTATCATATGCGCTTGTGATACGGGCGATTTTGCTACAAAAATGGGTAGCCTGATGTACTGGCCACTGTACTGCCTTTGGTCACAGCATAAGCTCAATTGAACGGTAGCAAAATTAAGATGACATTAAATATCAGATACGTTTTTCATTCCCAATTATGATTTAGAAAGGCACAAGTCCAAAAATGTTCAGATTTTTTAAGCTATAGCACACAATCGGACCGAGAGCACCAGTTGAGTACGTAAAAATCCGCAAGTACTTCGAGGACGGACCCCTAAAAATAAGAAAAAGGGAAAGCGTTAGCTGAAAGTGATAAATGTCGATTTACCGTAAAAAATAACGAGCCATATATCTGAGTCGCGCGCTCACACCAAGTGAATTTCAGCGTCTTTATAATAATGGACATAAGCATGCGAAGCAAGCTTAGAAAACTGCAGTCGTTTATTCTGTAGTGAAGTTGACGGCTTTCTACCTTTTTCAGGCCTTGTCCTACGAGTGCAACGCGACAAGCGCGACGCGACGCAATTGTCGTGTTGTCGCAATTGTCGCCTTTTCGTAATTGTCACGTTGGCGCAATTGTCGCGTTGTCAAAATTGTCGTGTTGTCGCAATTGCCGCGTTGTCGCAATTGTTGCGTTGTCGCAATCGTCACGTTGTCGCAATGGTCACATTGTCGTAATTGTCACGTTGTCGCAATGGTCGCGTTGTCGCAATTGTCGCATTGCGTCGCTCACATAGGACAACGGTTCACATTTACTGCTAGCGCACATTATGCGACAAGTGTCGCCGTGACTAGCAACCAACCTGAGGCCGTACTCTCTAACATTTCGTTCGAATTTTCAGGTCTAGCCAGCGCGTTCGCTCACATGGTCAAGAGTGACAAGGATGGCTAAATCCGAAACTCAGACAACAGCTTTGAGAGTAGGGCCACTGACAGTTTGAATCTAACGAAAAACTGTACTTTTTATATATACTGGTTTTCTTATTTAAAAAAAGGCTTGAACACACCCAATCACGCTATTTATCTCCAATTTACAACCTCACCGCTACCGTCAGAGGATTTGTTCTGCAAATTGATTTATCGAAACCAAACTACGAGCTCCTACTTCAACCAATTTCACTTATTTTTAACCCTCGTCGAAAAAGAGATGTGTTATAAATTTGTGTGTTTGTTTTTCCGGCTATGGCGAAGCAAAAAGGATTGTTATTATTTTGACCGGTATGTATGTTTTCCTCCTGGGAAGGAAAGAAGGCATCAGAGCGCCGATGATCCACCTGCTTTCCCTTGCCTTGAATGCGGAAAAGTTTGTCGCTCCCGGATTGGCTTTTTCAGCCATAATAAGAAGTGCCTTGCAGCAGACTTTGCTTAAATCATCTGTAATAGACGGACAAGGCCTATGATGATGATGAATGTTTGTATGTTCATCTGTTCCCATTTTACCAAATGAGGTGTCATTAAATGCGCCTAAGCTGTCCGCTAGTTAAAGCCAAGTTATTTTGCAATTACTTGCATGTGGCGCCAAAGTAAAAGAGATGGCAAGAGTCAAAATCACGTCACCGTTTAAAAGTAGACCCCCTTGTTCGATGGATTTCACGCCCTAGTTAGCCTGAAAACCTTTTTTCGCGAGAAGCATCGCTTGCAGCTAATAATCCCTATTTATGATGGGCTTCACATATTCAAATCAAGTATTGGAGCGTACGCCATTCAATACTGTGTATGGTAAGGCTTTATGTTTGCTTAGTCAGAGCTTGAGGAGGTCTATTCGAACCATTACTTTGTGAGGAAAATTGATATAATTGAGTGCACTACTCAACTACTAATTTTCATAGTCTAAGTTATGAGAGGTGCTTGTGGCGCAGTGGTTGCAGCGCTTTGGTAGTGATACCAAAAGTTAAGCAACCTACGGCGCGGTCATGTTTGGGATGGGTGACTATTCTGACCATAAAAGTTACGTTTATTTACAAGCATCTCCGTGCACGTTAAGCTGTTGGTCCCGGTTAATATCGATAGATATTAGTCGGGCGGCTTAATAACATCTGACAGTAAGGTTGGTCACATACATTACTTACACACACCACTCCACCAATCCGCACCGAGCCAGCGTGGTGGAGTATGGCTCGCACCACCTCATAGTTGAGGTGAGGCCTGTGCCCAGCAGTAGGACGTATATAGGCTGATGATGAAGTTATTAGTAAACAGCATAATAGATGAATTTTCTAATTATAAGGATTTCTGAAAAAGAAAATTATTTTGCTTTAAATTTCCTGCAGCCAACAACAACAACGACCACCTGCAGTCCGCAGGATAGTAATCGAATCGTTTAGGAGTCAATAAACAAACCTGTTGGAAATTGACTATGAACTGAAATACGAGACAAAATAATGATAAAAACCTTACAACAAAGATATGTGAACAAGACGTCAGTTACCAACCAAATAAGTTACCAACAAAGTAAACTAGCCTAATATCTGTTCTTGCATAGTTGGTAGCAAGAGAGCAAGGCATTTTTAACCTCCGATGAAAAAGAGGGGTGTTTTGATGGTATGTTAGTTTATGTGTGTTAGTTTGTGTACATCTGTCTGGGGCATCATAGCTTCCGAACGGATGGACAGATTTCGGTGAAGTTTTTATTTAATTCAAAAGATGATTTAATTGCGGTGGTTTATAGGTATGGCTGGTCAAAATGTGTTTAGCAATTGAAGCTTACCAGCTCTTTTTTCTGGCTCATTCAAGGGTTTTTTAATTGAACAGTTAATTTTACTTTGACTGCTATATAAGTGGTTATTTTACCCATGTTAAATAGCGTTCTAAACTTCGTTTAAAATTTCACTTTATTGTAAAAGGTATAAAAGCTGAATTTAATCGCTTTACTAGCTCTTCACGGCCATTACGCGGTAAAGGTGTGAAGATCAGTCGCGTGTACCGTCGGCGTTGAGCGCATTAGCTCGATTGAGTCGGTTAATACGGATAATCGAAACTGGATTCCTAGACAAAGCTGCATGGTATAGTCGGTGACGAAATTCGCAAATCTAAAATTCTAAATTTAAAAAGAAAACACGACTTCAGCCAATAAACAGCTGGCAAGCTTCAATGGCTGGATGTATTTTGACCAGCCATAGCCAAGAAACATCGTGATTTAATTACCTTTTTAATAGAAAAAGCCGCACAGAAATCTGTCCGAACAGATTCGGGAGCTACTATATCACAAACTCCGATAACACCCCTCTTATTTGTTGGAAGTTAAAAATTTACAGTTTATACCACCTCATAGTTGAGGTAAGGCCTGTGCCCAGCAGTGGGACTTATATAGGCTGATGAGAGAGAGAAAAATTTACAGTAACGACATCGGCTTTTGGTAAGTTGACCCGTGACCTAGGTAGTGAATTATGTAATTTTAATTAAAAAAATATTATAATATTGTTCCACTTTAAAGTTTTTACATATTTTACGTTTGCAATTATGAAAATTCATTAAACAGGTTTAAAAAAATTGTGAAAATTTCAACTGTTTTCGAACCTGCACAGTTTCAGTGCAGTTTAGAATTTATGAGAGAAGTTCCTACCACCTGCATAGTTGGCACACTAGAACTTTTTAGATGTTAAACTAAAAGTTGACCGTACTGTTCTAGAATACTAAAGAATATTATCATGATTAGTTGGTCAGAATAAAATCATACTACGAGTACAAGCGCACACCTGAGGCAAATTGTCGCAACGACTGGCGACTTTAAGCGAGTCAACCAAAACCTGTGGCAAATTTGACGACCACTTTGGTGCAATGGTCAAAAAGTTGACTATTAACCAAAAGGTCGCGGGTTCGATCCCCGCACTGTACAAACATTTGTGTGCATGAACATGTATGTTTGTACTGGTCTGGGTGTTCTATGTATTTATTTAAGTTTATTTGTAATACCACTGTTGAATCTGATATCTGTAACACAAATGCTTAAGCTACTAACCACGGAGTCAGATCAAAGTATGTGATAAAATATTTATACAGCAGGTGTGTCTAAGACGTAAATCTTTTTTTTTATTGGTAGATATTAATATTATTATTATTTAGTCACATTTACCTACCTGTGTTTGAACAGGTCATAAAAAAAAAACTTTTAAGTAACGATTAATAATCAAGCTACGGTAGATATTTCTTTCCTATTTCCACTTCACCATTTTGATTAGTATACTGTGAAAATTTCCTGGCAAATTGTTTATGAAATGAGGCGCAGAATACAAGACCCACACATTTCATCCTGGTGTCTCTCTCATCAGCCTATACAGGGTGAAATTTTAGTGGTTGTTTTTCCGCAGTGAATTGATTCTATATCAGTAGATAAATCGATTGTTTCAGTTATTTTTAAATAAAATCAACAAAAATTTTCAACATTATGTATGGGCGGGCGCGTTTCAAGGAGCGCTTGCAGTATGGAGAACAAAAACCTATTTAAAAATAAAAAGAACTACCATGATTCGATATTAATACAGAAAGTCATTCGTTCCGCAGCTGGATAACATCCACTAAAATTTAACCTTGTATACGTTTTACAGCTGGGCACAGGCCTCACCTCAACTATGAGGAGGTCCGAGCCATACTCCACCACGCGGGCTCAGTGCGGTGCTGTGCAGAGGTATTTGTAAGGTAAGTGACTAACCTTGAGAATTGTCAGAGGTTATTAAGCCGCCCGGGGGCCTCTGACTAGGCTAAACGATTAATATTTATCGATATTAAACAGGCCCAACAGCTTTACGTGCCTTCCAAAACACGGAGATGCTTGTAAATAGACGTCACTTGTATGGTCAGAATGGTCACCCATCCCAAACATGTCCGCGCCTTAGGTTGTTTAACTTTTGGTATCACTACCAAAGCGCTGCAACCACTGCGTCTCAAGCACCTCGTCCTCATCTTACAGTGTATCTATCCTTATTCCATGTGAGATGTTAATGATTTCTGAGTTTGTCATTACCCGACTACGTTGAAGCAAAAAGGCGGGCTATGATTTTCCGATGTTTTCCGCCTATACCAATCTTGCGGCAATATCCGACGGATCTCTACACGAGTCGGCTGCGATTGGTCGTTAGCTCTCAATCCGCTCAGTCAGCATTGATTCGAGCGAAACAACGTGCAGTATAGTTTAGCGTTTAACTGTAAAATGTTTGGTTTTCATTCCACTATATTTTAGAAGCTCATCTTAAGCAGGTTCAGGGTCGGTGTCTATTACATGAGTAAATTTATTAATAGGGATGATGACACCACCAATCGATGACATTTTCTTTATCATTTGTCAAAACGATCTGATTGAGTAGAAAGTCAGCAAGTAGAAATTCAGAGGAAAGTACCTACACTTGTGACATCTATCTATCTATTTCTGTCTATTTTTTATCTATCTATGAGCTCTATCTCTATTTTCTTTAGCAAAGCTCCAATATTGCAACGGTGTGTGCAGCGCACAAAAAAAAACTAAAAGGCAAACATCGAGAAATAGCCGTGACCCGGTGCACGGCTATTTTTGAATAAAAGTGAACCTTTTCATGGAGCTAACGTGCGTGTACGTTTCACAATAAAAATAAATAAAAACCTGCTTGCGTAGGCCGGATGGCGGGCTATTTTAGAAATTTAGGCCAATAGAGACGAAATATTGCGTGTCAATGATTTTTGAAAGCTTAGAACTAAATAATTCAGTCTTTCTTTTCAGTTATTGCAAATAACAAAATATTCAGACAATGGATAACCATTTATCGTGTAAAATAATCATGACATTTGTCGAAATCGTTACTGATAAGCGATTCGACAGGGGCGAACCCAAAAATTTCTTCTTCTTCTTCTTTTTTCATTTATGACGACAATTTAGGGTTGTGCAGGTGGTATTTCACTAAAAACCCTGTGCTAACACATCAGACTTAATACTTGTCAAAATATACATTTGACAATAATGCATTCAACATTTCAGTCTGCAAAGGCGGAACTTATCCATCGCTTTATCTATAAAGCCATCATTATTGCAGCAGATGTGTCTCAACTTCGCCGTCTAACTTGGAGCATCGATTTATAGAGAACTAGCGCAGAGACTAGAAAACGAACGATCGCATTGGTTAGACTATCTATATTTTAACTGGTTTCTTATATCAAGAACGTAACTTAATATTTGCGTTCAATGGTAGTTTCAAAATTTTCAAAAACACACACACTTTTTAGCGTTAGGTTAGACTAACGTGTTAGCTTAGTCTTAGTAGTCATTAGTTTGTTAAATTGCAAAATAATCCGTAAAAAGTAATCAGTTCAATGTTATTATACACTCGCAAGCAAACAAATCGACTCAATGCTTATGCTACCTTATTTCGATGTCTTTAACGTAATTAATTTATGCATCATATTTATGTACGCTTTAAAACCTTAAAGCTCACGCTTTAGGTTAACACTAATATCAGAAGATAATTCACGGTATTTTTTTCCCACATTACTAAACCACCGTAACCAAAAAATTCTCATTTCACAAGTTACCCTCGCAACAATCCCTATATAAGTCACCCCATCAAAGTGAACCTTATCAGTCGCTTATCACAAGTTAACTTGTAAGCATTTCCGCTTATTGCACCCATAGTGTTAACAACACTATGGACGCCTGAAGAAGCTGATCAAGTTTTCTCTTTTTTGCCGCCAGGACTAAGCGTACAGTTGCTGTTCAGCTTTATTTGAGTTGTTTCAGTTTGCTGTATCCAGAGTCTATAAAAGATTCCAGGCGACCTGTACCTTTAGTTCCAGACCAAGAATTAGCCGCCACCGGTCTATGACAGGCAGATATTACCGATTCATTATCTACACTTTATCGAAAAATCGACACCTCACTAGCGTTAATGTTCAGCAGGAGCTGAGACGTGTTCGAGGGGTCACTGTGAGTGAGTAGACAGCAATAAGACATCTGAGAGAAGCCGGCCTCACACCACAACGGCGGCCTGCCACAGGCATGAAATTGACTGCAACCCACCGGCAACTGCGACTTCAATTTGCTCTGGAACATCTCGATTGAAGCATGGACTAATGGCGGTCCGTATTACTTACCGATGAGTGCCGAAAGTGTCTGCATGGCAGTGATAGGAAAGAAAGAGTCTACTGACATCCAGGGGAATGATTTGTACAGTGTTATTTTTGCTGAGTACAGTGCTTACAGCAACGGTTCATGCATGATGTGTGCCGGTACCTGTTTGGTAGGATAAAAAGACCGACCTTGTTTTCGTGTCTGAGGAAGGCAAACGAGGAGTGCTGACGGCCGATGGGTACATTATCGACATTCTCCTGGAACACGTTGTATCATACAAATGATTTGTTGGCGAAGATTTTGTTATAATGCACGACAATGTACCACACACGTTGCGTATTACTCAACAGTTTTTGAACGAAGTGTAAATACGAGCGATGGACTGGTGCCATTGGGCACTTATGTGATGAGCTCAAAAGAAGAATTCGGGCCAGAAATCCAGCCCCATCAATCATGGAGCAGTTGAAGACTCATTTGTCACCAATCAAAATATATTCCAAAAAGTAGATAGGTACATCTATTGACAAGTGTGGAAGATGACGTCACAAGCCAGCACCGCCATATAAAATCTATGACAGACTGGCGTTTTGACAGTTCATAAAAAGTACGTCAATGATTGGTGGTGTCAAATAGGTACCCAATTCTAGTAGACGTGTAAAAACCTGTACCCGTGTAAACTGTTAAAAAAATCCCGTGCAAAATGCTGTCGGACGAATAATTTTTGAAAATTTTTAGCATGATAAACTGAAATTTACGAAGGTTATTGTAAAATAGTGTATTCGAGACGATAAACCCACTTCAATATTTGTTTCATAAATCATTAGGGCCGTCTTGTGAAGTGACAATACGGCTGATTTATGACGCCCTCGACTCTACGAAACTTATAGCTTTTAACACGTTCGAGGGGTGTAGGGTAAAGCCGAGATAAATGCCCCACTTTTCAAAATCGCTTTATAACTTCAATAATAAAAATCAATACAATTCACACAGATTTTTAACTAAAGTTTTCGGGAAGGTAAATACTAAGTTTTACCTTTAAAAGTATTTGCGTTGCGAAAAACCCGTTACAAATCTGTGTTTATTGTAATAATGCGTCAGGAATGTTTAAAACAGTATCAATACAATTTATTTATGAAACAAATTTAATATTACACATATTTATGAAAAGTAAAAACCGTTGTCTTCGATATATAAGTATGATTCTACTCACATTATTAGTTATTTATTTTAGTTATTTTTCAATCAAAATTAAAACTTAAAATTCGCGCAATCCGGCATCCCACTATGAACCTTATTCAATGCATATAGGACACACTCCAGTTATCATAAATTTGGTAAAAATATTGTCCTGTGACTACACTATTAGGTAGATTTGATTGATTTTTTGTATAAAGACTAGGTTCATCATTCGATATGCTTATTTTATTTTTTGTCGTTTTGTAGTTTTCACCCCGTATTAATCGCTTCCGGAAAGTTTTATTTCAGTAGTATTTGTTGTCAATATGTCTAACCTCAGACATATTGACTGAACTTCAAAATCTGAAGTGCAGGTAACGTGTAATTTTGTAAAAGTTTTTTTTTTGCAATCATTCCCTCACGACTATAAGCAGATGTAATGTGTGCTTTTTGGCATGTAGGGCTCTGCTACTAGTTGAGCCAGCCCTTTCTTAATAAGCTTGTCCCTTCATCATCAGCCTATATGCGTCCCACTGCTGGGCACAGGCCTCACCTCAACTATGAGGTGGTGCGAGCCATATTCCGCCATGCGGGCTCAGTGCGGATTAGTGGAGGGGAGTGTGTAAGGTAAGTGACCAACCTTACTGTCAGATGTTATTAAAACGCCTGAGGGCCTCCGAACAGGCTTAACGACTATTTCTATCGATATTAACCGGGACCAACAGATGTGCCTTCCGAAGCACGGAGATGCTTGTAAATAGACGTCACTTTTATGGTCAGAATGGTCACCCATCCCAAATATGACCACGCCGTAGGTTGCTTAACTTTTGGTATCACTACCAAAGCGCTGCAACCACTGCGCCACACACCTTTGCGCCACAAACACCTTATCCCTTGGTGTCCCTTAATATCCCGGCGTTTCTTGAGCCGGCGTATGGTTTCTGGGATTATCAGTTGCCCGATAGCTGATTTGGAAACTCCAGCAGGCTATTTTTGTAGTAAGTGTCATAAGTTTCTATCTCATCCTTTCTCACGGGCAAACTCAGGATTGCTATTTTTGTGAACCAGGTTGCATTGGATATTTGTTTTAAGATGCCGTTTTGCACTCTTTGGATTATCATGGTGTTAGAACTTTTAGAGGCGCAAGCCATATTAGAGCAAAGCTCTCTTTGTAAACGCAAAGTTATTTAATAAGCTAAATACTTACTTTGAAACCTACTTGCTTTGTAAATGCCACACCTAGAAAAAGTTACTTAAGTCTATTGTTTTTGTCACTCTATGGATTCCGTCCTCCATGTTCTTTGCTGTCTGTCTGATGTTGTGCTCGATCGTTTCCGTGATAATAAATAATCTTTTCGTATTTCGTAGCTCCAACTCGGTTTTATAAATAAGAAGCTTATTTTCGATTGACAGTTTCGAGTTTGTCAATAGCAGTAGTAGTTTAAGTAATAATGTTAATTTTATACCTGCAACTAGCTATAGACAGAACTTGGATTTACCTGAAACAAACGAAAATTACAGTTAATAGGACCATACATAAAGATATTTAATACTTTGTAATATTTTATGTTTTCTATGTATAATATGTATTTATTTACAAAAAAAAGTATTAAGTATGTTTATCCGTTGTCTAGTACCCATAACACAAGCCTCGTAGCTTAATTTGGAACTAGAGAATTGGTGTGATTGTTGTGAAATATTTATTTATTTACTTGCTATTCAAAATTTATATTACAAAATGGTAAGACAGTACGTCTACATAATGTACTAAACAAGTTTTATTCAATTGCTTTTCAGTTTAAGTACACTTTTTGCTACAGTTAGGAGCTTAACTTTCAATTGATGATTTCAGGACTTTAACATTAAATCATATAAATCGTAAAAAATAGCACCAAATATTTCATTTTAAAAATGATCTAAGCTTACAATGAGCTTTGAAGTGTGTCCACAATCGCTATATCTTACTACTATTATAAAGGCGAAAGTTTGTAAGTATGGATGTATGGATGTATGGATGTATGGATGTTTGTTACTCTTTCACGTAAAAACTACTGAATGGATTTGAATGAAACTTTACCACAATATAGCTTATACATCAGAATAACTTAAAGGCTACAATTCATAAAGAATTTTTAAGATAAAGGCTTTCCACGCGGACGAAGTCGCGGGCGGCCACTAGTTAATTATACGTAGCTACCGCATACAAATATTTTGTTTGGCTAAAACGATTTTTTCATGATTAGTTTGGGTTCAAAGCGTTGTAAACAGAACCCGTAATGATGGAGTCTACACGTACACCCTGAGGCTGGTAACGTATAATTTATGAGTACATCAGTAATATCGTTCCGGACTCAGAAGACAGGTAAACACGGCTACACATCGAGCTATTCACTTTCGTTGCAAAATCACCCTTATTACGTAAGCATAAGATATCGCAGTGTAAAGCTTGACGTGTTGCCTTGCGTACACTGACATAGGCCAGTGTGGTCGTGTGTACAATGGCATGGGCCAATTTTTTTTATGTGAAAAATATTTTCATTTTTCTTTTAAGTAGGTAAAGATAAGAAAAGACTTTCCATCCCCGTTAGATAATACTTCTTAAAATTAAAATTGAACTATATAAATAAATAAATATACAACAACATCACATACATTGATCTGACTCCGTGGTAAGTAGCTTAAGCACTTGTGTTATGGATATCAGAATCAACAGTGGGATAACAAATATACTTAAATAAATACATAATAACACCCAGACCAGTTCAAACAGACATGTTCATGCACACAAATGTTTGTATAGTGTGGGGATCGAACACGCGACCTCTTGGTAAATAGTTAACTTCTTGACCATTACACCAAAGTGGTCGTCATATAATTTATTCGTAAGAGAAAGTCTTGATTCGGAACGATATAAATACTATAGGAAATTCCTGGAAATGTTCTATGTTATAAATGTTTCTACTGCATACCACTGCTTTATGCCATCCATCGCTTTTTTCAGTTGTTTTTCGAGTTTATTGTGGCTATTGTCATGGTAACCAATAGGACTACGTTTGTGGAAAGTTTTGCCCTCTGTGCTTTAGGGAGATGTCGTCATTTTTCCACGTGGCAACTTTTTTTGATAACATGAAAACCACGTAAGAGTATTAGGTATTACATTGTATCGTAGTATCTGATCAATACTGTTATGTATGAAAACACTGGGTTGTTTGACCTAATTAAAATATCATACTTAAGTCAGGTAGATTAACATCTTTCTATTAAAAAAAAACAGTTTTGCTTTAAAGCGCAATCGTGCTGTTTACTTTAAATACGAATCATTTTTATCCGTCAGCTTAGTATGGTATTTAAAAATTTATTACTTTACCTTAATTTTATGCTACCTCAATTAAAAAAATGTATTTTCGAGAGATCTTAAAAAAATATCAGTTAAAATAGCCGTATATTTGTATCTATTAAACTATGGAAAAAATATAAGTCCCCGAGTAACTACGTAACGTACTACTCGTAAACACATAACGCTGCTATAAAGTAATTTATCCCAAGTGTTTTGAATATTTTGGCTAAGTGTTCCATAAAATTGCAGGTAGTAAACTCATAAAACCAAACTCCTGAAATATGAGTTTGGTCCTTGGTTTTTACGAGACACTAAAATAAAGTGGAAAATATTTAAATTCGCGAAGTGTACGTCGGAATTTTCTTACATTTCTCTGCTAGGATTTGTATTCAAAGCAGTAAAAAGAATAAGAAATGCAAAAATGCGTATGAACGTACCTCCGATTTAAAATAAGCAATTCAAGAAGACTACTTGGAAAAGATCGTTTCTGCTTAGCCCAAAGGTATGACTGGTAGAGAATGCCCTACGGCATTAAGTCCACCTTTTGCACAAAGTTTTTTTGTGCAATAAAGCTTAAATAAATAAAAGACAATTTGACGTGAGTACCTACTTTTACTTCGTTCCATCAGAGAATAAATAATTAATAAATAGGTACAACGTATACATGTACTTATGACACTGGATAGTACTTTAATAATATACTTTATAATTTTATTAGGGGTTGACTGTGTGAAGAGTGATATGTGTATGAGAAAGTAGTAGATGATTCGGTGAAGAAAGGTTGGAATGGAAAAGAAAAACATACTGCACCGACCCCAGATAACCTGGGAAAACGGCTAGTGAATGATTATGACGTGTACCTAATCAAAAATAGACGATAATTTTAGTCTGCTAGGATCCTAAGTGTTATGAATTTTATATTAAACACTTTTGTTTGTCATACAGATCACTTAGGATACTGAATTATCATAGATTATAAATAAAATTACTAAATGATTGTGGGACAGTTAAAATGTATAGTGATTTATGTAGGTAAATAAAATTAAATCTGAAACATCAATTTCATACAAGCCCAAATCCTCCTAAGTAGTCTCCTATACGAAAGAGCTTTTACGTTTAGAAAAAGAAGAATTTATCAGTGAAGCTTTACGAATGCTCTGCCAAATGTCTGGATATTTGTTCGAATGGCAAATTATTGCAAATTACTACTATATTGTAGTAGTACGATAAAACTCCGCAACAGTGAAAAAAAAATGACAGTAATCATTTATAAAAATCACTAGCCCGCAAATTCGACGGCGCAAAAGTTAGATTTTTCCTCCTTCCTTTTTTAACTTTTATCCCAAGAGAGCATTTAATCGGGATGGAAAATATCTTATCACCTTAGCTCATACCCTGTCTGTTTCCCAATTTAATCAAAATCCATTCAGTAGTTTCAGCGTGATTGAAGGACACACATCCAAACAAACTGTGATTTATATACCAAAATCATTTATTCAATTACAAAGCACAAAAGTTAATACATTAGAACTAAAAAATTACACCGTGATAGAAGATTTTCTTTGCCTAAACTAGTTTAAACTTGTATTGTTGTATTTCCTTCTTATCTCGACCAACAACCTACATTGGTCTCTTAAGTTGAGTGAAGAAAAAATAAATCCAAAGTTTGTCTCCATTCGTCTCGTGAAAGTGACCAAATATTTCATTTGTTTGGTTCAATACTCTCAACAATTCGATACTTTGCTATCGAAATAAATCAAGCACATTGGTTTTAGTGCATCTCATTAAAAGCAACCACAAGCGCTCTCTAAACGTGATATTAATTAACCCTTTGCTTGACAAAGATGGCGCTGGCGTCGCGTCATTAGTGAGGCGGAACCAGCTCGCTAATTGGGCGGCCTCCTTACTGACCTGAAGTGCAATATACTAGAACTAAGGGCTTTGTTGGGAAGGCCTTTAGGAAGGTTTTAGAGAAAGTCAAGATAGTGGAGAATTTTCGCGTTTCAGCATGCTCTTGTCATGATATGCTCGTGCCTTTAGTTCTGACAGTGACTCCCGCTTCTTTTAACTCTTGAGCTTCGCGTGCCGAAGCACAAAAGACATTTAATTTATATTATGTTAAGAGGCTGATAGCCTTTTTAATGCTCAAGCAAGGTGACTATTTGAAACTCATGAAAAAACTTGTCTGTGAGTGACAATGCGATAGTATGATAATATAATAACATCCAATAGGGGTGACTCGTCTTTGCAAATAGCCCCCATAACTTTCTTACTGGACCAGAATATCTTTCTACCAGAAATACCTCAGACGCAAATACCTACTCCTTTTGTGCAATGTCCATGGTTGTGCTTGCATTTAACCTGAATAAAGTATTAAGGCCAAGGAAAAACATACGGCCTGTAACGGCCACTTTGGTGTAATGGTCAAGAAATTGACTATTAACCAAAAGGTCGCGGGTTCAGTTCCCGCACTGTACAAACTTTTGTGTGCATGAACATGTCTGTTTGTACACGTCTGTATTATATGTATTTATTTAAATTTATTTGTAATACCACTGTTAATTCTGATTTCTGTAACACAAGTGCTTAAGCTGCTTACCACAGAGTCAGATCAATGTATGTGATGCCGTTGTATTTTTATTTATTTATTGACTGTTGTCGCAATTCGCGACTGTCAGCGGTTAGGCCATTTGTTGACACACTGTCAGTCACGAGTTGCGGCAGCAAAAAGTAGCTTCATGTACCATCATGTTGAAAACATGAATGGACTTCCATTTGCCGAAAAAGACTCAGACATCAATCACAGTAGATCTATTCGAATAGAACATCTACACAATCCCTAAAATGGGACACGAATTGAATGTTTATTTGTCCCAAGCGGACTGGCAGACAATACAGCTCAAAATGGTGTTTAAAATAATTAACGCCATTCGAATGCGGATTCAAATCGGGTTCCCGCTATACTCGTATTTCAAGAGCGGTTGCGTCGTCGTGCTCGGTTCGGAATGGCACTGGCGCTTTTATTGTCAAGTTTTGGACTATAAATAAATAGAACGCTCAAATAGGCATGATGATACCTATCTTTAATATTTTCAAGACCTTAAATGCTATATTTAAGAAACATGGCGCCTATGAAGTTAATACAACCTTAAATACAAGCAAATATTTGCTTAGTTTAGGTACAACTACTAACATATTAGTAAGCATTTATTTATTTTTTACATCTGGTTCTGTAGATTTTTTATGTAACTAAGCTAAGTTTTATACAATAATCTTATCTTATCTAGTATATTTTTTAAAAAAGCTGTAGAAACCAATTTTTGAACACACAAAATTCAATAAATATTGCGTCAATTGACTTCGATTTCTGATACACTACCGTGACGTCACGATTTTGTATTCCCATATAAAATCTATGACCGTTTTGACAAATTAACAATTGGTGGTGTCATCTAGCCTATTATGAGGCTTACAAGCGAAATGGAAAGTAGTGTAAGAGGGAAAAAGTCGGCATTGGCAAGCTAATTAATGACAGCAAAGGCAATCTCGATTGAGTACTTAGACCTGTGTTACTTAGACCTAAGTTTATGGACTTTAAAATAGACGTGACAATAAACCTATTTATGCCAGAATATGGTAACAGGAGAATTATCTCCTATGATATTAATATCGCATACTCTTGCTGAATAACTTTGACTTAATTGTACCAAAATACCACAATCATTCCTTCCCAACAGAAGAAAAGTGCGCTTAATTTTTGTGACCAGTCGTCAAACCAAATTTGGGCGCTTTTACCCATAGTTTGTCAAGTAGGCACGTCAGGCACAAACTACAGCGTAACGAGATCAGTAAATCATTTTGGTTGTGTTATGTCACACCATAAGGCTTTTCACGCTAACCTATTGTATTTCTATCTACTGTAATATATGAGTAAATATACTAGCTATGGTAAGCGACATGCAATAAATATTTTATGGTATCGGTGACGAATAAGGACTCGTGGGACTTAAGCGGTTCAATTGGATAGATCGTCTCAAAATTCCCATTAATTGACTGTACCTTGTGTTAGACTGAAGAGTGTCTGTAAGGAAGGTGCCTAACAACTTCGTCCCATTTATGCTTCATAAAGTGTAGTTTTTAATCTGTACATAATTGAAGTCTTCTGGCTAGTCTTTTAACCTAAAAATTTGTTTTATATAGGTTATATATGTATTTATGAACTAAATGAGAATCTGTTTTTTTTCTTTTTTGACGTGAAAACGTCTTATAATTCGATGGAGACGGCTGCACGCACCAAAAAACATGACTTATGCGGCGTTACCTTGCTCTGAGGCGTTCCATTTAAGGCTTGAAGTGCAAGCGAGGGCGCGAAATGAACGACGAAGAGGCACAATCTTATGACGTTGTTACGTTCAAGTATCGTCAGTAAGCCGACTTTACTGACACCCGATTGTTTTACCAGATACGTGTAACTTAATCTATTGAACGCACTGAGCAGCACACTCAGCTATAAGTCGTAGTTCAGGCATTTTTTTTTTACTATCGTGATAGCAAAAATTGACATGAACAGGGCTTATTTATATCGGCTGTGCAAACAGGCGCAGGGTTATGAATCGCAAGGAATTTCATTAGGGGATTTCATTCGTGAGTGGGCGTCATCGATGCCGTGAATGGCCCCGCATAGCCCTGCGTCTTTTATTTTGCATTACAGCCTCTTTCTTTTGTGTGACTGAAGACGTGTTTTGACATTGTTATAGTGTAACGATAAAAAAAAAATTGGTTGCCTGTAAAGTCGGTATACGCGCGAAAGTTTTACGTGACAACGACTCTGAGTGGTAAAATAATTTTAATGTGAATATTCATTCGTATAACATGAACCGGTGTGTATGCCTATCTCTCTCTCTCTCTCTCTCTCTCTCTCTCTCTCTCTCTCGCTCTGTCTCTCTCGCGCGAAACGTGAGCGGAGCAGCGTAACGCAGTTTATTGAGGTGTCACCCGGCAAACCAATTTATAAGACGTTGTCACGTCAAAAAAGAGTGAGATCCCTTAAAGCAACTTTATGGTCGCAAAAATGGACGGTTTAAAATTTATGAGTAAGTATTATTATTCATACGGACAAATTATGCTCCACTATGACAGTCGTTTAAATTTCCTCATTAAAATCTCCATAAAGGCTATAATTATGTAATTTTATAATAAGTTGCCACTTCCCTAAGCCGTAGGAATTGTTAATTGTTTAATGAAAACTCATGTCATTCTTTAAATGTCACCGCCATATAGATATAGGTAGATATAGATATGTCAGTACATTAATATACAATAATGATAAATTAAACGTTGTCTATTTTTAAGCACTAAGTACAAAATGTCACTAAACATGGCGGCTTCGTTTCCATAAACAATGTTAGTGCTGGGAAAAACTGGAGCAGTAAATCAATTGAACAAGTCAATTTGCTTCAATTAATGTGTTCCTTACTACTAAAAAAATACTATATGTGCTGATGCTATGCTAACTTGTTTTTTTTTTTTCTTGAATATGGGTAAGTATTTGAAAATAGATTTGGATAGTCCATGGAGAGATTAACAAGTATAGAAGAAACTCACAATTGCTTTCTTAGTATATTACATATTTGAAGCGTTGAACTTAGAAATATATATCTTCGTGTATAAATTTTTATACAGGCAGCTTCCTAATTGTTTTCCTCGCCTTTATTTCAACCTGTCTAGATTTAAATTCAGCTCTTTATATTCACCAATGTTGGTCCACTCACGTGACAGTTGCAGTGGGTTGGGCTAATTATCCCTTGGCAGGTCATTACCTGCCTGGCTTTGTGTACCCTAATTAGGCGCTGTTTCAGGTAACTTTTAATGACCGGAGACTTTGTTATATCTGCAACGATTCGTCACGGGTTCATAATTCATTATTAATTTATTCACTTCCATAATGTAACGACAAGTCCAAAAAATATTGTTATAAAGATGTCAATTCAGTTACATTATGACCTTAAATTGCCTTATGACTTAATGATTTTATAATATGTTAATTAAGATACAAATTTAATGTCAATAATAAATTTAAACAATAATGAATGATGTCAAATGGCGATCTAGTCAGTAACAATTTTTGATAACACATTATTGGAAATTTTTCGTCAAAATATTCATTTCAATTGTAATATGATTCATTAATAAGAAAATTCTTCTATTCTTTAGCATTTTACCCTGGAGTGCTTTTAAGTAGTTTGGCAAGTGATTATATGTTTTGATGAGTACGGCCCGTTTGTATAAAGAGAAAGTCGTGCGGCGAGTCGTACGAGATTATTTGCGTATCGAGACTCATAATGTCTGGACACATGTCCACGTCAGTCCAGTTGAAAATATTTTTAATATCATCGGCGTTCAGGTATGAAACTTTGTTTCTGTTGAGATTTAGTGCTTGTTAAAAGAGTCTTATTTAAAGCCCTTGTCGCATAGATCAGAAAAATTACACCAAGACGTATTCAAGTTGCGCTATCTGTATCACAAAGTCATCAACTGAAAAAAAAAACTGTTCCACTGTTGTCACTGTTAGTGATGTGCTTAACTTTTAACCTTGAATAAACGGCAAACCTGAACATATGTGCAATTCGATTTCATTTGTTATCTAAAATATGCATTTCTAGGGTTAAGCCCTAGCATTGCACCCTAGGAGTATCTGCAGTGATATTTTTTTAAGGAAAAACAAGCTCTGAGAGATTTACAAAACGATTTGAAAAATATATCTTCAATCTTTAAATTTTGTTAAAAAGTAGGTCATCCTGCCAAGAATTCAGAAACCATCAAATTCATTCTTTAATATTTGAACGACGTAACCTCGTGATCATGGCAGAACGCAATTAAAAGCAGAAGGCACAATTTGTGCGGGAACTTTGACTCATATTGACCAAGAGTAACATTACAGTATCCTGTTCTCAAAAGTGAAAAACAGTTAATAATTCCGTTTTGTGCCTAATTTACATGGACCAACGGTGTTAGAGAAATAAATACATTTTAATAATAAATAAAGGTACTTTCGTAACATTGTTTTTAAAACGGTGACACAACATGTAATATGTTATGTAAGGAAGATAGCACATATAAGTCCACATTTTCTCTTAAAGTAGTAACTACTTTTGTGTGCAATTGCGTTACGAAATTAGGCTGTCAAAATTGAATATTAATTTGACGCTTTGGCTATTGCGTGTATTTAGGCGTAATGTCATTAGACTCTACCGCCTTCCCACCGCCCTCCTTCCGCCCCAGACGATTTCCTGTCTGTTGTTTTTTTAGTTTATTTTCTTTCCATGAAATCATCCTCGTACCTCAAAGAATAAGCGATACAGGCTCATCTGATTTCGATATAGTTGATGGAATCAGGCGTTACTTTGCGGAAATCTATGACTAAAGCTGAAAAAGAGGATTATTTTGCTTTAAATTTCCACTAAACGACGCCAGCGCAGGAACCAAAATACATCCATCTGTAATCACCTGAAAAAGCTAGAGCTGAAAGTCGCAGGACTTACAATACCTACAACTCACAACGTGACACAGGAGATGCACCTGGAATCACAATGGACTTTCAGCTCTAGCTTTTTCAGGTGATTACAGTTGGATGTATTTTGGTTCCTGCGCTGGCGTCGTTTAGTAGAAATTTAAAGCAAAATAATCCGCTTTTTCAGCTTTACTATCGATATTCAAATCAAATCAAATTAAATCATTCATCAATTTAAGAAAGGTTAAACCAATATCATGTGAACCTTCTGTTTGTATATTTTACTGTGACAACTCACTCATAACGACGAAGTTATCTGACTTTCTCAACTAAGTTCAATATTATATTAGTATGTAGGATGTTCATCCTCAAAACTTCTTTGCTCTGGCTGGCTGAAGATATTTATACCTGTGAGGTACTTTGAAAGTTAGGTAAATTGTCACCTTGTGTTATGTAACTAAGAGCAGATTTTTCAATAGCTAGTCTGTTAAATTTGTTACTGGACTGTTTATAAACAGTTCAATGTTAACTGAACCAAGTTAAGTTGACATTAGTTTTATTTATTTAGTTTTAGTTTTGACTTTCACATACTGTACAGTTATGTATTTTTAAATCAGGCAGCTTAGAATTTCACCGGTCTGTGTAAGCTTTATGAGGCTATTGAAAAGTCAACACTTTTTTTACTATAACTTAATTTTATTATAAACTAGCGGCCCCACTGACGTTGTTCTACCCGTTGTTTTTTTTTTAAATTTTTTTCTTCCTAAGAACCATCCCCGTACTTTAAGGAATATAATAAAAAAAGACTTGCCCAAATTGGTCCAGGCGTTCTTGAGTTATGCGCTTACCAACACATTTTGCGATTCATTTTTATATCATAGAAGATTCGTGTAACAAGATAATTAAACGGCCATTAAGAAGATAACGAAAATGAAAACAGAATAGATACTGAAAGTGATTAATCTCAGCTCCAAGCAGTAGGAATTTTAATTGTTTTTGTTCTTCTTTTCATTACCATTACTTAGTCCATTTTATCGTTTTGTTTTGAGAACATCATGAAAATGAGTTTCACTCCCAAAAATGAAAGGGAAAAGCAAACTTTATTTCAATATAAACCATTTTTAGGCTTATTGAAAAAAAGGAAAAAGTCAGGGTCACGTCGTACCAGGAGGTCAAAAAGAAGGCAGAAAATAGTTTAAAAAACTAAAAAACACGCTTTTATTGGTAACTAAAAAAGAGAAAATAATTTCTGAGTACACGGAATTTATATTACAGTAGAGTAAAAAGCGTGGGGTGCACTTTATGACGTTTTCATACTTTTATACGTGCCAATAATAGGATGATTTTCACATACTACTATACGAAGCACCCCACACTTTTTACTCTACTGTAATATAAAGTCCGTGTACTCAGAAATTATTTTCTCTTTTTTAGTTAGCAATAAAAGCGTGTTTTTTTAGTTTTTTAAACTATTTTTTTTTAGTTAAATCTCCAAATTATTGCATTGTCATTGGTACTTAATCACAGATTACTAAATAGTTACTACACTTAATGTGTTAGTTAATAGTGACATCTATTGGCAAAATACAGAGCTTCTAGTGCAAATCAATTGCATCAGTTAAAACTGCATAGCATTAGCAGCGACATCTAATGATTGCTATCGAAACTAACTAGCTAAGCGAACGCTACTAGATACTTTCGTAATATTTGTGAAAGAGATGGCGCCGTGCGGAAAATGTAAGAAGGCGATTTCAGCAATATTAAAATTAATTTTATTTTTTTAGTTAATAAGGATAATCGAAAACTCTCAAATTATTACATTGTCATCGGTCCTTGACCCCTGTGCAAATTTCCATGTTAATCAGACTCCTAGAAGTAGGTGAAAATGAAGTGCAAAGATTCCGTTACATACATACATAGTTACATACAGGTCAAGCTAATAAAAGCGTGTTAAAAAGGAATGAATGGCGTTTACACCACCGAAAAGAGCGCATCTCTTAAGTTAAAGAAGAAGACAATAGAACATTTGGTAGAAGCAATTTATTCTGACAATGATGTGGCTGTGCCTTATCAAAAGCCAAGATACAAGAGGATTGCATTCATCTTTTTCTCTTTAGATCTGTGACCTTCCAACAGATAATTATTATTTTCAAAAATCCGTTTTTTTATAATATTATAATAGCTATTATACAGTTATTATACAGTTATTATACAGCTCGCTAGCTATTGTTAATGCACTTAGCAAGTTCAGTTTAAACTTTTAACAAAAAAATATTTAGTTGAACTATTTATTTATGTAAGCTATCTTGCCCAACAAAACTATGTACAAACGGTGGACTTAACGCCGAAGGGCATTCTCTACCAGTCATATATTTGGGCTAAGCAAAAACGATTAGTGGGCGGTGCGATAAAATAAAATTGAAATTGAGTTGAACCTCAAAAATAAGCGTACTTTTTAGCTGACTGTACGAGCATAATATGACTGGTTCTGAAAGCTTAGCACAGTTGACTTTCGTTGTGATTAAACAGAAATACGGTCATGTTTTTTCAGCAACGCATGACAGCAACTGGGCTGAAAATTGCGAGGCTTATTGTGTACGAAGTTTTG